>CM037853.1:176821590-177460906 GCA_021234595.1 Delia radicum
TTTCGGAAATTGTTAGTATGTGGCACAAAAGATAACAAGTCTTCCCCTTATCGTCCTGCTTAAACCCCTTCGTCTAAAAATCTGAAAATTTTCCAAAAAAAAAGTAGCGAAATTTTCAAAAAAAAATAATTACCGAAAAAGCCTATTCCACAAATGTACCAATACGTTTTTGGAAAAAGTCCAAAAACGTATTGTAAAAAAGTACAAAAAAAAAATTTTTTTTTCTAAAAAGTACCAATTTCAAAATAGTACTTTTTCATTAAATAAGTATCCTTTTCCAAAAAACGTAACCTTCTGTAAAAATAAGTACATTTTTCCAAGAGAAAAAGTACCGAAAACGTTAATTTTCAAAAAAAGTACCAAAACTATTGGCAAAAAAAGTACCAAAAAATTAAATTTTATAAAAAGTACCAATTTCAAAAATGTCCCTTTCCGAAAAAAGTACCGAAATTTTCAAAAAAATATAAAAAAGTACATTTTTCAACGGGAAAAAGTACCGAAAAAGTTAATTTTCAAAAAAAGTATCAACAATTTTCCTTTTTACCAAAAAAATTAAATTTTTTTATAAAAAAGTACCATTTGTTAAAAATGCCCCCTTTCCCAAAAAAAATGTACCAAAATTTTCAAATAAAATAATTGCCGAAACAATACCCTCTTCCAAAAAGTACCAAAAAATGTACCGTTTTCAGAAAATAGTACCAAAAACTGTCGTAAAAGGACGTTTTATCTAAAAACGTGCCAATTTCAAATAGTACTTTTCGCCTAAATAAGTACCTTTTTCCAAAAATAAGTACCTTTTCCCTTTAAAAAAAAAAAAAAACATACCCAAAAATTACCTTTTTACCAAAAAAAAATGTACAAAAAACATTTTATTTTTCTACAAAAGTACCAATTTCCAAAATAAAGTACCAAAAAAGTTTCTTTTTCCAAAAAAAGAGGTACCAAAAATGGTCTTTTTCAAAAAAATTTAATTTTTCTAAAAAAGTATTTAAAACAGTACAAAAAAAATTAATTTTTATAAAAAAGTACTAGTGTAAAAAAAGTACTTTTTCCAAAAAAATATCTTTTCCAAAAAAAGCATTTTTCCCACAAAAGTACTTTTTCCAAAAAAGTACTTTTTCCAAAAAAATACACAAAAAATAAATTTTTCTAAAAAAAAGTACATGTACTCTTTCCAAAAAAAAATACCCTTTTCAAAAAAAATTTCCATTTTTTCCAAACAAAAAGTACCAAAAATATTAAAAATTTCTAAAAATGTAGCAATTTTAAAAAGTACTTTCTGTATCTTCCAAAAAGAGTACCGAAAAAAGTAACTTTTCCAAAAAAATACCGAAAAAGTACCTTTCCCAACAAAAAAAAAATACCAACTAAATTTAATTTTCAAAATGAGTACCACTTTCAAAAAGTGCTTTTTCCCAAAAAAAACACCTTTTCCAAAAAAGATACAATTTCCAAACAAAAAAGAAATAAATAAATTTTTCTAAAAAAATACCAATTTCAAAAAGTACTTTTTCCGCAAAAAATACTAAAAACAGTAATTTTTCCGCAAAAAAATCCTTTTTTCTAAAAAATTTCCATTTCCCACCTGTCTTCCAAAAAAGTACCAAAAAAATTTTATTTGTCTAAAAAAGTACCAATTTCAAAACAGTACTTTTTCCAAAAAAAAAACACATTTTCCAAAAAACTTTCATTTTACAAAAAAAAAAAAAAATTAGCGAAATTTTTTTTAGCTTTTCCAAAAAATGTACCAAAAAAAATTTACTTTTTCTAAAAAAGTACCATCTTCAAAAAAATACAGAAAAAATACATTTTTCAAAAATTAAATGACAATTTGAAAAAATTACTTTTTCCAAAAAAATTTATAAGTGCTTTTTTCCATTTTTTTTTTTTTTTTTTTTTTTCTTAAATTTCAAAATAAAAATGAAAAAAACACTCAATGAAAAAAATCCCGGTCAAAGAATGTCAACCTTTTCACACTGAAGTCGAACGGAAATAAAAATATATAAATTTAAAAAATATAAATAATAATTGCATAGTTTTGTTTTTTATTAGTTTTGTTGTTTAACGAATATCTCGATTTACCGAACAACCTTGACGTCCTGTAATTCGTTTAACCAGAATTCTACAAAAATTTTCTACAATATAATTTTGTTATAATTACGTTCTAATTTTCTACACTTTTTCCCGTTAAAACTTTATTTTAGCGGTTTTTTACACTTATCGTGTTAAAAATCTTAGACTACAAATAGAGGTTAAAATATTTCGTGTATATTTTTTTTCATATTAATGTATATAAATAATCTATATATATATATAATGAAGTGGTGTGAGTGACTGACTCCACATCGCACAGCCTAGACCCCTAGAGCTGGGAACTTGAAATATACAAGGGATTTTCCAATATTCCAGCGGAGAGTGCGAAAAAGTGGAAAAAGTAACGGTTTAATCAAAACAAACGGTTTTTGTTTTTTAAGTTACGACAATTTTCAAAAAAATAACGTTTTTAAAAAAGTAACTGTTGTTTAAAAAACGGTTTTTCAAAAAAAGAACGGATTTTTAAAACAAAAAAAAAACATTTTTTTCAAGAAAGAAACGTCTTTTTTTTTTAAGTGTTTTTTTAAAAAGTAACGGTTTTTTATAAGTAATGGTATTTTTCAAAAGAATAACGGGTTAAGAAAAAGTTTTTTTTACAATATGGAACTTTTTTTTTTTTTTAAAGTAACAGTAGTTTTTATCTGTCTATCTATTTATATAAAAGAGTAGTGTGAGATACTGACTGACTCCACATCGCCCAGCCTAGCGCCTGATCCTAGAAACTTTAAATTTTGCATATAGGTTCCTCCAGGGAAGGTGACCTCCACTAAGACGGGATTTTTTGATATTCCATCGGAGATGGTCAAAAAGTGGGAAAATCCCTCTTTTTCTCCTGACTGGATCAACATTGCCCAGCCTTGACCACTGGGCCAAATAACCGAAAATTTGGTATACAGTTTCCTCCTGAAAAAACGGAATTTTTTGATATTCCAACGGAGATGGCCAAAAAGTATTCCGAAAAAAATTATCTTATTCCAAAAGAATATCTTTTTCCAAAACAAGTACTTTTTCAAAAATAAGTACTTTTTCCTCAAAAAAAAAAATCCTTTTTTTAAAAAAGAGTGCTTTTACCAAAAAGAACTTTTCGCGGAAAAAGTGCTTTCACCAGAAAAAAAGACTTTTTAAAAAAAAAGTACTTTTTTCAAAATAAAAATACCTTTACAAAAAAAAGGTACTTTTTCAAAAAAAGATACGTATTTTTTCGAAAAAAGTCCTTTTTTAAAAAAAGTACCTTTTTCATAAAAAAGTATTATTTAAAAAAAATATCTTTTTCAAAACAAAAGATATTATTTAAAAAAAAAAAAAATCCAAAAAGCGAATTTTCAATAAAAAACACATTTTTCCAACCAAAAAAATAATGCTTTTTCCAAAAAAACTACATAATATTCCAAAAATTAATTTTTCAAAAAGGTCAAAATCAAAGTACCTTTTCCAAAAAATACTTTTTTTTTATTTTTTAAACAAGTACGTAAGCCACAAAAGTAATTTTATTTAAAAAAATCCAACACTGAGCGCAAATGATAACATATTTTCAAAAAATCTAAAAAACTGAAAGTTTGTAAAAAATTGAAGAATACATATAACAAGTTTCATGTTATATCAATTTTCATGATCATGGCACGATGGGTTATTTCCAAAAAGTTCTCGAAACAAAAACGTACTTACTAATTAAACATCGCCCAAATGTAGACCTCCACTAAAACATGATCTTTAATATAGTACTGGAAGACATAGAAACGAGTAAAGAGTCCCATTTTACGACCATTGGCTAAAAAGTTGAAATATAGGTTTTCTGCGATGTGGGCTAATACACTGAAAATGCACTTATTGAATTTTCCACTGGAAACGTGGTATTACCGGGATTTAAAATGTTTAAGAAGTGCTCATCTTAATCAAAATGTTAAGATAAATCTGAAATTTAAAACGTAAGTTGTTTCCCAAATGGGCGGATCAGTAAAAATTTGGCTTTTGAAAAATTTTATAAGAACGGGGAAACTCGATTACTTGATCGTCGAAACATTAAATTTTATATGTAGTTATATAAGATGCGCACTGAGAAGGGCTAATTAATAATTCGGATATGAAGAGGATAGAATGTTTTTAGACAGTCTGTCTTAAATCCTGTTCCTTCGAACTTGAATTTAAGTTCTTTCTTGCAATGAGTAGATGAAATGTTTAAAAAAAATTCACAGAATTAATTAAATGTTTGCCTTTAAGACATCGAAAAAGTTTTTGCATAATTTGATAGCATTTTTTCACAAAAATATTATATTTAAATTTCAATACTCCAGGTAGTTCCAAAATAATAATCTTTTGAACTCCAAAACTTCATTCACATTGTATGTATTTTTAAATTTTCATTATCATTTTTCTCAAACCTTAAGGCAGAATTAGTTTGTACGTTCTGTGCTGTTACGAATCAGCTGTTTTGTTTCTGTTCAATTGAAAGTCTGTATGTGTGGTTAGTTTTCAATTTGTCGTTCTGTTCTGTTGCGGACAATTCTATTGAAAATAGAATTCAACGTTAAGTGACAGCCTAAAGTGCGTATGTATTGGTTTGTTGTGAAATTTTTTTTTCAATATTTGAATCAGGAATGATAAAGTTGGTACTATAGTACTTTTAATGGTACTATTTGAACCTCAAATGTACCATGATACTATTATGACTCATTTAGTACGATTTACAAATTTTTCTATGTATGAATTTCTTGGTCCCTTTAAAATTCAATAATTATTAATTCGATTTGCAGTCCTATATGAACAATGAATTAATTTGGAACCAAATGCTGTGAATTCAATCACATGATTTCACTGAGTGCGACTGATTACAGGTGATTATATTAGAGTTTTATTAACCGATTAAACCAATTATTGAATTCAATCACTAAGGGTTATAATTATTATTAACTAATTTTGATTTTCAAAAAAATAAATAATAAAAATCTTATAAATATGTGAGTTCACGAACAAATTTGTTTGCTACCAATCACAAGGATTGAATTCGCAAAAAACTGTGAGAAACGTAATTCAATACAGCAAAAATTAATAGGATGTTCAAAAAATATTAAAAATTTGGTGAATTTAAGAAAAAATCTCAAAATTTTAATAATTTTTTAAATCAAAATCAGCTAATTTTCTTAGCACTCACTGCTCGTTTTTACATACATTTTTCCGAAAAGTTTGGTATTGAAAATGAGCAAAATCGGTCCAGCGGTTCAAAAGTAATTAGTGACAATGTGAAAGTACCTCTAAATTTTTCATACAAATTGGTGTATAGTGAACTGCATATTATTAGAATTCATTGTAGTGTCTGGTGTATAAAATATAACGTCATATTTTTCCACCAGACGCTAAAAGGTGAATAATATTTAAAATTCACCGCAAATTCTTTTTTCTCCGTAAAAACTTTTTTTTCACCTCAAAAATAGTTTTGTTACCTCAAAAATATTTTTCACTACACAATTTATTTTTTACATCCAAAAAAGTTTTTCTCCTCAAAATTTTGTTTTCACCTCTTAACATATTTTTTTTTAATATATTTTTGTTGTTTCATTTGTAATTGTTCATTTGGAGGTACAAAGATTTGTTTGTTAATTTATATTTAAATTTTTTTATACTTGTGATGCCGAAAAAGTACTATTTTATATGCATGTTGGTACTATTTTAAAATCGCATTTATCATCCCTGATTTGAATGTTTTTGTTTTGAGTTTCTTTTACTTTTTAAAACAGCTGATTCCTCTCACAGAAAAAGTAATTACAAAATATTACCTACAGAACAGAACGACACAGAACGGCAACAGAAAGTAACAACTAATGAGGCCTTTATTTTTCGTAACGCAATTTTAATACAAATTGAAAATAAAAAATAAAAAAATTATACTTTTCGAAAAACAGGTTAAGGACCATTTTATTCAAACTTAAAACCACATAAAACGTCACTGAAGTTTTTGAGTTCAAAACCCAACACTCAAAATAATATATCTGTTCGCTCAACAGAAAAATTTATTACAAAATGTATTTCTGTTTTTTTGGCTCAGAACCAGTATTTTTTGTTAATTTTTACAATTCTTAATAAATGTACAAAATAGGTACATCTACAGTTTTATTTCTATTCTTACAAAGTATTTTATTCGCATTCTTCAAATTTAACCGGTTAAGTGGTTTAGCCGCATATTTACACACAATTTTTATTCAAGCCAAAACCAATGCTACATTAATTTGAAATATAATAATATAATTTGGTCTTTCATTTACCTCATTACATTTTAATTTTGGGCTCTTTGTTCAAAAGGGTCGCGGAAGCTTTACCAGCCTTGGTCCTGGTCCCAACCAAGGTCCAATTTTGGATAGGGATGTAATTATCACGGGCGTAGGGTGAAGGTAGGAATAATAAAAGTTTTCAAGCTATGGGTCATATTCTAAAATCAGATAAGGAGAAAATAGCACAGTCTTGAAAACTTCGGATTAGCTGATGACGCCATTTACTAGGTAATATCATATTTTAACAATAAATTTTAAATTTAACAAATTAGTTCTAAAAAATTGTTTTGAAAAATAACACTCAAAAATGGTAAAACCACTGGGAATTTTTACTGCTTTGTTAAATAAATGTAACTTAAATATATGCTTAAGTCAGTTTTTAAATAAAAATTGGTTCAAAAATTGTCAACTCGATTTAAAACCCATTAGATAGATTTTGTATGTTTATTGTTTTGGAAATACATGGAATTTCGTTCTGAAATTTTAGTATAACAGTTTTTGTGAAAAAGTTTTCTTGTAGGCTCATAATGAGGATGTACTCTTAAAATTGAAAAGTGGAAAATTTTAAAAACAAATTTAGGATCAGGAGATAAAAATTGTCTGGTCCAAATTTTGTGCTATTGTGTTCATTGGTTGTCCAGGACCAACTATTTTTTTTACAGATTCCCAATTTCATGCTTTTGTGTTCATTGGTTTAAAACAGTAAATAATTTAGCCGCAGTTGAAACCTACAAGTTTTAAGTGAATATGTAAATTAAGTTTTAAAGAGTACCTTTATTTACTGTTTTTTATACCCATAACTTCCGAATATCCAAAATCTTCTATAACTTAAAAATCCTAGATGACGTTAACGGTAATTTTCTAATATCTGAATACATTAAAATTTCATCTTTTAATAATTAAACATTAAAATTGTTTGCCTTATTCCAAGTTCCTAGCTCCAGTGTTTTGAACTTTGTGATTAATGACCATTTATCCCCTATGAGCCATGTCTTACCATGGTTTTATGATTAATTCCAAAAAGTTTTTCTTTAGTGAATAACCTGAAGGGGTTTGGACATAAGGAGACTTTTCCCCATAAACATTTCCAAATATCCCATCTAAGTGGTTGTTTATGGGAGGCGATGATCCTACACTTACAATATTATGTAGGTAAATACCACTGCAAATGTAGTTAAAAACAAATGAAATTTCACTTAAAGAAGGGACGACTTACATTTCATTAAATTCAACTAACATTGTCATTTGTTTTTTAATGTTCAAAGAATTACTAACAATTGTAGTAAAAATGAACCACATGTTAGTAAAAAATAAACAAACATTTATTTTTTTTATTTTTTTAAATGACAAAAAACAACTGTAAAAAAATTAATGTAAAATCATAAAACAGTCATTTGATGTGGTTTGTTTTTCTAAATGAACTACAAGGTTAGTAAAAATTTTATTTGTTCTACAAATGACTGACATTTACATTAAAAATAAAGAAACTGTATTACAACCCAAATAACTACATATTTTTAAAGCAGAAGTTCCCTGAGTGTACAGGCCAAATTTTCTAAGAAGTATATTTTAAGTACATTAGCCATTACTCTATTTGAAATTACAGATTTCTAGCAGAAGGGGTTTAAGCAGAAATAAAATAGGAATATTTTTTATCCTAACAATTTCTAAAAATCGTCTACGAAAAATTATGATCCTACATGCCAAATTTCATGTTCCTAGCTTCAGCGGTTTCGACTGGGTGATTAAGTGACTCCACTTTTTTCTTTGTAAGACATTTTTATTAAGTTTTTGTTTAAAATTCCAAAAAGTTCATTATCCCACACTCTGCACTCAGAAAACATTATCAGTCGTGGCTACCGTTGTAGTTGGGGCAATCAAAATTCTAATGTCGTGTCGGAATGCCCGTTGCTTAAATCGAATAATTTTTAGCACAATCGAAAGATTCGGTTGCGACAACTGAATCGTTCGATTGTGATGAAAACCTTTCAGCTGAAGCAACAGTCATTCTGACACGACAATAAAATTTCGATTGCTTCAACAGATATTTGGTGATAACTACCAATTCGATAGCTACTATCCAAATACGGTTACTACGACCGAATCTATTTTCTTTATGTATTCGAAATTTCAGATTTCTAGCGAAGAGATCTAAGAAGAACGTTAAGGAAAACACTTTTTATTTCTTTTGTGCAACCTTTTAATTATTTTCAAAAACCATGTTTCCGAAAATTGTGTCTGGGCCGGAGGCGGAACCTTCATACCAAATTTGTAGTTCCAAGCTCATGCGGTTAAAGCTGTGTAAAGCTGGCGGCACTTATTAACCTTTGAATCCCATTTTTACTATGTTTTTATTTCAAGTTTCAAAAAGTATCTCTTTAGTTAATTAGTCTATACATCAGGGAATACATATTTTATACTAGCGGACAAAGCGAACAAGGTTGTTAGCGTAGATAAAACGTATTTTTGCGTTAAAGTTAAAAACGTAATTTTTACAGGACAATACAATAAAGTATTACCTATTTTATTTTACAGATTTACAGAAATGTTTTACTCAGCGAAGCCTGCTTCGTAAAAAAAAACCTAAGTCCGGCCGCAGGCCGGCTACGCAGAAACACTTTAATATTCACACAATGTTCTTTTGAAAAATTTGTCTATGAAGAATATGTCTATTTTTTACTGGTGATTATTAGCATAATCATGTTAGGCATAGTTCCCCTGTTGGTTTGGGGGTTATAATAGAAACATTTCAATTCATAGTCCCCAAATCGGAAATTGGGATAATGTCATGTCATTCCTGCCTAAAAATGTAGATCTTCAAACTTCTTATAAAAATCGTCCAGGACTAAATATTTTTTTTTACAAATTTTGTGCTTTTGTGTTCATTAGTCAAAAAGAATACATAATTTTGCAGCACTTGGAATCTAAAAATTTCAGTTTTTTAATATATATAAATGTATTTAAAAGTTAAGGCCTCATTAGTTGTTACTTTCTGTTGCCGTTCCGTGTCGTTCTGCTCTGTAGGTAATATTTTGTAATTACTTTTTATGTGAAAGGAATCAGCTGTTTAAAAAGTAAAAGAAACTCAAACCAAAAATATTAAAATCAGGGATGATAAATGCGATTTTAAAATAGTATCAACCTGCATATAAAATAGTACTTTTTCGGCATCACAAGTATAAAAAAATTTAAATATAAATTAACAAACAATCTTTGTACCCTCCAAAATGAACAATTACAAATGAAACAACAAAAATATATTAAAAAAAAATATGTTAAGAGGTGAAAACAAAAGTTTGAGGTGAAAAACTTTTTTGGATGTAAAAAAATAAATTGTGTCGTGAAAAACATTTTTGAGGTAACAAAACTATTTTTGAGGTGAAAAAAAAGTTTTTGTGGAGAAAAAAGAATTTGCGGTGAATTTTAAATATTATTCACCTCTTAGCGTCTGGTGGAAAAATATGACGTTATATTTTAGACACTTCAATGAATTCTAATAATATGCAGTACATTATACACCAATTTGTATGGATAATTTAGAGGTATTTTAACGTTGTCACTCATTACTTTTGGACCGCTGGACCGATTTTGCTCATTTTCAATACCAAACTTTTCGGAAAAATGTACATAAAGCTATGTAAAAACGAGCAGTGCGTACTAAGAAAATTAGCCGATATTGATTTAAAAACTTTTTAAAATTTTTTTTTTCTTAAATTCAGCAAATTTCTAATATTTTTTGAATGTGCTATTAATATCTTGCTGTATTGAATTACATTTCTCACAGTTTTTTGCGAATTCAATCCTTGTGATTGGTAGCAAACAAATTCAATTTCACATTTTTATAAGATTTTTATTATTTACTTTTTTAAAAATCAAAATTAGTTAATAATATTTATAACCCATAGAGATTGAATTCAATAATTGTTTTAATCGATTAATAAAACTCTAATATAATCATCTGTAATCAGTCGCACTCAGTGAAATCATTTGATTGAATTCACAGCGTTTGGTTCCGAATTAATTCATTGTTCATATGGGACTGCAAATCGAATTAATAATTATTGAATTTTAAAGGGACCAAGAAATTCATACATAGAAAAATTTGTAAATCGTACTAAATAAGTTTTATTAGTATCATAGTACATCTGAGGTTCAAATAGTACCATAAAAAGTACTATAGTACCAACTTTATCATCCCTAATTCAAATATTGAGAAAAATATTTCACAACAAACCAATACATACGCACTTTAGGCTGTCACTTAACGTTGAATTCTATTTTCAATAGATTTGTCCGCAACAGAACAGAACGAAGAAGTGAAAACTAACCAGAGGTACAGACTTTCAATTGAACAGAAACAAAACAGCTGATTCGTAACAGAACAGAACGTACAAACTAATTCTGCCTTTATGAATTAGTACCAACTTTTACCCCTTTTTATACAGTTAACTTCTGAATATCCAAAATATTTTATAATTTAATTTTTATTTTTACTAGACTAGCTTAAATGTCCGATATATCGTTTCCAATAGTTTTTAATTTCGGAATACATTAAAAAGAAAATGGTTTCCTGTTTTAATTATTTTGTTTAACCATTTCGAGAAGATGTTTTAAATATTAAGCATAAAGCAATTGTACATGCCATTAAGAGGACACTTTTTCCTTTTATTTATGACAAGTTTTGAATAAAAACGCAAAAAGTATATCTGAAGTAAATTACGATATTATTACCTAATGGTTTTGGTTATGACGTTAGGGTTAAGTAGAGATTGTCCGTTTTTGCCCCTCTCTTGGTTGATGTCTACGCTTAAGTAAGTTCCTACATGTCAAATCTCAAGTTCCTACCTCCTACGATTGGAGCCGGGCTATTAACGGACACTTTCCCTTTTTAACCCCATTTATACAACGTTTTAATTGTAAGTTCAAAGAAACACATAATTCAAAAGTCAGATTTGTAGCCAAATGTTATTTGGCAAAATATTAAAAGGTAGATTTTGCCCCTCACCATATAAATTTCTTATTAGATAATGTCTGCTCCGGACGAGGAACCTTCAAGTCAAATTTCAAGTTCTCTACTCCAGCGGTTTAAGGCTTGTGATTAATCCCAATTTTAAACCCCATTTTTATGGTGAGTTCCAAAAAAAAGTTCTTCAATGTTCTCCTTTTTATCCATTCACGTAAAAGTTTACAAAAATCCAGTGGTAGTGGATGTCATATTTAATAACAATTTGAAGTTGAATATATTTTTACCATTTTTTTTCAAGTTTTTATTGGAAATTTCAAAAAGTATATCTTCGATAAATAAGCCCATACATCAGGGAATACATATTCTAAAATTAAGATTTCTATACAAAAGGGTTTGGGCAGTAAATCAAAAGGATAACTTTTCACTTTTTGCTCCATTACGTAAACATTTCCAATAATCCCATATTTGTGGATGTCTACGGCCGAGGAGGAACATACATGCTGAATTTTAAAATCAAGCGGTTGGGGTTGAGTGGTTAAGGGAACATATTTGCCTTTGTACCACATGTTTATCAATTTTATTAGAATTTCTTAAAGGCAAATTTAAGATTTTTAGCTGAAGGGGTTTAAGTAGGACGGTAAGGGGAAGACTTTTTATCCTTTTTGTACCACATCCTAACAATTTCCATACGTCGTGATTAGTTGTACACGACCGAGAAGGAACCTTCATGACAAATTGAAGGTCCAAGCTCCAGTGGCTTAGATTGGGTGGTGAGCCTGTACTAAATCCCTTTAAATACCATTTTTACTATGTTTTTAATGCAAATTTTAGAAATTATCTTTCCAGTAAATTAGTACATACACCAAATAGCACATAATTATAGTAACGGGCAAGCTCACTAATTTGTTATCATAGGACACTTTTCCTTTTTTAATCCCTTTACAGCGTTTTAATTAGAAGTTCAAAGGAACACATATTTTAAAAGTCAAATTTCTAGCTAAATGGTATTTGGGATGACATTTACAGGGAGATTTTGCCCTCACGGTAAGAATTTCCTTAAATTTATTCTTAGATAATGTCTGCGCCGGTCGAGGAACTTTCAAGCCATATTTCAAGTTCCTTACTCCAGCGGTTTAAGCATTGTGATTAATCCCAGTTTTTCTTATTTAAACCCCTTTTTTACTATATATAATTTTTTATCAAGTTCTGTTTAAAATTCCTAAAGGTATATTTTAAGTGCTTTAGCCCATAGATTATTGGCTAATGCGTTTGAAATTTCAGATTTGTAGCCAAAGAGGTTTAAACAGGACGATAAGGGGAATACTTTTTATCTTTTTGTACTACATACTAACAATTTCCTAAAATCGTGATTAGATGTCTGCGATGGAGAAGGAACCTCAATAATAAATTTGAAGTTCCTACCTCCAGCGTTTTAGGCAGCGAGATTAGTACCATTATAGTATAGAGATTAGTACCATATTTACTATGTTTTTATTGCATATTTTAGAAATTATCTTTTCATTAAATTAGACCATATACCAATGAACACATAAGTTATGGTAACGGGCAAGCCCACTTGTTTTGCCTTAAAGTTTAAAATGTAATTTTTATAGGACAACGGAATAAAGTATTAACTTTTTCATTTTACAGCCTTCCATAAATGTTTTATTCAGGGAAGTCACCTTTGAACATACCACAGAATATAAAAATCCTAAACCTGGCCGCACTCCGTCTACACAAAAATACTGTAATATTCACACAATGTTATTTTGAAAAAAGATCTTATAACTATGTAAGACATAGCTCCTATTTTGATTTGGGTTTAAGACAAACACATTTCCATTCGTAGTCCCCAAATTGTAAATGGTAATAATGCCAGGCCATACCTGCCTAAATGTTTGTATATCATCTCTACTACATTGTGTTTTATTTTCATTAAATGATTAAATTCTTATCCAAAATCAATTACATTTTAAACTTGAAGGCAAAACAATGTCGGCCCCACGCTAACAATGCAGCGGGCATACCCCCTATTATTACTAAAAATACATCTTAATCCGCTATTTTTCGGACCATAGTGTCTACGTATCACGGGGTATTTTGCACATGTGATACTACCACATTATAAGAAAGTATGTCCAATGACTTAAGCCGATCTACACATCTTTATTGGGCATCGTTAGAATGTGGCTTTATCACAATTTCATTAATTATCAAATGTTACTAATCATGAATATAAATGTTTTTATACAAACAAAAACTAATTAAAATTATTAATTATATGTAAATAAAATCCAAACACAAACTGCATTGCTATGAAGCTTCAAACTCCTTCAGCGAAAGTTTACAGGCATACATCTGGAAGACCTCCATCAACATCACATGAATTCTGTATAATATTCCACATGTTGGTCATTATATAAAAAAAACTCCAAAAAAATTTTCAGAATATAATTTAAAATAGTTGCACACAGAGAAAAATTTAGCTATTTTCCAACTGAAATTCGGCTACTGAGACTCAAATTCGGGTAATTCAGTCGGTTGGTAAAACTGAACATTTGCTTTCACAATAAAATTCGCTTAATTTAACTGAATTTTAGTTGCAACACTCAAATTATTCAGAAATCTAATGTTTATATCTTTGTACTAACTGAATTTATAAGTTGTTAACATTAATATACACTTTTTAATTCGGTTGGCACTTTATTTCTCTGTGTGTGCTTATATTTGGACGATAAGGGTTTTAAATCGTGTTTATAAAATGGGTCATTTTGACCCCGGTGGCACAAAAGGGTTAATTTTTTCATAAACAAATTTGGATTATATAAATTTATTTTCATCGGGATAAACATTAATTGCATTTATAGTAATTAAATGTGCTAAAGTCCCAAAACTTATTTAACAAATTGTGAAAAGCAATCTGATGTAGGCGTGCCCCTATCTGGATTTCATTCCTGCCCAAGGAAATCTTCAGGGGACTTTGTTATTAGAATTTCTAGAGATATTTGTTATGTTAAATCACAAACTCAATGAGAATTTCTTGTCCTCGTCTAGGAGCGAGATTCAAAGTTTAAAATATCAAAGAAAAAACAAAAACAAAAACAACAACAAAAAATTGTCACAATTGGCTTTGTCATCTTCCAAATACTACTCTGTTTTTATGACAGACCTAGCAATGTAGTGACGTTTATTCAAGTAAATCAACAATAGAAAATCATATGTTTTCTATTAGTGTCAGTTACATTTAAATTTGCACAAGCACCTGCATATTTGTTATTTAAATTTATTTTAATCGGGATAAACATTAATTGCATTTATAGTAATTAAATGTGCTAAAGAATATTCATTACATTTCATTAATTTTACAACTTTTCAGCAGAATGCTGTGAAAAATTCGTAATTCGTAAAATATGAACTTTGACGCCTAGGGTCCACGGCTTAGAGTTATCCGAATTAGTTCAAATTTTCACCATATGAGCTTTAGACCAAGTGTCACAATAATCCGAACAGGGCTAAGCAATAATCCAAAGTTCAAATTTCTCCATACAACTCAATGCCACCTAATGTACAGTGCTATAAAAGACTCGTTCTTGTTGCACTGTGTACCAAATAAATAAATAAAATAAATAAATAAAGACCCTTTTTAATAGAATAACCCTCAGATTCTGAGGATTTGTTTCTATGGAAAAATCCCCAGATACTGAGGACTTTTTCCTACAGAAAAAGCTTCGGATTCTGAGGAAATTTTTCTATGAGATAAAGTTTTTTTGTTTTAAATACATTAAAAACTGTTACCGAAATAACTAAATTACTGTTATCGCTAAAATGCTGTTACTGAAATAATTGAAATAGCGGTAAAATCAAATTGCAAACAAACATATACAGACATGTAGACAGAGTAAAGCGAAAGACAAAAACACATATCTTTGGTAGATTTGTATGGTTAGTTTTTCGTATTGCAAAAAAAGGGTTGTTTTTTTCTTTTCGTTTGTTTTTGTTTATTTTTTCGTTTCGTTTCTACAATTATCTTCGGCAGTTCCGTCCTTTAAAAGATAGCATCATTTAGACAACCATTGATGTAAGTAGTTGAAAGAAAATGTTTGTTATGTTATATATATTTATTTCTATATATTTTCAGATATTAAATTAATCCATGTGTCGTCAATGTGGGAAAATGAAAATTTTTATATTTTGTAATTATTGTAAGTTATTTTTAAAAGAATCACAAAAATGTTTTATGATTTTAGCAAATAAATTAACTAAATTACAATTTTTCTATAAATTTTTTGCGTTTTTTTTCAGTCTACTAAAATTCAGCAAAAAATTTATTAATTTTCAGCAAGGCTTTTGTATTTCTAATCCACTAAGTGTTAGCAAAACTTTTGCTGAATCTACTAATTGTGTTGCTAAAAATCAGCTCGCTGATTTTCAGCAAAAGATTTTGCTGACATTAGCATTTTTTTTGCAAGCACCCTCCTGACTAAAATTTTGCTGACTCAGCAAAATTTTTTGCTGACTTTACAAACTTTTTTTTTTAGTGTACACATGTTTACAAAACTATGTTACTTACCACGAAAATTATCTAATTTTTTATTGTTTTTTGAAATAAAAACAGCAAAGATTTTTTTTCAATTGATTGTTGAAAATAAACAGAAACAGATTATTTTTTGACAATAAAAATTTTAATTTTTTTTAAAACAGTTGCCTATTTTTGATAGTAAAACTAGGTAAGCATAGGTAAAACGTTTACCTATTCAAATATATCTATATATAAAAGTCATTTTCTGTTTGTTTGTTTGTTTGTTTGTTCTCTATACAAATTTGCAATTCTCAACGGATTTTCCTCAAATTTGGCATGAAAAATCCGCGGACCTCAACTTAGAACGTAGTATAGTTTTCATCGACCATGCTCACTTTTACGCCTACTTTTGACAAAAAATGTAAAATTAAAATTTTTTTCACCTTTTTCAAATTTTTTCGTTTTTTTCGAATACAAACTTCTAAGAAAGTTTTCAAGGATTTCTTTGAAATTACTCACATATATTCTACGTTTTCCGAGGAAGGCCTCAGGTAAAGTTTAGCCCACTTCAATACCGACTTTTGATCAAAAACGTCAAAACCAAAAAAACTCCACTATTTTTAATAAAGCTTATTTTTTTGAATTGAAAGCATTAAATCCAATCAAAACATACCGTTTTTGGCAATAACAAGTCCATAAAAAAACAAAAAAAAAATTTCTTTAAGGATAAACTTTTTGGAAACCATGCACTAAAATCTATATAAGGCATCTTCTATATATATAAAATTAATTTTCTGTTTGTTTGTTTGTTTGTTCGCCATACAAACTTTTATTTCTCAACGGATTTCTCTGAAATTTTGTATACTTGATCATATTACTACGTTTACGCCCTCTTTTAAAAAAATTATGAATTTGTTATTTAATAGTAACATTTTCATTTTTCAAGGGATTTTGCTCGAACTTTGTACACATGTTCCTTATACATCAACGGATATCGCCAAAACTTTGTATACAAAATCCCTTTACCACGGGCCAGGTTTCCATACAATTTCTAATTGATCACTACACTAATTGATCACTACAAAAACATGTGAAATTTCTACAGCCCACATTCGTTGTTTGCTAAACCAATTTTTATTTTCTTACGGATTTTGTTCAAATTTGGCACTCATAGTTTGTACACCTAGAGCGAAGTCACCAAATAATAATCTCCAAGGCCAACTGTGGATTTCCGATATCAAATGTTATTTTTCAAAGTGTGACAATTTATAAAATTTATAGGGTCCAGTTTGGATGTTCCATAAACAAATTTTTATTTTTACCAGATTCTGCACAAATTTTAAAAAGATGGCCCTCCAAAAGATCGCTTCATATTGTTTTATGTAATTGAAATAATATTATATTAACTGTATTATACAGCCATTCAGTTATTTTTTTACTTTCTATACAAATTTTGCAAAAGTTTGAAAGACAATTCTCATAATCATTAGAAAATTTTAAACACTCATGTACTTTAGTAGAACTTTAAAATTATGCTTTAAGAATTTTCACAGTATCAGAAAAACAGGGCACACTGCAATGAGTGATGTGGCGTCGGCAGTGTTGCCAGTGGGTTTTTTAAAAAATACCTACACTAAGCAATAAAAATCCCTTTTCTCCCTACATTATCAAATTTTTTTCCCCTACAAAAATCGCTACGAAATTTTTTTGCATTTTTATAAACTAAATATGCTTTAAAATTTTCATAATTTCGACGACAATTCCAATTATTTTCAAAAATTAATATCCAAATACTACTCGCGAAAATTTGTTCGAAAATTATTTGAAAATAGAAATTTGTTAAATTTTCCATAATATTTTTTAGAATAGATTTAAAATTGTCAATATTTGATAAAACAAAAATCATGCCAGCTATCAAAAAGTTTAATTTCATTTTTATTTGGTGTTTTTTCACATAACCCATCAAAAATTGTATTGCTTTTCGTCGGTTATATGTTCATACAATGCTGCACAACAACTTCTAAAGGATAACTTTCTAAATAAATTCCAAAGAGATTGTTAGTTAAAAAACAAACAATCATCTATTAAAATGACAAATTATAAGAAATTAATTTTTTCAACAGAAATATCTCTCAAAATATAATCGTTTTACAAAAAATTAAGATATAACTGTTTTTGAAAAGATTTGCATTATTTGGAAGAAGTACCTACATTTTGACTAATTTGAAATATCTGACCCTTTTCCCCTACGCCGTTATTTTGAAGGCAAAAAACCTACATGTAGGGATTTTCCCCTACTTCTGGCAACACTGGTCATAATAATAAAGATAACGAATTGGAGAAAGTCGGTATATATTTTAAGTCTTTGTTTTCAATGTGTGTTATTTCAAAAGTATTTGAGTTCCGGGCAAGACCGGGTACAAACAGGTTGTAGGTAATAACACATTTTTATTTAATTTAAAATAAAAAGGGGCGTACCTAAGTCAGCCAAGGCAATAAACAATCATGTATTCTTTGTGTGTGTGTGTATAATTCTTGAATTACTTGTTTCCTAAATGAAAATTAAAATAAAAATAAAATTTTGAAATCACATAAATTCATGAATTACTCATTTTAAAGCTCTGGCGTATATTGAATAAATATGATAACTGATTTAACTCTAGTTTTCAGTAATTTCTTTTTTCTTTTTTAAATAACCATGCAACCACATTTAATCTAAAGACCTAGAGTAACCGACATACATTCCATACACACATTTTTTTTTTTTAGACAAGTAAAATGTCCCAAGTTACAAGAATGATAAGGGTCAACCTGTTGGCATTTCATTAGAAAACAATTTGAATGGGTTTGAAAATTGCCCTGCTGCAAATACGATGCCACCAAATGTCTACACCTACAAATTAACCTGTATCTTATACACTCAGAAAAGTTCTACAGTTACTACATGACAGTTATTTGTGCAGTAAAGCGATTGTAGTTGTTTTTGTAGCTGCAATTGCAGTTGTTTTGCTTGGAAAAATAATTTTTAATGTTTTTGATGAATGATTTTTTAAGCAACCTACCAAAATTAACGCATTTCGGTAACAGTTATTTTATGCAGTTGATTAGACTTTTTGACAAAGTGTATCAGAAGATACAAAAACAAAAAACCAACATGGCGGTATAATAAGCGGCTTGTTTATTAATTTTTTCTATTTTATCGTTAGTGTAAACGATAATGTTAAAGAAGATGGACAAATAAAATGAAAACGCTGTAAATTTTATTAAATATTGGGTATACAAGTTATTAATGTAGATTTTTTTACTTGAAGAATGCATTTATTATAACAACAAAATGAATTGATACATTATTCAAAGTATTGTCCATCGTTAGCCACTTCTTTTCGCATCTTTCTGGTAGCATATGGATTCCGCGCTAAAAGAACTGCTCCGGTTTTGAGGTAAAGAATGAATCAAGCCAATTTCTGATAGTCTGTTCTGAAGTAAAGCGTATTCCAGTAAGGGCGTTCTTACTCAGAAGGGACAAGGTCTGTGCTATAAGGCGTGTGAGGCAAAACTTCCCATTCAATGTTTTCCAAATAGTTTTTGACCGGTCTTGCAACATGTGGCCGAGCGTTGTCATGATGGAAGATTATGGCCTCGTGATGCTCTCTTCAATTGATGCTCTCTTCAAACGAATCAATTGTGTTCCGTACAGGTTTCCTGTGATCGTCTGACCCGATTTCGACAGCTCATAATTCAAAACAAACTTCTGATAATGGCAAATACAGAGCATTACCTTGGCGCCATGGATATTCGACTTCGGCGTTGATTTGGCTGGTTGGCCGGGCTTTACATATGACTTTTTGCGCTTGGGGTTATCGTAATGTATCCATTTTTCATCACCAGTAACAATACGATGCAAAAATTGCTTCTTTTTGTAGCGTTCAAGAAGCATTTGATGTGAACAAAATGTGTGTTTACACTTTGGCGTCTATCGAATACTGAATTATAATGACAGATATTTACCCTCCAAAATACCATATTTGTTATTATTGACACAAATCATATGTGATAGTTATGCTATATGTTGTCCAAATCGACTTTATGAACTTGTATACCCAATAAATAATCAGTTAAGATTTGGAATAGAAGATAAATTTCTTTGCTAGAATATTATTAAATGTTTTAAAGGGTCCGCCAAATAACTTTTTTTTTTGAACTCCTGAACCAATTGGACTTTGTATGGCGTCGTACCAAGGTCTTTATGCAAAATTCGTCTCAATGATGTCTCCGAAATGTTCAATTGTTGAGAACGACGGTGAATTGATGTTGATGGCGCTTCACGCACACTTTCTGCCACAGCAGCAATATTCTCGGGTGTACGCACTGTTTTTGGCTTTTCACGCTTTGGTTTATCGATGAGGATGCCAGTTTCTTTCACTTTTTTCACAAGATAACGAACATACGGACCATATTCGTTCAGCGGAAGGATAAAACTAATTATCTGTGAAATCAGACATGAGCTAAGTGTTACCATTCACGAAATAAGCACTAGTTGAAAAAAAAACGTTAGATGGCGGACCCTTTATTTCTTTTCTTGTAGTTCTTTAATATTTATAAAGGGTGCGCCATCTAACGTTTTTTTTTTTTCAGTGCTTATTTCGTGAATGGTAACACTTAGCTCATGTCTGATATGACAGATATTTAATTTTATCCTTTCGCTGAACGAATATGGTTGTGTATACGCTTGAACAACGCTGGGAAATATTGCGACATTACTTTGAAAATCATGGTAATGTTGCAGAATGTGTGCCGATACACCCAAAACGAGTCACTGTTTGGTGCGGATTTTGGTCCAGAGGCATAATTGGGCCATTTTTCTTCGAAAATGACCAAGGAGTGGCCGTTACAGTCAATGGCGATCATTATCGGGCCATGTTGAACGAATTTTTGTTCACAAAAATTGAAGAGGAGGAAATACAGCTGCACACAATCGATAATGTGCTTAAAAATTGGAAAGATCGTGTAGGCTACTGCATGGCCAGCCGAGGCAGCCATTTGAATGAAATTATTTTCCATTATTAACCGGAAGGATTGTACTTTCAAATAAAAAAAGAAATTTGAGAAAATATTCAGTAGTTTTTTTTATAGCATTTTCAAAAAAAAAAGTTATTTGGCGGACCCTTTACAATTAATTCAAAATGGTAAAAAGAAATCAAAGAAACAATATTCCATCTCTCAGTTGTGGCCACAGAATTTGTTGGTAATCGAATTATGGAGGCTACGGCAACTATCGCAATGTTAAATTATATTTTTATGCGTGAAAGTTAATATTAAGTTGCCTAACCCAATACTACATTCCAAGTAAATAGTATTACGTTTCACAAAAGTTTATTGAAATTAATAAACTTTTTAAATTTTCTGGTATTGAACAGTGGCCTTCAGATTCTGTGCTGCTGATTGCACCACAATCACTTTATATTTCATTGCCTTATTTGCTATTTAATTATTTTAATTTAATTAAAAAACTTATTGTGTTTGTAGTTTCCGAGATTTGAACTCGGAAGTTTGGAGTACAAGGCAAACTCTCTACCCACTACACCACAAACACTTATAAATATTGAGTGTTAAATTTGAATTTAAATATTTTGTTAGGAAAACAAACATTGTCTCAAATTCGTTTACCATTACAAATCATAAGTTGCTTCTATAAACAATGCAATCCACAATTCGGTTGGTAAGTTCTGCTGAACCTCTAATTTAGTGGCATATTTGATTGCGAATACCGTATTTGTAGTAACCACTTTTGATTATCGACAATTTAAAAAAAAAAAATTTGATAGATCGTACCAATTCTCTCGTTTTTTCCAAAAATAAACGATGGCTTCTACCTTACACAATTACTAACCGAATTTTATTTGAAAAGTTGATTGGAAGTACCAATTATTGGATAAATGGATTGTATTTAGTTCCAATTCCCTCTTGTCGATTTCAAGTACAGTATTTTTGCTTAAGTAATCGATTATTGGTAGTTCCAAATAAAATAACGTCCTATCAAATAAATGTTAATGGTTTCGACCGAATTAGATAAAACCAATTCTTTTTATGTGTGATCTCTTGAAGACAGACATGTGACAGAAATTATTTGGAAAAATTGCGTGAAAAGTGAATATTTAAAGTGATATTTTATCAAAAGATAGTTTTGTGTTTATTAAATAATAAAATCAGATTAAGAAATTTACAAAAAGTTTTTTGTATTCATATTTTTTGTTTTTAAATGCTGTTAATGTTGTTTTAATCGCATTTGTAGTTGTTTTTACTACAGTTAATTTTTAATAGTTAAAAAGAACCACACATTGCAGTTGGTGTAAATACGAGTATAATGTACACCTTTTAAACTGCAAATGTAGTTATTTTAACTGCCATTTACTGTTTATTCTACCTACATAATTTTCTTAGTGTACTTAGTTGTAGTGTAGTAGTAAGTAGTCGATGTTAACATCAATACAATAGATAATGAAAATACGAATGACCGACCGATAGACCATTTGACTAACCCAACCATTCAGCCTAATCTCATGAACTGACAACTGTATACGTTACAATATCATTTAATGTTTAGAATAGATAAAAGGATGAAAGCGACCAACTTCTGGTTACCTCTATACCTAGTGTCCTTACATGAATTGTTGTTGGTGGCAACAAGTGCCTGTTTTCACTTTTTCATATGTCAATAAAAGGGCCTGCCTCAAAACCCAAATCAATTCGTTTTGTCTCAATATACTATACTATGACAATGATCGAAACATGCGCCTAGAAATAATAAACCACAAAATATCAATGCTCTCCATCTTAGCCAAAAGAAAAGCGGTTAAAATCAAATAATTTATAGAGTTCTAAGCAAATGATTTTATTATCCCCCTTTCACGTATTCTTTCTTCACCGAGTATTATTTGTTGTTGACATTTAAAAATTATCACATGTAAATGAAATGGATTTTATGCCTGCTGTTAAGATTTGGATTGGTGATAAGCATTCATAATTTTTTATTTATTGATTCATTGGACAATGAAAAATTTCAAGATTATTTAAATATTTATTAAAATATAAATAAAATGAATTCTAGATTCATAAATGTTTAATAAAGTTATACGAGGCTTACGGAACTAATGCCGCTTACCAAATCTGTTGCATAAACCTAATAAAGGGTCCGCCATCTAAGGTTTTTTTTTTCGATGCCGATTTTGCCAAAAAAAATCATCTTTTCAGATGAAGCTCATACTGCATGGCCAGCCGAGGCAGCCATTTGAATGAAATTATTTTCCATTATTGACCTTAAGGATTGTACTTTCAAATAAAAAAGGAAATTTGAGAAAATATTCAGTAGTTTTTTTATAGCATTTTCAAAAAAAAAAGTTATTTGGCGGACCCTTTATAACATTTATGAATTCAGCATTTAATAACAGACATGTGCGATGTCAATTACATTTGAAACATTCATTTATACAATGTTTCTAGATCATTCCCAGCAAACATGGCTATACAAATATGATTCTAACATTTGTATTGCTAAGAAGACAAACATGATTGCGCAACAATCGTATTCGTATTTCGGTAGATACCCCATTTTATAGAGAACGTGTCCCTTACGCAATACTTCACAACAAAGCAATTTTTCTGGATGATAAATTGGCAACATTGCTTTATTATCATCTAGAAGAAATAAAAAAGTGTTGCGAATATCTTCTGGAAGATAAACAGAACATATCACTAGAAAACCACCCAGATGATTAGATGATGTTTTCATATATTTTATATACACTCAAAAAAATGAGTTAGTAGAAAAGTTAGTAAAACTTTTTGTAAATCAAGTATTCTATTTTTCAGCAATTTTTTTGCTGAAATTTTGTTTTCAGCTAAAATTTTAGTTATACTTATTCAGCATTTAACTGTTTTGAACTAATGTTTTATTAATATTTTACTAATGTTTAACTAATTTATTTTGCTAAAAACAATTGTGCTGATAAGCAAATTATTAGTGTGGCCGACAACCATATTGAAAGATATAAGCAGAATGAATTAGATCTCAATTAGAATGAATTAGAAAGTGGTCAATTAATAAATTTGAAAACAAAAACTCTATAAATTATTTCTTAGGACAATATCCTAATAAAGAAATATAGAGTATGGAATCGAACTTGAATAATTTTTCATATTCATGGCACAATTAAAGGCTGAAAAAAACATAATTTTTATTTTTAATACAAATTATATCAAACTTACTCAAAAATAACCTTAAATCCTGGCACATCAATTTTCTAAATCTTTAACAGAATTTTCTGAATTACAAATAGTGTTTCTTAATAAAAAATAATATTTTCTGAATTTCAAAATAAATATTTTCTGAATATTATTTGATGTGCTATATTAAATGGAATGGAATAAACACATCTAAGTTTTGAGCAAAACTTTGTTTGGCAAAACTTTGTTTATTTGAAAATACGTACAAAACATGTTTTATTTTAAAACACGTCCAAAACACATTCAGTGGAAACGTAGTATAAATTTAAATTTTTAAAATTTTAACTGTAAAGTTTCAATACAAAAAGTAAGCAAAACTTTTAAATTGTAGTTAAAGTAATATGTCGTCTGCACTAAGAAAATTATATAGAAAATTATAACAACATTTGCAGTTGAAAGGTGTACACTGCATTTGCATTTAAATCAACTGCAATGTGTAGTTATTTTTAACTATTAAAAATTAATTGTCGAATGTAGTAAAAACAACTAAAAAAAATATTAATACAAAAAACTTTTTTGTAAATGTACTTATCTCATTTTATTATTTAATAAACATAATATTGACGTTTAACGATATTTCTGTCTGTCTTTAAGAGATGTTATGTTGTTTCGTTGATTTCTTTTCGTCACATTGACTTAATAGCCTATGCCAATTTAGTGAATGGACAATTTTATAACGCTTGTAATTAAAAAACTAATTATTGTTTTTTTTTTTTTGAAAAAGTATTTTTATTTATAACACAGTATAGACTTTAAATTATTAATTCACGTTTTGTAGAGAGCCAACGGACAGCGATCTTCTGTTTGGCTTATTCTTATACTATTGATATCTCCAATTATGCTTTGAACGACACTCACGTACATTTTTTTTAAACTGCTTTTAGTTTTTTTCTTAAATTCTTCAGTGCATTTAACTTTCCAACCATTTCCATACACGTTTTGGCATAAGAGGCCCCAAAAGTCCTCAATTGGACGTGCTTTTGGGATGTTTGGAGGATTTGCGTATTTCAGTACAAAATGTATGTTTTTTGCATTAAGCCAGTCTAACGTCTTTTTGGCATAAAGACAGCTTGCGAAATCTGGCCAAAATAATATGTCATCTTTAGAGTGTCTATCTCTGATAAATTTTTACAGTTTTACTAAACATTATAACAATTAAAGGTCGAAAAAAACATAATTTTTATTTTTAATAAAAATTATAACAAACTTCATTATAACTTAACATAGCTTTTGAATCCCTGATGTTAATATGTGATATACCTTTTGCAGAAATGGTACACACAGAGAAAAATTTAGCTATTTGCCAACTGAAATTTGGTAACTAGGAATTTTAATCGTTTGGTACAACTGAAAATTAGTTTTCACAACAAAGTTCGGTTAATTCAAATGAAGTTTAGTTTCAACACCCAAACTATTCAGAAATCTAATGTAAATATAGTTGTATTAACTGAATTTATAAGTTGTTACAATTAAAATAAATTTTTCAATTCAGCTTGCACTTTATTTCTCTGTGTGTAGTTCGGTTGTTTAAAAAATCAAAAACCCTCAAAAACGTTAAAAAATTACTTTTCAAAGTAAAACGACTGTAATTGCAGTTAACCCTCCGTGACGCACATGTATCTGGCCAGATATTTTACGAATTTAACTGTGATTTAAATATATTTCTAATTTAGCTAGGGGTTTGAGTCTCCAGGTACCCTCTACAAATATTGTTATTTATCGTTTTATGAAAAAAAAAAAAAATAAAAAAAAACATTTATGTGGATTTTTTCATCTATACATCGTATACGTAGCGCATGTATCTGGCCAGATACACACACATTTTATATGAAGAGTACTGTACTTTATTGGTATTTTTTTATTTTTCTCTGCTTTTTTTTTCTCAATCACTCTCACAGTAATGAAAGCAAACACAAACAAGGTTTTTTTTTGGTTTTTATATTTTTTCGCTTCAGTTGCATAGTGATCTTTGAAAGGTACAGGAATTTTTATTTATTCGAAAAAAAATGGGTGAAGAAGTACAGTTTGTTTATAATACGCGATATAGTAGTGGTAATGTGAATTTCCATACACGACTAGCAGAAGCATTGGCCAATGAGTTAGAGCGTGAAAGAGCCGCTGAAGAAGTGGTTGCAAATGATGAGATTGATGACTTCCCAGGAGATGACGATATGGACGATTATATTCCAGACGATGGCGATGCCTCAGATGTCGAAAACGATTGCGTTGTCGAAGCAGATGAAGTGTTTGATAGTGATGATAGTGACGACGATGAAGAAATTGAAGAACAGAATGCTACCGAAGATTCTTTTGTTGGTAAGGACGGTACTATATGGTGTAAAAATGAACCAAATAGAGGAGTTCGTTTGCGTCCGCACAATATCATGCGTTTTCGACCTGGTCCGAAGGAACAAAACAGTGTTCCAATTGAGGTGTTCAAAAAATTTTTCACACCAAATATAACATTTATTATCATTTCTGAATGCAGCTAATCCCAGCAAAAAACAAAAAGTTTGGACAGATTTGACCGCAACTGAATTAGACGCATTCGTCGGCATTCTTTTGGCAGCTGGTTATTCCCACAATAATATGCAAACCACAAAAGCTAAGTGGCAGTCAAATAATCTACCCATATTCAGAGCAGCCATGTCTTTTAATCGATTCTCTACACTGGTACGATACATTCGTTTTGATGATGGTAGAACACGCGCTCAACGATTGCGCGATGACAAAGCTGCACCCATCGTGACGTTTGTAATTTTTTAAATGAAAATCTTGCCAAAAACTATAGTCCGCATGCCAGCATAACAATTGGTGAACAACTGTTCCCATATCGTGGAAAAACTAAATTTACTCAGTACATACCATCAAAACCAGCGAAATATGGCATCAAAATTTGGTGGGCTTGCGATTCCAAAACAAAATATCCACTGCAAGGAAAGCTCTATACCGGCCGACAAGAAGGAGAAGAACGGGAAGTGAATCAAGGTGAAAATGTTTTGATACAACTCGCAAAGCCGTACAGCAATACTGGCCGTACAGTTGTTGCTGACAACTTTTTTACTACTTTAGAAGGAGTAAAGCGTCTGGCCAGAATTGGTCTGGCATATGTTGGTACCATTCGCTCCAATAAAAGATGTATTCCTAACGAAATGAGAAAGGATCGTTCTCGTCCTGTTATGTCATCGTTATTTGGATTCCACGAAAATTTGGTATCAATTTGCAGCTATGTGCCAAAAAAAAAATAAATGTGTGAACCTACTTTCGACCGTTCATTATACGAAACATTGTGAAGGGGAAGCAATGAAACCCGAAGCAATTTTATTTTACAATGAAAATAAAGCTGGCGTAGATTGTATGGGCCAAATGGTTACACATTTTACTACACAACGGTCAACAAGACGATGGACTTTAGCGTTTTTTCTGCAACATGTTGGACACCATGGCACTGGCTGCATTTTGTATTTGCAAGGAAGTTGATGGTCTCAATCAAAATAATGCTAGAAGAAAATTTCTCACTACGTTAGCTGATTCATTGGTTCTTCCAAATATTGAAAACCGAATGAACAACATTCACATCATGAAACAGTTCAACACTCGTTTGGCCATGGAATCGTATTTTGGAAGACCACTAAATGTAAGTTTGATTGATATAACATTTGCCTTTCATTACATCTCATTTTCCTCGTTTTTCTTTTTCATTTCAGTTTTCATAAGTAGTTCCTAGCCCAAGTGGTGCTGATACTCTACAAAAGAGAAAAAGTTGTCAGCTGTGTACATTGGGAGATGACAAAATTCGCCGACTAACTCGTTTCTTCTGTTCCAAGTGCTCGAATCCGGTATGCCTACAGCATTCGAAATCAGAGTATACATGTTTTAGTTGCTTACCTGAAGCTGTGTAAGACTTTTTTCCAACTATTTTTTTGAAATTAAACACAAAAATAAAATTTTTCTGTTTTTATTTCTCATTAAAATTTTTTTTGCTCGGGTAGAATTAATTTAGAATTATTAAAACTTACTTTATAACTACTAAATTTAATTGAAATAAACTTTATAACAACTATTTTTTTGAAATTAAACACAAAAACAAAATTTTTTTTGTTTTATTTCTCATTAAATTTTTTTTTTGCTCGGGTAGGTGGTTTAGCATGTACTAAGAACAAAACAAAAAATTGAAAATATATATCTGCCTGGCGTGATAACAATATAGCAATGTAATATTACCACTAAAATTGCATATTTTTCATATAAATGTACTGAAATACATAGTGTATCTGGCCAGATACATGCGCTACGTACGTGACTATCGGAACATGTGCGTCACGGAGGGTTAAACTACAAACGCATCACTACACAAATAGCTTTCATGTACACTCAAACAAAAAAGTAAGTTGGAAATTTTGTTTAATGTTTATTTAAACTATTTAACTAACTTTCAGCAAGTTTTTTGCTGACATCGCGTTTTCAGCTAATATTTTAGTTAAACGCTTTTTACCAAAAAAGCTAATTTTCAACTAATGTTTAACTAATGGCGTTTTCTTTTCTGACAAAAAAATGTTGCATTTTTATAAGTGACATTTAAATAATGTTGTCATAACCCTCTTAATATGTTGCCATATTCATAGTCACAATAAAACATGAATTTATACAAAAAATGCTGCCCTGCTTTAGAACAGCTGATTTGTGTATAAAAGAAAACAAGTTGAAAAATAAAAAAGCGGCAAATTGCAAATTGGCATTCAAATTGTTTTTAATTAATTATTTTTTTTATTTAAAATGGATTCAGGAATTGATGCAAGCACAATATTTCGCTCCTGCAGAACATACATTTCCTCTTCATCTGATGATGAGGAAGAATCCATTAGTACCCCAACAACATTGTTTACGCATATCACTACAGCAGCTTTTTCCATTTTTAGCAATTTAAATGTATATTTTTTAAAATTATTATAATTTATAAAACAAAATTTGTTAATTTTCGTCTTTAAATATTTTTTTTTCAAAACAAAACTATAAAATCAGCTGTTTTATAGTGCAACATTTTCACCCCATCATTTTATAAAGGGTGAAAATGGCAACATTTTTGCATGTTAATAGGGCGACATATTTTTAAAAGAACATGATTCCTTTTTAAAGTGCTGTCAATTTTTTAGAAAAGAACACAAAAAGTGCAATTTTTAAAAAGGGCAAACAAAATGTTACATTTTTTGCCAGAAAAGAAAACGCCATAATTTACATTGCACAGTTTTGTGTTTTAAAAAAAAGTGGTAATAAGTATAGAACTTCTATACTACTGTCCCAATCCACAAACAAATTGGAGAAGTTATAGGGGAGGACCTAGGCTTTCAGAATATTGTTATTTGAGACACCATGTGTTTACACAGGGTGATTACTATGACACCAAAGTTGACTACATCGCCTATAGAAAATCTTTAAGTGATTTCTACTTTGGCAAATGTGAACCAATTTGAAAAAATTTGACTGAGATAAACTCCTATACAAGATACACAAAAAACATGCAAGATATCTCTTATAGCTAAAAAGATATTTGATGTTCAAATTTAATATTAACATCTTTTACAATGACTTTTTTTGTTTTTGGCCAATATCTTTCTTGTTAGCAAACCAAATCAAAAAAAAATAAAATTTGTAAGATTACTAACACATTCAGAAACAAACTTTTAAAACTTTGAAGTTAAATAAGTTTTTATCTATTAAAGATATTGAAATGATTTTAACAGTTTTTATCAGGGACCGTAACGGTTATAAGTGATATCAAAAAAAAGTTCCTTTATAACAGTTATTTTGTGGCTTAAAAAGAAAAAAAAAAACATAAAAAGCAGCTATTTTTCAACGTAAAAATAAAAGATCAGATGAAACTCTTAAGAAGAGAGTTTTATTTCGCCTACATTAAATAAAACTTTTTGAGGAGTTTTATTTTTTCCGTATTTGAGGAGTTTTATTTTAAAACTCATTTGAGGAGTTTTATTTTTTCCGTCAGAGAATAAAACTCATTTTATGTAAATTAACATTCAAAGCTTGCCGTTTGCCAGATCATTACAATTTGTAAGGCAGTATAATCTAATCAGTTGCATTGCAATTGAAAAAATCGTCATTAAAATGAAAACATGTGGGTTTTAATTTGTTATTGTTTGATTCCTATTATTAAATGGTTGTTGTTTTATTTCTTATATATGTAGATTAGGGTTGTCTTTCGTTGTATGGGCGAAAAATAAAAACGAGATTTTGACTGTACCCCCCTCTTAAAATATTTGTTTGGGTACAAAAATTCACCATGCAAAAAATTAGAGTTCTAGCTTAACGGGAAGATGTCCCGCATCGCCCTTGAAAATCGGGCCCCTTGGAAAAATGGGCATAATTTAAAAAAAAATAACAAATTTTTTTTCTTCAAAATTTAAAAAATATTAAATAATTTTTGTGTTGGGTTTAATCATAACTACTCAGATAAAAAATATTACTTTCCCAGAAAATCGCTAACTTACCCTAACTAAATTAATAAATATTTTGGGGGTACCTCAAAGTGACTTTTTTGCATTTTTGAAAATTTTATTCAACAGAAATCAAAAACCTAGTATTGCTGTCAAGTATTTCATTAAGCACATTTCAAGTATTAAATAAGCCAGGTATTATGGATATCCATTGGCAAATTTTTTTTTTATGGCATTTTGATTTTCGGGGATTTCAAGGTTTTTTTTATTTTTATATATTTTTACTTTAAAACAAGGTTTTAATAATATTTCATCAATATTTTTGTATATGCCTTTTTATGATTGTAATAACTTTATTTTAAAATACTATATTTTCTGTTGATAGTTAACCCATGTTGACCTGGGGTCAAATATGACCCACGTAAGAAAAATGCAGCTTTGTGGCAAAATTTATAAATAAAATAAAGAAAGGAATAATTCAATTTATATTTATTCTAAAAAAATTTCGTTAACCGTTTCTAGTCTTCGAGTAGGTCAATTAAGTAAAAATTAGAACTTAAAAACTTTTCCATAATAATAATTTTGAGGGAAAAAAATTTACACTATTAAATTAAAAATACGTTTTTCGAAAATACTCCTGAATATGTACAAAAAAAATCAATTTTAATATGAATACAAATATCTGAATTTATACTAAATAATTAATTTTAATTAATTTTAAAATGTAAATAAATTACAATTAGAAACATAAACAAAAATTGATTTTGTCATCTTTGTGATTTTTGACTCTTTAAAATACGAGGGTCAATTGTGACCCCATGAAAACACAGGTTAACTATGAACACGAAAAATTATACTTTATAATAAAGTTATTACAATTATATAAAATAGCATACACAATACCATTGATGAAATATTACAAAAATCATATTAAAAAAAAAAAAGTCTATACAAATTTAAAAAAACGTTGAAATCCGCTAGAATCAAAATGCTTTAACAAAAATTTTTGCCAACGGATATCCGTAATACTTGGCTTATTTAATACTTGAGATGTGTTTAATAAAATACTTGACAGCAAACACCAGGTTTTTGATTTTTGTTGAATAAAATTTTCAAAAATGCAAAAAAGTCACTTTGAGGTACCCCCAAAATATTTATTAATTTTTTTGACACAAAGTTAGGGTAAGTTAGCGATTTTCTGGGAAAGTAATATTTTTTATCTGAGTAGTTATGATTAAACCCAACACAAAAATTATTTTATATTTTTTAATTTTGAAGAAAAAAAATTTTATTTTTTTTTAAATTATGACTATTTTTCCAAGGCGCCCGATTTTCAAGGGCGATGCGGGACATCTTCCCGTTATGCTAGAACTCTAATTTTTTGTATGGTGAATTTTTGTACCCAAACAAATATTTTTAGAGGGGGGCAGCCCCAAAAATCGCAAGTTGAAAAATAAGGACAACCCTAATGTAGATACGGAACAAGAAAGCGAAGGAAGTGATAATGAGGATGAAAAAAGCTTTCTATGAAATTGAGAATTTTTCTCCAAGGCCCTTATCGATTGATAAACCTTTTTTTGATTTCTGGGAGGCTAAAAGAATACACTATCCGTACTTGTATACATTGGCAAAAACTATACAGTGTGTACCTGCAACCCAGGACGAGCATTCTCTGCTCTTAAATTGGTATTGAGCGACCTGCGTTCAAATCTTTCATCAGAAAATTTAGAAAAAGTTATGTTCGTTAAATTAAATAAATAAATTACTACACACATTATAACAAATAAAGTTCAAAATAAAACTCCTCAAATGAGCTTTATTTTCTGACGTGAAAAATAAAACTCCTCAAAAGAGTTTTATTTCAGACGGAAAAAATAAAACTCCTCAAAAGAGTTTTATTTAATGAAGGCGAAATAAAACTCTCTTCGTAAGAGTTTCATCCGATCTTTTATTTTTTCGTTGAAAAATAACTCTTAACTGTGGAGTTGAGATCGTTTCCTTAAGATCACAATAGATTCTGAAAGAGCACTTCAAAACGAATCGTTTTGTATATAATAGAATATGTATCCGTTGACTCTAACATAGAGAGTTTTTGAGTTAAAGTTTTCGGGATAACTGTTATTTTCGGTCTCTGGTTTTTATAGCTCGTTAATTTTAAACAATAAAGATAAGATTAAAAAATTTGTTTAATGTCTCTCTAGCTCTGAATTATGGGTAGGATCAGTTTTTTTTAAGGAGTTGCTGTGTTTTGAATAATTATTTGAAATTAAAAAAAAAATTCAAAATCCACAGGAAAAATGGTTTGCAAGCACACTTGCAAAGTCAAATTTTCGTTTAAAAATAAGCAAAAATAAATAAAATTACATTCATAGCCTTTCTAAAGTCCAATTTTTTAGAAACGGTTAAAAAATAATAACATAACAAATATCTCTAGAAATTCTAATAACAAAGTCCCCTGAAGATTTCCTTGGGCAGGAATGAATTCCGGATAGGGACAAGCCTACAGCAGATTGTTTTTCACAATTTGTTAAATAAGTTTTGGGACTTTAGCACATTTAATTACTATAAATGCAATTAATGTTTATCCCGATGAAAATTAATTTAAAATTATTAACAAAGTTGTAAGAAAAACTAAAATTGTCGAAGAAAATTTTTTTTAAATATTGACTTTGAGCATTTTTCACCGCTAAACTGTTCATAATAATTAAAAAATCTTTTCTGGAGTTTGTTTCTGAATTTGTTAGTAATCTTATAAATTTTTTTATTTTTTTTTTTTTTTTTGATTTGGTGATAACAGAAAAAATATTGGCCAAAAAACAAAATAAAGTCAAGGCAAAAAATTAACATTTTAATTTTTAACATCAAATATCTTCTTATCTATAAGAAATATCTTACCACCATAATCATGTTTTTTGTTTATTTTGCGTATCTCAGTCAAATTGTTTTTCAAATCGGTTCACATTTGCCAAAGTAGCGAGAACTTAAAGATTTTCTATGGGCAAGGTTGTCAACTTTGTTGTCGTAGTAATCACCATGTGTAAGCACAGGGTGTCTCAAATGCCAATATTCTAAAAGCCTAGGTCCTAGGTGTATGTGGATTGCATCAGTAGCTCTATAAGCAGAAGCTCTATACTTATTACCACTTTTTTTTGAAAACACACCACTCTGCGCCCGAGTAAAACTGTTTACATATAATTATACATTATTTTATATAAATATGTATAATATGTTACTGCATGCTATTATATGTAATTACACATATTTATGTATGTTTATATAAAACAAATTGTTTCTCTGAATTTTTTAATACGATGCCACATCTTGTTACATATCGACCAATATATAATCGTATATGACATAGACAATTATATATGGTTAATCTAATTATGTAAGAACATATGCATAATAAGATATAACACAAATCAAAATTATAAAGTTTCCGCCATCTATCTTTTTTTTTCAACTAGTGCTTATTTCGTGAATGGTAACACTTAGCTCATGTCTGATTTGACAGATAATTAGTTTTATCCTTCCGCTTAACGAATATGGTCCGTATGTTCGTTATCTTGTGAAAAAAGTGAAAGAAACTGGCATCCTCATCGATAAACCAAAGCGTGAAAAGCCAAAAACAGTGCGTACACCCGAGAATATTGCTGCTGTGGCAGAAAGTGTGCGTGAAGCGCCATCAACATCAGTTCACCGTCGTTCTGAACAATTGAACATTTCGGAGACATCATTGAGACGAATTTTGCATAAAGACCTTGGTATGACGCCAAACAAAGTCCAATTGGTTCAGGAGTTCAAAAAAAAAAAAGTTATTTGGCGGACCCTTTATTATTTGTCGACAAAAAAAAAATTTGTGTTAAATTGTATTTATTTTTATTGCTTTAAATGTGTTTCATTGAATTTATTTAAATTATGTGTTAATTTAGAAACAATCATAGGAATTCATATTCTCACTTTCACCATTCCCCATAATTAAATTGGGGTAAATTATTAACAATTGGGAACAATCAGATTTGAAAATACAAGCCAATCCAGATTTTCTGAATCCCAAAATATGAGTTTTTGTATGGAATTTAAAAATCGGAAGTCTAATGAAAGTATTAAAGTACTGTTCATTAAAATATAAAAAAATTGTAATTATGGTCTAATATGTCAAACAGCTTTGCCGACAGTCGATTCAAGCCGATATTGCCGGCGGCGGCGTCGGTTTAAAAAAAAACCTGGCTGAATATAAAAAAATATTTATATAAAGAGGATTTTTTTTTTGGAAAATTCTACTCACACAAAAATTGGGCTCACGCACACTCACTCACGAAGAATATTTGCCTGCTCACATTCACTCAGGGTCACGTTAGCAAACTAAGTTTACACTAACGCGTGATTCACGTAAATCACCCAAAATTCCGCTCATGTACCAATCTTTAATTTCAAGTAATCAGTTTTTTGTTGACTTCGTATTCGCTCTGATTATGTAAGGCGTAGACGTTTTTCATTATAACAACAATTTTTGCAATGTTTAACAGACAAGTAAGATTTATATTTATTCAAAATTGCATTAAATTTGCCAAAAAAAAATTATAGTTTTTGTTGATTTTAATTTTTAAAAATTTATAAAAAAAAAAACATCGAATAACGACTGAATTCCCAAATTGTAAATTGATTGAGTAAAAACTCGATTGAATTAACAATGATTGAATTCCACCATTGATAAAATCGAATGAGATAAATTTATTGAATTCCCTACTAGTGAATTCCGAAGAATGAATTAAGAGCGATTGATTAAGAAAGAATTCATTCGATTTAAATAAAAATCAGCTTTGATTTTTCCGGATTTCAATCACAATAGAATTCTGTCTTCGAAGCTCTGCACTCAACTCTTAGAACATTCGAAATGGATTCTAAATTTTGCAATTTTAAAAATACTTTCTACCACTGATCTTGTTTTGTGGTTAACAAAATAGTTGTATTGAACAATCCGAAATCGCTGGAGTACTAAATAGGGAGATTTATTATTCATAAACAAAATGTTGTATTAATCCATAATACCGACCGTATAGTTATTATTTTTAATAATTTTGTATAACAAGGTCATGTAAAGTTTGCGGTCTGCTCTTGAAAAATTCCGATTTTGATGTTCTTCCTCGGTAAATGTTGTTTTTTTATTTTTCCTATCGTTTTAAATTTATTATATGTTTCAACTTCAGCTTCACAAAAAGCATAAATTTTAATTTAACCCTCTTACCGGCAAGCCCGTCTCCAGGCAGGGTATTTTAAATTTTGCCATGAGTGCGCCAAAGGATTTTTTTTATAATAAAAACTCAGGCAATTTCGATAAATTTAAAATTCATCATATTTTGTGAAGTAATTTTTTGTGTACATGTCACGGTTTGAAAGTGAGAAAGCATTAAAGCTAAAATTTCAATAAATAAATATTTTTAAATTAATACAATTTTTAAAATTTAAAACATAGAATAACTAGAAACCGTTGATACTAAACACAAAGTAAGATTGAAGCTTAAACTTTTAAAAAAAAGCTGTAATTTTGGTCGAAGGACATACAGGATGCCAAAAGGATACGTGTAAAGGACATCGTCTTACCTTGAAAACGTATGAATTTTTATGAAATTTGGCAGAAAGATTACACTTAAAAAAATTATTGCAAATTTACGACTATAAAATGATTAAAGTTTTATGTATTATTACGCAAAATTCGGTAAATTTATATACAATAATACACACTTACAGTATTTTTACCCATTATGTGTTTACAATTAAGCACTGTATATCAAAAGTAGTATTATTTTGTTAAATAAAATTTTTGGGCACAAAGTTTGCAAATATACTAACTTATAATAGTAATAGTTGATATTTTTAAATTGAAAAAAATAAAACAAATTAAAAAAGCTAACAAAAGCTAAAAAAAAATCTAAAAATTAAAATTTATTGAGAATTTTTTTGAATTAATAAACAAATTTAAATGTAAAGGGTCCGCCAAATAACTTCTTTTTTTTTTGAAAATGCTATAAAAAAAAACTACTGAATATTTTCTCAAATTTCTTTTTTTATTTGAAAGTACAATCCTTCGGGTTAATAATGGAAAATAATTTCATTCAAATGGCTGCCTCGGCTGGCCATGCAGTAGCCTACACGATCGGTCCAATTTTTAAGCACATTATCGATTGTGTGCAGCTGTATTTCACCAATGGCTTCACGAATATTGTCCTTTAAAGCGTCAATTGTCTCTGGCTTGTTGGCGTTACACTTATCTTTGACGGCACCCCACAAATAATAGTCCAACGGTGTCAAATCGCAGCTCCGAGGTGGCCAAACGACATCAGCTCTGCAGCTGATAATGCGCAAAACATCGAGTGTAGCTTCGGTTGTGTGGCACGTAGCGCCGTCCTGTTGAAACCAAAAGTTGCCAATATCCTCCTCTTCAATTTTTGTGGACAAAATTTCGTTCAACATGGCCCGATAACGATCGCCATTGACTGTAACGGCCACTCCTTGCTCATTTTCGAAGAGAAATGGCCCAATTATGCCTCTGGACCAAAATCCGCACCAAACAGTGACTCGTTTTGGGTGTATCGGCTTTTCAATGTATGCGTGCGGGTTGTCTGTGCCCCAAATGCGACAATTTTGCTTGTTTACATACCCGCCAAGGTCAAAATGAGCTTCATCTGAAAAGATGATTTTTTTGGCAAAATCGGCATCTTCTGTAAGTCGATCGCAGGCCCACTTAGCGAAGCGAAAACGCATTGCATGGACTTTGTATGGCGTCATACCAAGGTCTTTATGCAAAATTCGTCTCAATGATGTCTCCTAAATGTTCAATTGTTGAGAACGACGGTGAATTGATGTTGATGGCGCTTCACGCACACTTTCTGCCACAGCAGCACTGTTTTTGGCTTTCACGCTTTGGTTTATCGATGAGGATGTCAGTTTCTTTCACTTTTTCCACAAGATAACAAACATACGGAGCTGACGGTGCTTTTCTTCTTCCAAAATCCGTACGCAATTTTCGCACACATTCTGTAACATTACCATGATTTTCAAAGTAATGTCGGAATATTTCCCAGCGTTGTTCAAGCATATACAGAACCATATTCGTTCAGCGAACCAACCATATTTGTCAAATCAGACATGAGCTAAGTGTTACCTTTCATGAAATAAGCACTAGTTGAAAAAATAACGTTAGATGGCAGACCCTTTATAATTACATTTATTTTTTTGTGGTCGTGAATTAAAAAACTTCCTAATGTACCAAAAACATTTGTACAGCTTAATTGTGGAAAAATATTTTCAAAATATATGTACTGATCTTTAAAGACTTCAATTCTTCATTCGATTTATTCGTCGGTTTTTACTCAATCGATGTAAAAAATCGTTAAAATTTAAAAAAAATGGCCAAAATTTAAAAAATCTTTAAAATTAAACAAAATTGCAAAAAATGAATAAAATAAACATTAAAATTAATGTACAATTGAAAAAACTATATAACAATTTAAAAAATTGCTATGATTTAACAAAAATCGCCGAAACTGAAAAAAATGCCAAAAATTAAAAAAATCAAAATAAAAAAAAAAAAAATCGCTAAAATTTAAAAACAAACGGTAATAATGAAACAAAACTCCAATATTAAAAAAAAACGTCTAAAATATAAAGAAAATCGCCAAAAATGAAAAAAATAGCTTGAATATAAAAAAATCGCTAAAAATTAAAAAAATCGCCAACATTGAAAAAATCACCAAAAGTGAAAAAATCGCCATAAATTAAAAATGCTCTTTTTGCTTTGCGATGTTTTGTTTTCGAGAAAAACGCTATCTAAAAATCTAGCCAATCAAGTCTAAACTTAGGACCGGTATTATGGTAATGGGGTTGAGTTTCGAACACCGGTGCAAACATTTTTCCTTTAGCTCTTTTATTTTTTGAGTTATGAGTTGAGTTTATTTAGGCGATTTTAAAAAGGTCCATATTTCGAAATCTAATGGTAAGCCCATTACCTCTAGAACGATCCTAAATTTCGACTTTATTTTATAGATTGGTAAATCGCGGTTTTCCCGAAAACTTACCATCGCAGAGAAAAAAGAGATGATGTTTCAAAAACTAACAGAGATAAATGTACACGTACAATTTTTTTCAATTTAAACGATTTTTTATTCAATTATGGTGATTTTTTTAAATTTTAGCGATTTTTTAATTTTGCCGTTTTTAATTTTGAAGATTTTTTATTTTAGTAGTTATTCTCATTTTCGGCGATGTTTTTTATTTTTTAAATTGTAGGAATTTTTTTAAATTTTTACATTTTTGGCGATTTTTTCAATTTTGGCGATTGTTTTAAATTTTGGGGCTTTTTTATGTTAGCGATATATTTCAATTTTAGCGATTTTTTCAATTTTGGTGATGTTTATAGCAAATCAATATATGTTGAAGTTTAGCCATATCTTCTTAAGTAAAACACAAAAAGTTAAATTTTTGGACTGTAGTTATATCTTGGTATGAGTAATAATTAATGCTTAAACTGAAATTCGCTCTAAACATATTTTGCTAAACTGCTAAAAATACAATTTTTTTACTTTCAAATTAACCCCTTAAACGTAAGCTAGAAACATGTTTTATGCATTAATCTGCCTAAAATAGGCTACGAAACAAATTATGGTAGGAGAACATATAGTTTATTTTTGTGGCGAATAAGTGGCATAAATTTCTTAGCAAAAAAGCTTAGTCCGGTTTGAGGGTTAACATTATTTTTTAAAATTAATATTTATATGTTTTATAATTGAATTACAAGTAGTACTTAATTATATTAAAATAAAAAGCACTGATCTCTAAAACACTTAAAATTTTTATGTAATTTTTTAATTAAAAAACTTATTAGATAAAATTATATCAAATTATATAAAATTTCATCATATTTGATAGAACCATTTTACAGATCAAACAAAATCCCATGAGATCAGCTTATGTATGTCATTTTTCGGATCAGTTGAGATGTAATGTTTAGCTATATGTGATACTATATATAATCATAAATGATTATATCGGAACCTCTTTCGTCGGGTCTTTTGACTTACAAATTAATTATCTTAAAATATTTTCATATAGAGCAATTTAACAAATTGAATTCGATACAATTTGATGTATTTTAAATACAATTATGTTTTAATTTTTCGCATCAAATTTGATATCAGCGCATAGCTAATTTATATATAATTTGATGTTGCTTTATATAAATTTTGTTTACTTGGGGTCTTAACTATAAAAAATATTTTTTTTGTGTAATCTAAGATATGTTTATATATGGTGCCATATTTATAATACAAGTTAATATATAATTATATATCACATTAAATGATGTAAAATATAATTATGTAACATTTCATATATGGCACAAGATTAACAAATTAGTTTAAGATATGATTATATATTGTCCAACATCATTAACATTTCCTATGCGTATCAGATTTAATTATGTAAAAGTAAAAGTAAAAAAAAAAATGATGTGGGGCATCATTAAATTATATATAAATTAGATATGCGATAACATAAAATTTGATCCGAAAAATTAAAACATATAATTGTATCTAAATTACATAACATTGTATCGAATTCGATACAATTGTATTGAATTAGATCTATTTCGATGCAATTAAATACAATTTTGTACGATTTGATGTACAAGGTGGCGCAAAAATAACCTTCCGAAGTTTTTTTGGCTGTAATTTAAAAAAAAAAATGAAAAACTTTGATTCTTCTTGTGGATTATTTTTATTTGGTATTTTAATTTTTTTTACATCAAGTCGAGAATATGATGTCATGTAAATGGCCGCCGCCACAGTTGATTGTCATTTGAGCCCTTTTTATGGCATTTTCCATCACTTTGGGCAAAACTTCCGGCGATAGGTCCTCACGTTCTTGACGGATATTGTCTTTAAGAGCTGCAAGAGTCTGAGGCTTGTTGACATAAACCCGCGATTTCAAAAAGCCCCACAAAAAGAAGTCTGGAGCGGTCAAATCAGGCGATCTTGCTGGCCAGTGCAAATCGCCAAAACGGGAGATTAGGCGCCCGGGAAATGCATCCTTCAGCATATCGGTTGTGGCACGTGCAGCGTGTGCCGTTGCACCGTCCTGTTGGAACCACATGTTTTCCAATCCCAATTCATCAAGTTGCGGCAAAAAGAACTCGTTGACTGATACCCATTTGAGTGGCACGTCGTCTGGTCGATGTCGACGGCGCTTCCATGACATCCTCGGCTACAGCAGCAATATTCTCTGCAGAACGGCTACTCCGGGGTCTGCCACGCCTGGCAGCATCTCATGTTGTGCCAGTCTCTTCGAGGCGAGCGGCTAAACGTCGCAGTGTTTCACCAGTAGGCGTTGGACGGCCAGGAAATCTGCGACGAAATTCACTTTGTGCCAAAGTCACCGACCGATTATTGGTCAAATAAATAGTCACCAATATTCCGCGTTCTGGAGCAGTGTAGCGTAACATTGTTTATTAACGTTTATTTCGCATGTGTTTACTACACAAATGTCAAAACAGAACTGACATTAGGGGCCAATCGCAAAATTTATAGCATTTTCTGATAGGAGGATTACTTTTGCGCCACCTTGTATATTAGATACAGTTTCATCTGAGTTTTGTTCTCATACAAATTTTCGTGCTTTTATAAAATTGTATCGAATTAGATATAATACGATCTTATTAGAAAAAAGTTGATATAAACAGCTCTTTGTTTTTCTCAACAATTATATCCAATATGACTAATATTATTGTTAGTTTTTTGACGATGATGATACTGTTGAGCCAAGAAATAATGAATCTATTTTAAATATTTAACTCCGAAAAGGGTTGTTTTGTAGAATAATTTGCTTATCTCAGACTTTTTCACTATTAAAAAGTATAAATATTTTTTTTTGTCTGTATAAACTCTTAGCATATCGCACACCCAGTTCAAAAGTGACTCAACTCAAAATTTTAATTTTTCGGTTTATATGCTTAAACTATGCACAATATACTTGTTTATCTATAAAAAAATATCAGTGTATTTTGTTGTTGTTAACTGTTGCTAAAAAAACAGTTATGTCTTTCTTTATGTTTCAATTGGTATAAAGTTGCAAATATTTTTTTTCGATTTCTGAAAAATTAAAAATTTTGAGTTGAGTCACTTTTGTACTAGGTGTGCGATATGTTAAGCTACGTTCACACTTAAATGCAAAACATGTGTTTTGCCAAAACACGTACTTAAGCTCTTTATTCTATTTCAACAGTGCTTTATTCCTTTCCACTCGTTTTCGGAAAATACGTGTTTTGCAGTCTAGTGGGAATTCTGTATTAAGCTTCTTATGCTAACTAACGTGGATCAAAAAAATGTATGTTGCGAGAGAGGTTCAACTTTTTTTTTGTTAATTTCATTAAAATTACGCACATACAAACTTATCCGAAAATTTGGTTATCTACATGTATCTAACTATATCAAATTAGATATAATTTGATACAATTTTAGCCGAGATTTGTCCATATCCGGGACATTAAATAATATCCAATTGGATTAAAATATAACTGATTTCATATAATTTTAGCCGATATTTGGTATGCTTTTATGACTTGAAGTTACACTAAAAAGTACATAAGTTGAAATTTGAAATTTCTAGAAATCAATAATTTTAAAGACCCACATTATTTTAAATGTTTAAATGTTATAAAGAAAATATTGAGTGTTTCAAAAATATATATATTTATGTAGTTTTGTCTTATAAAATGTTTCCAATTTTTTATTTGGAAAAATGTGTATGCATGTATGATATATAAAGCTAGATAAAATTATAAGAAAAATATTTTCAGTATGACGACACATATAGTTTAATGAAACTTAGCATATATAATCATATCGATCACTACATATATTTCTATTATAATTATATATTTCTATTATAGTATACATGGAGTAAGATTTGAAGACATATAATAATATCAAGTACCATATAAAAATGCTCTAAAAAAAAATTATCAGATGTATTTGTATATAATGATATAAGCCTTAATGTGACTCCATGCAAAGTCAGATAGGGCTCAATCATATTATATATATGACTAGAAATAACTATTTTTACACGGGTAACTAACTTTGAAATCTCAACTCTGGAGTTATATAATTATATCTAAAAGCACTAAGAAAATAGTTTTCATATGGCACCACATATAATTAAATGTGGCTTTGTAATGGACCATATATAATAGGGTGGGTCGATTTAAAAATCGCTCAACGTTCAAGGAAAATCGTATTCTAGGGATCAAATTAAGAAACTTTGCCGAAGGAACCATACCTCTAAAACGAATTCTGATGTCCCGACTTTTGACCCAAAGGGACAAATTTTGAAAAAGCCTACTTTGATATTTCAGAAAGTAGGAGGAATCTCTCCAAGATTATTGGAGCTACTTCTTCTCCGAGAGACGAGCTAGCAGATTAATGCATAAATCATCATTCTAGGTGACCGTTAAGGGGTTGAAATTTAAGTTGAAAGAGGGCCTTTTTAGCCGTGTTTTTATAGCAAAATGTACAAATCTCGGGATAGAAAGTAGGAGGAGTCTTTCCAAGATTAAGGTCTCTATTTCTTCTCCGGAAGACGCTCTATCAGATGAATGTATAAATTATATTCGATTGAGTTGGATTCGATTGGGGCATTCTAAATGGGTCAAAGTGGAATTTTTTAAAATTTGACCCTACGGGTCAAAAGTCGCGACATCAGAATTCGTTTTAGAGGTATGGTTTCTTCGGCAAAGTTTCTTAATTTGATCCCTAGAATACGATTTTCCTTGAACGTTGAGCGATTTTTTTTGCCTCCATACAAATCGACCCGGCCTAATATATAGTCATATTTGAATTCAATAAAAAAATATTTAAAGCATATATATTTCTATAAAATTTTATATGGCACAATATATGCCTTTATAAAAAATAATTAAACAAATATGTAAAATGTTGGTTCACAAGAAGTTTTATATAATTATTTGTACATTTATGTTGAATTATATACGAACGCATATAAAACTCTATATTGTATATATATATAAAGCAATATATATTTAGGTATATTAAGTATCATTGTATATGAGACAATATCAATTAATATATTGCTGTATATACCCCCATATAAATATTTATGAAACAACACAAAGCTGTATACAATTAGATACCTTAGTTTATGCTCTAACCTATATGTTTATATTACTATATTATAAGTTTAGACATTGAAACATTTAAATGTATAAAATTACATCTAAAAACATATAAACTTTTTTACTTGGGTATTGTTATATATAACCCCATACATAATTATATATGCACCAGATGACTAAATTATGTTTCTTTAAATTTTAATAAAAATTATATATTTTAATGAGATTTAAATAAATCCAATTTAATCTCAAAATATCCACCAAAAATTACTTATCTTTTTGAATCTAATTAGATCTAAATTAATCATATGGGATATTTTGGTATCGATCTTGATCTTACATTAGATAGTATTGAACGCCATAATTTTGAGATCAATTTTGATATAATTTAAGCCAGTAATAAATTTGGGGATCTAATCTGATATTAACGGTTACCCCAATTTTGAGATAAAGTTGAATAATATTAAATATCGATCTATATCTAATGAGATATGATATTATATTTGAGATTTAAGTTTTTTATAATCGAATAACTTAAAATAATCGTTAGTGTGTTCTTTTACAGAGCTACACAAAGTGTGTTACCAATTCACACCAAACTTCCCTATGTAAACTGAAAAAACTTAAAATAAATTTTCGGGTAATTTGACTATTGCGTTTTCAATTAAAAACGAAACTTTTCTGGAATACAGCTTTAATTGAAGTCTGTAACGACCAAAGTCACAAGTTCGTTTTGGCCAACACTCTTTAAAGCAGCATTATTTTATTCTTCTTATATCTTACCAAAGTACATTAAATTAACTGAATTGTATTAATAATTTTAAATATGTATTATCCGTTATCGAGTAAATAGTAGCTTCGTGCACGTGCTAACAACACCCCGGGTTGTCAATGCTGACACTTTAGGTTACAACCCTGAGTTGTCATAAGCTTTAGATATTTAAAATGTTGGTAGCACTGACCACCAGTGTTACCATATTGCCAGTTTTAACTGTTTTTTCCAGTTTTTTAGGATGCGTAACAGTTTTCCAGTTTTTCATGAAAAAAACAGTTTGAATTATTTTGTTTTTTTTATGGTTTTGTAGCTATTTTTTGCTATATGTTAAATAATTAATATAAATATAAATATGTTTTTATACCCTCCATCCCATAGTGCAGGAGGGTATATTCACTTTGTCAAATGTTTGTAATTCTTTTAAAAAAATTCTGGGACCCCATAAACTATATATATTCTTGATCAGCATGGATAGAGAAGTCGATATAGCCATGTCCGTCTGTCCGTCTGTCCGTCTGTCCGTCCGTCTGTCTGTGGAAACACAAAATACTCCTCCAATACAGAAGAGGTACTGCTAATTTTCAGTCAAATTGTTTGTTGATATCATGAGCAGTTTTTTAGTTAAAATGATCAAAATCGGTTAACGCGTTCAAAAGTTATGAGTGAAAATGTGGGAAGACCTCTAAAATTTTTTTTTTTTTATTTCATCATACATACATACATACGTACATTCAATGCTTATACACAAGAATATACGCAAGCAGGGATGGCTGTCAATATCGCTGAATTACCGTCCACGATTCTAACACCTTTCAACTGACTATCGTTATCGCTTAAATACCGTTACCGATATTCTTGAAATACCGTTATCCGTAAAATACCGTTACCTTAAAATACCGTTACCGAAATAATCTAACAAGATCTGAACAAAAAAACTTCTGTAAATAGATATATTTTCCCAAAGTGTGATCATAAACTAGACAGTCATTTAAAGTCGGGCATAATGCGGTTAAAAATTGTGGTGTGCATTAACATTACCTGAATAATTAAAATAACGTTATCCTTAAAATGCCGTTAGCAAAATAATTGAAAAATCTTTTTCCCTAAAATAAAGTTACCGAAATATCTAAAATATCGTTACCGCTAAAATACCGTTAGCGAAATAAATAAAATACCGTTAACGCTAAAATACCGTTAACGCTAAAATCCCGTTACCGAAATAACTGAAGTATAGTTTCCCCTAAAATACCGTTACCGAAATAAAAGAAAATAGCGTTACTACGACCAATAACCACATAGAATCGGTTACCATCCATGGTCATGATCAACACTTAAAAACAAAAAAAAACCCACAAAATATTGTTGTTGTTTTTTTGTTTTGTTTTGTAATACAGTATGTATGTACGGCCCTATGCTCCTTATAGAAACGACGGGAATATATATATATATGTATGTACGTATGAATTAGTAGCAATCGCATGCAGAGTTGCCAGGTTTGACGATTTGTCGTCATTTTGATGATATTTAATACCCAAAATAACTAAATGACTATTTGACGACTTTTGCTTCCAAAATGACGATTTTTTGACAATAATTTAATATGTCAGCAAGATCTACTTATTTATCATTCTCATAAAATCGCCCGCTCGATCAATAAATTTATATTATTTCGTTAAAAATGGAAAGCAAAAACATTGTTTTTTGATCGATAGCTAGCTTTTATATGCTAATATGATGTGAAATACAATTTTGCAAAAATGCAAATCCTAGAATTGAATAAAACTTAATCCAAACCGCATTTATTTTTTTATAAATTCATTACGGGTTTAGCTTAATTTAGTTTCTGTGTTTATATGTTTAGAACATTTCTTTAAATTTTTATAAAATTTAATTGGAGTTAGATTTAAATAAAAATAAAAAAATTTTCATGTTAAAACACAAGGCATGGACTTTTTTTGCGAAACAAACAGATCTCTAGCCCGAATATATTTCATGTTGAAAGATGATATATATACAACTTTAAATGAAACAAAATAAATCCAAAAATAAATCCGGTGCTTAAAAAACAGGCCTAATAATATAAATAAAGTGCCAAAATTTAATAATTAAAAATATAACATTAAGTTTGTTCGATAACACAAAAATTTGTACAAGTTTTTACTGGAAGGTGTTCGTTTAGACAAATACGCAGTAAAAACTGGTAAAAAGAGAGAGTAAAGTGACAGTTTGATGCCAAAGAACTTACAAGTTTTTACTGGATACATTTTTGCCAGAAAGAATTTGTAAGATGAAAAAAACATATGACTAAAAAATAAAAAAATATGCTTGTATTTTTAGTAAACAAAAACAAAAATTAAATTAAATTTTAATTGTTTATGGATTGAAAGTGAAAATGATTAAATAATTAACTATGGAAGAAGTTAAAAAACATTTAAATTATTTTTGGTCGATAATTTCAATTAACTTTTTCCTTTTCCATAATGACCAGTTGATTTTTTTTTAATATTTAAAACAAGCTATTTTATCTAATTTAATAATTCCTACAAATTTTCTGTTCGTTTACTTTTTGTAAATTTGTCTTACTATTTGTAATTTTGTTACTGAGTAGTTTTTACTGAACTTTACAGGAAAAGTAATCGAACAGACTTATTGTTAAAGAATTTCCAAATTTTGTAAAAGAATTTAATATTTAAAAAGTTGTGCCACTGAAATGTTGTTCACAGAATTATGCAGATATAAGTGTTTAACAGTTCAAGTGGTAAAATTAATTTGATTTAAAGTTGTATTTATTTGATCTTTCAACATTATATTTTTGTTATTTTATTAATTAATAATCATATAATTACAAGTTATATACTATTACCCTAACCGAGCACTAGCTACTATGGCCTTCGGCGCGTTGTAGCGAAAACAGATCAGTGCCTCTGGTGGGAATCGAACCCACGACCCCCGCACTGATAAGCCAGCACGCTACCAACTAGCCTACTGGGGCACACTGTTTCAACATTTTATAAATATGAATATCGTTGTAAAATATAATGATTTTCGAAGTTTAAACCAAAGAGAAGTGTCAAAAATCGTGTTATATTACAACGATAACACGTTAACATTTGAAATGTGAATAACATTATTGTATTTTATTTTTTATTAAAACTTTATCCCTCTTCTAACAAATATATTTTATTTTGACGATTTTTCAAAATATGATGACGATTTTGACGATTTTTTCTAGAAAGTTTGTCGTTTTTATGCTTTGCAAACCTGGCAACACTGGTTATAAGTGCAAATGCGAGAAGCCCTCGAAAAATTGTTAAGCTAATTTATAAAGTATGCTTTTGTTTTCCATATACCAGGCTTGCCATATACCTTTTTTTGTTAACCCCAACAAATCAAAAAATCACCAATAAGAAAAAGGTAGAACAAAATAGTTTAGTTAAAATTCTTTATTTATTTGACTGCATTAACCGGAGTTGTCAGACACATTAATCGTTATCAGATCAAAAAAAATATCCAGGAACAAAATCCCCGAATCCAACAATGTAAATTCATAACTTTTTTTCGTACACTATTTTTACTTATTTTCATTCTGAACCTTTAATAAATTTGCAAGGAAACTCTTACATTCTAATTACATTTATTAAAAACCCCATTCAATTTAAAGGACATTCACTTTCAGAACTTTTTTATTTAAGACATATAAGGTGCATACTTCATCTTAAAATCTTTTGATTATATGCATTTGTTTTCCTTAAAAGCCCTAATTTTTATTTGATACATACAAAAATAATCTAAATTAAAGTATTGATGTGTAAAAATCAATCGAATTTTGGGAAAATTTCTTAGGGTTCTTATTCTAGGAGTCGTAAACGAGAATTGCACAAGCAACTGAGCTGAAAAACAATAATTTGAAATACCAGTTTCTTTAATTTTTTGTGTCTCGAAAACACCCTAAACACTCGAAAGATTTTCTTTTATAATTTTTGACAAACTTAGTTTCATCACACTTTCCGTTTTACTTATGTGATGTATGTAAACATGTGTTGTAATGTAAACTGGCATTTCATAATTATTTCATTATGTATGTCTCCGCAAGTGTATGTTTGTTCCCTTAAATTTTTCTAAAATTCTGATTATTCGAAACTGTTTTTATGCGTTTGTATTCATTGCATCTCTTCTAACGATCCAAAAATATATTTTAGTAACTTTCTTTCATTATTATATAGGCAAAGAGACAAACAACAGGCGAATTTTACAACAGTTTTTTTAACATCATAAGGAACTATACAAATATATATATTTTTCACTACACGTTCTTCTTTAGGTAATCAGAATAACCTTTGAATACCCACTGCAGAATTTCAGATTCATTTTAGTAAACTTTAATTAAACATTTTTTTCTTCTGAAACATCCCAAAGACATTAATCAATCAGTCATATTTTGTTTTACTTATAAAAACAACATTATTTTTGTTATTTTTACAAAGAATATAGATATTAATATTGTTTGCACTTTCCCTGGTTTATGAAAACACCGAGATGGAGGGTATCCAAAAATTCGTCACAGCCGAATTTAATCTTTTTTAATACCAAATTCGGCACATCGGACTTTAATGCTTCCACTTGTTTTATATTATATTTTTTTTTACTTTAAACAAGTACACAGAAAAAAAACATATTAGGCCGATTGTTAATTAAAATGTAGTTTTATAACAGAGCACAACTTGTGATCTGTAATAACATAAATTTGAAAATATTTTTTTTTGTTGGTATAAATAAAAGTTAGTCTACAACAAAAAATATTTTTTTTCTGTGTATATAAAATGCTTTATGTTATGTGTTTAATGTTTTTTATGTTGTTTTATGTTTAAATAAAATGCAATTGAATTCAAAATGCTCATATTACCTGGTTTTTCTACTGTTTTTTATTTAAAAAAAAAAAAACAGTTTTTTCTTAAAAAAAACCGTTATTTCTTAAAAAAACAGGTTTTTTACAGTTTTTTTAAAAAAATACATGGCAACACTGCTGACCACGGATATTGTGTGTAAGCATGTATGGATATGTATGTGATCGTCCAAATTTGTGTATAAAAGCAACGACCCAGTACGCCGTTAGTTGCCGAAGAGATAAGTTATCTCGCCACTCGCATTAATTATTAATGGAGAATAAAGGTTAATTCTATTCTTTTTTGCAATACTATAAAGCGTGTCTCAGCATGCCGTTAGACTGTTGAGTCTAGCCATATGCAAACCGTTCGGATTCCTTTGGAGACATCGTTTACTCCTCCATTGCAAAGGCAATGGTTGTTTTGTGCACGTGTTGGTCTGATGGAATTCGTTCTTTTTATGGCGAATTGGGGCCTCATCTCGCTGAGCCTCCATTGCGAAGGCAATGGTTGTGTATGTGTTGCTGATGTTCCTGTTCGTCTGATTTTAATCATCTTATATATATCATGCGTTTCGGGTTAAACGCTTACTGTAACTTGGCAATTTGTGTATTGATTATACCGCCATTAACATTTAATAACTCAAAAAAAAAAAAAAAGCAACGACCCCAATGTATGTTGTGGACAATCGAGTTGCAGCCAGACACCAGTAAAGAGCCAGTAAAGGTTCGTACTAGTAAAAAGGTAGCAACGCATGGTACTGCCAGTATAGGTAGACCAGCATAGATCGGTTAGGAAAGGTGGTGCCAGTATAGGAACCCGTTTATCTTCGCGTCGGGAAAGTAGTCGTGTATGTGTTGTCGTGTCGGTAAAGTAAATGTTAATTCCCGTGAAACGATAGGAAATATGAGTTATACGATTTATAACGTTATTTGAAAAATAAAAAAACGAGTTTTATTTGACGAACCCTGGCGTGACTGAGCCTTACCCCAACATCAGTGAAATTTACATCGTTACAAGTCCTCAAAGCATATGTTTCAAATTTAAATAAAATCGGACCATGGATTATACCTATGTTTGGGAAAAATAAGGCTAAATAATTTTGCCAATTTATGACAACTGTAAATTCCGCTAATATTTGTGTAATTAAATAAGTTTTTTATATTTTGATATTTTGCAGGAATTTATTTATGTTTTAATTTAAAAAAAGATAACAATTCATGCATACTACAATATGTATGTATGTATTTTATGTATGTATGTATAACATATATAAAATAATAAATTTTCCGAACAATAAAAAAAAAAAACAAAAGAAATAATTGTATAAATTAACTCAAAATAATTTGAATTTGTAAACAATAGTAATGACAAAAAAAAAATAAAATTCAAATACACAATCAAATTTGTTTAATTAATAAATAATAATAATAATAATATTATGGTCACGATCAGAAACCGAGGGATAAAAGTAAAATAACAATTCATTTTTAACGTTTTCTAAATGAAATAACGGATTAGAAATATTTTTAATATAAATTTTCAACAGCTGATAGATGGATTATATAAAATGCAATTTATGAATTTAGCGAATATGTAAGAGAATGTTTTAAATAAGATACGAACAATCGTTTTATTTTTGTTTTTATTTAAGTTTTTTTTTATTATAATTATTTTTTATATATATTTTATTACTTTTTTTTGTTTTTTTTTTTTAATAATTTCATTATGCTACCTTAGGTAACTATAAATAATATTATTTAATTATAATGTATATATATATATGTATATATATTGTATGTATATATAGTAAATTTCATTTCTTTAAATACTATAAAATTATTATTTTTTGTTGTTGAAGTTTTTTATGTATATTATAAATAATTATAATAATTAATAGTAATAATAATAATTAAGTTTATTATTTTGTTTTTTTTTTTTTTTTAATTTAAATATATATAATCTTTAAAATGACTTAATAATTATGTCACTGGTATATAATGTATGTATATTTGTTTTTAACATTTGTTTTGTGTCTATGTAATGTGACTGAGTGTATGCGGGCGTGTGTGTGTGGGTATGAATGTGTGAGCGGTTATTTGTATGGGTTTGTGTTTAGGAAATGAATTTCTTTAGATGTGTATGTTCCTGTGTTGATTTGAGTTAGAATGTTTATAAATTATTATTATTATGAATTAAGTTTATTTTCTATTTATGCACAGTTACGGACAAAAAAATAGCGACCCTTTTTTGTAACACAAATTAACGTTAAAAAAGAAGACAAATTTTGTTCGAAATTTGAAATTTGCAATATTATTTTTAGATTAAAGTACAAAAATAACTCTTTATTTTATGAAACTATCAAAAACTTTGTTGTTGCAATTTAAACAAAGCAACAACAACATATAGAATAATTCCATTTTAAAAAGACAAAAAAATAGGGTTAGTATGCAAATTGTATCAAATATTCAATAGTGCTTGCATTTTCTAATTGAAATATAATACAGTAATGGTGATTATATTTATCAGACAGACTATTTTCTGTATCTGTAGTGTACCAACTTTAGAACCCAGGGTTAAAAACGTATTTGATCATGAGAATCGCCATAAATTGCCTGCTAACTGGAGTTTTCTATACAAGCCGAAAAGAGTTTATATATAGTTATGTATAGCTTGATATGATTATAATATGTGGCCATATGTAATGATATATATTTACATCCCATACTTATTTTTACGAAAATTTTTAATATAGCTCTATATATCATCATATACCATTATAAAGGGTCCGCCATCTAACGTTTTTTTTTTCAACTAGTGCTTATTTCGTAAATGGTAACATTTAGCTCATGTCTGATTTGACAGATAATTAGTTTTATCCTTCCGCTGAACGAATATGGTCCGTATGTTCGTTATCTTGTGAAAAAAAGTGAAAGAAACTGGCATCCTCATCGATAAACCAAAGCGTGAAAAGCCAAAAAGAGTGCGTACACCCGAGAATATTGCTGCTGTGGCAGAAAGTGTGCGTGTAGCGCCATCAACATCAATTCACCGTCGTTCTCAACAATTGAACATTTCGGAGACATCATTGAGACGAATTTTGCATAAAGACCTTGGTATGACGCCATACAAAGTTAAATTGGTTCAGGAGTTCAAAAAAAAAGTTATTTGGCGGACCCTTTATCTTATGTTACATACAAGTTGATATTTTTTATCTCTTTATATATACTTGATATAGTTTAAAATCAGATCATATATACTTTAATGTACAATAATGCCACGGTATATATGATACCAAAAATGGAGCTTTCGCAGAAAAAATCTGGCTAAATCCTGGTAAGAGGCGACACAAATTGACTTTAAAAGACAGGTAGAGAAAGGATAAAACTTCTTTAAAAAAATTGGGGTAAAACCGCTAACTAGCGGTTCAAAAGTCTGCAAATTTACCCATTCGGAAAAACTGCACGAAAAATATCTACCTGCTGCGGTCCACTCACCCGGGTTACAGGTATGATTTTGTGAAATTGGCATTAAAATAAGCATTTAACAGTTTTATGAAATACCCTTAATTGAAATATATATTCTTTTCAATGAAGAGTTTTATGTGGAAGATCATTTAAAAAAATATTTTATTTAAAAAACATAAGAGAAATTATTTAATATAAGCGATTAATGCGTAATTCACAGGTATGGGTAAAAATGTATATACGATATCAATACAAACACCTAACATATTGTATGTGTGAAGTTTCATTGATATTGGACAAAGGAATCGGGGGTCAGTCTTTAATGGGTTAAATAATATTTCTGAGTAAATGAATCGTTTTAAGTCAGAAGATCATAAAACAAATTTCAAAGTTAATAGATTAATAGATTAAATAATATTTATGAGTAAATGAATCATTTTAAGTCAGAAAATCGTGAAACAAGAAAAAAAAAATCGATTACTTTTACATATAATTGTATATGGCATCACATATAATCAAATTAAAATCACATCTAATTTTAAAATTATATATATCCATATCGGCACTTATTTCATCGGGTATTTATTTGTGCTAAATTAATTTATTAATGATGATTTTTAATAACAAGAAAAACAAGACAAGATTAAACAACTCTTTAGTACTAAAAAATCTCATTTATTGTCCCAAACTGTGAATAATTTAAAAATTTTTAAAAGCATCCCTATTTCTATGTTATTTATTGGAATGTTCCCATCAATATCACGGTTTTTAGTAGATTGTGCTTGAAAGCTCACACATGTTCAGTTAACTAACGCCGTTTATATTTTATTTTTATCGGTTCTGGTTTTTCATTGACATACCTCGGAAAAAAGGCTTCAATATTTTTAATTGAACTAAATTTTTAAAATAGTCAGAAAAAAGCGAAAAATAAAGGATTATGTTAATATAATATAGAAGTGCATTGAATATTTTGACTATCTTACTCATGTGGTAAAAAAAAACCAGCAAACTTTAGTTATTCGATCCGTTTCACTTGAATGTGCACATAGAGAATTTCTTGGACTAGTTTTAATGAACTTTTTTCATTAAACTGATGAAGTTTTCTTCACAATATGAATGAAAAATTCATTAAACTTTATGAAAAAGCTTCATAGGTTTAATGAAATTATTTTGAATTAAACTTTTTCATTAGCCGTACGAAATTTTTAATAAATAAAATTAAATTTTTCATAAAATTTTATAAAAAATTGCATTAATTTAATGAAAAGTTTCAATGGACGAGTTCCAGTGACATTTGATAGATCTAATGCAAAAATTCATTGATATTATGCTAAAAAATTTTCTCAGTGTATCATTTATTGCTGATTGTTTCGACTTTGAAATTTAGTAAAAATTATCTTCTTAAAAATTATTTACGACGTCGTCTAGCTAAACATGCACTTTTTTAAGCATAATCTACTAAAAATCGCGACATTGAAGCGAACATTTCAATAAATAATATCAAAAGATTTATGCTTTTCAAATTTTCTAAATAATTTACAATTTTGGAAAATATAACAGTTCTCTTAGTACTAAAAAGTGGTTTGTTCTTCTTTTGTTTTTCTTGTTATTTAAAATCATCATTAAAAAAAATAATCTAAAACAAATAAATTTTGAAAATTCCTGTTAGTAGGCAATTTATCGTGATTTTCACGACCCCAGACTTTTTTAACCATGGGTTCCAAAGTTGGTACAATTAAGATACAGAACATAATCTGTCTATTAAATACAATCTAAAGTACGATATTTCCATTAAAAACGGCAAGAACTATTGAATATTTCGTATAATTTGCATACTGACAGTATCTTTTTTTTTGCCTTTTAAAAAGGTTTTGATAGATTCATAAAATAAAGAGTTCTTTTTGTACTTTAATCTAAAAATAATATTGCAAATTTTCCTATCAAATTTGTTGTCTTTTTAAACGTTAAATTGTGTTACGAAGAAGCGACTCTATTTTTTTGCCCGTAACTGTATGTACTTTATGTTTTGTTGTTTTTTTTTATTATTTAAATGGCACACAATTTTCATTAATTTTCTTGCTCTATTTCTCAACGTATGAAAGTTTTTCATATTCAATTTTACTATTATTTTGTAACCGTACCATTTCGAATTTTAAATCAATCAAATTATTTAATATAAAACTAAATACAAGAAGACAAAAACATTTGTCGTGATGACAAAATTCTGGATCATTTTGGGAAAAGAAATAAAATAAAAGACAAAACTAATATTGTATGAAACTCACAAATTTGTCTGACTGCTGACTAAAATTTGGTCAGAATAGAATTAATAATTTATTCTATTGCTGACTAAAAATACGAGAGAGTAATAAAGAGAGACTCTAACATTTGTTTGATATAGAGTTGCCATGATTTAACTCCATTTTTTGTTCTCTTGTGCATCGTTGTTTTTTTTCTGTACTTTATTTGCAAACAAAGAAAAGGAGAAACTTGAAAAAAATAATAAAACAACACATACATTTTTACTATTTTACACATACATGTGCAACCTTTCTTATTGTGCAAAATATTACCAGTCATATTGGAAGGTTGTACAATATATTGGAAAAAATTTAGCAATAGTGTGTTGGCCACATTGTGCAATTTTTATATCCATCTACAACAGGACAAAAGAGTGGTGCCACATTTTGCTCAAAAGTATTGTACATTTTATTGCACAGTGTAGGGCAAAATTACAATAATACCGGCAATTATATTTGCAATACTATTGCAAAGTGTGTATCTAAAGTAAACGTACAATAATTGATAATAGCCAGTGCTGCAATTTTTATTCATCGCCCTCCTTTCACCTTTTATTTTTGATATTATTGTAAACACCAAAGACCTGCATGAATGTCTTGTGAAACATTCGCAAAACTTGTTTTTTACAACATTTTTTTTTTTTGCTCCGATAAGAAAAAATCTGTTAACATCGAAAAAAGTTTGCATTTTTTAAGGAAAAACCCCTATTTTTTGTTGCTACTTTTTGTATTAAAAGTCGTCAAAGCTGACAAGAGAATGTTTTGCAAAACATTAATGCAGACGTTTGGTGAACACCCTCTGCCAGGGTTGTCAGATTTATTTTGTCGTTTTTCGCCAGAGAAATGAAAATCGGCAAAAAAAAATTGTTTGCTAAATTTTTTTATTAAAAAAATCGCCAAAAAATACTTTTTTAAGTTTTTCGTCGAAGTAAAAACACTCAAAAAATGAGTTTTTATAATAAAATTAATAAATAATCGATTTCGGAGAGTAATTTTAAGTAATTTATTATTTTTATCGTCAACTAAAATGCAAAAAGACGTAACTAACATATTAACTTTTTTTACAAGAGAAGTAAAAAAGGTTCACATATATTTTCAAAATATCGTTAATAAAACTGATAGTTTTTTAATCATAGAACCAAACAATTTTGTTGAGAAATGTAATTCGGTGCAGTGCTTCATAATCACTCAACCCTACTTCAATATTTTACAGGACAACCAAAAAAAATGCTCGAAAACAACAACATATAGGATTCGAACTTTATTTATAAAACCGCTATTTTTTATCGTTTTGTTTTATTTATAAATCATAATCATCAATAAAACCGTTTTTGGAAATTTGTAGTTTTTAAAAAAAATATATTTTTTTTTTTGGCAGTTTTTTTTTGAAAAATTGGCTAACGACTTGCTTATCAAAAAATTTTTAGGAATATTTTTGTTCCACAACTTCTAAAAAACACTTGATGAGCATTTACATTTTCTGTGCTTACTCTATAATTCTACACTCATGGAAATAAACCTAAAAATTAGTTACAAATTACTATGCAAAAAAAAACTACTAAATTAGCAGATTTTTTTTACTAAATATTAGTAATATAAGAATAATTCTGTTGAATTAGAAATATTTAGTTATATTTCAGCTAAATTTCAGATAAATGATAGTAACAAAATAATCTGCTAAAATCAGCAAAAATATTTACTAAAAATTAGTTCCACAAAAAAATTATTAAAAACTGAAATTTTTAGTTTTTTTTTAATGCGAATAAAAGTATGCAATCTACAATTTTTCAGCAACAATTTTTGTTGATTTTATCAAAATAAACTTTTATGTGCATTCTACTAAATTTGAGGTAAAAATAGCAAAACTTTTGTTAATATTACGGTTTTTGTTTGCTATTTGGAGTCTACAAATATTTAGTAAAATTTTTTTGCTAATTTACAGAGTAAATTGCTATTTTCAATTAACTAAAATTCACATCGAATATAACTCAAATTTTGTAAAGTTAACAGATTTTTTTTGCTTTTCTTATTTTATTAATATTTAGCAAAAAATCAAGGTCAATTTTAACTAATTTTTAGTAACTTTTTCTGCTATTTTTACAGGATTATTTCTATGTGTGTATGTTGTACACAATAGTCTTTGAAATTTAACAAAATAGTAACCATTCATAACATAAAAAATTGTAAACACCAAAAAAATCGTAAAGCAGATTAGCAAAATGTAGTCAATTTCATATACAGAATTATTTTTTTTTTTTTCAAAAATCTCCAAATTACTTGCACATAAAAAAACGTTACCAAAAAAATAGTAAAATACTAACGTAATAAGATATTTCAAAAAAATATTTATATTCTGATAAAATGTTTACAAATTATAGCTGCAAAAGTCTACCAAAAGAACTTTATGACAAAAGAACTTAAGTCGATTTGAGTTACTTTTTCGAATGTCTAAAGATATGTATATACCCCCGTGCAGGATTTCTATTACTGCACGAGGGTATATACATATCTGAAGAATGGCAAGAATTCATTGAAAGCTCTACTGCATTTTGCGAAGCAGCAGAAGAAGCTGTAAAGACGCAGTTATCATATTTAATGCTACCAAATTTCTGTCTGGGAAAGTTAGTTAACCCTCTAACCGGCAAGCCCGTCTCTAGACGGGGTATTTTCAATTGGCCATAAGTTCGTCAACAAAGTGTTTTATTATAAAAATGTAAGCTATATCGATAGAGAACGAAGTTAGCCACATATTTTGCGAAGTAATGTTTTGTGGACATGTCACGGTTTGGAAGCAAGAAAGCGTTATAGTTAAAGTTTTTGGTAATTTCAAAAAATAAATATTTTGAAATAACCACAATTTTGAAAAGTCCTTAAAACACATTTCTGTTAACATAAAACCATTCATATTCCACACAAAGAAAGATTGAAGCTTAAACTTTTGGAAAATGCTCTAAGTTTGGTCCAATGACATACAGGATTGTAAAAGGATACCTATAAAGGACATCATCTTAACTTGAAAACGAGTTGACGGATTTTTATGAAATTTGGCAGAAATATTATATTTGGTAACACCATCAAATCTTCAAAGTTTCGTCAATATATATTAAAGTTAACGTGCGTTTTCGCTCAATTTCGCGTTTTTCGAAAAACGAAAATCGCCATATCTTTTTATCTAAAAGCACAAAAGGGCTAATTTTTGGACTGTTGTTATATCTTTGTAAGAAGAATAATTTATGCCTTAACTTTTTAAATTTAATAGCTTAGTTTATGAGATAGCTTCTAAACCTATTTTGATCCATATCGCCTAAAATAGGCGACGAAAAAAAATTCGCTAGTGCCGAACAAGTGATATAAATTTCAGTCCAAAAAGCTTAGGCCGGTTAGAGGATTAAGCTCTCGAATAATTTCCGTTTGTAATTTGTGATTTCATACAACATAATATATTGTTACGAATTTGGGGATTCTTGTTGCTAAATGGCGATTTTAATAAAACAGCAAGATGGCAACACTATGAAATACAGTCAAACAATCACTATTTTCCGTTAAATTCAAAATTGCTACTATTCTGTAACCAGTAATTGCCAGATCAGTCGAGCTTTTTCTAGAAGTGATGCCAACTGGTATAAATACCAGTGCGCCGCGAATAAAATGAGTCAGTCGTAATTAAATCGTCGAAGTCGTTAAGTTGTAATCGAAACGTGATAACTATCAACCTTAAGCTACAAGCTAATTAATTAAGTGTGAAACGGTTATTTAATAAATCTAAAGTTAAATTAAATAAAAAGTGTTTTATTTTGCAAATAAAAGAATCCGTAAAATTGTTTATTCAACGGGAATTAAACAAAACACGATTTATAAAAGGCTAAATCGTAACAATTGGTGTCAGAAGTGAAATTTGCAATAAACTTTAAATAAAAAAAAAAAAAAAGGACAATCATGAAATTTGAGGAGCTGAAAGTTGAGCAACTCAAAAAGGAGTTAAATAAGCTAGATCTTCCGACAGCAGGTAATAAAGCGGAGCTGCAAAAAAGGCTTATAGATGAATTCAAGCGGCGTGGCATTGACATCGGAGCGCACGATTTTGAGGAAGAAAAGGTAATGGAAGTATCCACCCTCACTGCACCAAGCAATACAGACTTTAATGCAATGTTTGCTGCAATGATGGAGCAAATGACGAAAATTCAAGAAACTTCTAGAGCCACCAACGAGAAACTCGCAGAAGTTCAGGAAACTTCTAGAGCCAGCAACGAGAAACTTTTAGCTGAAGTTCATGAAATTTCTAGAACCACAAACGATAAATTACTGGAGATTTCTGAGGTAATAAATAAAAGAGTAGATTCCATTGAATGCAAATTCGATGAAGAGCTGGCTGACTTAAAGAATAAAATGAACAATCTAGAAATTGATATAGAGGCAAAAATTAACAATCTGCAAATCCAAGGCGGACCGGTGCGAGTAATATCAGAAACTTCTTGTAAGACAAAGACTCCCAGTTTTGATGGCAGTACACCATTTACAGTATTCCAGTTCCAGTTTGATACGGTTGCCAGCAAAAATGGTTGGAGCGATGAAGAAAAAGCAATACAGTTGATTCTTGCTTTAAAAGGCACCGCAGCAGAAGTTCTCGAAACTGTCCCTATTAGCTGCAGAAACAATCATGGTGACATTATGGCGGCACTACAACGTAAGTATGGTGGTGAACATAAGAAAGAGATATACCGTATGGAGCTGCGAGGCAGAGTACAAAAAGCCAATGAGTCTCTTCAAGACTTTGCAATGGAAATTGAGCGTTTGGTGCAGCTGACTTATCCTGGCGAAAATCACCCGTTTTTGGATCAGTTTAAAATAGAGGCATTTGTGAATGGCATTCGTGATTTTGATGTCAAGCATGCGGTCTGTGCTACGCAAAAGTTATCTTTTGCAGAAACTGTTTCCTTTGCGTTAGCTCAAGAGACTGCTAAAGTAATTTCGAAGCCACAATTTTGCAGAGCTCGAAAAATCGAGGTTACCGACGAAAAAGAGAGTAGTCTCATTAAGGACATCAAGGAGGCGATTAATGAGGCATTTGCGCAGAATCAAAATAAAGCCCGAGGTAAATGCTATAACTGCGGAAAAGTCGGCCATTTTCAGCGAAATTGCAAAGCGCCACGTAAAAGATCCAGATCTGCTTCTCCACCGAGAAACAATAAGCGGTCTAACAATGCATCATCACACGAGTCACCGTTAAAACTAAAACGAGCCAGCACAGAGGGGCATGAGCTGGCTCCCACAAACGAGGGCCTCACGATCTTCATATCAGTAATGCAACAGAAAAACAGCAACCTTACTGCTTGTGGCTACATCAACGGAGAAAAGCGCATTTGTACTATAGACACCGGAGCATCACATTCCATTATAAGGACCGATTTAGTAAAGCGGAGAATCGAGCAATTGAGCAATATAAGATTGCGTACAGCTACGGGAGAGTCTGCCACTGTTCATGGAAAAATTAATGTGAAGGTAGCTATGGCCAACATCGTTGTGTATCATGAATTTATCGTTGCCGATATTGTGGACGAAGTCATCATTGGTGCAGATTTCATGATAAGACATAACATTAATCTGCACATGGGACAACAAACAATGATTTGGCGTAATATTGAAATACCCCTCGATGTTGGTTATGAAAGTAAGGCCCAAGTAAGAAAGCTAGTAGCCATTGAGAACCAAAAATTACCACCACAATCCGAAAATTTGGTATGGGCCCGTGTGGAGGGAGATTGTGAGGATAACCGTTTGTGGGTGGTAGAACCAACTGAAATAAAGAGTGACTTATTAACAGCAAAAGCTCTCGTCAAAACTTGCAAAGATGGAAGAGTTCCCGTGAGAGTGCTAAATCTATCTAGCCATGAAAAAGTCGTCAAACAAAACATCGAAATAGCTCAATGTGCTCCAGCAGAGGCAGTAATAAATAGCGAAGTGAAGCCCGAACCTGTTAAAATATCCGCAAGAGAACGTGAAATACTAGACGAACATATGGGAAAATGGATAGCCGGTTTAGCAGCGCCTGACAAGAATAAGGCGAAACAGCTACTTAAAAAGCATGCATCTGTTTTTGCCTTAAAAAGCCAAAATCAAGGTAGAACAGCAATTGTAAAGCACGAAATAAACACCGGCGAAGCAAGACCAATAAAACAAGCGCCCAGAAGTGTACCCCTCGCAAAACGAAATGAGGTGAAAGAGATAGTAAACGAAATGGAGCAGAACGGCGTAATCGAACCATCTTCAAGTCCTTGGAGCTCGCCAGTGGTCTTGGTGAAAAAGAAAGATGGCGGTACCAGATTTTGTGTCGATTATAGAAAATTAAATGACGTCACCAAGAAAGACAGCTATCCACTACCTAGGATCGATGACACCTTGGATACGCTTGCCGGAGCCAAATGGTTTTCCACCTTAGACTTGCAAAGTGGTTACTGGCAGGTGGAGATTGCAGATAAAGACAAAGAGAAAACCGCCTTTAGTACAAGTGAAGGTTTGTGGCAGTTTAAAGTTATGCCATTCGGACTCTGCAATGCTCCGGCCACATTTGAACGCCTTATGGAACGTGTATTAAAGGGACTTCACTGGACAACATGCTTGGTGTATCTTGATGACATAATTGTCATAGGAAAGACTTTTGATGAACATCTCAAAAACCTGGTTGAAGTCTTTAAACGTATATCATCGGCAGGACTAAAACTTGGCATAAAGAAATGCACACTGTTCCAGAAAGAGGTAAATATCTGGGTCATCTTGTAACAGCAGACGGCATTTCTACTGATGAAGATAAAATACGAGCTGTAAAGGACTGGCCTCGCCCGAAAAATCTTCATGAATTGCGAAGTTTTCTGGGTCTTTGCACTTACTACCGACGATTCGTACCAAATTTTGCCAGCATAGCCGCCAGCTTACATGAACTGACCAAAAAGTCGAGACCGTACCAGTGGGGTGAAGCACAGGAAAGTGCGTTCCAAAAGCTAAAAGAATTGTTGTCTACGGCACCAGTTCTGACATATCCCATCGCTGGAGAAAAATTTGTGCTAGATAGCGATGCGAGCGGCTACGGAATAGGAGGCGTGCTTTCACAGGTGGTCAACGGGACAGAAAAAGTTATTGGCTATTACAGCCGAATACTTTCGAAGCCTGAGAGGAACTATTGTGTTACGCGACGCGAGCTGCTGGCGGTAATAGAGTGCATAAAACATTACCACAAGTATTTGTATGGCCAACATTTTACGCTGAGGACTGACCATGCTGCACTTAGATGGCTGTTACAATTTAAAAATCCTGAAGGACAACTTGCGCGCTGGATTGAACGCCTGCAGAGCTACGATTTTAATATCGAGCACAGGGGAGGTACAAAACACAGCAATGCGGATGCCCTCTCGCGGCGACCCTGTAACTTGGAGTGCAGACATTGCGTTAAAGCCGAAAAGAAAGAATGTGTAGTTGATATTCGGCTAATGCAAATAGAATCGGAAGAAGACTGGTCAACAGCGCAAAGGAATGACCCAATCCTGTCAAAAATTGTAGTGGCTAAAGAGGAAGACAGAAGACCTACCCGCAATGAAATATCAGCAGAGGGACCACTTTTGAAATCTTATTGGGCACAATGGAATAGTTTGAAACTGGTAAATGGTTGCTTATATCGCACGTGGGAGAGTGCAGACGGCAAATCTTCATCTAATTTAATAGTCGTGCCGTCCTCTAAGATGAATGAAGTATTGAAAGAGTTCCATAATGGTCCCAGTGGAGGTCATCTAGGCATAACAAAAACCCTAGAAAAATTAAAACAGCGGTTTTATTGGGTTGGATGTCAACAAGCTGTAGCCGATTGGATAGCAAACTGCACAGAATGCATCGCGGCCAAAGGTCCAGTAAGGAGAAGTCGAGGACTACTTCAGCAATACAACTCAGGTGCGCCATTTGAGAGGATAGCGATGGATGTTGCAGGCCCATTTCCTGTAAGCAACGCTGGAAACCGATATGTGCTAGTAGTAATGGATTACTTTAGCAAATGGCCAGAGGTATACGCCATCCCCAACCAAGAAGCAAAAACGGTAGTGGAAGTATTTGTGAACAACTGGGTGTGCCGTTATGGTGTTCCAATAGAATTGCATTCTGACCAAGGTAGAAATTTCGAATCCGGCGTGTTTAAGGAAATGTGTGAGCTATATGGCATAAGAAAAACCCGGACAACGCCACTTCATCCACAGTCTGATGGCATGGTCGAGAGATTTAATCGCACTCTGGAAGAATACTTGCGAAAAGTGGTGAGCGCCCATCAGAAAGACTGGGACGAGCACATACAAAAATTTTTATTAGCATATAGGTCGGCTGTGCATGACTCTACCTCTAGAACACCAGCAAAAATTATTTTTGGAACCGAATTGAGACTGCCTGGAGATTTGGAATTTGGCTTTAAGCCTACACCGTTAGATGGGAACGAGGAAAACTCTTCTCGAGCGCAAGAAAATTTGAATGAATTACATGACTTTGTGCGCGGTCGAATTAAAATGACCAGTGATAAGATGAAAGCCAGATACGACCGAGCCGCAAACTCTGAGGGATTCACTGAAGGTCAGCTGGTTCTACTTTTCAACCCACAACGAAAGAAAGGATTATCTCCTAAACTACAGACGCATTGGGATGGGCCTTACCGAGTGATCAAGAAGTTGAACGATGTTGTCTACAGGATCCAGAAGTACAACAGCCCAAGATCTAAAATGAAGGTGGTCCATCTTGAACGACTAGCAAATTACGGAAAGGGAGATAGTGTGCCTATTCGGGACGAACAGGCTTAAGTGGGCGGCAGTGTTACGAATTTGGGGGATTCTTGTTGCTAAATGGCGATTTTAATAAAACAGCAAGATGGCAACACTATGAAATACAGTCAAACAATCACTATTTTCCGTTAAATTCAAAATTGCTACTATTCTGTAACCAGTAATTGCCAGATCAGTCGAGCTTTTTCTAGAAGTGATGCCAACTGGTATAAATACCAGTGCGCCGCGAATAAATGAGTCAGTCGTAATTAAATCGTCGAAGTCGTTAAGTTGTAATCGAAACGTGATAACTATCAACCTTAAGCTACAAGCTAATTAATTAAGTGTGAAACGGTTATTTAATAAATCTAAAGTTAAATTAAATAAAAAGTGTTTTATTTTGCAAATAAAAGAATCCGTAAAATTGTTTATTCAACGGGAATTAAACAAAACACGATTTATAAAAGGCTAAATCGTAACAATATTTTCTGTATAGTATTTATTATATACGAAATTTCGGAGGTATATTTAAATTACTCTTAGGTTTTTAGTTTTTATATAAAAAATTTAAAAAAGGAAATAAATTCAGTCTGGTATTACGATTTTCTTACTATTGAAATTTCGATTTCTCTCAATACATAAACAATTTTTTTTTATTTACAATGGAAAATTTCAAACTTATGGGGGTATTATAGTAAACGTGCCATTAAAAAATCAAATTTTCATAAGCTTTTATTGTTCTAAAAATATTTTCTTTCAAATTTAAAATAAAATATCTAATTTTTAATGACTCAGTAGCTCAATTGGTAGAGCTGTTGTGTACACAATTTTTGTATCTTTACAGACCTAGGTTCGAAACCTACTAAGGCAGTGACAATTTTTTTATTTTGTTAAATTTTTATAACAATTTTTTTTCCCCACAAAGCACATGACAATTTTTTTCTTTTTAGTTAACATTTTTTTTTTAACTTGTAATTAATGAAAACTACGCAAAAAAAATATATACAAAATATGTTTTATTGTCAAATTATTCAAAAATTTGCTAACATTTTTGCTAATTCATTAATTGAATTTTTGATTTCAAATTCGTTTAAATTGAATTGCAAAATCATTACATCTAAAGCAAATTAATTAATAATTATTTTTGTATTCCAATAAAGATTGCAAAAAAATTTTAAATTAATTAATTTTGCAAAAAAAAAAAAAAATAGAAAAATGTTGTAATTTTTGTATTAAAAACTTTCTATATTTTAATATATTTAGTTAGAATATTGTTCTAACTCAAATCCAAAAATCTTATATGATATTGTCATATTCGATTTTATTTGTTGCCTTTCAAACAGTTTGATAATGTTCATGATAGACAATATAATTGTTTCATTGGCATCATCCAAATCTTCCGTTGTCTGCAATAGAAAAAGATAATTGGTATTACATGGCGATGTTTGTTGTATTACAATTTGTAAAAAACAATATATATCACTTTTTCAAAAATGTTTTAATTTTTGTACTAAAAATACAAAAATTGTATTTTCGAACTTTCTATATTTTCATATATTTAGTTAGAATATTAATAATGTTCTACCTCAAGTTAAGTTGCTACAATTGAGTGTAAAATTAAAAACATAATTATAAAGTTGCAATTATTACATTAATTAAAAGCAACTTAACAAATATAATTTTTTACCCCTTAAAAAAACGTTTTTTTTTATATAAAATGTTTAGTGCAAAAAATTTAAATTTTTTTTTTTTTTTTTTCAAAATTAATTAATTTAAACTTTTTTGCAATCTTTATTGGAATAGAAAAATAATTAACATTTTAATTTGTTTTAGATGTAAATGATTTTGCAATTCAAAATTCAGTAATCGAAATACCAAAAAATGTTGCATAATTTGGCAATAAAACACATTTTTCATATTATTTTTTAAATTAATTGTATTAATTTTGATTGCAAATATTCAACTTAATAACTACAACTTTATTTTTTTTTGTACAATGAAAAAAATGCCATGTGCTTTGTGGATTATAACAAATATTTCTACAAAAATAAAAAAATAAAAAAAAAATGGTCACAACCTTAGTGGGTTTCGAACTTAGGTTTGTAAAGTTATAAAATGTTTGTGCACAACATCTCAACCAATTCAGCTACTGAAGCATTGACAACTTTTGTTTTAACTAATTCAAATTTGAAAACAAAACAACATTTTTAGAACAATATAAGCTTTAGAAAACTTGAAATTTATACCGTCCTTCTAAGACCTCTGAAAATATTGTTATAGATGACAAGTTTACTAGAATAGCCCCATTAATGTGGAATTCATTGAAATAAAATTCGAAATGGTATAATATTTTATTTAGTTATTATTTTTTGTTTGTTTTCCGTCCCATTATTGCAATTATATTATGTACTTTATTTAATGTTCAGTTACATTATGTAAATGTATGCATTGTTGAAACGAAATTATGTAGTCGTTTCGATTGTGTTGAATGTATATGAATGAAATGTTTGTATTTTGATGATATATAATTATTAATTAATTAATAATTATTATTATTATTTTTGTTGTTGTGTTTGTTTTACTCTCTACCTATTAAAGCCAATGTTTTGTTCAAGGATTATATAAATCAGGAATAGCAATTCTGTTTGTGCCGCGATTGCTATCGAGCTTGCACGCCAACGAGCCTGCTTGGCACCGCGCAAAAATGTGTTAGTTTGAGATGCTAGAATTTTAACACAGTGTTTTTATTCAACCGCATATTAATATAATTTATTTAATTATTTATTTTTATGAATTTTTAAAATATTTCAATTTAGAATATAAATATAATAGAATAAAAATATTTTTTTAATTGTTTTGAAAATTACTAAAATTTTCAAACTGCACCTAGGCCGCTCAAGTAAATTTCAAAACAATTAAAAAATATTTGTTTTTTTCTATTATATTTATATTCTAAATTGAATATATTTTAAAAATTCATGAAAATAAATTATTAAATAAATTATATTAATATGCGGTTGAATAAAAACACTGTGTTAAATTTCTAGCCCCTCAAACTAACACATTTTCGCGTGGTGTCAAGCAGGCTCGTTGGCGTGCAAGCTCGATCGCAAGCGCGGCGCAAACAGAATTGTTATAGCTGATTTATATAATCCTTAGTTTTGTTTAAATTAATAAATTAAAATTGTTTATCATTTCATTCAAGCATTTTTGTATCATTTCTCATCGCAAGTGGGAAAAATTAGTCCGGAAATTTCTTGAATATTTCTGATTTACTTCGTTCATATGCTCTCCCATAGAGTTGGATTTTAAAATCATTTCTTACACGGTTGTTGCTGCGAATTCCTTGCTATTCCTTGTTGTTGTTGTTGCAATTATTGATAACTAAACTTAATGTATTTTACTAGATTAGTTACTGTTGTATTGTAATTTTTTGTTTTGTTTTTGTGTTCCTATTTGTTGTTTTATTTAAATTTAATTCTATATTAAGGTTTTTGGTATAGCGTCATCGTGTTATCAATTCTCGATATTGTAGATACCGTCATGGCATCAGTATAACCTCGTATATCAACGAGGCCGCGTTCCTTTATAGTTTGGATTAGGATGGCGACCAGGATGTCTTGGTTGGGCTAATTTGTACAGATATATAAATAAATATTAATATAAAAAAAAAGTCCTTAAAGAAAGGCAAAATACAAATTATGATCATACCTGGTATCATCATATTGACTGTTGGATACATGCCAGCCATTTGTGCAATCGGAGGTCTCATATCCGTTGATGGAGAGCGGCGACTATTTGGTAAAGCTACGGAAGGCTGCAAATAGAAATAAGATAACGATTAAAATCAAGGTTAACAATTGTCATTAGAGAGAAACAAAATTTTAGTCAAAAGTTTTTAATTCTCCAAATTGTTAGGTTAGGTTACCCCTTGGTGAAATGGGAAATTACCAAGTGACCTTAACTAATCCTGCAGAAGTTAAAATAATGTCTAACATTTAGTGCACATTTTAACATAAAATATTTTAAGTACCATTTAGCAAATGGACTTACATATGTTCTTCGTTTATCTATACACTGCGTTGCATAACTATAATTACAAATGATGTTTGCTATTTTTTCTAATATTACAATTTAAAACTCATTTTTAAAAACTCATAACTGTTTTTAAGAGTGCGATAAGTGATCTATTATTGTGTAAAATTTAAGAGATTACTTCATTGATTTCAAACAAAACATGTGTAATCATATTTTGTTAGTGTTTCATAACTATAATTACATATAACCATGTATGGTAACCGATTCGATGCGGGTTTCGGTAAGGTTAATGCTATTTTCGTTTATTTCGGTAACGGTACTTTAGGAGTAATGATATTTCAGTTATTTCGGTATCGGTTTTTTTTAGAGTTAACGGTATTTCTATACGAACAAAAAATATAAAAAATCGAACAAAAAACTCTTCGCTTTTTTACCTTTGACAATATATATATATAAGTGTTTTTTGATTTTTGGGATAGTATTACTTTTTAGAAGATTTTTGCGTCAATAAAAATAATGGTTTTTATTTTTGAAAAATTTCAACTCCTTCACAGTGGGTTCGATTATACCTAAATGGAGATTAATTCAAGGAAGGGTGCAATTAACGAGATAATATTTTTTTGTATTAACAATACCCTAATGAGGCAAAAAAAAAAAATCAAAACATCTAACGTTTTTTAAAGGATTTTAAAATATTCTCTATATCTTACTCATCACTTGAACTATCATAGTCTTTATCATCATTACAATTACTGTCATCTGTATCATCATCATCATTATTATCATCATTATCATCTTCATCATCACTATCATCATCATCACCATCATCATTATTATCACTCTCATTGTTGTCATCATCACGATTTTCTTGAGAAATTTTTGGTAATATTAATAGATCTAATTCTGACTTCGATAAATTTTCTTTTTTTTTTTTGTTCATATTGCCTGCTAATGCTCGATATAAATGGGTCTGAACTTAATAGAAATCTATTAAAAATATCTTCATTCGACTTTTCCCGGCTGCATTTTCGAGCAAAGTGCTCTCTGTAGTTTTTAAAGTCTTTATTCCTTGCTTCTTGACCTTCTTCAGATAATTCTCCTATTGGTAAAAGCGCGTGTTGTACTATATCCGGGCCGTGAATTAAAAATTTATGTAATGTGGGAGGCATGCAAAACCAGGGATATATTTCAACAAAGTACTTTGCTGTGTTGTGAGCGAAATTACGAAAACTTTCCAAATTAATCTCGTGACCACATGAAACACCAATTAGTATTGTGTGCATTTTTTTAATTAGTGTTAGGTCCACTCTTGTTATTTCAGCTGATATTTCAGCATTTAAAAAAAAACGTATAGCGGTGTTTCCATCGTTAGAGTTACCAAAGCCCGGCTTTGGCTGGTCAACAATTAAACCTGTTCTTTCACTAAACTCTTTCTGAATTTGTAGTTTTGGTTTAGCAACAATTTTTTTGTCCTCATCTGATCGTGCTTGCCATTTTTTAATTGGAATTTTATACGATAAGTGGAGAAGGCACTCAAAAAATCGAATGCACCCGTGTAGTATTGATAGCCCAAACTCTAAAGTGTCTGTTCTAACTTCCCTAACAATCATGCCGTCAACTGAGTTGAACATCTTACTTGTAGCGCCACATACATAACACTTTTGCGTGGAATTCGTACCCGTTATTGCGTTGCACACTTTTCCATCTATCATTACTAAAAACAAATCGTGATGAACCTTTAAGGAATTTTCTCCAACTAAAACTAACGTTTCTTCAAGATTCATCCTCGACCCTAATTTTTCTAAATTAGATACACTTGTTGTTTCTTTGGTGTATCCTATCTTTAAAGGCCTACAAAATCTTGTTGATGAAGGACGAGGATTTTTCCTAACTACTTCCTTTCCACTAACAATGGATGTTATACGATGGATGTTATAAACACCGAAGAGTTCCTTGCAGTAGAACTATAAAAAGCCTGTTTATACGAACTATGTCCAGAGCTTCCATCAAAACCCCACTTTGAAAACAAGGTTAAGTTTGATAATTTTTTTTCTGTTAAAATATCATAACATTTTGGCAGCATAACTAGTCTTTCAACCGTGTGATTTAAAAGTCCTTGAAGACTAACTTGTGCTGAAGTTTCACAAAATTTAACTTGATCTCGTTTGGGATAACACCTTTGTTTTGCTTGTTGAACTTTAGTATACGAAGGAAATTTTTCCGGAGCCACCCTTCTTATAATATTATAACTATGTCGAGTTAATTTTGCTTCTATTAAAACGCTAAGTGCTTCTTCTGCACTTAGTTGTTTTGTTTTAGCCTGCTTAAAGCTTTTTCTATATTTTGCAGCCCTTGTAGGTGTTGACGTTGTTATTTCTTTAACTAGCTTTGCTGCCTCAACATTTCCAGAAGCTCTTAAAACTCATTTGTGTAGCATGAGTCAAAACTGGCAATAAAATACTATCTCTTATGCTTCTAGTTTTCTTTGATTTAGTTTTCGCACTGCAATCTTCGAATGAAAGAGATTTAGAAGCATTTAGCCATTCAGTATTTAATTCCAAAAAACGATCATGGTACCTTTTACATTTACTATATCGAGATTTAAACTGCTTAATAAAATTATCAAACGTTTGGTTGAAAAAACTCATATTGCTGGGGTTTATACGCTTAATGGTTTTCATTTTAAGAAAATTGATTTTATCCTTCCAATCATTTAAAGCGGTATTTCTCATAAAGTTGTATAGTTCTAGGCGCGATATAAAAATAGTTTTGGGGCTTATTCCTAAAAATATTAAATTTGTTCTTATTTAATTTAACTGTTTAAGTAACCGGTTTTCCAATTACCTTATACCGATTACTTTATTTAATGCAAAACACAATACGCACTTTACAAAAACTTCAAATTTTAAAACAGCAAAAAACACCACTGAAAAACAAAATATAAAAACAAGCACAAAACTAACGGCAATAGAGATGGGCGCGTGAAACAGTTTATTCGCAAACATTATTATTTATAAATTACGATAGTCAGTTTAATTTCAAAAAATATTAAACGTCAAACGCATTGGTAAAAAAAAAAGTTGATTGCCCAAAGTACGTGATTGAAAACAGTTATTATATAGGCGTGACTATTTCGGCAGGGGCAAATTAGTATAAGATGTAAAACCATCACGTGAATTTGGTAAATTATTAGAAAGTCCTATTTTTATGCTGGAATTGAGTGTTAATTTTTATTCTTTTCTGGTAAATTGGTCACCCTCGTGAACATAGGTGATCAAACGCCACTCAAGCAGCCATCTCTACTAAATATCAAAATATATTGACAATAATATCAACAACAACAAAAATAGCTAACATTGAGAGTAAGACAATAGTAACAACAAAAACACTGTGGGTATGGTAAATAAAGGAATTTTGAAAACAAGACTTTTTACATAAAATTATTAATATCTTAAAAAGGGGCAACAAAAAGGCAAACTTTTTTGTTTGTAATATCAAGTAGAAATCCCATACTTTTCAAAAAACACAACTTCAAAGCCGGCACTTTTCTACTTTGTAACTTCTTGTCCATATGGAAAATACCCCGATTTTAGAGCTTTTTTTAAAAAAATATTACAAATATTTCCACACATATTTTTACAAACACAAAATCATTTTTTGTACACTTAAATACCTGAAGTTGAAGGTTCCATCATAAAAGTTTAACTTTATTAATTTTAAATTTAAAAAAATAAGCACTGCTTTTTATCAAATTTATATTTTTTCACTTTTTAAGAAAACAGCAATAATTAGCTAACTTTGACAGCTCACTACGGATGAAGTAAACAACTTAGATGGTTCAAATTTTAAATAGGGATGTAGAATTTTATCTAGTTTTATTCGATACCAATCATTATGGCAAAAACTTAATTCTAAAATTTCAATTAAGCGCCACTTTGGACCCATTTCAACCCAATGTGCGGCTGCTAAAATCGCGAATTTTGGGTACCTTACTTTGTAGAACAAAAACCGCTAAATATATTTAAAATCTGTCTTCACAAATCGATTCTACATGAAAAAATAGGTTTATAAGCTGTTTTTTACCCTTTTATAATGCACCGGATAGCCATTAGGGTGGTCGGAAAAAATGGATTTTATTAATTATTTTTTCGTATACACATTTAAAGAGTATTCTTACTTGAGAAAAATGGTATACTGTACTTATTTCTATTATTCCTTATGCTATAAACACATAGACCACAGCAGACTGCAGAGCTACACGACTGCAAATGCCGTTGACTGCAATCGTCGCCGTGTGGTCAGCTACTTATTATTTTGGAAACGACAGCAGCATAGTAAACAGCTGATCACGATTCAATTTAAAAATATATTTTTATACAAATCAGGGATGTTAAAGTTGGTACAATTGTACTTTTTTTGGTACATTTTGACCTTCTAAAGTACCGTGGTACTACCGCGACTCATTTGGTACAATTTAAAAATTTTTAATTTTTCCCCTTTTTGAATTTTTAGTATAGCAAACAAATTGTTATTGTGTCCTTTTTCATTGCATTTATTCATTTTATGTAATGAGCTCTTAAAATATATGCGACTATATCCGCCAGATTTTACGATTTATCATCATTTTAAGGATTTTGAAGAATAAAGTTGGCAATTTTTTTTTTTTTTAATATCGATTAAAAATTTACGATTTTTTACAAAATTTATCTGGCAGCTCTTACATATATTGACACTTGTTGCAGCCAACTTCACTTTTATTTTGAATTTATTAAAATTCTGAAGAAGTGAAAATTGATATATAGATATGGCATCACTTATAACATATGGGAAAACAGTGGACATTAGAGTGAGGTGAGTTTCTAAAAATAGAACTGTTGTGTTGTTGGAGTTGTGCTTCTGAGATTATGTATGCAAGAACAAAAACACCGTGTATTGAATAAAACTAGTTTTAATCACAACAAAACTCGACCTAACTATAGCTCAGAGGGCTAAAGCGCTCTGTCTAACGTGTAGTGCGAGTGCATGTGGCATTAGAAATCAGTTTATCTATACCACGGTCAGTGATTGCACAGAAAAATTTCATATAGACGCAATCGAACAAAAAAAAAACATAACAAATATTACATTATTCAAAAATTCAAAAAAACAGGGTCACTGACGAACGTTCAATACCAGAAACTGCGCAGTCTGATTCAGAAAAAATTGAATATTTGCAATGTAGTTATGATTTTTAGAAAATACACTCATTCTTCTCTACCACGCCTTTCACAATTAAATTAAATAAAATTGCATATTAATTATAGTATTAACTGCAATTGTCTGAAAAAGACGTTAAAATTCAAACTCAAACGAAAATTAAATTATTGTTAAAGAAATGAAAGAAAATTCCAAACAATCTTATATATGTTTAATTTAGAACGAGCTCTCAACCTCCGTATATTTACAAAAATAAAGCAAATCAAACATATTAGCTAGGTTAATACTAGTATTTCGATATGGTTAAAGATCTCATCAGAACCCAATGTTTTAGAAAAGTTATAGCCTCCATAATAGGCAGAACTTTAACAAAAAACCGATTAATCATTAATTTTGCTCCATTCTTGTCTTCTTAGTAAAAATATTACTTGAGCCAGAGTAAAAACTAAAATTTTTTTAACTGAAGTCGTTAAAAAATTAAAACGTTTGTAGTTTTTGGTCGGTAGTAGCTAATTTTCAAAATAAACTGAATGTCAATATGTTTCCAGACATTTCTAGTCGTTGCTGGAATTTTATCCATTCCACACTGGTCTGCAAATGTGGAAAGAGTTTTTTTCTTTTCAAAATATAATAAAAACTAAGGAAAGAAACAGACTACATTAGCCAACATTATCAAGTCTCATACAGACTAAGGATTGGTTAAGAGCGACAAATTTATGCTGCTATGATGTAGAAATTCCAAATAGTTTATTAACTAAACAAATAATTCCATGATTTGGTCTCATATATTCATAAGACTTTTTTATGCCTTATTTTATTCATACATATAATGTATGTTATTGGAAGGTTTTGTTTTTTTTTTTCTGTACAAGAGAATTTTTATGTATTTTTTTTTGTTGTTTTAATAAATTTAAAAAAAATGGTACCGTCAACGTCCGAAAAGTACAATTTTTTTTGGATGTTGGTACAAAATTGAAAACTCCATTTAACATCCCTGATCCAAATGCATTTTTGTTTCAGTAGTGCCAATTACATCTTTTTTTTCTTTATTAAAATAGAACAACATGCTTGGTTGTAGACACGTATATAAAGTTCACTTAAAAATACAATTACTTATTTATAATACATTATTATAACGTGAAAATAAATTTATATAACCCCTCTTGAATATTAATGCAATTATACCATTTGATGTTGCGACGTTTTTTGTGTTTAACAAAATAAAATATTTTTAAGCACTAATTTGTTACATATTTTGTTTTATTGTCAACACTATTTTTGTTTTGCAGCCAACAAAAATAGAAATTAACCTAAGTTGACTACAACGGCAAAAGTAGTCGGGTAGCCGTGTAGTTGTGTTGGTGCCAAAATAATCGTTTTCATATAAACGTGTGTATTTTAATTTTGACAGGCTGTAGTCGTGTAGCTGCAGTCGTCTATGTGTTTATAGCATTAAACTTTTATTTTTATATACCCACATTTATTGTCTTTTGTTTTAAAATATTTACTACAAAGTTTTTTTTTGTATTAAAACAATTATAAACTAAGTAACACTTTTAAAAGTTGTTAGAGTTCAATTAAATTAGCAGAAACAGATACCTTTAAAAAAAATATAAGTTTATTTTACCTATTTATTAAACAACAAGAAAAATAAGGACTGATTATTAAAGGTAATACTTCAATCTTACTTATACTTAATTTTCAAGAGTTTTAAATCAACTTAAATAAGTGTTTTAGTGGTTGGAAATCTCAGTTAATTAAAAAATACGAACAGTTCTTCGCAAAACTTTTAGCTAATTCACTTTTATATCGAACTATATCAATTTCTAAGTATAAAACACTCATTCGAAGCATTTTGGATCAATTTTATCTCTTTTTCTCTCTTTGTCCTTCTTTACTCCTCAATGGAGCATAGGGCTTCAATTTTATAACCGATGACAAATGTCATCGTCAGGCGTTAGAGGGTTAAAGTGTTGCACAAGTTATGATCTGTTTCGCTCTTAATCAAACATTAGAGAGCATTCAAACTTCGAATTCACTTAACATTTTTCGATAAAAATTTAATCTTTTTAAATCAACAAAAATATACATATATACATGATGTCCCTTAAAATAACTATTTGTCGATTTTTTTTTTTTTTTTTAAACGTTAACCCGTGGAGAAAGATGACAGAAAATGACCCATTTTAGAAAAAAGTAAATTATTATTAAAAATTCACAAAATTCGAAATTTCGAAAAAATATACTTTTTATTTAATTTATTCATTTAATATTATCAAAATAATTCAGATATGGAATTCTGATTTCATCGGATACCATTAACGCAATTTAGTCTAGAATCCAAATTGACAAACGAATTTGATAAAAATTCAAAAATGTCTTTTTTTATTAATTAATTTTTAGTGTTCTACCGAACTATATTTTGTTAAAACTTGGTAACCCTTATTACAACATGTATGTTTTTCCCTTTTTCTTTTTCTTTTGCTTTTATATTCTTTCTTTTTCATTGCCATACATTTTACTTTTGTACTTTTATATTTTACTCTTTAAGATTCCTTTGAATAAATAACATTTAAAACAGGTTATCGCGTCGGAATTTGAAAAAGGAAAGGAAAATTAAAGATTAAAAGTTTTTTTATTGATTTGGTAAATTGGGAAATTATCGAAATGAGTTCGTTGTACCAAATAGAAAAGTTGGACGGAGGAAACTATGATTCTTGGGTCATCCATATGCGCAGTGTGTTGGTGCATAGTGGATATTGGAAGATAGTGAACGGTGAGCTGAAGGAGGAGGCTGGTATGAAGCAAGAAGAAATCACCAAAATAAAGGCTGATGATGAAAAGGCTCTGGCAACCATTTGCCTGAGCGTTAAACCAACACAACTAAATTATATTAAGAATTGTAAGACATCATGTGAAGCGTGTTGGAAATTGGAAGATGTGTATAAGCCACGAGGACCTATACTGAAGGTAACACTTTATAAAAAGTTGTTAAATTTGGCCATGCCTGATGATGGTGAAATGGTAAAACATATAAATTCATTTACCGAGACGGCGGATAAGTTGCAGGAAATTGGTATATCTCTCCAAGATGAACTGTTGAGCATCATATTATTGTCAAGCCTGCCACAGCAGTATGAAAATTTTGTCATTGCTATGGAGACAAGGGATAGCCTGCCCAATTCTGTATCTCTTAAGCAAAAACTTATGGAAGAATTTGAAAGAAGAAAGAGTGAGAGAGATGACAGCACAACCGGTCAACAAGCTTTTTGTTTACGAAGCAAAAACAAAGAAAAACGTGAAAAACCAACGTACAAAAATGGCGGACAAAAGTTTAAAGGTAAATGTTTTAATTGCGGACAAGCGGGTCACTACGCAAATAAATGTGACAAGAAAAAACAACAACAACAGTTGCAGCAGTATTCATTTTCTGTTCTGGCTGCTGCTGGTGCGTTTACTGCAAAGCAGTGGTTATTTGATAGTGGTGCAAGCTCACACATGTGCAACGACAGCAGTATGTTTACACAAATGCATGAACATGAGGAGGGAATTGGATTAGCCTGTAACAAATATATACAGGCCATTGGAAAAGGTAAAGTAAATCTGAAATCAGTTAATAATGAGGATATTGTACTGCGTAATGTTTTGTATTCTCCTGAATTACAGGCTAATTTTATTTCGATTGGCAAGGCTGTTGATTGTGGTTTTGTTGCTAAATTTGACAATAATGCTGCATGCATTAAAACCAAAAACAATGAAGTTTTACTAACGGCAACAAAGAAAAATGATCTGTTTGTTTTTAATGATAATGACAATGGTACAAAATTGTTCGCTATGAATTTTAAATGGCATGACAGATATGGCCATTTGAACAATAAAAGTCTCGAAATGTTATCGAAAGAAGGAATGGTTGATGGTATGAATTTAAAGCAATTGGATATTGCAGAAAAATGTAAAACGTGTATGTTGAGTAAAGTACATGCATGTCCATTTCCTAAAGAATCTACAACAGGAGTGCCCAAAAGTTCCTTATGGAAGAGCAAACACCAATACATTTAAAGAAAAACTAATTTTTATTCAATATTTTTTGTTGTAAAAACCAATCCATACAAAGAAAAAAGAAAAAAATATTTTAATGTTTACCAGCAAAGCATACGAAAGTGTTGTTGCTTTGCGCTTGCGTGTATAAAGTGAAGAACGACAAAAAAATTAATAAGACAAAGTTGTTTGTGTATTTCGTATTGCTAGTGCTGAGCGCTCTATATGTGTATTAAAATACACAGCCTATAGCTAAGTGTTTTTACAAAAACAATTGAGTACCAAGCGCATAGGCCGTGGGCACCCCTGATCTACAACAACAACAAATGATGTATTAGATTTGATACACACAGATGTCTGTGGTCCAATAAATGTTAAATCAATTGGTGGCTCGAGATATTTCCTGACATTTATTGACGACAAATCTCGTCGCACATTTGTATATTTTTTGAAGAACAAATCGGAGGTTTTGGAAAAGTTTAAAATATTTAAAGCTCAAGTTGAACGTCAAACTGAAAAAAGAATAAAGGCCATTCGTAGTGATAATGGTGGTGAATACACCAGTAATGAATTTAATAATTATCTAAAAGACTGTGGCATTGTACGACAGTTGACGGTACCCTACACACCCCAGCAAAATGGTGTATCAGAACGGGCCAACCGGACTTTGGTCGAAATGGCTCGATCAATGATGATTCATGCCGGCGTTTCTAATGATTTATGGGCAGAGGCTATTTGTACTGCCGCATATTTAAGAAACAGATGTCCTACACATATTTTTTATGAAATTTGGCATGGTAAACGGCCTAATGTTAGTCATTTGAGAACGTTGGGTTCATTGGCTGTAGCTCTTAAGAAACCTCATAGATTAAAGTTTGAGGCACGAGGGGATGAGTATGTTATGGTTGGACACTCGCTCGTATCAAAAGCGTACCGCTTGTATGATAAAACAACAAAGAGTGTTGTTGAACGTCGTGATGTAGTGTTTGATGAGAATAAATTGGTTCGAAATGTAAATAATAATGCAAACGTACAGACTGAAAATCCAAATGATTTTATAACATTTTCTTTTGATGATGATCAAATGCCCCTTAATGATGTAGTACAGCAAGACAATAATGATGAAAATGTTGAAGAAAATGCTGATGAATTTAACAAAGCAGGTGAGGAAACTGACACAGATTCTGAAGCTGAGGATTTTTGTGGTTTTAAGGCTGGTCCTGGAAGACCCCATATTGTGAGAAGTGGTGGTCCTGGACGCCCTAAAAAGGTAAACAATTTTGTTAATGCTATGTATAATGAATTTATTCCCCAAAATGTTAATGATGCGTTATCTTGTGATGATAACCACAACTGGAAGTCATCAATGAGAGCTGAGCTTAATGCCCTTGAGAAAAATAACACATGGATTCTGGTTGATTTGCCAGATGGTCATAATGCTATTGGTTGTAGATGGGTTTTTGCCCTCAAACGGGACAAAAACGGCAACATAGAGCGATATAAGGCGCATTTAGTGGCAAAAGGTTGTAGCCAAAAATTTGGAATAAATTACACGGAAACATTTTCACCTGTGGTGCGAAATGCTACAATACGCATGTTGTTAGCATTGGCTGTGCAGGAACAGATGCATTTACATCAGGTCGACATTAGTACTGTATATTTAAATGGCGACCTCCAAGATGAGATATATATGCAAATATGTGCATATTAATTATAGTATTAATTGCACACTGTCTAAAAAGACGATGAATAAATTCAAAAAATCCCCAATAAAATATATCAAAAATTTGCTCCCTGGCAACTCTTCCCTAACTACGTGAATAGCCAAACTACCGTATGTACAAAAAATACATCATAGTTGCGCCAACTCACAAAATGTGGGAAATAGTGGAAATTAGATTACATATGATTTTCTAGCAATTGTGAATTGTTGTGGTGTTTGTCTTAGCTATCTTCTGCAATTACAATTAAATGTAAAATCGACCCCGTGTAATTGAAACTGGTTTTAAGCCACAGCAAAAATCGACCTTACTTAGATCAATTGGTTAGAGCCTCTGTCTAAGTGTAGTGCGAAGTGCATGTGGCAAAGAAAGCAGGTTCAAGCCACGGTCAGGATTGCATTTAATAAATAAACATTTCATATAGATGCAATCAAACAATAAAAACCATAACAAATAATTACAGTATTGTCAAAAGGATTACTGATGAAGGTTGTGTTACCAGAAACTGCGCAGTCTAATTCAATAAAAAATTTACAATGTAGTTATGATTTTTAGAAAAGTATGCTTAATCTTCTCTACCACGCCTATCTCAAACCAGAAGGTTTTGTTAACCGAAATGATCCATCTAAAGTTTTAAAATTGAATAAAGCTTTATACGGTTTGAAGCAGTTCGGAAGAAACTGGAATGAAAAACTTGATAGTGTTTTAAACAAATTTGGCTTCAAGGCGTGTGAAAACGAACCGTGTTTGTACAATAAATGGTAAGATGATACTCATAGCCGTATACGTTGATGATCTGATAATTGCTTGTAGGAACAAGGAGGAGATTATAAAATTAAAGTCACAATTATCAGATGAATTTGAGGTCTCTGATAAAGGCGTTCTAAATCATTTTCTACGAATAAATATTATAAGTGAAGGTGAAACTGGTGCTATTAAAGTATCTCAAGATCAATATATTAAGGATATATTGAAGCAGTGTCAGATGGAGGAATGCAAACCCGTATCAGTACCACTTGACCCGGGTTTTCAAACACATTGTGGTAATGATTGTAACCGTGTTAATAAAGAAGAATATCAGTCTATCATTGGAGCATTAACTTATCTTGCTATAACTTCTAGACCTGATATCCAGCATTCCGTATCTAAACTCGCACAACATAATAAGGATCCTCATGTCGAACACTTGACTGCGGTCAAGCATATTTTACGTTATCTCAAAGGTACAACCGATTTGGGATTAGTGTACAAAGCTAGTAATACTTGTGTTAAAGGTTATGCTGATTCCGACTGGGGAGGCAACACAATCGACAGTAAATCTTATACGGGATACATATTCTTTCTTGGTGAGTGTGTCATCTCGTGGGAGTCTAAGAAACAGCACACAGTAGCCCTAAGTTCAACGGAAGCAGAATATATGGCCATGTCCAACGCATCCAAAGAAGCCATATATCTCAGACGTTTAATAAATGAAATTTGTATCGGTAATGGTTAACCTATTTTGCTAAATATTGACAATCAAGGAGCTATTAAGCTGGCAATGAATCCTGTTTACCACAACCGTACTAAGCACATTGACATCAAGTACCACCATGTACGTGAAGTAGTCCGTAAGAAGGAAGTTTCATTGAAATATTGCCCAACCAATGACATGATTGCAGATGTTCTAACAAAAAATCTTCCTAAATCAAAACACATGAAATTTGTCAATTTAATGAATATGAAATGAATTTATTTTTATTTAACGTAATTTAAAATATAGAAACATTTTGTAAAAGAACATCCATGTTGAGGAGGAGTGTTAAAACTTGGTAACCCTTATTACAACATGTATGTTTTTCCCTTTTTCTTTTGCTTTTATATTCTTTCTTTTTCATTGCCATACATTTTACTTTTGTACTTTTATATTTTAGTCTTTAAGAATTCCTTTGAATAAATAACATTTAAAACATATTTTTTTTTGAACAAAGCCGTAGCCGACTTGGCACAAATTCTCAAAGTTATTTATTTTTATTTTTTTATCCAAAGAACACAATAAATTATATTTTTAAGGAATGAGTATTTCAATAGAAAATCTAATTTATTAATTATGTATTCTTTAAATACACAAATAACAAAAAAAGAGGGAAAACATAGGAATAGACCCTAACCGCGTGTTTGATTACTAAGAAGACAAGAATGGAGCAAAATTGATGATTAATAGGGTTTTTGTTAAAGCTCTGCCTATTATGGAGGCTCTAGCTTTTCTAAAACTTTGGGTTCTGATGAGATCTTTAGCCAGATCGAAATACTAGTAGTATCAACACATGAAACATCGTTATAAATTGAAAATAACATAAAAAAATAATATTTAGTTAAGTTAATGAAACTTTTCTCACTAACAAACACAAATTTACATTACCTGGATATAAAGTTTACAGAAATGATAGAGCCACCCATGGGGGTGGTGTCGCAATCGCAATTAGATCGTCAATTAAACATAAATTACAATCTCCGTTGCCAACAAAACTGTTTGAAAATATAAGCGTATCAATAATGATCAACAATAAAAATGTTACGTTTATTTCAGCTTATTGCCCCAAATTCACAAACGACTTTGTAGGATACATTAATATACTCACATCAGTTACTGAAGATTTTTTCATCCTCGGCGATTTTAGTGCCCATCACTACAACTGGAACTGCTCAAAAATAAATGAAGCCGGTCGTGAGCTATTCAACCATCAGTTATCATCAAATTACTATATTTATTATCCATTAAGTCCAACTAGAATCCCTCCTAATCGAGTATATAGAAAACCCATCAATTATAGACCTTTTGATAACTAATTCATCCCTCTCGTTTAGTGATATAGATACACATCCTTTTAAATTAAACTCTGATCATATACCTATAACCTTAAGCATAAATGAAAATATTATAGAGACCGAGAAACTATTTCCCGATTACTCCAAGGCAGACTGGAAAGCTTTCGTAGAAAAATAGACAATAAGTTAAATTCATCTTTAGAACTAAATAGGGACATAACTCTACCCAACATAGATACCATTATTCACGACTTTACTGACATGTTAACGAATAAGTGTTTGGAAACTATACCACAAAAGACTATAATACAAAATTCTCTGCCATTGTATCAGCACATTTCTCCGTTGTATAAGCACATTATAACAACTAGAAATAAACATAGAAGGCAATATCACAAATATAAAAAATACTCTTAAAGCAATAATTCGTGAACTTAATAGATTAATATCAATACATATTAACAATGCTAGGAATAATAAATGGACCAACATGATTTCTAAACTAACTGTTGGAAACAAGAAATTTTGGAAACTAACAAAATACATCAAAGGGAAAAGCAAACCTATCTGCTCTTTAGAAAGCAATAATGGTTCAATTACGGAGAACGCAGCAAAGGCAAATGTCTTAGCTAAACAATTCTACAATGCACATCTCACAACAATAAACATGAGCGGTCCAATAGACAGAAAAGTAAACTCATTAAATAGATCACTTAAAAATCAACACTTTGAAAATAACCCAGATACTTTAACAAACAGGGAAGAGTTAGAATTTTATATTAGAGGACTTAAAAACTCGAAAGCCCCCGGTCTAGACGGAATTTAAAATATAGTACTCAAAAAACTTCCTTACTCAGCTTTAGAGTTCCTAGTTAAAATCTTTAATTTCTGTATCCAAAATGCTTATTTTCCAAATCACTTTAAAAAAGCAAAAGTTATTCCAATTGCAAAGGCTGGTAAAAACCCCAAACTTTCCGGTAGTTATCGTCCAATCAGTTTGTTGAGTTCCATTGACAAGGTATTCGAAAAAATAGTGTTTAGTAGACTTATAGAGTTTGTGGATGAGAATAACCTTATTCATGACAGCCAATATGGTTTTAGAGCTCAACATTCTACAATACATCAAGTCAAACGAGAGAACACTCAACAGGTGTTCTGTTTTTAGATATAGAAAAAGCTTTTGACTCGATCTGGCATGCAGGACTTGTTTATAAACTTCATAAAATGAAAATTCCTTTATACTTAGTTAAACTAGTTATGAGCTTTCTCAGTGATAGGAGCTTCCTGGTAGATATTAAATGGTGATCAGTCTAATGAAATGGCTATTCCTTCTGGTGTCCCACAGGGATCCGTGCTATCATCCCTATTATATTCGTTATATATATATCAGACTTTAAATCTCTCAGAGACAATGATGTAGCTTTTTATGCGGATAAAAGCGCTTTTGTAATCCATGGTAAGGTCTCTAATGCAATTGTTAAACGTATGCAGAGATCACTTACATCAGCACATAAATTCTTCACCAAATGGAAAATAAAGATAAATGAGCATAAATCCCAGGCTAATCCCATTTAATAAATCACCAAAGAGAATTCCAACTCGTCCGTTTTCTATCCAGGGGAAAACAAAACGTTTTATGGACTCAATAAAATACTAAGGGGTAACACTTGATCGCAAACTTTTATTTAAAGAACATTTGAATTTAGTCTGCTCAAAAGCAGTAACGTGTGGTAGATCTCTGTATCCACTCCTAAATAGGAAGAGCAAATTAAACACAAAAAATAAGTTTCTTTTGCATAAAATGTGCATTAGACCTATTTTAACATATGCGTGACTAATTGTGCAAAAACTCATAATTGTGCAAAAACTCATAAAAAAAGATTACAAATCATCCAGAATAAAAACTTTAAGATAATACACAATCTTCCTAAAAGGTTTTCTACCGTAGATTTACCATAGAGACCCTAATTAGAGAATTGACTCTGACATTTTCCGACAAATGCAGAGATTCAAATTGAAGCACACATAAGGAGATTGACTGACAGTGACTAGCTTATCTATCTAATATATATGGTGGTGGCTGCCATAGGTCTTCTACTTTCCCATTTCTCCATTGTGATATAAAGTATAGGGTTTTTACTATATTTTTCCTATTAATACGTGTAATAATTTTATTTTAATTAGGAACACATTTTAAATATTAGTTAATATTTGCTGTAATATCTTAGATAAAATCTCAAAATTTGTAATGTTAATATAATTAATTTGTAAATACTGATAGTAAATAAATAAAAAAAATAAAAAAAAAAAAGTTAATTTAATTTAATGTCTTTTAGAAAATAATTATAATACTGGAATAACAACGAAAAAAAAAAAACATCAAAATAATTAATTTTTAAGAAGAAAACAACAAATAAAATGAAAAAAATATATAAAAGCTTGATATCAAACTTGAAAGTTATTGTAAATTGTTTCGTAGCATAAATTGGTTTCGGTTTCAGACTCTGCATTACAGCACTATTGAGAGTATTGCAAATTATGGCAAAGACTATGCAGCCGCATAGATGCCAAAACAATCTCTAGAGAAGTTGTTCGTGTAGTTTTTATTCGAAATTTTTCAATAACAATAAACGAATTGTCAAACCAGCTAGAGCACCCGTTAAATGGGCAATAAACTATACGGAGGGGTAATGTTCAGCAAAACGACCATAAACTGGAAAACCCACATCACAGGAAGCAAAAAATAGTATGGCTGTCAGACGTAAAACGCCATAACGCATTTGATGATAGTTTATCATAACGTTAGCCAAATGGGCAGCTAGTAAAGCGAAGTCACCACCACTGGTACCGACAAAATACACATCCAGATCAATTGTAATGGTGCCTAATGAATCAGCCAATACACCAGAAAAAGCTAAATGACCGAAACCATGTACCATTGCCACTGGTAGACCAAGTAAATTAACACCCAAATGAAATTTGGAACATATAAGACATAAAACGCCATATTCATGACGTTTATAGGGACGTTATGTAAACAATGAATCAATGGGTACTGGATCAGCAACTGCTGTATTTAGGGTGTGATACGTAAATAATGTTAACTCAATAATGGTTATGAATATTATAAAACAAGGCGGCGAACAACAAGAATAACGATCTGCATAATATTTTGCGATCACGCTCTTCGGGTAATGTCTCCATAGCAATGACATAAACCATTTTTTCAAGAATGGTGGCTCTTCTATTACCAAATGAAAATTATTCTCAGAACAAACTTCAAGATCACGACGATGAACGGCACACTTAAAACTACGTGTGCGTTTACCACTCATACATTTTATTCATGAATGTATGAAATTTCATTTGCCACACATCAATTGATTTGAATTGAATAAAACGTGAATTTTGGTTAATTTTGACAAATAAATTCGTTTAAAATAAAACATAAAATATTTAAACATGAGTTAATCTAAAAAAAGCGAATTTAGATTTTTTTTTTTTCAAAAATATGAAATAATGAGTTAAATTATTTGAATGTCGTCTTTTGAAAACAAAATAGGAATGTTTGAACTTTTTATTTTTACTAAAATATATAACGAATTTAATACAAATTCTTGTGTTTGTGCTCGAAATTAAGGAATTTAATCTGAAAATGTACTTAATTTCTTCAATACTCGGTGTTCGGCCAAAAATTGGATGAACATCACATTTTGGCCGAATACTCGGTCGGACACTATTAATTTTTAAGATTTTTCAAAATGCATAATTCAAAGATGTCTGTTGCTATTTTTATAATATAATAGTTGTTATTAAAAAAAAATAAAAAATTGGAAAAATTATAATTTGGGTTTGTAGTGGCAGCCACTCCTTTCCAGGATAATTTATAAAAATTGTCTATTTGTCAAAAATAGAAAAATAATCACTTAAATTTTAATATACCATAATTATCTTCACTTTTATCGAAAACATATTTAACCCTAAGTGCTCTCGGAACAAAAAATACCCATTAAAATTCATTTTAATTATGACTACAAGATTGATCAACAAAATCTCTCATTGATATAGGGTTGATTTTTACACTTTTAACCAAAAAAAAGACTATTAAACTTTAATTTTGGGAGTTTTTTATAAGAATAATAGTATACTTTTTTCAAACTTCGGCACGGGTTAACGTTTTCCAAAGAAAAATAATCGATTTCTTCCATTTTGAGCCATTTGTAACAAAACCAAGGTGCGTAATGACAAATCAATTTTTAAGGGACACCCTAATACAGATATATAAAAAATTATCGTAAAAATATATTGGAATTGATTCTCAAAAAACATATTGTGCAGATTACTTATGCTGAGTTTCTACTTACGTGTTTTTGGAAAAAACGTGTTTTGGTGGGAAAAAAGTATATGGGAAAACATGTTTTGTTTCAAAACACGTCCAAAATACATTCAGTGGAAACGCAACATAACATGTTCGGTTTTTTATAAATTTTTTTTTTTTTTATTTTTAAGTGCCTTTTGTTATAAAGGAATTATATAACAAAATATAACAAAGTTACACAAATTTTGAATAGCCTCAGCGTAAATACCAAATTTTTAGGGGGAAATGTACACCAATCTATGTAAAAATGAAGAGTACGTATTGCGTTTTCGCACCGTGATAGCCATTTCAATAGATAGATAGACACACAGCGCTAAATCGTTTAAAAATTTAATAAGAACTAAGAATGTATATACTTTATGGGATCTTAGACCTATATTTCGTTGCGTTACAAACTGAATGACAATCACAGTATAAAAATAAATGAATTGTTTTTTTTTTGTCAAATATTATTAATTTTCGATTGGTTTTACATTTATAACGGTTAAACTCTTCTACTTTTTTTAACTTACGAAATGTAGTGAGGTTAATGTGTAAATTTATGTTTTGGAACGCAGTGTACAAATCAGATTTCACCCAACTGGAACAAAGCCGGAGAAACTAGTTATAGTTTTGTTCCCTATTTTACGTGCCTTAATTGTAATACTCAAACTAGTTCTACAACTAATTCAAAAGTGGGAGCTAGGAGATAATTCCAGTGCCAAACTTGAAGAATTCAAGTCTACGTTTAATGATTCTGGTCTTGATATAATTGGGGTATCGGAAACTTGGTTCAATCCCTGAGTTTACCTGGGTACAGAATTATAAGAAACGACAGACCTGGGGGAAACAGTTTAAGTGAAAGTCACATTCCTAAGAGGGCTGGTGGTGTCTGCCTGTACATATCAAGTAAATTACGTTTCAGGACAATTTTTTTAGGCAAGCGGTATGATATTTGTTGAAATTTTTGGTGATTGTGTTTCATTAGTTGTTGAGGTAGTGTATTTGCCTAATGGTGATGTTGATGTGTTATAAAACATCCATGGTGATTTATTTGATCGTTATTCTAATATAGTAGTTATGGGGGACTTTAATTATAACCTTTTGATCCTTCTAAATCGGATCATTTTCGGTCTTTGATTTCGAGATGTGGTCTTACCTGCACTCATAACTGTTTACCTACTCACCTTCATTTGCTATCTAACACCACCTCGTTGATTGACTACTTTCTTGTTAGTCAACCTTCACTTATTGCTGATAGTAGTCAACTTCAATACCCATTTTTTTGTTCGTAGCACAGCTTTATCATACTTTCTATTAAATGCTACTCTCAAACACGTGATGATTGCATCGAATTCAGAGATTATAAAAGGATAAATTATGATGAATTTTTTGAATATCTTAACTGTTTTAATTCTTCACCTATTTACTCTAATAGTGATATTGATTTTCAACTTTTGTCGATAAATGATTTAGTAGATGGACTCCGTAATTGTGTTCCAGTGTCTAGGATTAGAATTAAATCCAACGATTCTAACTGGATGAATTCTAGGGCTATTTCCGATTCCAGATCAGCTAGGGATCGAGCATATGGAGCTTACCTTAGGGATAATTCTGAAGCTAACTGGAGAGTTTATTGCAGACTGAGGAACAAAACTAAATCTATTATTAGGAAAGCTCGTAGGGAGTATGGGAGAAATCTTTTTACTGATGTTGATAATACTGAAATGTTTAGAAGGATTCGCGGACTGGGTTGTGTTGGTCGTGAGAATTCTGAATTAGATGGTTCTGATGTAGATAATATAGCTGCTAGATTTTTGAATAATCTGAACACTAATCATTTAGGCGAGATTAATTTTGACAATTTTATTGACGACCCTAATACATTTTCTTTTAATCCTGTAACGGAATATGATCTTGTACTAGCCATCAACTCCATTAAATCCAATGCGACCGGATATGATAAAATTCCCATTGAATTAATAAAATTAATTTTTCCGTATATATCTAGATTGCTTCTTCATTTTGTAAATTGTATATTTACAAACGTCTAAATTTCCGGCTGCATGGAAGTTGGGTCGAGTGGTGCCAATTTTGAATAGTGGTCATCATGATATTGATAATTTGAGACCAATTACGATTTTACCTGCAATGTCAAAAATTGTTGAGATTATAATGAAAACGCAAATTTTGTCTCATTGCGAAAATTTTTCACTTATTCATCCTAATCAATATGCATTTAGAAAAAATAGAAATACGACGTCATTGCTTCTCTCTCTTACTGACACTATAAGGAGAAAGCTCGATAATCATGAACATTGTACTATGGTTTCTCTTGATTTAACCAAAGCGTTCTTATAGCTAAGCTTCAGGAACATTTTAATTTTTCTAGATCTGCATGTAGGTTAGTTTATTCTTTTCTGTTGGAACGATCTCAGTTTGATTCACTATGTGGTTCGAATTCTGCTATAGGTGCAGTTACCTCTGGTGTGCATCAGGGTTCCGTACTGGGACCCATTTTATTTCTTATTTATTTAAATGATTGTATTTCCCTAATGGATAATAATTTTTGTCAGTCATATATATTTGCTGATGATATATTGCTATAATATTCTACCGATTACTGTCAAATTGACCACTTTGAATAATTAATAACCATCTTGGTTCCATATCCAATTGGATGTCTCGCAATTGTCTTGAGATTAATTCTTCTAAAACTAAAGCTTTATCTTTTCATTTGCGGAACCAAAATTGTATTTATCCTAGAATATGTATAAATGGACAGGTGATTGACTATTTAGATTCTCTTAGATGTCTCGGTGTTATTTTGGATTCAACTTTAAATTTTGACAATCACATAAATCATATTTCCAAACAAGTTTGTTTTACTTTAAGAAGATTATACTCTTTAAAACCATATACACCTAGACATGTAAGATATCGTTTAGCTCATTCCCTGATTATGTCCCGATTTAACTATGGCCTGGAGGTTTTTTCTGGGTCTTGGTTGTATAACGTTGATATTCTTGGGGGAATTGTTAGAAAAGTCGTTCGTTATGTTTTTAGTGTGAGGGTTCATGAACATGATCGTGTAAGGGAACTTGTTCACGAATTTTTGAAATGCGATTTCGACAATTATTTACAATTACGTATTTTACTTCATTTCTATAAAATTACAACAACCGGAGCCTCTAGTGAATGAATTTTCATTTATAAATTCAACGCGGAATGTTCAGATCGAAGTTCCTATTAGACATCTTGCAATATTTGATCACTCGTTTTTGGTACGCGTCTATCAAGTTTGGAACCATCTGCCAAGTAATCTTAAACTGTTTTCCTATTCCTTTTTGACATATAAACGTAAACTACTTGATTACTTTAACGGAATTATGCCTTAATTTATCTGGAAAAAACCATTATATATTTTTCGTCGTTGCTATAGGTACTAATTTACATTTTTTTCTCATTGTTCATATGGCTGGGGGCCACTTATAGACCGAATATTAGAATATTTGTATAAGTATTTAAATTTAAGTTGTATTATCAATGCACATAGTAAGTTAACTAACAATACATAAATAATTCGCCATGAGGGCTTTCTTTGTATTGATATTAATAAATAAATAAAACATAAATAATTGCTTCCTTTCCTATGTCATCTAAGGGTGTTTTTTATACAGATATAAAACTTTAAGTCGGCAACACTTTTTTAACTCGCTGCCATTTGTCCACTGCCAAGTGATTTATGTTTAGTTTGGTTTGGCATTTCAACATGAATAGACTAACGCCTGAACAACGTTTCCAAATTGTGCACATTTATTTGAAAATCATGGTTCTGTTCGTAATACGTATCGCGCACGAATTTTTCGAATTTTGTTTAGCGATGAAGCTCACTTTTGGTTAAATGGATACGTCAATAAACAAAACTGAAGTATTTGGAGTGATGATAATCCTCAAGTGCATGTTGAGACATAAACATAAAACAAACTGACTATTTGGTGTGCTTTATGGGTTAGTGGAATCATTGGTCCGTACTTCTTTAAAAACGTTGCTGGTCAGAACGTTACAGTCAATGGTGACCGCAATAGAGCCATGATTACTGACTTTTTCGTTCATCAATTGAACAACCATGATGTGCAGGAGCTGTGGTTTCAACAAGAAGGCGCAACATACCACACAGCTCGTGCCACAATTGATTTGTTGAAGGAAAGGTTTGGTAAACGCATAGTTTCACGTTTCTGACCCGTGAATTGGTCTCCAAGATCGTGCGATTTAACGCCGCTGGACTATTTCTGTGGGGATATGCGAAGTCGCTAGTCTACGCCGATAAGCCCGAAACGATTGACTACTTGGAGGACCACATTCGGTCACAAATGTTTGAAAGTCATCGAAAATTGGACCTCCAGATTAGACTACGTCCGAGCCAGCAGTGGCGGTCATATGCCAAGAGTCATATTTAAATTATAATACCACAAGATTATCTTTGGAATAAAGTAAATTTCATGTCAATTTAAAAAATGCATCTTTGTTTTATTCCATTTCTAAGTTCTATACCTATATAAAAAAAAATAACCTTTACAAAAAAAAAAATCCAAATTATAACTATTTGAACTGTCTTTCAAATACATAGTTTTTAAAAGACATAGACGCCGAGTCCAAATCTGTCAAAATTTTTTTTTTCTAATTTGCAGCGCTGTTTTTATATTTACATCATTTACCCAATTTTTTATTATATTTTGTTTAATTTTTCGAAACTTAACCGAAAAATCATGAATTTTTTTAAGAATATAAATTTCCATTATTTCACGATTTCTTAACCGTTATTGCAAGGAAGTTGAAAATTTTGCATGTTTTATAAAAGGATAAAATGTTATGTTTGCTAAAAAAATTAAAAGTTTATCACTTTGCGTAAACTAAACATTTCACTGCAAATTCTTCAGTAGTAATATTAATAATATATTTTTATATAAAGAAAACTTTATTTTCCTTAGGTGTTGGAAGCATGTGGAAAATTAGTTAAAAAGTTATTTTCTAAATATATCAGGACATTTTCTATGGATATGCAATTTCAATATACACGGTACAACAATTTTATTTTTTTTTTTCATACATAAAATTTATAATTATAAAACTAAAAAAGAACAATTTTCAATTTCCTTGCATTACCAGTAAGATATTCTGATAAAAACACCGACATGATTATACTCAAATAAAATACAGTTCTGTGTAGATTTATATTCAGAAAAACATTCAGAAAAACATACGAAAAGATGGATAAATATTTCAAGCACTGCATATAAGAAATTTTTGTTTTGTCAGATTTGAATTTAGCGTACACACGTTAATTAAAAAAGGATATGTTTTACAGGGATGTGTACATGTTTTACAGGGATGTGTACAGGATATGTTTTTACAAAGTTTTTTTTGCCCTTGAGTAGTGTTATTAAATAAAATGATTATCTGACAGCCCCCTATTTCCCACCATTTCTTAAATTGCTTAGGCAAAGTGAAAAATGGTTTTCCCAGAAATACTGTTCTAATTTCTATTGAAATAACTCCTCACTTCACTGCAGTTGTAGTAAAAATATTAAGACTTTTGATTAAACGAACTAAAAAATAGAATTTTACATACATGGGCAAAATACGTGTGTCCGTACTTAAAGTATAATCCAGATGCTCCAGGATTATAAGTACCCAGCAACGGTTGATGATGATGGTGATGTGCAACAGTTGCTGCTGCAGCCGCAACAGCAGCAGCATTTGCCACATCAGCAGCGGCTGCTGCAGCAGCAGCTCCGCCCAAAACAGCCGTGGTTGCTTGTTGCGGTACTCCTGCTGCAGCCGCAACACCACTTGCTGCAGCTGATTGTAAATGTGGTGGAATGTGTGCAGGTCCTCGTGCTGGTGCGGTTGTTATATATAACGATGGTGGATGCGATTGAGGGGCAAGATCGCCAATATTATTCTGAGCATTGATCATATACGATGGTGGTGCAGAAGCGTAACAACCCGCAGCAATCGGTGTGGCAGCATTGGAAGAGTTGTGTATACTGTTGGGTGAATTGTTGTTACTGTTGTCATTACTGCTAGCATTTGTGCCTGGCGAATTACGCTGCGAAGTGGGATTACGACGATATTCAATAATAGAACCACCAGCGCCGCTTGCTGTGCCCTTTTGTCGGAATGCCGCAGCAGCAGCATTCAGGCGCATGGGTGGTTTAGAAACATTAACTATAGGAATACTTCCACCGCTCGGACCCATTTCGATATTTGGTCCGCCAGCCTGATAGCCACCAACACCGTTGTTGGTGTTTTGTATATTGACATTGCCTGCATAACTTGGCGGTCCACTCAGTAAAGGAGTTTGCGGTTTGTTATCTCCACCAGAGCGTTTTATTGAATGTGGCCGTGAATTAGTGCTGCTGCTTGGTGAAGCTCTAGTGTCGTTGTTGTTGTTGCTCAACAATGGCGAAGGCTTTCCATTATAGCCTCCTCCTCCACCAGTATTTGTGGGATTTTGTCTACTCAAGCTAGCACTTTGGTATGAAAGAGGTTTCTTTCCACCTCCACCACCAGTGTTGGATCTCTTCTCATATGTGGCCGTTACATAGGAATTGTGAGAACTATTGTTTGTGACTGTGACCGCAGTAACTTGATGTGATTGTTCATGGCTTCCGTAATAATGAGGGCGTTGAATTAGCGCTGTTATAATTGCCACCCCCTCCGCCACTATTGCTCATGATAGGTGGAGTGGAAAACACAGAAGGATTGCGTTGAGCATGATGTAGAGCCGACGTGGAAGTCAACGAATGCGGTGTACTAGGTGCCGATTGTGAAGTTCCACTGCCACTGTTGCCACCGCCTCTTCCACTGTATGTCGAATTATTAACGTGGCCACCTTGTGGAGGATTTGTTAGCGTGGCTGGATCTACAATGGGTATGGCTGCAGGACCTGGCGCGTGTATTGAATGGGCGCCAGCCGAATGTATGCCAGGATGTGGGGCATGATGGTGCGTTGTTGTGGTGTAAAAGGGCGTAATCACAGTATTTGAATGGTGTGGATTATGGATTGCTCCAACGGCGGTGTTGGCATGACTGCCTACAGCCGCTGCTACATGTCCGCCTTGTTGGTTGCTTTGTTGCGGAATTAAGGTTGCCTGTGGCGCTATATTTCCTGCTGTCTGTGGACCAATAGCTTGTGCTGCTGCATTTGTTGCATACGGGAACATATTAGCCGGAAAGATAGTAGCGTGCTGTGGCAAAGCGTACATTGTCGTAGCTGTAGGTGCGCCACCACTGCCACTGAGATCAGATGTTGTCGGTGCGCTGCCGGCTGTATTTTGAGGCGGTGCTGCGGCTGCCAGGGTTAGTGTGGGTCCTAGTTGGTATGTTGTCCCACCGACGCCGTTTGGTAATGCAGCAGCTGTTAAAACCTGATGGCCACCACTACCTCCACCAAAGTGAGCTGGTGCCGGACGTTTTATACGCCCAGTGCCATAGTATGTTGTACCGCCGGCACCGCCACTGGAACCTACACCCACCGTGTGGCCACCATGCGATTGATGGTAGCCAGTTGTTACTAGAGATCCACCATTGGGATGACTTACATTTGGATTAATTCCGTTAGCACCGGAAGATGATGAATTGGTAGTATTCGAGGAATTTGTTGACGGTCCAGCCGTCAAATTGCCCCCACTTGGACCAGTTGCGTTCACGACGCCTGCGACGTGAGTACCGTTATTGGGTGCCGTTGGAGGTGGTAGAGATGGCGGTGCAGTTAATAGTGATGCAGTGGCGGGAACAGCTTGTTGAGGTACATAGTATGTCATAGTTTGGCCCCAGTATCCTAAATGAGCAGAGAAATTAATCAAAATAGTTATTACAAAGTATCTTTCGAATGTCATTACTTACCATTATACGGATAAGGATATCCAATCGGATAAGTTGTCATTGGTATTTGCTGCAGTTGGCCGGTAGCAGATGCTGGAGCTGTTGCTGCCAACGAAGCACCTGCTGTTTGAAATTGTTCGCCAGAATATATAACTTGACCGGGATATATTGGAGCTCCATTAGTGGTAGTGAACTGTGCGGTTGGATAGGCCGCTACTGGCACCATGGTTGTTGTACCACCCGTTGGATATATAGCCTGGGCACCAGGCTGCAATATACCGGTGGTGTCAGCACGTTGTTGTTGTGAGGGGTCAAAAACTGGCATAAAATATCCTTGAAATTCTCCTTCCTTAAAAGTATTAACAAGAAAAACACAGAGAGAAACGAATCATGATAAGGTTTTACATTTCTTCATTAAGACCCACTTACCACTGGTGGTGGATAAGCGTAAATCATTCCCTGTGGCACGGCATATATGCTTCCATCAGGCTAAAAAATAGAAACAAAAATACTGTAACACAGAAGCCAAAAGAGCATTACCGTTATCCTACCCCTTGCTGATATGTTGTAGTACAATAAGGATTGCTGCTGTTCTGTGTGGCCGTAGTATGGAACACTGTAGAACCATCTGGTGCCTGATAACTTTGAGTCCAACTACTTGTTCTGGGTTCTTCGGAAGAACGTTTTATCAATGTATCACTATTGCTGAATGGGGTGGAGCGTGATGAGTGTGGTGTCTCGCGGTTCTGTGGCGGCTGAGATTGTGGTTGTGCTTGTGATTGCTGTGGTGGCGGCGGTGGCAGCTGCTGCTGTTGCTGGGGTTGTTGAGATGGTGTCACATTAGTAGGAGTTTGACTTGCGTGCTAGATGAATGGAAATAAAATCCACTGTTTAATTGATGAATATTGTAATAGTTTTGTAACTAAGAAAAAATCTAATTTCGTGAACTTCCATTTAATACGTGACCACAAGGAAGGTCTCCTGAGGCGGACAAACAGATCTTAATGAAATTTTGAAATAAGATAAAAGAGATGATAGAGGGACAATAAACATTCTGTTCAAAACATAGCGGATAAACTTGTTTTTAGGAGAGATATCAACAATAGGAACTTTACCGAATAGTTGGAATTCGGTTTAAACTATAAATGTGAAGTTAAAACTTCAAACTGTACTCCAGATATTACGTTTCAATTAGTGTTTCCAAAACTGTTAACCAAAGAACTGGGTTTTAGATTATATTTTACTTTTTGAAATAAAATAAATAAAAATTTTCTTTAACACAGAATAATTTTACCCAAACCGCTAATTTTTAAAAATTTCTTAAAATTACGTTATAATTATGAAACACTACACTGATAGAATTTTCCTTCATAGTATTAATGAAACGATTTCATTAAAATCGATTCATTGGTTTAATGAAAAATTTCATTAACTCAATGAAAATTCATTAATATTGGTATTTTTTTCATTAACATTTTTTTATGATTTTTTCATAAAAAAAATCATTAAATCAATGAAAAATTTTCAAATTTTTTTCAATAAAAATTTTGACTTGTAATAAGAAAAAAATTTTTTTTCTACTATCATTTTGAAATAAAAAAAACTGAAAAATTTCTTTTAAAACAGAATTAACCAAAACTTTGATATAAATAAGTTTTTTTTATTAAGTTTGCCTAGAGCTAACAGTTTTTGACGAATTTGAATAGTTGGTCACTAAATTCCAGGGAACAGATTCTCTAAGAAAAACGATATAGTTTTGTTCAAAACGAGACCTAAATTGTTATCGTTTTGACGATGTTACACAAAAACGTTATGCTAAACGATAATAAATATTTGTGTTTTAGCAACATTGTTAACAATATTTAACATTTGTATCTAATATGGTCGTAATTTAACTACAAAAAGTGGACTATAATCGCCGATCGTTCTACAGAATTCCAAGCCAGATCGATAAAAAATTACATATTTTGTACCAACATATAAGAAAATATGTCATCATAAAGAAAAACAGAATTAAATTAGTTCAGCTTTTAATATTTTAATGCCTGTTAATTATATTTAAACGATTTTTTCAATAATTAAAATTCTTAATATACATAATTTAAAAAAAAGTACAATAATTAAAATATTTATTTTTTATGGATAAAAAAATTTATTTTCAAAATTTGTAATTTTCGATCTGAAATCTAATCAACTACTTTTCAAATTTTATATTTCTCGAATTCGTCAAAAATTATGAGCTATAGCAAATTTGTTGAAAAACAATAGAACTTTCCCCACTGTGCTACATTGGTGGGTGGCCCCGGGAAAACCTTTCTTGTTAGATTTCTTTTTTACATGTCATCCTATTCCAAGTAACGAAAATTTGTTGAATCAGGTTGAGTTTTATAAAAATCTGCCATCGCTTTTGCAGAACAGCCTGTGATGTTTACTTTCGAACTTTTTTATAACAATATTTTATAGATCCTATAAAGAGCAGACCTTATAAATAATATCAACGAATGATAGTTTCTCAATAACCACCAAATTAATGCTTTGCTAAAATAATCATAAAACGTGCAAATTATTAAATATCAACCAAAATATTTCATACAAACTATGAATTTTATTCTAAAACACATTAAACTTTCAAAACGATTAGGCTAGGATTAATGAAAAAAATTTCACATACTTTATGAAAGTTTTCATTGGGTCAATGAAACCATTCATTAAAATTGATTTAATGAAACACCTTTCATTGCCTCGTTTCTTTGGGGACTTTTTATGAAAAAATTCATTAGATTAATGAAGGAATTCATTAATACTACGCACAAATTTCTATCAGTGTAGACAATTATACAATTTAAAAAATACAACAACTTTTTATCTTGCATCAGTCAAAAAATAAGACACATGTGAGTAAATTTTTCGAAGAGATCTAAACGATTGGTTAAGTAGTTTAAGAAATAATTACAAAACAAAATTGATATTATAGCTATGAAACACAGTGTATATCTTTTAATATGATGTTTCATTGACGTAAATAAAAACAATGGAACTATGGAATTTTTAAAAAGCTTAATAATGGCCGTAATTTCAAGCAATATATACCTACTGGTGCTTAGATACCTACCGTGTACACGAACAAAATCGGGTAGGTATTTAAGCACCGGTAGGTATCTATTGCTTGAAATTACGGGCATAAGTTATGATTTTGTGGGAGAGGGTGCATTTTACACTGTGCTCTGGAATATATATAAATGCAATTTTGTGGTAACTCTAATATGATAGCGGATTTAGTTTCTAGATCATGTATGGATGAAAATAGGATTAAAGAAAGAAAAAAAAATGATCCACGACTTTTTGGCGGCATATTTTTTTCGCAAATTAAAAAAAGAATATGCCGCAAAAAAGTCGTGGATCATTTTTTTTTTTCTTTCTTTAGTCCTATTTTCATCCATACATGATCTAGAAACTAAATCCGATATCATATTAGAGTTACCACAAAATTGCATTTATATATATTCCAGAGCACCGTGTAAAATGCATCTAATTTGCAAAAATCTAAATTATTTACATACAAGGATGATGTACTTGGCAAAAGAAAAAATTTTATACCCATATTGCCTTATTTAAAACGAAGAGTTACCACCCCATTGCATTTTTGTCAAAACGCGAACTAGCACGAATTTGAAAAAAAGCTGAGACCCGTATTTAATTAAATCGACTAAAGATTAAAATATGTTTATTTGGCATTTTTATTACAAACAACCCCGAACCAAAATTCCAAAGGACATGGATGATCGTCCTTGGACAAATTGTATATACAGTTGGACGCGCCTTAAAAATCCTTTCTTATGATACCCATATTGTATATGTTGGTAAGGAAACAGATTCTCAAATTAACAAAACATGCAAAAATAGACCCATTTGCAAAATGGTCCAGCTCACGAGAGGTCAAAGCTGAAGCCGAAATATTTTAAATGTCATCTTAAAAAAGTCCAAGGTTCATTTTTAGGAGGATACATCTAGCACTTTTTTTGGTGGTCGCTCTAATATTTATGGCTTAAAAGTAAATTAAGCTTTAATCGATAACATAATAGACAAACATAAAGAAATTGTTTCCAACAAGTGCAAAAATAAAAAGTTCCGATTTGGATACAATGTGTCCAATTGCAAAGGAGAAAAAGAAAAATAAATTCTGTAGTCACCCATTTCATTACATGGTGAGCATCAGTACACTAAAGTAGAATAACTCAAGTGTAAAAATTCATTCGGAGTTTCAAATGTCATTAAATATGGGCAGATTTAGATGAGTTTAGACTTTTGGCAATCTGCCTGATGAGATTAGTCCTATAGTCCAGAACTTATTGGGAATGACTTTTGGGGTTTTGGAAAAACGTAATTTTTTAATAGTAAAATGTGAAAAAATGCCCAAAAGTATTTTTCGAACGTTGTCTTAAAAATTGGGAAAGTTTTAAAAGAATAGTTTAACGTTAATAAAATCAGAGTTCATTATCTTTACCAATGATGAGTTTAGACTTTTGGCAATCTGCCTGATGAGATTAGTCCTATAGTCCAGAACTTATTGGGAATGACTTTTGGGGTTTTGGAAAAACGTAGTTTTTTAATAGTAAAATGTGAAAAAATGCTCAAAAGTATTTTTCGAACGTTGTCTTAAAAATTGGGAAAGTTTTAAAAGAATAGTTTAATGTTAATAAAATCCCAGTTCATTATCATTACCAATACCAATAAAAAAAAAAAAAATAAATAAAAATAGAGAATGAATTCTACGTTAACATCCCAATTAATTGACCCCAAAACAATCTAAAAAAAATAAATTTTTTTCACGAATTAGACAGTTTTAAACAAAAAGGCTATTAATCGAATTTTAATTGGAAACAAGTCGAAAAGTCTACTTTTGAAAAACGACAAATTCGACTTTGAAATTTATATAACCCTAACCCAAAGTCAACAAATCGATTAAAATATCAGGTAAAAGTGTAGGTACTTTTTTTCAATTTTTTTTACCTAATTTTGCAAAGTTTCTCTTCAGGTCCAAATAATATTTCCGTAAAAATGTGAATTTGGTTGTCATTTACATTTTGCTAAAGAGTGTCACCACGTTGCACACCGCATATACATGCAAATTTATAGATTCGGATCTCATCTTTTGAAAAAACTTGGCTCAATTGTGAGGAATTTAAATTGGCGATTTTATCGGTATTTTTTAAATTAATATTTTATAATAATTTTAAAAAATATATAACAGATCAAAATTATATAATGATACACTGCGCTACGTAACTATAATTATCAATGATTTTTGCTATTTTTTTTCTAATATTACAAACTTATAACTGCTTTTAGTGCGCCTCGGTAGGCTAGTTGGTAGCGTGCTGGTAGCGCTGGTCTGTTTTTCGCTACAACGCGCCGAAGGCCATAGTAGCTAGTGCTCGGTTAGGGTAATAGTATATAATTTGAAATTATATGATTATTAATTAATAAAATAAAAAAATATATATATATATAACTGTTTTTAAGAGTGTGATAATTGATCTCTTCTTGTGTAAAATTTAAGAGATTACTTAATTGATTTAAGAGAAAAATTGTGTAATAATATTTTGTTAGTGTTTCATAACTATAATTACATATAATGGCCCAGGTAGAAATTGCCAATCGTACCAAATAATATTACTGGCAAACCACTGCTATTTTTAGAAATCCCACTGTGTTGAACATTGCCCAAGTGTACGACGAATATTGTACTAGAAAAACACTATTTTGTTTTCAAAGCATGTGTTTTGCCAGTACCACCCGCCAATATTGTTTTTACCAATATTCCAACCAATTAGAAGTATTTCATCAATATTTTATTATATTTCACACATTTAAATATGATGTATACAAAACCCAATTCTATTGCTGTTTTTTAAATGTGTTTTATTACACATATTTCTAAAAATTAATTTAAGTTAAGCTAATTTAGAAGCACCAAATTGTTTTAATTAATTTCCCAGAGAATTACTTGCCAAAGCTGATGTCTGTGCCAAGGTTATTACCACGCCACTAAACTGCTCGACTTGAATTCGCAAAAAGAAATTTACAAACCTTCTGGAGAAAGGTAAGTCAATAATCACTACTTGTTGGTAGGACTGTTTAAACATAAATTATCTTTAAAGGTGATTTTTTTTGATGAGAAAAAGTTCAATATTGATGGTCCAGATGGTTTTAACAGCTATTGGAGAGACCTACGTACGATATTTCTCAAAAAGAAATTTCTTAGGCGGATTGGGGCTCATTTTGTTTCGACGGTATGGTTGTTTGGCATTTCCAAGCACCAAAATTATTTTTTCTAAGTACATTAGAGTATTAGAAGATAAATTGGTGCCATTTATTGAATTCATTTTCCAACAAGGCAATGCCATGTAAGTCGTCAGACAATGGAATGGATATCATCAAAAAAATATAAGAGTATTGGAAGGGCCAGCATGTTCTCCGGATCAAAACCCCATTAAGAATATTTTTAGAGTATTAACCCGTCGAGTTTACGCAAAAAAACCGTCAATATGAAAGAGTTTTTCATCGAAAAGAAGCAGTTTTTTTTTGCATGAAGATCTATAATTGAAGAACTTTGAATAAATCTGGTAGACAGTATGGCGGATCGAATTTTCAAGTTTATTAAAAAAAAAAAAAAAAACAATGAGGCCTCACGCATTATTAGATTAGATTATATGGCACTATGCACCGCGACCAACTTAGGTCTTTTGTGCTGCCTAAAGTTACCCTAAAGATTCAAGCTACCTATAAAGCCAATAATCCTATTAGGCAACACCTTCATAATGTCCGAAGGGGAGACAAAGCGATCGCCAAGAAACTTGGCACGCCTTTCACAAAGCCTCGGACATTCGCAAAGAACATGCTCCGATGTCTCAGCTACCAGTTCGCAAAACCTACACTCATCCGTGTCCGAAAGACCCCTTTTGCGCAGGTGGTATCTGAGATTGCAGTGTCCAGTCAGGTAAGACACCAGGGTACTCAAGTTACCCCTACCGAGGGACAAGAGTCTCCTCGATCCTGCACTGGAAAAAGAGATTAATCTCTTAGCCTGTCGTTGGCCAAGAGAGTTTTCCCAATAGAGAGAGAATTCTGATTCCCTCCACGACCCAAGCTTCTCCCTAACATACCCCAAAGGTATACCACAGCATGGTTCAGGGCCAATAAAGGGCCTTCGGGCCCCGCAATTAGCAAGACAATCTGCCCTCTCGTTGCCCTCATGTCCCTCGTGATCAGGAACCCTAAGGTAAGCGAGTTGCGCCCGCCAAGTCGGTTAAGAGCCAGAATGCATTCCATGACCAGACCAGATGACACCTCATAGGACATTAAAGCCCTTAATGCCGCCTGACTGTCAGAAAGAATGTAGATGCGAGATCTAATAGTGCCCCTTCGTAGACACTCCTCCGCGCAGACACAGATAGCAAAAATCTCTGCCTGAAAAATGGAGGGGTATCTACCCATGGGTAAGGCCCGCTGGAAACCTTCCGCCTGCCCCCGTTATGCCAATACACATAATACGGTAGATCCTCTTGAGAGCATCCCTTGCCCCTACCTGTTCAACCTTTGGCAACCATGCCAGGGCAGCATAGGTGATCATAGGTTTAACAATGGTGTTAAACGACCAGTAGACCATTATTAAAACTGCTGCTTTAAAACATTTTTCTTAAATTTTTGTAAATTGTATTTCATTTTGAATTGTCAGGTTCGAGATCACTATTAAAATGTTACTATTACAAATAGAAAACACTAATGAAAAAAATGTTATGGGGATCATCGCTAGAGGTACTGCTCCACATTCGACCACAGAGACTAGGTCATCGTCAAGCCAGAAAAATACGAACGGCAAAGCATTGGCCCTGTGCTTTCAACGGTGGTATGAGCGTTGGCAGAGCGGTGGATTTCAGAAGATTTAAGTGCTTTGCCAACCCCAAAATGATAACACCGGGCAGGGCTTGGCATTTCCTTTTTTAAAACGTTGACAAAGCACTGGCAATGAGTACTTCGCCAGTACCAAAATCATAAGTTTAAAACGTTGGCAAAGCATTGGTAGAACAACCAATAAAGTGCTTATTTAATGATAAAATAACTGCTTTGCCAACTCCAAAATGATAACTAACATCGGGCAGGACTTGGCCGTTCCTTTTTTAAAACGTTGGCAAAGCACTGACAATGAGTGCTTCGCCAGTACCAAAATTATTATTTTAAAACGTTGGCAAAGCATTGGTAAAACAAATAATAAAGTAAACAATAAATTAATTAAAAACACAGTGTATTATACTTTTTTTTATAAAATTTTGGTTTTCTTATTTAAAATAATAAAATTATGTAAAAAAATAAACATACAAATTAAATTTCTGCAATATAAATTAAAATAAAATACAATTAAAAAATCATTTGTATTCTGACTGTGAACTTGTAATTTTTCATAGAGAAAATTGAAATTTATAAAATAAAATATTTTCTTTTTAAAATAGGCTAAATAAAAATTTTTAAATTAAAAATTGTGAAATTTTCTAAAAAAAAGTTAATTTTATATATTTGAAATTAGAAAATTTATAACTCAAATTGATTATCCATTTAAAATTAAAATTTTGAATTAAATTAAGAATATTATATATGAAAACGAGATTTATTTACGAGCTGTATATTCCTACTTTGTAATTCACTCAAGTAAAGAGTTGTATTATTTCTTATTGAATGATTTTGGTAATTTGAACAGAAATAACAATAGGCGTCAGCTATTTTTTTTTATCAAGTTATTTTTGTGATAAGTTAGCACCAAGTACGACTTTTTTACTACAATTTTACTAAAGAAAGAAATTTGAAAATAAATGTCCTAAGTAAAATTTTAGTACAAAAACTATACTTTGTACTGATAGAAGACTTTCATTTTCTTAACTTCAAATCATAAATTGCAATTTAGTTTTGAATTTTTCCAATCTTGTAATTTTAAATTTTATAAAGGTATAGATTAGAAAAGTTTTAAAATACGATTTCAGTAAATACTTATTATACACTCAAAAGAAGTCAGTTAAGTCAGCATCATTTTTACTGGGAGGATACTTGCAGAAAAATTGCTAATATCACCAAGAAATTTGCTAAATTAGCAATTTTTCTACAAGGGTCCTTTGAGCAAAAATGTTGCTGACTTTACAGACTTTTTTTTAGTGTATGAATTTGATTTGAATACCATATGCTTATGGTTAGTTGATTTTAAATTCATTTAAGATTTGAAAAAAAGAAAAAAGAATTAAATTTAAATGTATGTAAAATAAATTTAAAAAATACTATTCATTTGTTATTTTTATTAAAAACTTCTAACTTATTTAAAAACAAGTACATGCATTAAATTTCGTTTTTATAAACGGTTGTAAATTTAGTAAATCGAGCACTGGCAAAGCACTTTTAGCCAGCGTTGGGAAATCGTTGTGAACAAGGGCAGTGCCACTGTTTTATTATGTTAACGGTTGTAAATTTTGTAAATCAAGTACTGGCAGAGAACATTGTACGAACGTTGGCAGAGCGTTATAAGCCAGGGCTGTGTCAGTGCTTTTATTATTTTTACCGTTGTAAATTTTGTTAATTAAGTATTTTAAAAGCACTTTTTACTAAAGTTGAAAATCAGTGCTTTGTCAGCACTTTATTTGTTGGATCATTGCTCTGCCAGTGTTGATTTTTCAGACCATTGGCAATTTCTGGATGGGTAGTGTTGTCAAATTGTAAATTTTGATATATTAAGTTAACTATATTTATAGTTATGAAACACCAATTGATTTTGATATTCATTTTTAAATAGTAAAATAAAAAATAAAATATTGAATTGGCGGTTTAAAAAACGGTCATTTTGAATTTTAAAAATCTAAAGAAGGAAACGAATTTAATGTTGTTACAGATTCACTTTTGAAAGAAGAAACTCCGCACTGAGGTGGGTGTGTTTTCAAAAAAAGTGGTAATAAGTATAGAACTTCTATACTACTGGCCCAATCCACATAAAAATTGGAGGAGTTATAGGAGAGGATCATGGCTTTTAGAATATTGTCATTTGAGACACCCTGTGCTTACACTGGCTGATTACTATAACTACTACTACATTTGCTAATTTGGCAAATGTGAACCGATTTGAAAAAATTTTACTGAGATAATCTCCTATACAAGTTAAACAGAAAACATACTTATGGTGGTAAGATATCTCTTATAGCTAAAAAGATATTAAATGTTAACAATTAAAATGTTAATTTTTGCGTTGACCTTTTTTTGTCAACGCAAAAATTAACATTTTTGCAGGTGTATGTATAAAAATGTTATTTTACGTGTTTTTTACCTCTTAATGCATTTTGGAAAAAATTATCATTCAGAAACTACAAATTTACCTAAAGGAATTCTGTGAATGAAAATGGAATCTGAAAATAAAAAAAAATTTTTATATAAATAGAACATTTTTGGTCTTCAAAGTTTAGTAACGTCATGATGCTTGTTAGGAAAAGACCTAACCACGTGCTTGATTACTAAGAAGACAAGAATGGAGCAAAATTGATTATTAATAGGTTTTTTGTTAAAGTTCTGCCTATTATGGAGGCTCTAACTTTTCTAAAACTTCGGGTTCTGATGAGATCTTTAGCCAGATCGAAATACTAGTATCAACCTAGCTAATATGTTTGATTTGCTTTATTTTTGTAAATATACGGAGGTTGAAAGCTCGTTATAAATTGAAAAAAAAAAAAAAAAAAAAAAAAAAAAAATGAAAATATATTTGTTAGAGAGATTTCGTGTGTTAAACAGTCTATTCTGTTTTACAACTCGGTTCCTAGCTTTCTGTGCTTCTTCGGTTAGTTCTCCTAATGCTAGTATGATGTTTCCTATTATATCTTTTCCATGAGAAAGACTCTATGCACTGTTGGAATTATTGGTTTCCATGGATATAAAGGAATAATAAAGAGGAATAATAAACATGCACAGCCTTTCTTAAAGTCCATTTTTTTTTTATAGAAACGGTTAAAAAAAAATTTAATAATTATTAACAAAGTTCTGAGAAAAACGTAAATGAATTAAAGTACATTTTCGGAGAAAATTGCCGATTTTTAAGTTTTTTTATAATATTGACTTTGAGCATATTAAACCGCTAAACTATTCAAGATAATTTAAAAATCTTTTCTGAAGTTTGTTTCTGAATGTAATAGTAATCTTATCTTTTTAGTTATTAGAGATATCTTACCACCATAAGCATGTTTTTTGGTTTATCTTGTATAGGAGATTATCTCAGTAATTTTTTCTCTCAAATAGGTTTACATTTGCCAATGTAGCAAGCACTTAAAGATTTTCTATAGGCGAGGTGGTCAACTTTGGTGTCATTAGTAATCACCCTGTGTAAGTACATGGTGTCTCAAATGACAATATTTTAAAAGCCTAGCCTATGGGAAAGTAGTATAGAAGTTCTATACTTATTGCCACTTTTTTTTCTTGAAAACACGCCACTGTGATCCGCCATATTAGATCCGCCATTTTAAATTTTTGAATTTTGAATGTATTTTAACATTTGAATATTGCTTTCATTTGTATTTTGGAATTTGTTTTTATTCCCTAATCATAATTGATAATTTCCTGCAAAGTAAATACCTCATTCTTAACAATGTCCTCTTTTTCATTAATTGGTATATTGGGACTTGTTGCTTGATTTTTAAACTTTTGAACTTCAATACGATCATAATTTTTTGTCGATGTAGTTGTAGTTATACTCAGACAACCACTGGCAGAATTATCACATTCATCATTATCGTCCGGATTGCATAGATCTATGAAAAATAAAAATATTTATAAAGAGATTAACATTTGATGAGAGACAATTGTACCTTAATCAAAGGCATTTGGTTACTTACCACTACCACCTTCTTGATAATTTGTATCAATTCCAATCTCATCACCCACATTTATTGTTTGTGTCGATGATTCTGAGACAGTTTCACTTCCAGTATTCGAAGTTGTGGATTCCATTTTATTAAATTGTTGTTGTGGCTGTTGTTGTGGCTGTTGCTGTTGCTGCTGCTGGGGTTGGGGTTGCATTTGATGACTCTTGTGTTGTTTCTTCAATGCATTATGTGCTCCCGCATGCTGTTGGGGCGAGGTATTACTTTGATTTGGATGATAAATACCGGGACCAACATTGGCTCCGCCGCCACCACTAGTAGTCATTGCTTGTGCTGGTGGCATACTGGAGGGGTCATAATGATAAACAGTACTGTAAATACAGACAAAATGATGTGGAAATATGATTTTCGTTTCGGTCTTTGTTTGCAATTAAAATATTTGCGAATTGACAAAACATTACACACAGTGCCGGGTGAAATTGTTGGTACTACGTATAGAAGAAGAGATTTAAAGAGGCCACAAAATTTATATATTCTCAGTTTATATACAAAAGGCTATAAAAACAAGACTGGAAAGCGCTATCCCGACCTTATACCTAACACTAAATTAAGAAGGTAGAAATGACTAAAAATTACAGTTAAAATGACTACAAATGTAGTCAAAAAGGCGAGGACTGTATTTGTAACTATTGAGAAGAAAAACAACAATAGTAGTAATAACGACTATCGAAGCGACTAACCTTAAATGAATGCATAAACCATAAAAACGAGCAATTATACAATAAAACCAATGAACATAAAACGACTACATAAGTTGTGAAAATTACTGTTTTTAACAGTTATTTTTTCGGTATTTTAAAAATATTTTTTTCTTTATTACAATAAAAACTTGTATTTCCTACCCCAAGTAAAAAGTATATAAATATATTCAGATATAATTTTATACAATTAATAGTGTCAATAATGTATAAATTTATATAACAATATAAATATATATGTTAAATCATAAATATTTGTATCTAATTGTATATAGTTTTGTGTTGATTCAAAAATTTTTTTATGGGGGTATATATAGCAAAATATATTATTTTACGTTGTCTCATATACAATGATACTTAATATACCTAATTATATATTACTATATATACATTATAATGTTATATATGCGTTCGTATATAATTCAACATAAACATATAATTATATAAAACTTTATGTGAACCAACATTAAAAATATTTTTTTTTATAATAGCATCATATATTGTTCTATACAAAATTATATAGAAATATATGAGAGGCAATAGTTTGATTATTTTTTAATTGAATTCAGATATGAATATATATGGTTCATTACAAACGTACATTCAATTATATGTGGTGCCATATAAACAATATTTTCTAAGCGATTTTAAATATAATTATATAATTCCGGAGTGCAGATTTCTGAGTTACACTCTAATTTCTGTTTTTACCCAACTTATAGTAGGAAACTGTACTCCTACTATTAGTTGGGTAAATTTACTCTATGTGTGTAAATTGGTACACACAAAATGTGTACAAAAATGTTAAGCAACGTGGTTCATAACATATAATGTGTGTAAATTTACTCACAATGTGCGTAATCAATTTGTTTAGTATTTACATATATATTCACATACAGATGTAACGCGTGCTTAGCATAGTTTTTTTGTGCATTTTCAAATTATAATTATGAAATATTCTAGAATATGTTGGTTGTTTTAAATTTCCATAAAAAAACTATTTTTTAATTTGTTTTCTTTGATTTTTTTATTTTGACAATTACTAAATTGTTTACAAAATTAAAAACATGTTTCCCAACATGCAGATTACTATCATTTGTTTATATTTTTACTACTGTTTGTAGGAAAATATGTTTATAAATTTAAAACATGTTTCCCAACATTCTAATTATTATCATTTGTGTTTATTTTTGCAGACATAAATGTTTACATTAGTTATTTAAGCATTTTGAGTGTATATTTACTCATTTTATGTAATTTTACACAAAATTTTACTCACTTTATAGCAGTAAATACCGCACTCGCAACATACCTCTTTTAGACCAACGTTAGTTATCATAACTTAACATAAGAAGTTTAAAATATGGGCAATACCTGGGCGACGGACGCAACATTCGCACACTTTTAGTTGAGCCAAAAAACAATAAAGGAATATAAAGATGAGGTATATATCCTCAATGAATTGAAGCAAGGAAGAGTACTAAATTTGAGGATAAACATTGGGCAGAATCAATAATGTAGTAAAAAGATATAAGCAAATATCAGCGAGAAACGGACGCGACAAATATAGAAGTTATTCTATATATATACTAAGAGTTCATACAGACGAAAAAAAGATTTATGCATTTTAATAGTGAACAAAATCTGAGAAAAGTTAATTTTTCAACAAAACAACCCTGTTCGGAATTAAATTGTTAAAATTTGAGTCATGATTTTTGGCTCCACAGTTTCACATTCGTAAAAAAAAACTGTAGAAATAATATTAGTCACATATATTAGTTTATGAAGTTAGATATAATTTTATATAATTGGTGAGAAAAACTAGGAAATGTTTGTATCAACTTTTATCTAATAATATGGAATTATATCTAATTCGATACAATTATATATAATACACAAAAATTTGTATGAGGACAAAATTTGCATAAAATTGTACAAAATTGCATTTAATTGCATCGAGTTATATCTAATTCGATACAATTGTATCGAATTCGATACAATTTGATATATTTTAGATACAGTTATACGTTCTCATTTTTCGGATCAAAATGTATGTATCTAATTTATATATAATTTTATGATGCCCCCATCAATTTTTTCTTTTTTTTTACTTGGTCACATCCTATTTTAAACACAAAGTAAAATTTCCAAGCAGTATTCCAGTTTTGACGTTTTTATGCATTGGAGATGCAATGCAATGTTCTAATTATTATTTGCAAACTATGAACATGTCTACAATAAAAAATATAAACTAAATGAGAATTTTAAAAAACTCGACATAATCTTCCATATTGAAATAACTAACAAAAAGTAACTGTTTACTGCAAAATTACTGTTTTGGAAGTTGTTTATTAAAATACCATAATAACTACTCAAAGCAACTGTTACTTAAGTACAGTATTTTTGGTTAGTTATTTGTTGTTACTTAATTAGTAATTTTTCATTTTCTCATAGAAAAATGATTGCAATAGCAGTTAAAACAACTACTAATGTATACCACCCAAAAGTCCTACATATAGTTACTGTAAGAATATTCTGAGTGAATATTTCTCTAACGTTTATTAAAACGTGTCTTCGACTTGTAAACATTTTGGATAGCATAAATCTTAGAACAGTTGTTGCGCGCTATCCGATAAAGAGTTGGCGAACTTTGGTTCGTAGTCCTGATTCATTTGTTTTACTTAGGTGGGGATAATGTTAAAGCAACACCGAAGAAGAGCGCTGCGATACGTATGAGACATATCAAACTCATACCCTGTGTAGAAAAGCATTGCCATTTAAGCAGTGTTGGCAACCGTTTCATTTAGTTATCGGTATTGGAAAACGGTATTTTGTGAATATTTCGTTACGGTATTTTAAGGTTAACGTTATTTTAAGTTATTGTGTTACGTTATTTAGGATTATTGTTATTTTACGTTATTTCGTTAGGTTATTTTAGGGTTAACGTCATTTTACACAATGTGTTAGTATATTTTACAGATGACAGCGATATCTAATTCAATTTTAATACATATGAGTCATTCCATATTAAACCGAACGATTTTTGACATCTCGATTTTTGTTTGCTTAGAAATTTGGCAGAAGCGTTCTTATATCAAAAATATTTGACACGTATTTTTGGACAAAAAAAAATAAAAATAACATTTTAAAGAAGTTATTTGTGTTTAAAAATTCAAAAAGTCATGAAAAATGTTTCAACATGTCGATATTTAAATTGATGTAGTTTAAAAAGGCTGATTCTAATGTTTGATGGCTTATTCATGGTATTGTACTCTACTTTTTCTAAATGTATTTAAATATTTATAAAAATGTTCAGTTTTCTTTGATCTTCTTTTATTTATTTCTTCTTATTTTAAACGAGCTTAAGATCATTTATTTATTTTTTTTTTTAAGTGTTTATTTAGAGAAAATTCATGTACTTAAAACTATAAATAAACAAATAGTAACTATAAATTATTGTTATACATAGTCCCATAATCGGGCTCTCAAGTATACTAATAGGAAAATTTAAATATTTTTTTTTAGAAATAAATATAAGATTTATTTTATATACATGTAAGTATAATCAATATAATTTAATGTAACAAGAAATTTCAAAAAAAAGTTACTTCTATATTTATACGCTAAAAAGTTCTGTCAAGGGGTAAAAGTTGGAAGGAGAGATTTTAGTTAAGCCACCAAATTTTTTTTATTTATGTTTGGAAAAATGATTTTATCACCTGAATAAATACTTGTATCGAACCTAGTATTATCAAGTGTGATTTGATTGACAAGTGTGATTTGATAGCTTTTTTATTGGCTCTTCTATATATGTGGTAAAATATAGGTATGCCTATTTCATTTTGGATAAATCCTTTACTGTCGAGGTATACGAAAGCCTCAGGTGGTACATATCCACTTTGGAGGGTTTTATAAATATATTTTTCTTCAGTGTTATATGGTGCCATAATTAAATTATTTTCAAAGCATTCACAACTTTTTGCAATATGATTTCTTATTATATGAATAATAAGTTATCTATTCTGCCTATTTTTGCAAAATTGTAATTGTATAATTTTTGGTTTGATATGTATTTCATATAATAACTATTTGGAGATCGAGCTTAAGATCATTTATTTATTAATAATTATTTATTTCCAATATTTCGTCTCCACATTGGGTGACTTCTTCAGGGAACAATTATTACAATTTGATTGAAAAACTTGTTTTAATAATTAAAACATTGATTGAAAAACCTGTTTTAATTATTAAAACAAGTTTTTCAATCAAATTGTAATAATTGTTCCCTGAAGAAGTCACCCACTATGGAGACGAAATATTGGAAATAAATAATATTAATAAATAAATAAATGATCTTAAGCTCGTTGAAATAAGAAGATTCAAATATTTATGTTGAATTTTTTTTTTAAGTTTTAAATTGCATGTTAAATATTAAAAACTTTAATGAATATTTAAATATTTTCAACAATAATAAATACATTTTTTTTTATTGAGTCTTTTCTTTTTTTTTTTTTTTGACAATCGACAGGATGGAAATAACCATATGATATTTTACAGATGTTTCTTAGAACTATATTTGTCTTGTTCTGATACACGCTAATTGTATACGCTACATGCTAAAATATAAAAATGAGTATCACATTAAAAATATGTGTTTATATGAATGTGCTTACAGTGCTTTCTCATGACACTTACTTTAACGAACAGAGCCAAAGTCTGTAAAATTTAAAGAAACTAGATAACAGTTAAAATCTACATAAAAACGATATGTTATGTTAAAAAAAAAAACATTTTAAACAGTGATTAACAGAGATGTAGAAACATATGTTATACAAAAAGCCGAAATGTACATGTACAAAAGTTTGACAGGTACAAACAATTAAAGTTCATATAAACAATAATTTATATTATTTTTGTTTTCACTTAAAAACTAATTCGAACAAGCTATTATTTTTAATATAATAGTCAAATGTAAAGCCATATAAATAAATATGATAGAGGTATTTGAAATATTTTTTTTTTTTTTTAATAATGTTAGCCTAAATACATTTTATAAATATGTTTCTTAATGCTAATATCACAGAGGATTTTAAGCTAGCCCATATTGGAGCCTGGTGCGGATCTGAGGTAGAAGTCCTGGTGTGAGTTGGCATCAATGCTGACGTTTACGATGCCGATGGGAGACAGGTATGTGGAATTGTTTTAATCAGTGTATCTTTCTTCTTCAAAGATATCGTTCATAAGGTGATTGTTATGAAATTCAAGCAGCTCAATCAAACGTTTCTGTAACTTAAGCGCGTATTCGCAGTGGTGTTATATTTGATTTTTCGTAGATATACGAGTTGGAGAAGAGTTTCGTTGGATTCTGAAAGTTCTTTCCTAAACATTTTCTCAGAATGGACCTCTTAAAGATTTCAAGCTCTTTTGCGGAAACTGGGGAGATGGTGAACCAAATCGGAAAAGCATATATGAGTATGTGCCTAATAGCAACATTGTACAGAAGTAATTTAGTTTTTTCTGCTTAAAATTTACTATGCATTACTCTGGAGAACATTCCTGCAATTTTGTTTATCTTTGAATGTTAAACTTCATTAATTTATTAAAGTGTACTACGAGATATTTTATGTTTGATTTAAATGGGATCTCAGATCCTCCTAGGGAGAGCGAAAGAATCTTGCTTTCTGCCACAACGTTACGATGACATTTACCATATGCGTTTCTGATACAAATCGCTTCGGATTTGGCTGCATTAATTTGGATACCCCATTTTTTGTAATAATTGTTAATAATGTTATGACGTGCATTAGCTGCAGTTAGAGCCCGAAGAGGAAATTCGTCATGCGCATAAATCATGCAATCATCGGCATATAATATTGCTTTTGTGCCGGCGATACAATGTGGAAAGTCATACCGAAATATAACGCTTCCAAAAGACGAAGGTAAATTATTAATTTCCTCACAGAATTCGCGGTCAATAAAATAATTGGAAAACATTTTTACTAAGAAGGGATCAACACCTAATTCGACGAGCTTGTACATAATCCCTTTGTGGCACGCAGAATCAAAGGCTTTTTGTATATCCAGGGATACAGCTAATGTGCAACGTTTTTCCCTTAGATTGTCTGTGACATCTGTATGAAATTTCAGTAATGCATGATGAGTGGCATGATGCTGCCTGAATCCCAACTGGTATGGTGAAAGGGGACAGAACATAAATTCATTTTCCAATTTTCTTTTTAGGATGTGCTCGATAATTTTACCAATATTGGATAATAACGAGATGGGCCTGAAATCTTCAATCTGAATGCTGTTGTGTTTCTTTTTTATTGGAATGATTTTAGATGATTTCCAAGCCTTAGGGAAGTAGCAATTGTTTAGGCAATTGTTGAAAAGGCACTCCATGAGTTGCAGAGAGCTGTCAGGAAATTTTTTTATTAAAAAGTTGGAAATATTATCAACGCCGCTAGATTTTTTGTTGTTGATTGCGTTTATGATTACTTTTATTTCAGCTAAGTTTGTGAATTGATAGCTGTCGACGTTTTGCATGGAGCTAAAGGCGTTGTCAAACGTATAAATATGACGATGGACTTCTGAGGTGTAAGATGAAGCTCTTTCATTTAGATTTGCAACTGGTCAATCGGGTAAGTTTTCGCTGTACACAGACGAGTAATATGTACAAAACGCTTCACCTATTTCAGGTTCATTTGAAGCTGCTATGCCATTCACGCTGATTTGTTGAGGGAAGACAAATTTCAGACGTGCCGTGCTTTATTTTTTCAAATTACTGTTGAATTTATCAGCTTGATCGATACTGACCAGATCTTTTAGAATTATTTTTAAAAGTCCAATTTGTTTCGAGATAATGTTGTAATCCATGCTTGACCTATCGCCGGTGCGATGGTTTATTTTTTTAAGTTCTTTTTGCCACTGATGCTTTACACGGAACATATTTCTTATATTTTCAGGTAAGGGTGTTTTATTGTGTTTTAATTCAATTTTAACTAAATGCCTGTTGGTGGTAGAATTAACGATATCATTGAGTTCGTTAATAAGTCCATCAATTTCATTGTTTCTAAGATTTCTATATTCAGGAGGCATAATAGAGGTCGCGGCCATATCTATATCTCGTCTGAAATTGCACCAGTTCGTGTTTTTATATTATGTATAAAAACGAGGCGATCTTAGGGAAAAATCCGCGTTTTTTAATCTCAGTTATATTTTTAGAGGAAAGTGATCCGAGAACGTTGCCAGACTGGTCACTTTAAAATTCGGGGTTTCTCTGTTTACTAAGTGGGAACTGAGAAGAAAGTGGTCTAAGAAGGAGTTACCATTGGGGTAAGTTGGCTTATTGTCACAAATGCGAGTAATATCAATGGTATGGTCATGAAGCCAATTATATAATGATTTTTCATTAATATTTTCAGAATGGTCACCCCAGGGAGTATTTTTGGCGTTCAAATCACCACCCAGGATTACTGAGTCATAATTACGTGCAGCGTCTAAGATTGAATTAAGTCCAATACCCATAGCATCACGAGGCAAATTCGTAGGAACGTAGATGGATCCAACTATAATTTTTTTAAAGCTGCTGTTGATTTTAATTTCAATTTGAAGAAAAGTGGCGTTGAATTGGGAGACGTCAATAAATACCCTTTTAAAAGAGATTGTATTTTTCAATAAGATTGCCACACCAAGGGGGATTTATCATAGAAAAATTATAGCCGTCTATAACTATACGCATGTTTCCTCTAAGGTGGCACTCTTGCACAAAGGCAATGCCAATTTTATTATACTTTAGGGTATTAGAGAGTTCGATTTGCCGGCCTCTGTCAATCAGACGCACAAATTCTGCTTTAGCGTCTGACTTTGACATTAGGCGGTACTCTTTGAGAAAATTTTCAATTAATAAAGTATCTGGTCAGCTTAATGTCCTGATCAAAGATAAAAATCGGCGGACAAAGCTTTTTCCTCAGTTCCATCACATTTGCAGTTGTTGTGTTAACAGCGTCCGTATTGGGGTTGTTGATGTTTCTGCTACTCCCACCGTTTGTATTTTGGAAGTCAAGATCTCCCAGAATTGAAAAGCGGTTTTGGTTGTTAACATCAAAGGATGTTATGTCCATATCATCCTGTGATTCGTAATATATTTTCTTCCTTTTCAGGCCACCAAGTTTAGCACCAGTTTAGTGCCGGCATCCATGGGCTCTTCACCCACCATTCCACAATGACGTGTTTTTTTTTTTGTTTTGGCTTTTGCTTTTCTTTTGGTTGCCACAATAGGCAGAATATTTGTAAATATTTATTCAGGCTATAATAATGCCCAGCTTTTCACTTCGTATTTAAATGTCATTTGGACTTTAAGTTCTATTTAAATACAAACGTCAGTTTTTAGCTTCAAAATTAAATTACATTTAAGTGACCAATCTTGGGCATTTAAAGTCTATTTAAATTGTACAAATATAACATATGATTTTCACAGTTTGTTTTTTTTCGCGTGGTAAAACAAACAATAAAAAATAAATTAAATTACAGCAGCCCATAAAAATTTGACTTCGGTTGCACTGAAATTTTCACTTCTCTTCATTTTTATTTTATTAATTTAATTATATGTATATATTTTATTTCTATATTTTATATTTTCTGTCATTTTCTGTTTTTTTTCTTTTTTCTATTCTTTAAACAGCTGTTTTATGAATAATGATTATTCATTTTTTGACATTTAATGATGCTACCATACTTTTGTCGCAAATAAATAACAATTATCATTTAAGACTGAAAAACTGAAACTGTGTTTAAATATAACTTAACCCTCTACAACTTAGAGCCTATCTCGAAAACTAACCTATAAAATTTAAAAAGTTAAGGCATAAATTATTCTTCTTACAAAGATATAACAACAGTCCAAAAATTAGTCGTTTTGAGCTTCTAGATAAATAAACGCGAAATCGAGCGAAAACGAACCTTAACTTTAATATATATTGACGAAACTTTGAAGCTTTGATAGTGTTACCAAATATAATATTTAATTAAGCTTTAATCTTTGTGTGGAATATGAATGGTTTCATGTTAACAGAAATGTGTTTTAAGGACTTTTCAAAATTGTGGTTGTTTTAAAATATTTATTTTTTGAAATTACTGAAAATTTTAACTATAACGCTTTCTCACTTCCAAACCATGACATGTACACAAAACAATACTTCGCAAAATATGTGGTTAACTTCGTTCTCTATCGATATAGCTTACATTTTTATAATAAACCACTTTTTTGAACTTATGGCCAATTTAAAATACCCCGCCTAGAGGCGGGCTTGCCGGTTAAAGGGTTAAATTTAACTAATTGCATATTTAAATAGGAAGTTAAAAACTGGGAATAAATATTTTAATATTTACGACTATTTTCATTAATTTTAAAAGTTTAATTTTAGTAATTGCTTGCTCAATGTGACAAAAAAATATTTTCAACAATCAAAGTTAAAATACAAATTTTAGACGTTGCTTAGGGTTACCAGATATAAAATCGACAAAAAAAAAGGTACATCGAGGAAAAAAGCAGTACAATTTAAAAAAAAAAATACATTTTTTTTTTAATTCATAAAATTCTTTACATAAAGTAACAGTGTATGCAATTCAGAATTAAAACATTCGGCTGAAGTTTACTTTTTCGGGCACCCCTCTAAACAAAAAGTATGTGACCGCCTCTAGGATGAGAAAAGTTAATTTTTCTATTATCGGCTAAGGAGGCCACTAAAACCTTTACGATTTTAGAAACGAATTTTATTTAAAGATCCATAAAATGGGGCTCCCTCCAAATCTAAATTTTAGAAACGAATTTTATTTAAAGATCCATAAAATGGGGCTCCCTCCAAATCTATTTTAAAAATCCTTCGAGCCTAAAATAGCAAATTAACCTATTCAAAAAACAGAAATTTTCCTACAAATCAACATTTTTCGAGTCTCCTTCATTTAATGGGTAAACTAATAATTTTTGTTCGATTGAAGATCATTTTATCACATTTGTTGATATTTTAAACAAAAAGGAACAAGATAAAAATTTTTCAGTAAATTATAGAGAAAAATATTTGGATAAAAATGTTCCATTTTGTTAAAAAACCCGTTAAAATGAAGACAAATCGTCATAGTTGGAAGCGCTGAGCAGACAAGAGACATTGTTAGAGGGAGTTTCAAATAACCTGCATTTGCTTTTTTATAATCTGAAAACAAATGTTTGTTATGAAATAAGAAAGGATTTTATAATTTAATGTTTTTGGTGAAAACAAGTACAAAAAGAAGTACAGAGGCAAGAAAACAGTACTTTTGCGTACTACTTTAGGTGTTATGCGGAAAAAAGTACAACTGGGAAATAAAAGTACGCGTACTGCTAAAAAAACACTACGTCTGGCAAGCCTAACGGGTAGAAAGTGGTAAAAGATTAGTTAAAAACTAAAAAAAAACCCTTCAAAATTGGCAACATTTAAATCATTAAAATCGACCTTCTAGTTTTTAAAATACATCAATTTAAATATCGACATGTAGGAACATTTTCATTTAATTTTTTTTTTTTTTTGAAATTTTAAACAAAATTTTTCCAAAAATACTTGTCAAATATTTTTGAAATAAGAATACGTCTGACAAAATTCAAGGCAAACAAATCACTGAACACGATGCAGACATAAAAAAGGGTAAACAAACTACAGCGCTAGCTCAGCATTGTTTTGAAAGTAAACATACAGCTGATCTTAATAATGTTAAAATACTTGACAAAGAGCGAAAAGAGAATAAAAGGTATACTCTTGAAAGTTTAAGAATCCAGCAAAAAAGAAAGTGTGCAATAAACAGAAAGGAAGATATAGACAACATTAATGCAAATTACACCATTGCTTTGGTTTAGTAACAATTCAACTGTGGTACTTAGCGTTAGTTTTTTAATTATACTGTGATATTTTATTATTAATTTTTTACATTTTTGCAATTTAAATTTAATTTGTATTTTATGTCGTACGTTTTGTGTCGGTCTAAATACGGATTTAATATTAAAGTTTTAAAATGTGGAAGTAAAAAGATTATTTGTAAGTGTAATTATTCTAATAATGTTAAGTTATTTTTGTGTTTGTTACTAATACTTGTTCCTTAATGCTATAAACACATAGACGACTGCAGCTACACGACTACAGCCTGTCAAAAATAAAATACACACGTTTATATGAAAACGATTATTTTGGCACCAACACAACTACACGGCTACCCGACTACTTTTGCCGCTGTAGTCAACTTAGGTTAATTTCTATTTTTGTTGGCTGCAAAACAAAAATAGTGTTGACAATAAAACAAAATATGTAACAAATTAGTGCTTAAAAATATTTTATTTTGTTAAACACAAAAAACGTCGCAACATCAAATGGTATAATTGCATTAATATTCAAGAGGGGTTATATAAATTTATTTTCACGTTATAATAATGTATTATAAATAAGTAATTGTATTTTTAAGTGAACTTTATATACGTGTCTACAACCAAGCATGTTGTTCTATTTTAATAAAGAAAAAAAAGATGTAATTGGCACTACTAAAACAAAAATACATTTGTATCAGGGATGTTAAATGGAGTTTTCAATTTTGTACCAACATCCAAAAAAAATTGTACTTTTTGGACGTTGACGGTAAAATTTTTTTTAAATTTATTAAAACAACAAAAAAAAAAATACATAAAAATTCTCTTGTACAGAAAAAAAAAAAACAAAACCTTCCAATAACATACATTATATGTATGAATAAAATAAGGCATAAAAAAGTCTTATGAATATATGAGAACAAATCATGGAATTATTTGTTTAGTTAATAAACTATTTGGAATTTCTACATCATAGCAGCATAAATTTGTCGCTCTTAACCAATCCTTAGTCTGTATGAGACTTGATAATGTTGGCTAATGTAGTCTGTTTCTTTCCTTAGTTTTTATTATATTTTGAAAAGAAAAAAACTATTTCCACATTTGCAGACCAGTGTGGAATGGATAAAATTCCAGCAACGACTAGAAATGTCTGGAAACATATTGACATTCAGTTCATTTTGAAAATTAGCTACTACCGACCAAAAACTACAAACGTTTTAATTTTTTAACGACTTCAGTTAAAAAAATTTTAGTTTTTACTCTGGCTCAAGTAATATTTTTACTAAGAAGACAAGAATGGAGCAAAATTAATGATTAATCGGTTTTTTGTTAAAGTTCTGCCTATTATGGAGGCTATAACTTTTCTAAAACATTGGGTTCTGATGAGATCTTTAACCAGATCGAAATACTAGTATTAACCTAGCTAATATGTTTGATTTGCTTTATTTTTGTAAATATACGGAGGTTGAGAGCTCGTTCTAAATTAAACATATATAAGATTGTTTGGAATTTTCTTTCATTTCTTTAACAATAATTTAATTTTCGTTTGAGTTTGAATTTTAACGTCTTTTTCAGACAATTGCAGTTAATACTATAATTAATATGCAATTTTATTTAATTTAATTGTGAAAGGCGTGGTAGAGAAGAATGAGTGTATTTTCTAAAAATCATAACTACATTGGAAATATTCAATTTTTTCTGAATCAGACTGCGCAGTTTCTGGTATTGAACGTTCGTCAGTGACCCTGTTTTTTTGAATTTTTGAATAATGTAATATTTGTTATGTTTTTATTTGTTCGATTGCGTCTATATGAAATTTTTCTGTGCAATCATTGACCGTGGTATAGATAAACTGATTTCTAATGCCACATGCACTCGCACTACACGTTAGATAGAGCGCTTTAGCCCTCTGAGCTATAGTTAGGTCGAGTTGTGTTGTGATTAAAACTAGTTTTATTCAATACACGGTGTTTTTGTTCTTGCATACATAATCTCAGAAGTACAACTCCAACAACACAACAGTTCTATTTTTAGAAACTCACCTCACTCTAATGTCCACTGTTTTCCCATATGTTATAAGTGATGCCATATCTATATATTAATTTTCACTTCTTCAGAATTTTAATAAATTCAAAATAAAAGTGAAGTTGGCTGCAACAAGTGTCAATATATGTAAGAGCTGCCAGATAAATTTTGTAAAAAATCGTAAATTTTTAATCGATATTAAAAAAAAAAAAATTGCCAACTTTATTCTTCAAAATCCTTAAAATGATGATAAATCGTAAAATCTGGCGGATATAGTCGCATATATTTTAAGAGCTCATTACATAAAACGAATAAATGCAATGAAAAAGGACACAATAACAATTTGTTTGCTATACTAAAAATTCAAAAAGGGGAAAAATTAAAAATTTTTAAATTGTACCAAATGAGTCGCGGTAGTACCACGGTACTTTAGAAGGTCAAAATGTACCAAAAAAAGTACAATTGTACCAACTTTAACATCCCTGATTTGTATAAAAAACAGCTCTTGATATTTTTAAATTGAATCGTGATCAGCTGTTTACTATGCTGCTGTCGTTTCCAAAATAATAAGTAGCTGACCACACGGCGACGATTGCAGTCAACGGCATTTGCAGTCGTGTAGCTCTGCAGTCTGCTGTGGTCTATGTGTTTATAGCATAATATGTTTATGTCGTTGCCAGATTTTAATAAAATTATATCCCAGAAGAAGTTGGAAATAATCCCAACGAAACGTCGGATAAAATAATGAAATAAATAGTTTTTATTTGCATTAGGAAAATAAATGACCTTAGAAGCCTGCTTAGAATATATTTTTAAAGAATTAACAAGAAAATTAATTTAAAAAAAGGTCGATTAATAAATCATAATAAAAATCGTTCGCTTTGACAAGGAATGACTCATATAGTATATCATTCATTTCACGAGAAATCGCCATATCTGACCAACGGTGTTCCGACACATTTCCTTCTTTTTTACGTTAAACCAACACTCAGGGAATGCCCACTACTAATGATGTACATTCTGTTGATATTAGGAAAAAACTCGTAGGCTCTAGTCCCAGAAAAATCGAAGATCTATTTTTTATAAAAAATTTTGCATTTTGCAAAATTGTTTTTAAAATAGTACATTGAAATAGTACACTGAAAAATGTTTTTTAAAATAGTACACATCACTTCAGTAATGAATTACTTCATAGTTTTAATGAAAATTGTCCCTGGAACTCGCCCACTGAAACTTTTCATAGAATCTATGAAACAGGTTTTATTAAGTCAATGTTTATGAATTGTTTGCAGAATTATTGAAAATCTTCATAAAACAAATGAATCATTCCGACAATGGAGAATTATAGAATTTATGAAACAATTTCTGTTAATTAAAGTAAATTATCACAAATAAAATTATAATTTTTCTGTTAATATGGAAAAATATTCATGATCTTTAACCGAACTAACCAACAACTCACACACAATTTGTATAGATCAACAATAAAAATTCACTATTAACCACTCACAAGGTACAGTGCAAAAATTAGCTTAATATATATGCTCGACATATGTTGAAAAACGAAAAAAAATCTTCAATGTTTGATATTCCTTCACTTACAATGTAAAGGATAAAATATGATGACATTTGAAAATAACTGCCAGTCAAATTTCAACTTAATTAGTTGAACTGGCAACTGTGGTAATAATTAACAACTAAACATAGCTTTATAGAAAATAAGTTCGCAGTAAATTTCGTCATACTCAAACTAAGTTACGGCATGTTTTTAACCTAACTAGTTGAGTTAAATAGATGATGTTTACAATTTAACACTTTAAGGCACGAAGAATGTTGATGAAGGCCGTTGCGGGCTAGAAAGTTAACTCCATTCATGCAGGTGTCAAATAACTTTTTTCTAATTGTTTTTTCTGTTAATTAAAGTAAATTATCACTAATAAAATTATAATTTTTCTGTTAATATGGAAAAATATTCATGATCTTTAACCGAACTAACCAACAACTCACACACAATTTGTATAGATCAACAATAAAAATTCACTAATTTTTTTAATTTTAAGAAGTTTCCTTGAATTAATAAAACTTTTCATGCACGTTCACCAATGGTTGACACTAGGGTTGTCATTTATTCAGGTTTTTATTTTGATCGAACGATTAAGAGAATAACATTTTTAAATTATTCGATTAATCGCATGAATAACGAATAAAAATAATTTAAATGATACATAAATAATTAAGTGTCATATCATCTAAAAATTTTATGAATTTTAGCATCAATTTGAACGCTACAATAATACCAATTTTCAAATGCAATTATTTTTCTTTATAAAAACGTCAAAAGATGTGAAAAAAAAATATAAAATAAAAAATCACAGCTTTGTTATTAAATTTTAAATATCGTAAAAAGTCAAATATAAGTCGGCGAAAGTTTTAGCTTTCATTAAGATCTTATTTTTCGAGCTGTTAAGCTCATATTTTAATTACCGTACAAATTATATAAAAGTAATTCACAGTATAACACTTCGGGTAGCGGCAGATTTAAATGAACTTCGGATATGTTGTAAATGAGCAAAAAACATACACACATATTTTTTTTTAGCTGTCCAATCACACGTTTAAGGGTAGGGTCAAAAATTCATTTGTTTTTGTATGAAAACTTGTCTTTAACTTACAAACACTAGATTTATTTGCACACAGGATTAAAGTACTCATGAAAACAAAAATGTTGATACCCATATTGAATGTATAGTGGACCCAGAGTTGCCTGATTTTTGAATTATTGGAAATATTGGGGAAAAAGGCTCTTCGGATATAATAGGCATTGCTATGCATTATTTTAAGCTTAATACAATTAAAATTCCTTAACAAAACTCCAGATTTAATCTTACTCTAAACACATTTTTTTGAATAACAAAAATACTAGAAAGTCTTTGTGCATAATTTGTAGACCAGTGATCGTGTCTTCGAAAAACCTTTCATTTGATACCAAATTTCTCTATATTTATTTTTAATCGAACGAAATTAACCGAAAAAAACGTTAAATGGGATAACGTTTGACCACACTTAGTAACGCCTAAACATGTGATTAGGCAGCTAAAACAAACACGGGTTCCTTAAATGTTTATTCTCTACAACATATCCGAAGTTCATTAACATCTGCCGTTCCGGATCGGTATACCACACTTGAAAGTGCTTGTGTGCAATGGCTGTAAAAGAGCAATATTTTTGATAATTTTTGTTTAGTTCAAACATCAAAAATCATGCTATTTTACATTTTTACCACGAGCTTTTTCATATTCTTTACTTAAGAGTCAAATTATATATCATTGCAATTATGAATGGGTTCATATCTTTAAAAACGTTAAATAAAAGTTTTTAAAACATCGATTATTTTTTAATAGAAATTAATTTAATTTTGTCGATTACAATTTTATATAAAAATATTCCTAAAATTTGTTTATTTTTGAAAAAGTTTTATTAAAAAAAGTATTATTTAATTATTCGTTTCATTCGATTAATCGTCAAAATTTATTCGAATTATTCGATACTTGAAGAACAAGTTTCTTAAATTGCTCGATTGAATCTTGCGATTAATCGAATTATTTTTTATTCGAGTGATAACCCTAGCTGACACTAATTCATTTTCCAAATGTGCTCACAATATAAGAATGTAGTCTTACAATACAGATTACCAAATAATAAATAAATAAACATTTCACTATGGCTCCCTCAAGGGTTAAATGCCGACTAGTTCTATTTAACCATCTAACCGCCAAATAGTGATTTATAATAAGAGTTTAAGCTATTTCTATAGAAAACCAAATTTACAAAATATTTTGTGAAGTAATTTTTTGTGTGCATGGTACGGTTTGAAAGCGAGAACATTTCGTAAAATTTCAAAGAATAAATATTTTGAAATGAACACAATTTTCAAACAAAAACCCATTTTTATGTTGACGGGAAACCGTTGAGACTAAACACAAAGTAAGATTGAAGCTTTAACTTTTTAGAAAAATTCTAATTTTGATATAAGGACATAAAGAATTCCAAAAGGATATCTGTAAAGGGCATCGTCTTAGCTTGAAAACGTATAGACGGATTTTTATGAAATTTAGAAGAAAGTATTATTAGCAAAGCTTTTAAGTTTAATCGATATATGTTGACGTTAAGGTGCATTTTTGCTCAATTTTGCGTTTGTGAAAAACGAAAATCGCCATATCTTCTTTAGCACAAAAAGGGTAATTTTTGTACTGTAGTTATATCTTTGTTAGGGCCATTATTACAACTTGCCAATAGCTAAAGTTCGGATGTTATCTGACAGATTATTAGTTTTTCGTTATTATAAATATACTTTAAGCTAAAAGTGACCGATAAGCTAAAGGGACGATATTGTTGCCTTTAACTTTAAACGTAAGGTTTATGTGTTTAAAGTTGCCACATTTTCTGCTCTATAAAGAAGAAACAGAAAATACCGAATTTCACAACCGAATTTCACAAATTATTATTTGTTTGTAAACAAATAAATAAAAGTACATTGCCACTACGGATTTTTATAAACCAATTCACAAACCAATAATCGGTTTTTAGTTTGGTGCTGCCACATTATCAAAAATATTAATTTTATTTTATTGGGAAGTTGTAATAACGAAAAACATTATAGCTCACTTTATTCCTCACTTTAGCTAAAGTTACTTTTTACTAACATTTACTTTAAAGGCAAGTTGTAATAACGGCTCTTAGAGTAATAATTTATGCCTAAAGTAATTTATTTTTAGGGATTCCTTTTTTAGATACGGTCATAACCTATTTTGGCCCATATCGCCTTATATAGGCAACGAAAACAAATGTTATTAGAAGAACATATTGTTGATTTTTCGTGCCGAACAAGTGGTATAAATTAAATTGCAAATAAACTTAGGCCGGTTTGAGGGTTAAGCAAACGTTGCACAGAAAATGTGATGCGACTCGTAATCGTATCAATTGCATGCCAGCAGTTTTCTATTAATGAAGAAATAAGCTCGGTGTTTTTAAAGGTCTTTTTATTTTTGCTCTAACTATATTATTGTGTTGCTTCAACTTAAACTTATTAAGTAGTAAAGTAAGGTTTTTTTTCGTTATAGTACAAGTAAAGCCTCTCTATTAATAGACCGAGCAAGAACTTCATAACAATTTGTTTTGTAAATTTAACATGCATCTTTACAATATTCAAGGAATACAATAAAAGTATTGGTCCAGAGTAAAGAAAATAACATAATTTAATTTAAAAATATGTTAAATTATTTAACTTGAAAACATAAGTAATATGGAGTTTAGAGTGCGAAACTAATCTACTTGATTAACGTTGATCCACCTTTTTAATCTTCCTCGTTTACATATGCATTTTCTGATAAACTTGACAGCTAAAAGCGTTTAGTTTAAAATACCAAGGTGAGGCCGATAGTGATCCGGCATAAGAGGGGCAAGGCAAATGTCGGCGTTCGCAAACATTTCGTCTACGGCGCCAACAGTTTTTACGGCAGCCTCGTAACGTTAGTTTTAACCTGACTTTGAATGATTTTTTTTGCGTTGCCAACCGAAATTATATTATATAAAACATAGAGTTGTACACAAATAGTAGTATGAATACAGAGTCGTTTAGAAGTAGTAGTCAGATAAAAAGTTTTTAACTGTTAATCACAACGATTAAAAAATGGTTTCATCGCCCTGTTGAGTGCCATTTTTATGAGACTAACTTGTCTATGTGAAATCCCCGTTAATCCGCCTTTTTAATCTTCCTCGTTTACATAAGCATTTTTTGATTAACTTGACAGCTGTCTGCTCTATAAAGAAGAAACAGAAAATACCGAATTTCACAACCGAATTTCACAAATTATTATTTGTTTGTAAACAAATAAATAAAAGTACATTGCCACTACGGATTTTTATAAACCAATTCACAAACCAATAATCGGTTTTTAGTTTGGTGCTGCCACATTATCAAAAATATTAATTTTATTTTATTGGGAAGTTGTAATAACGAAAAACATTATAGCTCACTTTATTCCTCACTTTAGCTAAAGTTACTTTTTACTAACATTTACTTTAAAGGCAAGTTGTAATAACGGCTCTTAGAGTAATAATTTATGCCTAAAGTAATTTATTTTTAGGGATTCCTTTTTTAGATACGGTCATAACCTATTTTGGCCCATATCGCCTTATATAGGCAACGAAAACAAATGTTATTAGAAGAACATATTGTTGATTTTTCGTGCCGAACAAGTGGTATAAATTAAATTGCAAATAAGCTTAGGCCGGTTTGAGGGTTAAGCAAACGTTGCACAGAAAATGTGATGCGACTCGTAATCGTATCAATTGCATGCCAGCAGTTTTCTATTAATGAAGAAATAAGCTCGGTGTTTTTAAAGGTCTTTTTATTTTTGCTCTAACTATATTATTGTGTTGCTTCAACTTAAACTTATTAAGTAGTAAAGTAAGGTTTTTTTTCGTTATAGTACAAGTAAAGCCTCTCTATTAATAGACCGAGCAAGAACTTCATAACAATTTGTTTTGTAAATTTAACATGCATCTTTACAATATTCAAGGAATACAATAAAAGTATTGGTCCAGAGTAAAGAAAATAACATAATTTAATTTAAAAATATGTTAAATTATTTAACTTGAAAACATAAGTAATATGGAGTTTAGAGTGCGAAACTAATCTACTTGATTAACGTTGATCCACCTTTTTAATCTTCCTCGTTTACATATGCATTTTCTGATAAACTTGACAGCTAAAAGCGTTTAGTTTAAAATACCAAGGTGACGCCGATAGTGATCCGGCATAAGAGGGGCAAGGCAAATGTCGGCGTTCGCAAACATTTCGTCTACGGCGCCAACAGTTTTTACGGCAGCCTCGTAACGTTAGTTTTTACCTGACTTTGAATGATTTTTTTTGCGTTGCCAACCGAAATTATATTATATAAAACATAGAGTTGTACACAAATAGTAGTATGAATACAGAGTCGTTTAGAAGTAGTAGTCAGATAAAAAGTTTTTAACTGTTAATCACAACGATTAAAAAATGGTTTCATCGCCCTGTTGAGTGCCATTTTTATGAGACTAACTTGTCTATGTGAAATCCCCGTTAATCCGCCTTTTTAATCTTCCTCGTTTACATAAGCATTTTTTGATTAACTTGACAGCTGTGTGAATTCCCTATGGAGTAGTGCCAAATTTATTTAGAAAATAATGTTCTCATTAAAAATAAAAGACTAGAATTTTCCTAAAACTTTTTAATGATGGCAGAATATTGGCATTTAACTAAAGAAAAATTCAATGCGTTTGTTAAGATAGTAAAGATGATGCAGTAAAAGAAAAAAGTGAATATTTTAATTTTTATTTGATTATTATCAAGAAAATGTAATTGTGACCGCGGATTTACCAAAAGGTAACACTTAAATTACCTTTAATTTAAGATTCATTTCGTTTATATCCCATAACCCTAAGACGACGAATGGTTGGTATATTTCCCATTTTTTGTTTTTGTTGTATTAGCTACACTTTAAAACCGATTTTTTCGAGTGTAGTGTGCATTGACAAAGGACAGTTAAAAAATATGAATATTTTTTTTTGTAATTTTTGGTACTTATTTTCTCGAACGCTATTAGACATAGGGTATAAAAATTTTGGTAGGATATGGTCGAATCCTTCAAGTTTCAAGAAACATTGAGATATTTGGAATTGATTCATTCCAATTTTTTCAGGACACTGATACAAAGAGGAGGTTTTTGTTCGGTTTTTTTTTTATTTTTGTTCGTATAGAAATTTGAGCAATTTTTGTTCGATTTGATTTATAAAAAGTGATATTTATAGATTTCTATCTCCTGATTCCAAATCTGAATCTCTTCACAATATTGAAGGATATTTTAAACTATTCAAAACTTGATTTACGACACAATATATTTTAAAAATTTTGCTATATTCGTATTTAGCATAGGGAACTAATTAAAAAACATGTGCCATTTGACGTAAACAATATAATAGAAATACACTCGACACGTCTTTCGATATTACTTGGGTAAGGTATTTGTTCACTAATTTTGACCGTTGACAACCAATGGGATATATATGTCCCATGGATTTTGTCATATGAGTCCGAAAAAATAAATTTTGACCACACTTTTGTTTAGAAATGTTGGGTCGATAAACACGAATCCGCAGAAAAAAAAATTAAATTTTCCAGCAGTTTAAGTTCGGTCGTGAAAGGGTTAAAAACATTTAATCCTCCGTTTAGTGAGTCTCCCGTTGGCATTGAAATAGTGAAAAGGTGAAATATAGTGAAATATTACAAATTGTATGGTATTTTGCTTGATGTGGTGTTGTTTTGATGGTTAATTTTTAGATTATATAATGTAATAAAAAGGCACAAGAAATGTTTTTTTTGATAATTTCGGTTTTATTTAATATTAAAATACATGAGAAAATGAAATAAATCACTGTTGTGACGCTTCTTGCTCATTTTCCAGGTCGAGTGTGCAGGTATTGCACAAACTGCTTTGATGCAAGTAAAGCAATACGCTCTGGTTTTACGCTGGCTACCACATTGTAGAACATTGCGGTTTGTTGCTCGTTTGCAAAAATATGTTCCAAGCATCTGATCCATTGTATCCACGCCAGATTTATTAGCATTGTAATCCAGAATAATCATTGGCTTCCTTTTTTCAGTTGTGTCTACATCGCAAGTATAGTGCATTGTAGACAGCAAAATTGCCGCTTTCTTCTTCTTCGGTTCATACGAGCCCAGTGATATATCGCGTTAGTATAAGCCAAACGATGAACTGCAAATTGGACGCGCAGGACTTTTCAGGAACTCACGTGGAACAAATGTTTCAACAAATTCAGTTTTCTGCCTCAATGTACGCGCCACATCCAAGGTGGAGAAAAAATTGTCAGCATAAATTGCAAGGCCTGTATTCACTTATCTTTACACTAATTGATTCTGCCTTTGATCCTCACGCTCTTGACAGGGCAATTTCCCAGATTAAATCATTCCTTTGAGGGGATAAAATTATTTCGAATCGCACAGCCACCGTACCTTTATTTCGTAATTGGCTGGCTTAGACGGAATATATCGTGTAAACCGTGTGCGGCCTCTATATCGAATCAGTTCCTTAGCAGGCTCATTATTCGATTTAGACAGCCCAGCATACAAAACTATAGCCAAAACTGCATCGAACTCTGTTAGGGTGATTGTATTCCATTAGTTTTTCTTAGTAGTAGGATTTGCCGAATTCCATACACTTGTTACTTCCCTGGCTTTTCGATTGGTTTCCCGTATGATGAGCGTGCGGAATATGCTGTAGGGATCATATGTGTCTTTCAATTGCCCTGGTTTCCTTTTTACATAGTCAATCACGTTATGAGCACAAATGCGGTTATTCGGTGGTGCAACTTTGCTCCATTTCGTGCCATTTGTAGATGTAAAGTAACTGTCAGAAGTTTTGGTAGTGGCAGGAGCAGTTTCTAATTCATCTAGCTCCTCATTGATTTCCACGGTTCAGTTTCGGTATCCGACTCCTTAAAGTCAAGGTTTGGCTGATATGTTAGTTCGTCATTATCTTCAACCTCGACGTCAAATGCAACATCATCATTGTCACTCTAATAGTCATTCATAAATTCTGGAAATCTATTATAGATAACACGTCTCCTCCTCAGCCATTTGCTGGTAGCGTGTACTGTATCACGATTTCCGCAACATTCAAATTTGAATCTGCCATTTTTCTTCATACATATTTAAAACTTCCGAACACGATGTTCACTGTTCAATATATAAACGTTATATGGTTTGGTTTATGAAACTTATAAACCTTTTATACTGTTTTTTGTTGTTTTATACTGTATAATTTGTTGTTGATTTTCTTGCTCGTATAAATTTTAAGGGTGGGCAAGATGTAGCAAATCTTGTTTTGGCATACAAATCGCTGTTGTAAGCATTCAATAGAAAAAATAAATACAGGTAACAAAAAAACACAATTCAACAAAACTCATTAGCGGGTTCTTCTCATTTGTAGGGATCTTTTCACAAATCCAAGTACTAAACCTCAATAAAATGTAATCGATTCAGCACACTTTTTTCTTAGAATACATGTACGGGGGTATTCAACCCATATAACATTAAGGAGTTGTGAGAGTTTGAAAATCAAAAAGGTCCCAGGGACCTTCTCACAAACATAGTTAAAGAAAAAATGTCAAAAACGTTAAAATCTAGCTGACTTTTAAAAATCAGCCATGAGAAGTCGAACTAGGATTTAGTCAGTTAATTTTTTAAATTTTAATGTTTTAAAATTCGTTTAAAACTGTGGCCTGTAGGCAACTTTGCTCATAAAAAGTCAAATTTTCCCCACTGTGGGGGCCTTCAAAGCAAAATTTTTATTTTATTTTTCTTTTTGTTTTTTTTTTTTTGTGTAAAAAGCTTGTTATTCTGAAATTAAAAAAAAAAAAGCTCAAATAGCCCAAAAGTATGCAAATATATATGAATGGTTCAACAATTAACATTTCGGAATATTTGGTAGATAATCACTCAATCATTAAAAAAAGTGCGCGCAGGCAAGCGATAACGTTTGGAATATCGATTTGTATATGCATTTTTTTTTTTATTGAAAACACAGAAAATGTATCCCGCAAGTTACGCGCCGTTCAAGTTAAAAATTATTTAACCCATTTTAAACAACCCTTGAGGTCTCATCTAATTAAAAAAAATAAAACTATTGTTCCAGGGTTCCCACATATTTTAAATAAAAAATAAATTTTTTAAATTTTGTTTAATAGCACTTTTTTGAAAAATTATTAATTTATAGAAGGAAGATATGCTGATTTGGTTAGGGACGTGTGGAAAAAATTTTTGAATGAGAAAAATTTTTTGTGCAGTATGTATTTTATTTATAAAATTGAAAGATCGAACCAAAAAATTTCCGAAATTGGAAAAACTTTAATATCCAGAAAATTACTCCATTTTCTTTTTTAATGTGAAAATTAGCAATTTACTTCCAAGAAGCAACCAATTTGAAAAATTAGTTCGACAGTGTTGCCATATTACAATTTTAAAAATTGATTAAAGACACCATTATTTCCAAAAAATTCTCAAAAATCGTGATAATTTAATAGATCAAATTGTTTAATAGATATTTGCTATAGCAATAAATAGAAATTTAAATTTTCCAAAAATCTTAACCCGTTAAGTACATACAAAGCTTCAAAGTTTGAATTTAAATTGTGAATACCACCGCTAGATGGCGCAATAAGTGCACAAAAACTTCAGCAGAAAAAGATTATTGAGACACCAACCATTACACCATTTTACCAAATTACGTTAAAAAAATTCCCACGGGTTCGATGAGTGGTATAAAATGGGTTAATTAATTTTATTTTTTGGGAAACTTAAGAATATCGTTTCAATGCGTTTCCTTTAAAACTATTTTGATGTTTGTTAAAAATGCGTCAAAATTTGTTTAATTTTAATCCTAAATGGACAAAATCTGGCCCATAACTGAAAAACGGAGTGCGTCATTAAAATCAGTTTGCCCGAAATCCGTATGATTAATTGTCGGTATTTTAGTTTTATATAACGATCATTTCAAAAAATGATTTAAAATCTTAAATATTTGATGTTTTGATGGTCAATCCGATTGGTTTGTACTTAATTTCGATAATTTAATGAGCATACAAAAGCATGAAGATATTCAGTAAGCCAGAAGCAGATTAAGTATAAAAAAAAATATAATAATTATATATAATGCAGCAATTTTAAAAGAAACAGATAATTTACGAAAACTTGTGAACAAACAATTAAATTAAATGTCAATTAATTTTTTAATTGAAATTAGTAGTTATTGTAAAGGTAAAAAATAGTTTGCAAAAATGTTTCATAGTGAAAGATGATGAGAATAGGACATTTTAAAATTGATAAAGATAAAGTGGTATACATACATATATCGTTAGTTGAAATGCAAAAGCACGTAACTAACAAAGTTAATATATGTTTTTTTAATGATTATGATGTAAACCGATATTAAATTTTTATGTTAGTTAAGTGGTTTTGTATATTAACTAAAGATAATAACTAATTCCTATGTACAATTAAAAATTTAAACAATCAAAATTGTAATCTAAAACAATAAGTACGAACTTTTGATGAAAGCACTTAAGTCGACTTAAGAAAAATTTTCAAGACAATTAAATTCTACACCTCAAGTATCAAGTATCCCTTAAATCAACTTATTTTTAAAATTTTATTTCAATTTAACAAAATATCTTATGTCATATGTCCCGTTAGGTACATTTTCCATTCAAAACATTGCATTTAAAAGGATAAGTAATAAATTATTACGTTTTTTTCTGTGTTTGAACAATTAATGTTTTAATGATAAGCGAATTGTTAAATATTTTTTTTTACAAAAAAACATGTTTCTACTTCAAATCTTAATCTTTTGGTGTAATTCTGTTTTGGCGAAACAGCTTAAGTTGAAATAAGTGACGAAATTCCGTATATCGCTGTCTTGTATTCAAACGGAGCACAGTGTGGTATTTGAAAACAAATTAATGGTAATAAATATAGAACTACTGATACGATCGGTACAAGACAAATTTTAAATTGGAAAAAGAGGTGTTAATCTGTTGTAATATTGTGACTGGGTCACTTACAGGTTGTCAAAGTTGACAACCTCATGTACACACAGAGAAACATTTAGCTATTTGCCAACTGAAATTTAGTTACTACGACTCATTTTCGGTTAATACGAATTTCATTCGGTTGGTACAACTGATCATTAACTTTCACAACAAAGTTCGATTAATTCAACTGAATTTTAGTTGCAGCACCCAAAATATTCAGTCATATAATGTAAATATCGTTGTTCTAACTGAATTTATAAGTTGTTACTATTAAAATACACTTTTCAATTCGGTTGGCACTTTATTTCTCTGTGTGTATAAAAAATCTTTTGGAGGGTGAAACTTTTGTAAATGTGGTCCGATTTCTAAAATTTTTAGCCTGGAGAAATGTACTTTGTAAGATAAAGAAAAAAACATGCTTATAGTTATAAGTTATCTCCTCTACTTCGAAAGTTATGTAAATTTAGAAATAAAAACTTTGTTTTTTTACGAAGATTTTATTATTTAATCGATTTAAAAACAAAAAATTCTCCGTCTTTATAATACTTCACGATAAAAGATATATCAAACTTTTTTAAATTAGCTTTAATAGTTTAGTCGCGAATTTAAGAAAAAACGGAGAAACTAGGTCCAAAGATTATGTGGTGCAAATATCAGACAAATCGGATAATGCTAGCCTGTTCAGACTTGCGATCAATTAATTAATTTTCGAAAAATTTTCTATTATGAAGGATTTTGGTCGCAGGTTGCAACAGGTTAGCATTATTGGATTTGTCTGAAATTTTCAACACATAATCTTTGGACTTACAAGGGGAGTCTTCAGGTGGGTTCTCTTCTATCTAAATGAAATTTAGATGTGTGATAAAGAAAAAAAATTAAGGACACGTATTTTTTTTTTACCGGCCCAATCTCATATTTAGGGGTTAAAAAGTAGTGTCAAAAATTACCCCATTTTTCGTTCTTTTGTCTTTTTGAATTGTTTCACAGCAATTTTAAACAAATGAGGTACCAAATGAAGAGCTTTCGGAGACGCATTAGCTAGTATACGCATTAGCTAGTATACTTTCAAGTATTATTATAAATTACAATTGTATTAAGCTAAAAAATATGTAAATTAATGCCTATTAAATTTACTCGAGGGGGTGTCTGAGCTGCGACTTTTTCTGAAGAGCTTTTTAACCTATATTTCAAATATTTTAAATAAATGGCAACCCTAAAACACCATATAGGCAATATTGGTATCAAAATTTTTTGTTTTCTAGACTACATTAAAGCTGCATTCAAAAAATCAGAATTTCATTAGTTTTAGACATATAAAATAATAAAACAAAAATAAAAAAATAATTATCCCTTATTTTTTTCTTTATCGCATATCCAAATTTCATTAAGATCAGAGAGAACTCAACGGGAGACTCCCCTTGTTAGTTGTACAAGAACTTGCCTAATATCTAATGCAAGTCGAAAGTCGTAATTATTTTAAAAAAAAAAAAAAATTCTATAAAAAATGGAAAATACGCCATTTCGAGCTAAATTCAAGTCGCAATATATCAAAAACTACTATTGCGATTTAAAAATTTCAAAAAATTCGTGTTCAGCGTGCTAAAATTAGTTAAAAATTATGTTTCACACAACATACTTTTGTTAAGAGAATTTTAAAAAATTTCAAAATTCGAAAATTTTGGCCGCAGGTTACCAATTGCTCAGATTTCAAATTTTTTTTCAAATTCGTGCCACATATTTTTTTTTATCTAGTGGTACAATAATCAGCACAATATTTAATGAAAATCGAAACTTGAAATAAAATCTCCATATACAAAGAGTAAAATACTAAAATTTTAGTCCGAGGTGTAATTTTCGCATTAATTTTTTTACTTCTTTTTACTTATAATATATACATATTTTATACCTACAGATAAGAAAATAAGTCTTCTTTTAACAAAATTTATAAAAATAAATTTAAATTTAAAAAAAACTTGAACAATTTTGTAAAAATAAACCGATAAAGCAAAAATAAATTAAAATAGTTTTTTTGTTTGAGTTAAGCTTTTAATATCATAATGCATGTAACTGATATTTAAAGAATATTTTCAAACATTTTAGTATTTAATATAAATAATAAAAAATAATTAACATCAGTTTTTTTTTATACCCTCCATCCCATAGTGCAGGAGGGTATATTCACTTTGTCAAATGTTTGTAATTCTTTTAAAAAAATTCTGGGACCCCATAAACTATATATATTCTTGATCAGCATGGATAGAGAAGTCGATATAGCCATGTCCGTCTGTCCGTCTGTCCGTCTGTCCGTCCGTCTGTCTGTGGAAACACAAAATACTCCTCCAATACAGAAGAGGTACTGCTAATTTTCAGTCAAATTGTTTGTTGATATCATGAGCAGTTTTTTAGTTAAAATGATCAAAATCGGTTAACGCGTTCAAAAGTTATGAGTGAAAATGTGGGAAGACCTCTAAAATTTTTTTTTTTTTTATTTCATCATACATACATACATACGTACATTCAATGCTTATACACAAGAATATACGCAAGCAGGGATGGCTGTCAATATCGCTGAATTACCGTCCACGATTCTAACACCTTTCAACTGACTATCGTTATCGCTTAAATACCGTTACCGATATTCTTGAAATACCGTTATCCGTAAAATACCGTTACCTTAAAATACCGTTACCGAAATAATCTAACAAGATCTGAACAAAAAAACTTCTGTAAATAGATATATTTTCCCAAAGTGTGATCATAAACTAGACAGTCATTTAAAGTCGGGCATAATGCGGTTAAAAATTGTGGTGTGCATTAACATTACCTGAATAATTAAAATAACGTTATCCTTAAAATGCCGTTAGCAAAATAATTGAAAAATCTTTTTCCCTAAAATAAAGTTACCGAAATATCTAAAATATCGTTACCGCTAAAATACCGTTAGCGAAATAAATAAAATACCGTTAACGCTAAAATACCGTTAACGCTAAAATCCCGTTACCGAAATAACTGAAGTATAGTTTCCCCTAAAATACCGTTACCGAAATAAAAGAAAATAGCGTTACTACGACCAATAACCACATAGAATCGGTTACCATCCATGGTCATGATCAACACTTAAAAACAAAAAAAAACCCACAAAATATTGTTGTTGTTTTTTTGTTTTGTTTTGTAATACAGTATGTATGTACGGCCCTATGCTCCTTATAGAAACGACGGGAATATATATATATATGTATGTACGTATGAATTAGTAGCAATCGCATGCAGAGTTGCCAGGTTTGACGATTTGTCGTCATTTTGATGATATTTAATACCCAAAATAACTAAATGACTATTTGACGACTTTTGCTTCCAAAATGACGATTTTTTGACAATAATTTAATATGTCAGCAAGATCTACTTATTTATCATTCTCATAAAATCGCCCGCTCGATCAATAAATTTATATTATTTCGTTAAAAATGGAAAGCAAAAACATTGTTTTTTGATCGATAGCTAGCTTTTATATGCTAATATGATGTGAAATACAATTTTGCAAAAATGCAAATCCTAGAATTGAATAAAACTTAATCCAAACCGCATTTATTTTTTTATAAATTCATTACGGGTTTAGCTTAATTTAGTTTCTGTGTTTATATGTTTAGAACATTTCTTTAAATTTTTATAAAATTTAATTGGAGTTAGATTTAAATAAAAATAAAAAAATTTTCATGTTAAAACACAAGGCATGGACTTTTTTTGCGAAACAAACAGATCTCTAGCCCGAATATATTTCATGTTGAAAGATGATATATATACAACTTTAAATGAAACAAAATAAATCCAAAAATAAATCCGGTGCTTAAAAAACAGGCCTAATAATATAAATAAAGTGCCAAAATTTAATAATTAAAAATATAACATTAAGTTTGTTCGATAACACAAAAATTTGTACAAGTTTTTACTGGAAGGTGTTCGTTTAGACAAATACGCAGTAAAAACTGGTAAAAAGAGAGAGTAAAGTGACAGTTTGATGCCAAAGAACTTACAAGTTTTTACTGGATACATTTTTGCCAGAAAGAATTTGTAAGATGAAAAAAACATATGACTAAAAAATAAAAAAATATGCTTGTATTTTTAGTAAACAAAAACAAAAATTAAATTAAATTTTAATTGTTTATGGATTGAAAGTGAAAATGATTAAATAATTAACTATGGAAGAAGTTAAAAAACATTTAAATTATTTTTGGTCGATAATTTCAATTAACTTTTTCCTTTTCCATAATGACCAGTTGATTTTTTTTTAATATTTAAAACAAGCTATTTTATCTAATTTAATAATTCCTACAAATTTTCTGTTCGTTTACTTTTTTGTAAATTTGTCTTACTATTTGTAATTTTGTTACTGAGTAGTTTTTACTGAACTTTACAGGAAAAGTAATCGAACAGACTTATTGTTAAAGAATTTCCAAATTTTGTAAAAGAATTTAATATTTAAAAAGTTGTGCCACTGAAATGTTGTTCACAGAATTATGCAGATATAAGTGTTTAACAGTTCAAGTGGTAAAATTAATTTGATTTAAAGTTGTATTTATTTGATCTTTCAACATTATATTTTTGTTATTTTATTAATTAATAATCATATAATTACAAGTTATATACTATTACCCTAACCGAGCACTAGCTACTATGGCCTTCGGCGCGTTGTAGCGAAAACAGATCAGTGCCTCTGGTGGGAATCGAACCCACGACCCCCGCACTGATAAGCCAGCACGCTACCAACTAGCCTACTGGGGCACACTGTTTCAACATTTTATAAATATGAATATCGTTGTAAAATATAATGATTTTCGAAGTTTAAACCAAAGAGAAGTGTCAAAAATCGTGTTATATTACAACGATAACACGTTAACATTTGAAATGTGAATAACATTATTGTATTTTATTTTTTATTAAAACTTTATCCCTCTTCTAACAAATATATTTTATTTTGACGATTTTTCAAAATATGATGACGATTTTGACGATTTTTTCTAGAAAGTTTGTCGTTTTTATGCTTTGCAAACCTGGCAACACTGGTTATAAGTGCAAATGCGAGAAGCCCTCGAAAAATTGTTAAGCTAATTTATAAAGTATGCTTTTGTTTTCCATATACCAGGCTTGCCATATACCTTTTTTTGTTAACCCCAACAAATCAAAAAATCACCAATAAGAAAAAGGTAGAACAAAATAGTTTAGTTAAAATTCTTTATTTATTTGACTGCATTAACCGGAGTTGTCAGACACATTAATCGTTATCAGATCAAAAAAAATATCCAGGAACAAAATCCCCGAATCCAACAATGTAAATTCATAACTTTTTTTCGTACACTATTTTTACTTATTTTCATTCTGAACCTTTAATAAATTTGCAAGGAAACTCTTACATTCTAATTACATTTATTAAAAACCCCATTCAATTTAAAGGACATTCACTTTCAGAACTTTTTTATTTAAGACATATAAGGTGCATACTTCATCTTAAAATCTTTTGATTATATGCATTTGTTTTCCTTAAAAGCCCTAATTTTTATTTGATACATACAAAAATAATCTAAATTAAAGTATTGATGTGTAAAAATCAATCGAATTTTGGGAAAATTTCTTAGGGTTCTTATTCTAGGAGTCGTAAACGAGAATTGCACAAGCAACTGAGCTGAAAAACAATAATTTGAAATACCAGTTTCTTTAATTTTTTGTGTCTCGAAAACACCCTAAACACTCGAAAGATTTTCTTTTATAATTTTTGACAAACTTAGTTTCATCACACTTTCCGTTTTACTTATGTGATGTATGTAAACATGTGTTGTAATGTAAACTGGCATTTCATAATTATTTCATTATGTATGTCTCCGCAAGTGTATGTTTGTTCCCTTAAATTTTTCTAAAATTCTGATTATTCGAAACTGTTTTTATGCGTTTGTATTCATTGCATCTCTTCTAACGATCCAAAAATATATTTTAGTAACTTTCTTTCATTATTATATAGGCAAAGAGACAAACAACAGGCGAATTTTACAACAGTTTTTTTAACATCATAAGGAACTATACAAATATATATATTTTTCACTACACGTTCTTCTTTAGGTAATCAGAATAACCTTTGAATACCCACTGCAGAATTTCAGATTCATTTTAGTAAACTTTAATTAAACATTTTTTTCTTCTGAAACATCCCAAAGACATTAATCAATCAGTCATATTTTGTTTTACTTATAAAAACAACATTATTTTTGTTATTTTTACAAAGAATATAGATATTAATATTGTTTGCACTTTCCCTGGTTTATGAAAACACCGAGATGGAGGGTATCCAAAAATTCGTCACAGCCGAATTTAATCTTTTTTAATACCAAATTCGGCACATCGGACTTTAATGCTTCCACTTGTTTTTTTTTTTTTTTGAATAAAAACATGTTATTTTCAAAATTTGTAATTTTTCACAAAATCTTCCTTCCTGACTTCAATTATAAACCGTATGTCAAGATATTCATACCAAATATTCAGAAGACTTTGTTTCATGTTCCGAAATCACAAAAAGTTCCTGCAATCACCGTGCTTTTACCATCCTCTTAAGACATTTTTTTTTTTGTCAAAAGTTTATCTTTTTTTGGTCAATGCTTGCCGTAGGGTGCATGTCCAAATGCTAGTGAAATTACATTTAAAATTTTTGCTAAAATTTGTATTGGTTTTTTTAACAAAGTTCCAAGTAAATTGTAAAGAAATATAAATACTTTTTCTTTTATCGTGAAGTATTAACACGGAGAATTTTTTGTTTTTAAATCGATTAAATAATAAAAAAAATCATGGCAAAAAAACTAAACTAAACCACTCCAGTAGTGCGATTCACTACGCTTTTTAAACCATAATTTTTTTCGTTTAAAAATGTTAACCACAAAAATAACCATTTTGCTATTCACTAACACTTTAAACGATTTTTTCTGGCGTTTAAAGTCAGCTGTTATTTTTAACAACACAAATTGTGGTTTATTAACAGCAGAGTTTTTGGTGTGGTTAATTTTTTTTAGAAGGTTTTATTTATCGTTGTGCCAATATATAAAATAAATATAATGGCTTTGGAGTATTTAGCCTACAATTTATTGGAGAATGACCCAGTTAATAGTGCTCCTACAGTCAATTTGAATGCACAGAAATATAAAACTGTTTACCGTGGTTAAAAATAAGTTAGTGAATCGCATAGTGGTTAGTGCAAACATCAAAATGTGTGGTTAAAGATAACACCTGCTAAATGTGTTAAAAGTTAGTGAATCGCACTACAGGCTAAATTTAGAAATCGGTCCACATTCACAAAAGTTACACCCTACACGTTACACCCTCCACGAGGTAGTCAACTTTGACAACATGTACTAAAATTTATTACAAAAAATTAAAACGTCTTTTAAAATTTCCAATTTGATCCGCACACTCAAAAAAAAGTTTAAGTAATTTGAACTAAATTTTAAGAAATTAGGAAATGATTTGGCTCCAAAGAAAATTTAAGTCAAATCAGTCTACAATTAAGTAGATTTGTATTAAAATTTAGTAAATTTGACTTAAATAATGTATAAATTTTCCTTGAATCTAGTAAAAATATATTAAAATCAAGTTCACTTTTCTTAAATTTTAAGACGGTTTAACTTCTGCTAATACAAAATTAACTTATTTTTAGTTCATAAGTTATACTCATATTAAGAAGGTATATTTCAAATAAACAACAAAAAAAAAAAATATTATTTATTAATTGGTAGTTCTCAAAAGGTACATACTTTCAAAAATATAAGTGTTTAACAGTTTTATTAGTTTTTTGTTTTTATATCGAGATTATTTTAATGTTATTTTTAATTTATAACGAGCTTTCAACCTTCGTATATTTACAAAAATAAAGCAAATCAAAGGTTGATACTAGTATATCGATCTGGCTAAAGATATCATCAAAACCCGAACTTTTAGAAAAGGTATGCCACCTATTAGTTAAGTAATCAATTTCATTTAGAGTTGTATAGTTCGTGAACGACCTAGTTCAATTGAACTAGTCTTTACTTTGAACTAGTGAGCTAGTTAGCAATCTTCGGCACTTTTGGGTATTGCACTCTTTTCGTTCTATTTTGATATTTAAATAATATTTCTTTTCTTTATGTTGCTTTTGAGTTTAATTTTGTTGTTTTTGCTTTGCTTTTGAGTTTAATTTTGTTGTTAAAAAAAAAAGAATTGAAAAATGTTTTCGAAATATAGACGTTTTTAGTTTGATTGAGATAATTTTTTTAATTTTTAGCGATTTTTTTTCATTTTTGGCGTTGTTTTAGATTTTAGCGATTTATTTCAATTTTGTTAATTTTTTAAATTTTTAATATTACCGAATTTTTTATTTGGTCGATTTTAACCAATTTGAGCGCTTTTTTTAATTTTAGCGACTTTTAGACCTCGAGCTCGAAGATTTTTATTTATTAGACTTTTTTTATTTTGACAACTCAGGTATCAATTGTCAACCGTACAAAAAAATAATACCGGCAAATAGAAAAACTCTATTTTTTTGCAAAGCATGCGGTTCGCCAGTAGCTCACGCATTATGGTTTGCCAATATTGTGTTTACCAATATTATAACCAATTAGAAGCATTATCTCTTTATAATATCTTTTCAGATATGATGTAAAAGACTAAGATCGAACTGTAGTATGTTTTATTATACATATTTCTCAAAATTATTTAAATATAAGGTATTTTGAAAGAACCAAATTTATTTAATTACTATCGTTATGTTAACGGTGGCAAGTTCCTTCAAACCAGCGGCTGGCCACTGTTATCAATCGGGTAACAGGACAATACTCTCAAGATTGTTAATCCCACGTTCTGCCAATGCATAACCGACCGAACACTGTGCCAATTGTATTTTTCTGCCTGGGAATTCTTTCCCAATATTTTTCCAATTTTTGTTTTTAATTTTTGGAATTTTTTTTTAATTTCGGAAAATTTTTTTAAATTTTTGAGTTTTTTCAAATTTTTACGGTATTCTTAAATGTTGGTGATTTTTTTATCCAATTTTGGCGTTTTTTTTTTTTTTTTGTTATTAATTTTTAGCGATTTTCCCCCAACTTTTGGCGATGTTTTACAAATTTGAATTATAGTTTTAATAGTATCTACTAAAAATTTGTTTGAAATCAAAAACATTACTCAATTAAATTTTTAATAGATAAGATTAAAACCTTAATTGAAAATAATATCAATTAAACAGTTACAAATTATTTTAATTGATACGACAATTTCCTTAATTGGATCGAAACTTTTAATTGAATCAACAAATAGTTTATATAGTTTTATTAGTTTTTTGTTTTTATATACATCGAGATTATTTTTATGTAATTTTTAATTTATAACGAGCTTTCTACCTCCGTATATTTACAAAAATAATGCAAATCAAACATATTAGCTAGGTTGATACTAGTTTTTTGATCTGGCTAAAAATCTCATCAGAATCAGAAGTTTTAGAAAAGCAAGAGCCTCCAGAATAGGTAGAGCTTTAACAAAAAACCTATTAATCATCAATTTTGTTCCATTCTTGTCTTCTTAGTAATCAAACACGTGGCCAGGATCTTTTCATAACAAGCATAATGACGTTACTAAACTTTGAAGACCAAAAATGTTCTATTTACATAAAAAAAATTTAGTCTTTAATCTGGCTCGTTTTCTAAAGTTAGCGCTTGTTTTCCCGACATTCGCGATATAAAGATCGATTTAAATGTGTAATAAAAACTATATTTTTTTGCAATTTCGATAATTTATTTAATTTAAATCAACTTAACTCTATTGAATATTTACAACAATACATCGCAAAACTTTTTCCCAAAAAAAAAAAAAATTCGCGAATTTTTTGAAAATTTTGATTAGAATACGAATTTTTACAATAAAAGGGAGGTATCCCGACCCGGACCTGCATATCTTAATGAACTTTGGATATGTTGTAGAGAATTCAAATTTAAGGTTAACGTGTTTGTTTTTAGCTGCCCAGTCTCATGTTTATACTTTACTAAGGGGTGGTTTTGGGTTTTTTTCGTTTCATTTAAAGTAACTATAGACAAATTTGTTATCAAATGAAAGGGTTTTGAAGATACATTGATTGGTGTACAAAATATCTATCAAGACTTTCAAGTATTTTTTGTTACTCAAAAAAATGTGTTTCGAGGAATCTTAAATATGGCGTTTTATTAAGAAATTGTATTAAGAAATTTTATTAAGAAATTGTATTAAGAAATTGTATTTAAAATAATGCATAGAAATGCCTATTTAATAATGTTAGATTGGGTGTCTGAACTTTTTTCGATATTCGAAATCGTTAGGTTTTTATGCGACTTTTCCCGAAGAGCATTCTCCCTCTATATTTCAAATCGCTCAAAATATCGGAAATATGGGTATCGTCATTTTTCATGAGTACTTTAAATATGTTTTGAAATAAATCTAGTTTTCGTAAGCCAAAGACAAGTTTTCATACAAAAACAAATAATTGTTTAACCAAAAATTTTTTTTAATCCTTAATACTACGTTAATATTGTACCCCAAACTATGTACGTATTTTCGTTTTTTTTCAAGTTTTCGACTTTCAAATTCTATACAAATTTTAAATTGAAAACTAAAATTAAAAACGAAAATGCGTATTTTCTGGTTTAATATGAATGTAGTACACCAATACCCCGGTTTGCATCGCTGCGGTTTGCGTCGTTTCGAAGTTGCGTTGTTTTAAAATTTCTGTGGTTTCGAAGATGTGTCGTTTTTGTTTTAATTTGCGTCGCATGGCTTCGAAGTTGCGTCGTCAGTGCTTCGATTTGCGTCGTTGATATAAAAATGTGTATACAAAGCTAAAACAAAAAAGGGGATTTCCCGTTTATATTTCAGTTTGCGTAGCATGGCTTCGAAGTTCCGTCGTAGGTGCTTCGATTTGCGTCGTTAATATGAAAATGTTTGTACAAAATTAAAATTTAAAAAGGGGATTTCCCGTTTAAGTTTACTTCAAATATGTATGTGAAGGTTGTCTGTTGGTTGCAAGCTAAATGTCATTTAGTTTCAAATTACATTTGCTAAAGTGAAGTTTAATCGAAATATTTTGCAACAATGAGTCAAAAAAGAAAGCAAATAAGCTTAGAACAAAAACTGGACATTTTGAAACGTTTTATATTAGGGAAAAGGCTGTTGATATTGGAAGAAACCTTGGACTAGCCCCTTCTACAATAAAATTCATTTGTTCCAGAGACAATTGATAAAAATTAAAAAATTTGCTGAAACCGCAACATCGTTACAATATAAACAGTTTACAAAAATTATAAGTCCTTTAATGGAAACACTTCTTAGCATTTGGATATAAGATCAAAATCAGCGGAGAATGCCATTAAGTCAAATGTTAATTCAAAAGAAAGCTTTAACTTTATTTGAAGATCTGAAAATCCGTTATCAAGTGCCGAAAGTGCGGAAGAGTTTGAAGCAAGCAGAGGTTGGTTTGAACATTTAAAACCCGTGCAAATTTGCATAGCGTTGCATTAAAAGGAGAATCTGCCAGTGAAGATAATTTAGCTGCAGAAAAGTTCAAACTTGAATTAAAGGCAATCATTGAAGAAGGTGGGTATTCTGCACAACAAGTTTTAAACGCTAATGAAACAGGACTTTTTTGGAAGCGTTTGCCAGAACAACGTTACTTTCTAAATCCGAAAAGTCTGCGCCTGGTTATAAATCTAGTAAAGATAGACTTACACTTTTTTGGAAGGAAATGCAGCGGGAGATTTTAAATTTAAGCCATTTTTAATTTATCACTCTGAAAACCCGACAACTTTTAAAAATGTTAAAAAAAGCGAGCTTTCTATTCATTACTTAAAGATTGGGTGGAAAATTGTGCTGTTCCCGAGTTAAAGGATTATTGGCCTTAAAAAAATATTAAGTAACAATGCTCTGGACGATGAAACAATTCCGCTTGAGGTCGAAGTAGAAGAAAAGAAGCATACTGCTGCTAAAATTTCTGAAGCGATGCAGTTGATATAGCAAGCTATAGACATTTTTTGAAAACAATGATTCGGACGGAGATCACAGTTTAAAAGTGTCTAGAAATGTGACCGTTGATATCAATTGTTACAAGGAAATTTATTTGAAAAAAAAAATGTTACAATCCAACAAACTTTAGACAATTTCATACAAAAATCAGCAAGATTGACAAATCCAACCGTAGAAATGGTAATCGATTTAGATGACTCAAACTCAGAATAAAAAAATTAACTCATCGATATAGACTTTAGCTTTTATACTATGATTTCTTTATTTTTAATTTTAATCTTAAGATTTTTGTTATGTTTTTTTAAACTTTTCTCATGAATTGTTATATTTTTATTTTAATAAAAACAGTTTTTCAAAAAATAAAAAAATTGTATTTTTTATCGAAAAATCAATGTTTCAGCAAAAATTATGAATCTCGGAACCAATTAAATGAAAATCAATACAAATTTATAAAAAATCGTGCTTCAGTTTGCGTCGTTTCGATTTGCGTCGTGTTTCTCCGGTCCCAATTAGGGACGCAAACCGGGGTATTGCTGTATAAATTGGGCAGCTAAAATAAATTCTTGACTTTTTTTCTCCACTAAAACATATCCAAAGATCATTAAAATACGTGTGTTCGGGTCAGGATACCTCAATTGTTAGTAATTTTAAAATAAAAAAGTACTGTAGATAGGCGATTTCAATTTAAAAATAAACACTGTAGTAGATAGCAAAAAAAATGCGTTAGAATGATCTTTCAAAATTTTAAATTAATTGTCATCTATCACAAACAACTACATCAGTAAATGCTTTGGCATCAAAACCTCATTTCCAAAAAATGTAAATAGCTCCGTTTGACTATAAGACAACGATATATTTTTTTAGTTTCTATTCAATTTTATTCTAACAACACTGCTATGCATAGGTAAGTCGATTGACGACAAATGTGTTGTGCCCCCGGAAAATAACCTTTGACATTCTTTAAGGGAATTCTCATCTAAATTTTTTACGATAACAATCGAGGAGCTGGAATATTTTGAACAAATATAAGCGAGTAATTTTAAAGCAAATCGGGGTTTTAATTTTTTTTCAAATATGTCTTAAGTTGGGCACCGCAACCTTATCTATTATTGGAGATATGAAATGTAAAATTTTTTAAAATACAATTTTGAATTGACATTTCGTATCCTCAATACTGGGTAGCTAACGTGAAGCTATGTGAAAAGCCCCTTAAGAGCCCCTTAATTCAAAACTTTTTTATACAGCGGGGAGCACTCGTGAGTACATGTAAGTACTTTTTACGCCTAAAGATTTAGGCCGAAAAATATTTGACACTAGAACTAATGTATACTTTTTGAAAGGTATAAGGTACGCTGAATCCAAATATGGTCTCAGAATCACTCTCCGACATCAGGCGCTCGAGCTATATTAACGGGAAAATGTCGTTTTTGATCAAAATGGTCCGATTTTTCACCTTCCTGGAAATATATTTGCAACGGCAACTGAACACACTACTCTTAGCCTTTTTTTCCAGTTTGTGAATTTTTAAGATAACTTATTTCCTTGCGAAAATATTGTAAATTGAAATTGTGGTTGTAATTGCAATTTTAAAGTTCCGCAGTGTAAAATTTTAAAAAATTCGACTTTATTATCAAGTTCAACCGATGATAATTTCAAGAAAAAACGAATTATCTTAAAAATTCAAAAACTGAAAAAAGGGTAAGAGTAGTGCGTCCAGGTGCCGTTAAATCTATTATACAAAAATATATTTCCAGGAAGGAGCAAAATTGGAGCATTTTGATCAAAACGACACATTTCCCGTTAATATAGCTCGAACACCTGATGTCGGCGAGTGATTCTGAGATTTGGATTCAGCGTACCTTATAACTTTTGAAAAGTATACTTTAGTTCTAGTGCCAAATACTTTTCGGCCTGAATCTTTAGGTGTAAAGAGTACTTTCATGGACTCTCGTGTGCTCTCCACTGTATGTAACAGTAATGTTTTCGTCAAAACAGTAATTTTTATATACATGTTTGGTATTAGTTTCGGCTTCGGAAAAATAATTTGCTAAAATCAATTTAAATAGTATTGCAAATAAGAAAAGGTACGTCCTAGCTTAAATCAAATATGGATTTAATGTGCTTATATGATTTTAGAAATCTATATAGTTTCTTAGAATACAAGATTAAAACCAGGAAAACCCAAAAATGTATACCTTTTTATAAATGGTCCAGCTCGCTAAGGGTAACCGCAAAAATGTAACCATGGGTAGTCTAGAATTAGGTATTGACAAAAAAAAAAAATACTCCACAGAATGTGAGTATAGAGTTTTAATGAAAAACCAATTTAAAAAAAATCTGTAGACAAATTTCAAAGTTATAAAACACTTGCCTACAAAATTTTAGAGAGGTCAAGACCTTAGGACTAAAACGTACTTTTCTAAAGGCAGGAGGTCAGCTGAATCCGAATCTGACCTCAAAATTCCTCCATCGCATCAGGTTTTCGAGTTATCTTAAAATAAAGTTTACAAAGCCCCTGGTTTTTACTATATTCGAAACATTATAACATGACTTTTCACAAAATTGTTTATGTTGTCTAAAGTTCCTTAATATTGCTTTCAAAATTCAGGCTCAACTTTGCCAATAACTTATCAGGCTTTTCAATTATCTTAGCATAAAAGTTTTTTACTATATTCGGGACGTTATAATATCGCGTACCATCATTTAAAATTCTTCCCTATTGTTTTCAAAACTTAGATTTAATTTAACCTTTCTATATCATGATACGCGATGTTATAACGTCCCGAATATTGTAAAAAACCCGGGTTTTCAAACTTTTCTGTTAAGATATCTCAAAAATCTGATAAAATATTGGTGTTTTGAGAACAATAAGGAGGAATTTCAGATGACATGCAAAATTTTGTAAAAAAAAGTCATGTTATAACGTCCAGAAACCCGTTTTTTTTAACTTTATGTTAATCTATCTCGAAAACCTGAAGTAATGAAGAAACTCTGAGGTCACATTTGGATTCAGCTAACCTCAAGCCTTTAGTATGTTTTAGTCCTATGTTTTTGACGTCTCTAAAATTATCTAGGAAAGTGTTGTATAACTTTTAAATTTGTCTACAGAATTTTTTTTTTAAATAGATTTTTCTGAAATATACTTACTTTTTGTGGAGTATTTTTTTTTGTCAATAACTAATTCTAGACCAACATTTGAGAAATTCTGTTAACGTAAACGCGGCCAGTGATGTCATTGAATTGTTGACTTTACATCAATCTCCTTCTCGAAAACTCAACATCAAATTCGAAAACATGTTCTGGCCAGGAATGGGTAAAAAATGCCAACGTACAAAACATTTGTTGTTGTTTCGTTCGGCAATTGATATATTTCAAGGGGTCCGTGATACAAAAGTTAGTGGAAACCGCTGTTCTGGAGATTGAATTTTCAAGATTTAATAATTTATAGTTTATGTAATGAAAGCTGGCATAAGAAAGACAGAAACATTTTTGCAAACTATTTAAAAAGTATTTGTTGAGTAGAGCAAAGTGAAAATTATAATTCAAAATTAATAAAGTTTAAAATTTGGAACAATGTTAAAATGCATTTACATTTTGTCTATTGTGAAATAAAAAATAAGAAATACGAATTGATTAGTGATTTAAAAGGAAGAACAGAAAAGAATTTTGATTTCTTTTAATTTAAATTGATTGATTGGTTAAAGTTTTGTGTGTTGTTTGTAAATTACCCGTCTGCATTTAGGACTGGCTGTAGGGTTTGCGGATTGATAAGAATGCTGCCTTTTGGCACATTAGAAATATCTGTGACGGCCCAAACAAGTCCACTACTTGGCAGCGATGTTGCAGCAGCATCAATGTTCTCTTCCCTGTTTGCGGTGACGGACGAATGGTCTGGCATATGTTCATCACTGCCATAACCACCGGTTGGTGATGGCGTTACCGAATCGGAGTGAACCGACTGTGTTTGGGTTTTATAGCTAAACAATTAAGTGTTTGAAAATAACAATAGTAATAAAAATTTGTTTAACTTTTTTCACATTAATTTTCCTCACAAAATCCAAAGAAAAGTATCAGAACATTCAGAACATTTGAAATTTGTGAATACCAGTTTAAGAGTTAGTGAGATTTAACAATAATTAAAAAACTTACCCACTGCTGGAAGGTGACAAGCGCCAAGATGTATTTGTATTCCCGGCCGAGTCTTGTTTAGAATATACTCTAGTTCCATTGCCACCGCCGCCGTTACCACTTTTATTGGAAGAAACTGAGTCACCGCGCATTAGAGGAGCACCGGCCTGTGTAGGACCGCCACCATAATTTCCATAATTATTTGATTTCGGCACTACACTGCCAGCACGGCCACCATCTGGAGACTGTTAATGGGCAACAATAGAGTTTAAGTTACTAAATAATTCTGAAATTTTAGATTGTACAGATTTGAAAATAGTTACGTTTTGAATTTTAATCACTTTTCCACTGGAACGACCACGTGTAAATTGTTGTTGTTCAACTGAACTAGTCCAACTTATGTAATTATTATCATCTTCGGTACTGCCCCCTCCGCCACCACCTCCACAGGCCTCATTTTGACTACGATTAAATATACGGGAACGTGCACGATCGTAATCTTCTTCACGTTCCTCAAAACTTTTGGCTTTGCGATCAAGCATACCACCACGATCCGGACATAAATAGCTGCTCTGGCGAGAGTCATCAAAACTGTGCGTATCGCGTTTGAGTATAGATTTACGTGAATCCTCACGATTATGAATAACCAGAGTTTTAAATCGAATCTATAAAGATTAAAAAGCATTGAATAAGAATTTCGGTTGCTCACTCACTCACTCTTGGCACCTACTTCTGGTATGCGAGTGTTTTTAGTTGGTGCCACAATAACACATTGTTGGGTCTCAGTGTCCACATTGTGTTCCATTCCAAAGAAGGCTGCTGTGCGATGTATCAACATACGATTGTATGAAGATGCTTGGGGAAAACGTATTTCACCGCGACTAACGAAACAATTTTAAAGATTATTAATTTAATTATTAATTCGACAATAAAGAGTTGTGATTGTGTGACTGCGTATTGGCTTTACATCTTAGGCGATTTGACAGTTATATATAATTATAACTGTGTAAATCGTTTGAGATAACATAGATACCCATGCCACATAAAAACAGCTAATATAAACAAGGATTGTTTGATAAATCACAAGGAATCTAGTTTAGGGTGATCTTTTAGATTTTAATGAAACTTTAGTGATTGGTAGAGGAAAGAAGTGTAATATACATGTACGGCACAATCTCAATATAGGGGATAAAAAAGGGGGTGTTCAAAGTTATTCGAAACTTTTTTGTTTGCAATTTTTTTTAAATATATTTAAAACAAATAACCGGGCTAATTTCTAACACTTAGAAATTGCAAAAGGAGCACCAAAAATAAATTTAATCATCCATTCCCAAATACAGATAGTCATTACAAAAAATATTTTAAGAAAATTCATGGATGAATTCTGATGCTTATAGCATAGTACAAAAAGAATAAAAAGGAATATCATAGGACCACAAGCCGCCGATTCAACTGCAGTCGGTTCTATGTACCGAAGCGACTAAGAGCCCACAGGACACCGACCAAGGTCTTCGGCATCTTATTCATCGTCATCATCGTATGCAAAGCTATTTTAAAGTGCAATACAGAATCGCACCTGGTCCAATTTTATGGGACCATTATATTGAACATTCACATATTAGATCCCCGGTAGAGGTTGATAATACGACAGTCTACGTTCATCCCTTTGAAAGACGATGGAGCGCAGGACATTACCATCACGAGCGCAGGACTATTGGATTATGCGAATTGTGGAGCAGTGGTAGGGGGTAATAATACGACAATACCATGCAACCCAGCTTCTCAGCGGAAACTGCAGAACTTGAAGATGACCTCCTAGTGACCTCAGGATTAGCCAACTAAATTAACCAACGGGAAATCAGTACATTGGTAAACGAATAGAAGCAACACAAATGGGTAGATCACTTGAACTACTGCAACTTACGCTCAGGAGCCAGTAAGTTGTGATGGGTGCCATTTTAGCCGGCAGTTCACAGAGTACCAGAAGACATACGGAGTGAATCAAAGTAATACGAGGAAAATCCATAATCTTCCAGTCAATGACACCCCACCAGCTTTTACATTGACGGAAGTTGCAGCTGCTGTCAGAAGCTATAAACCCTCCAAATCATTTGGCCCTGACGGAATTTCCAATCTCAAATATCTGGACGTGCCGGTAGTCGATTACATGACCAAAACTCCAACTAGTCCATTTTTACTCTAGTTATACTCGAGGTTTTAAAAATTTGTAGAGGGGTTCCGATACTAAAAAAAAGCGAAATAGAAAGAATCATGCAGATCGATCTACCTATTTTCACCGGTAAAGAAAACACTTGAGGTACACCTACTTCTCAGCTTAAGGGAACACCTACCAGCAGCAGAACTTCAGAATGGACTATGAAAGCACCATAGCACCACTACAGCTTTTACTGCCCTAGCCACACAGAGGAAATCATGTGATTATGTGACGTTCCTAGTTGCGCTTGTCCTGCCAAAAGCATTTCACCAGTTAATCGATCTTCAGACATATTAACAGATCTGATTTCCTCAACAGCACAAAGAGCTATATCGTGTACTAAATAAGAAGTCGAAACTCCGTAGAGTTAAACAAGGAGTCCCACCGAGTGGTGCTATCTCCCCGATCATGCCTAACGTCCACATTTCTAAACTCCCGTTACCACCAAACGAGGTTGATATGGTATCATATGCCGAAGATGTGCAGTTATGGCAACGGGACAAGAGATAGACTCTTACTAACTTCTACACTGCCAAGAACACGCAGCTGTCCACCGCCAATTCATTGGCGACGATCTTCAGCACATAAACTAAGGAAGTGAGCCTGGAACTGGATGTTGAAGTAAGTATCACAATTGTGAAATGTCTCAAAATTCTACAGTCCCAGCTCAGCGCATGCCACTGAAACGTGCAGTCCCCAAAGCCGCTAGCCGGGAGCACTTTGGACAACGACAAAGAAATCTTGTTGGCTACTTTTAACCCTTTGAGACCCAAGCTCGCGACTGTGAGCTTTGATGTTTTCCCTGAAACTGCGAATATTTACAATATTAATAGATTTATTAAGACGAAAAAAGTTATATTTCATGTTTAAAAAATTATATTGCATTATGCAGTGGAGTACGGTTATAACGAATTCGCAGGGACCGGCCGATTTAGTTCGTTATAAGCGAAGTTCGCTATAAGCCAGGTAAACAGTTTCCAAAAAATTATTAAAATTTCAGGAATATTTTTTAAATTCCACTAATTTTAAAATGTTTCTTTGTAGTTCTGAAACAATTCTTCCATTAAACTACGTTTCATATAGTTTTTAGTTCTTTTTGGTAAATTTTTAAGATTTGCAGAAGAATTTTCATTATTTTATGTGTTCGTTATAAGCGAACACATAAAAATTAGTTCGTTATATTTTTTTTTTTTATTAATTAATAATCATACAATTACAAATTATATATTATTACCCTAACCGAGCACTAGCTACTATGGCCTTCGGCGCGTTGTAGCGAAAACAGACCAGTGCCTCTGGTGGGAATCGAACCCACGACCCCCGCACTGATAAGCCAGCACGCTACCAACTAGCCTACCGCGGCGCACAGTTCGTTATATAAAAAGTTCGTTTTAACCGTATTGTATGAAATATGTTAGTAAATACTTTGGGAACAGAAAAATCGTTCGTTATAACCGCTAATCACTGTATTTCCAATTGTTAATAATAAACACAACTCGATACTTTGAAAGCAACAAAAATCAATTGAAAATAAAAATTCTATCTTTACCTTTATTTACATTATTTATTTTGATATTAACCCATTTCCGTCCGACGGGTAAAAAAAGAGCAATCTTTGATAATTATACTATTATTAGTTAGGTAAAGGATCTTCCAAACAGCTTTTTAGTGGTGGTAAAAAACGATAGTGCAATTAAAAAAATAGTAGAAATGATAGCCATATAGTATTATGTTCGCGGTAATTTTTCATGTCAAAAGTTGCCAAATTTACGAAGGCATGGACATCGCTCTGAAAAATTTGGTAGTGAAAAATAAGAAACCCCTCTTAGAACATATAAAACTATAAACTACCACAGCCTGAGCTATTCTTTTTCTTACAAACAAATATTTACTTGATTGGGACTATTCCCCTGGTTATGATTTTTTGACCCGAGAATGCAAAGACGAATTTTTCAGTGGTATGAAATTTCACTTACTTAAAACATTGACTATTTTAAGTAAAAGTGAGCATTTTTACGTGGCAAATTAAAAAAATGTATGCATTCGAAAACCATTGAGGTGCATAGGTATAAGGATAAATAAATTTTGTGTAAAAAATTTTTAACAATAGAATAAAGTAATACTCTTTTAGGTTTAATATTTATCAAACAACCTTTGTATTTTTACGTAAAATGTAATTGTGTTAAATGCTTACCTTCCTTCCTGTACAAATTCAATAAGATCCTTTTCAACTTTCAACAAAAATTGACGATCCTTGACATTTTTATTTAAAGTCTCTTTGAAAAAACTGAGTAAATCGGTACCGCCGTGGTCCGTATATTGTTCGTTGGAATTTTCTGAATTTGTGAAGACTAAAGAAATAATAATAGATACAAATTTTTAGCAAGCGTGTCGATACAAACCTCTTGAAATGAATCCCGATGTATTGTTGCTGCTATTAAGGCTGCCGCCACCTTCAATGCTACCGGATGATATATTACCAATTCCAATACATCCACCAGCACCACTATTAGAGGTACCACCACCGCCACTGCTACTTCCACCCATACTCTTCAAACGAGGTTTTGAACCTTTAGAATTTGAATTGGTGCGGTGTTTTTTACCTCCACCACCAGCACGTTGATGATGTTGTTGTTGTTGCGATTGGTGTTGTTGGTTTTGTTGTTGTTGTTGTGTTGTGTCATAATGTATCTCATCACTGGAATTCATGCTATTTTGGCTGTCATTGCGTGGACAACGATTTTCCTTATCGTAGACAATGTATGATGGTTGTTGTTGCTGCGTCTGTTGTTGGTTGTTGCCATCATTTGGATGCAATTGATAGTTCATTGGGGAATTATAAATTGGAGTTGGCTGAGAATTATCTGTAATATTTAAAGCTTTCTGTAAAGCATTTCCAGCATTAAATGGCTGCTGTATAGGATGTTGTTGTTGCTGCTGCTGAGATTGATGGTGTTGAGATTGTTGATTGTTGTAATTTTTATTCGTATTGCCAGCAATTGTGTTGGTGCTTTTATTGTGCGTTTCATTAACACCCGCCACTGCTGTACTATCACCGTTTGTCTTTTTGTTGCAGTTGTTGTTGCTGTGACCTTCAGCAACATTATTAATGCGTTGCTGACCATTATTGTTATTTACACCGCTACTACCCAAACTACCTCCACTTGCACTCCCACCACCCCCTTTTGATTTGGGTGGTGTCAATTTGGGAAATTCAGTTTCATTACATAGAGCAACATTTGTATGTTGCTGGTGATGTTGTTGTTGTTGCTTGTGTTGACTAGTAACAATCACAGTTGGTGTGTCGATAATTGGTGAATTGCCTCGAGTTGCTGATGATTGTGTATGCAATTTATTATTATTGTTGTTGTTTTCATTAACATCAATATGCTGCATGTGCTGCTGCTGCTGTTGTTGATGCTGTTGCTGATAACCATTTGGTGGTATTTGCGACGAAGACTCTGATGTTCGTGGTGTTGGAGTACGTGGCGGCGATGTTGCCTCCCTCATGGCATGACTTCTGGTCAAATGTTTTCCTTTCATGTTGCCCTTAAAATAAATTAATAATTTATCAGGTTAAGAAAATTGTACTCTTGTGGGTCATATGCATAATAATTATGAGATCTAAGATGTACGTCCTTCAAACAAATTTAGTTATAATACCAAAATGATACTCTCACATTACTTTGTCATCTTCCTCTTGGATCAAAATATTGACTTTAAAAATGTTAAAAACAAAGTCCATCAAGAACATTCAAAAGTCAATACTTTTATACAGGCGTGTCATGTTATGTAGGTATTTTCTTTTTGATAAAGCAGTTGAGTTCGCGAAAAGTAAAAATAATAAATTTATAAAATCACGAGCTTAAAAGACCGGAATATATTTTGATGGAAAATTGTTTTCAAAAGTTCCAAAATATAACTTATGAGTGAATAAGCTCATACAACAATGAACAAATATTTCAAATTTAGGCTTCTTACTGCAAGTTCATAGGCATGCAGTCAGTGTGGATACTTTTCACCACTAATAGCAGGAGTTTCCGAAAATCCTGTCTAAGGGGATGGAAGAACAAACTTATCAAATTTAATTTTTTCGCCTTTGTACCAAAATTTGTATTACGTTACTCGTGAAAAATCTAAAAGAACCTTAACAGTAATTTAGGACATAGTTCAAGGAACATATGATTTCAAGTTAAAGCTTTTATCCATTGAAGACCCACACACCAAATTTCAAGTACATCGCTTAAGCGGGTTTTCCCGGCCGTCAACTGGCAGACTATACCGCTTTTTGACCCTCCGCGAAGGAATTTCCAAAAATCTCTTCGAAGGGTATGTCTACGTGGGATCACTAACCCATGCGGTTCAAGAACTGATAGCTTTACATACTTTAACCCCAATTTTTACACAACCCTGGACACACATTTCTAGCCAAGGGGCTTGGGCAGACCGCCAAGGGGGGTACTTTTACCATTTTTGTCGCTACCAGTACAATTTTTCAAAAATACGCTATATACAGATATCTACTCGTGTGAAGAAACCACATACAGAATTTCCAAAACTCAAAAAAAAATAAGTTAGTAGAAAAGTTAGTAAAACGTCATGTAAATCAGCAAATTTTTTGCTGAAATATGTTTTCAGATAAAATTTTAGTTATACTTATTCTGCACTTAACTGTTTTGAACTAATGTTTTACTAATATTTAACTAATGTGTTATTAATTTATTTTGCTAAAAAAAATTGTGCTGATAAGCACACATTAAAAGTGTGTAGTACGACAACCAGATTATACGCAGCATGAAGAAGATGTCGCTGCATGTCAAGATGTAGTAGAGGCGAACGGTGTTGTCACCGGCTTGTCAAAGTAATTGTCTATTAATTAAATTAAAGACAAAATAAATTATTTAACTTTAATAAATATTAAATGTGTATTTGTAAACGAAATGAGTATAGTGACTATTAATGAGTGTGATCAAATTGCCAACAAATATACGTTCAGGTAGACAGACTAAAGCGAAAGGCAAGGACACACATCCAACGTAATTTTGTATGTATCATATTACTTATTGCAAAAAAAATTGGTTGTATATTTCATATTTTGTTATTTCGTTTGGTTTCGTTTCTAGAAAGATGCCATCGCTTAGACGACCATTGATGTAAATAGTTGAAAGATAATTTGTTTAATTTCTATATATTCGCAGATATTAAATTAATTCGTGTCGTCAATGTGAGTTAATGAACATTTTTATATTTTGTAACGCATTGTAAATTACTTTTAAAAGAATAACAAAAAGATTTAGATTTAAGATTTTCAGCAAATAAATTAACTAAATAAAGTATAATTTTTCTATAAATTTTTTGATTTTTCTTTAGTCTACTAATATTGAGCAATAATTTCATTAACTTTTAGCAAGGATTTTTTTAATTTTGAATCAACTAAGTGTTAGCAAAACTTTTGCTGAATCTACTAATTTTGTTGCTAAAAATCAGCTCTCTTATTTTCAGCAAAAGATTTTGCTGACATTAGAAATTAGTTTGTAAGAACCCTAATGACTAAAATTTTGCTGACTCAGAAAATTTTTTTGCTGACTTTACGAACTTTTTTTTGAGTGGACACAGATGTCTACTGCAGATTAAGCAAAAAGATGTGACTTTTCCTTTTTGCCTCTGCTCGTGGAAATTTAAACAAATCCCGTCAATACAGATGTCCGCTCTATACAGATGTCTATTATTATAATGATAACGAGCCGACATACCAACTTTTAAGTTCCTAGCTTTGGTTTGGCAAAGCCGCCAAGCGGGAGACTTTTTCAATCATTTAGCCCTACTTCTGGTGATAAGGAACCCACATACCTAGTTCTAAGTTCCTTGCTTTTGTGGTTTGGCCTGGCCGCCAGGGGGAGTGTTTTTCATACGATAATCCCTATTTTTTACCGCGTTCCTGCCCATAGATAGGAAAAGTATCATATAAGGGAGCTAGTTCTTATTACCAAATTTCAAGTTCCTAGTTCCCCGTTGGAATTCCCAGAAATCCCAGATGTCTTCTAGTGATAAGGTACCCACATACCCAACTTCAAGTTCCTAGCTTTAGTGGTGTGGCCAGGTCGCCAAGGGAGAGGTTTTCCCCCTCTTTGCACCTCCCCGTGGGAATTTTAAAAAATCCCGTTAATATAGATATCTACTCGTGATAAGGTACCCACATACCAAATTTCAAGTTCATCGCTTTAGTGGTTTAGCCAGGCCGCCAAGGGGGAGACTTTTCCCCTTACTGTCCCTCCCCGTATGAATTTTTAAAAATCCGCTCTATATAGATTTATACTCCTTGTTAGGAAAGCACATACAAAATTTCGAGTTCATAGCTTCAGCGGTTTGTCCAGGGCGCCAAGGGGTAGACTTGTTCCCCCTATTAGCCCCTATTTTCCCACGTTTCTGGGCAAACTTCTAAAAAGTACCATACCAGGGAGTTATGTCATATCTAGATCATTTGTACTGATTTCATCAGTACATGTTCTGATTTTTGGTCACGTTTACTGATTGTACTGACTTTCGAAATTATTAGAAAATTTTATTTTTTTTCTATAGAAAAACTAATGTTTTGATACATGTACAATAAGGTTTTCAGAGTTTCCAATTTTCCAAAACAGAAATCATTCAGAGTCAGACGTGTTTCTCCATTAACAATTTTTTAATCTGATGAAAATTGTAAAAAAATCTTTAAAACTAAATGTATTTATGTGGGAAACGCTTTTTAAATCTAAGATTAGTTCGAAAAGAAGTGCTTAGAATCCGAGAGAGTCAATATTTTAAAATCTTTAGTGTATTCAGAAATAAAAATTAAAAAGTTGTCCGTCTGCACATACAGACGCGTTGTGGTGTAATGGTTAGCGCGTTGGACTTTTACACAGAAGGTTCCGGGTTCGATCCCCGGTGCCGGCAACATCAAAATAATATGTATGAGTTTTTTCTATCCCTCATACGTATCACAATGTCCACCTTCGGTGTTCCCATAGCAATTAACCCCACCGAAGTAAAATAATGAATCAGGGCCATGAACCAAAAAGCTTCAATAAGTTCGCCAACTCTCCATCAGGTGGCGAGCAACAACTGTTCTAAGACTTATAATCTCGCGCAATTACAGTGTTGCCATGTCTGAAGCCCTTCATCTTTTCCCACCTTTCATCTTTATAATATCCCTTTCCAATGAAAGCAACACACTAAATATAGGAAGTATTTCCTGAGTGTTGCCTCTCTTTAAAAAAAAAAAAAAAAAAAAAAAAATTAACAGTTTCCATAAAAATGTTATGATAATTTTGTGGGCAAATTTCGACTTAATCTGAAAGTGGAAAGTAAATTCGAAATGAAAATGAAAATTATTCAAGTTCGAGGCCATATACTCTATATTTCTTCATTAGGATATTGTCCTAACAAATAATCTATAGAGTTTTTGTTTTCAAATTTATTATTTGACCCTTTCAGGAATGTGTTGATAGATCTATTTCGGGAATTTTCTAGGTTCCCATCATCAGAACACGTTTTGAAAGCGGTAACAATCCCATGCCAAACCTCAAGCATTCATATGAACTAGTTTACTCACTACATGAGAACTAATATACATATGAGTTTGAAATTAAAGATTATAACCATTGATCAAAAAATAAATTGAAAACTTGTTTGATGTGCAAGATCCACCTCGAACTTGAATAATTTTCATTTTCATTGCACAATTAAAGGTCGAAAAAACATAATTTTTATTTTTAATAAAAATTATAACAAACTTGTAAATTCGAAATGTTTTTCAGAATTCATTACAAGATTTATATGTTTTAAAAATGTTTTATTGATTTCATGGCAGAAAAAATTGGTCACCCTAGTCATATCTGAAAGAACACATATTTAAAATTTCAGCTTTCCATCCCAAGGTGTTTGGTCAGGCCGTCAAGGGTTAAGACTTTTCCCCTTTTTGTCCCTCCCCGAAGGAATTTCCCAAAATTCCGTCTTAGCGCGCGTCTACGCTGGAGTATGGAGATCCGTGCCAAATTTGATTAGGAACTTCAACGAAAAAAAAATTCTCAAATTTTTTTTAAAAAATTTAGTGGTCAAAAAGCGCAAAAAATATTATTAAACGTTTTTTGTACTACTCAGGAAAAAATATTTAGTTTTTATAAGATTGTTAAGAAATTCGCAAAGAATATTGTGTAAATCTATGTGTTTTTAGTGGTAATCTTACAATAATGCGCCCCCTCGTTTAATTAACGCAGCACAAATTTTCGTAAAATTATTTGTGTTTTATTTGAAATGAGAAGTACACTCATAAAAATAAACCCGTTAAAATAGCAGAAAAAGCTACCAAAAATTAGGTAAAAATTACGTTGTAGAAAAAAACTGCTAAAATTAGCAGAACAGCAAAAATAAAACTGTTAATCTTACAATATTTTAGTTATATTCGAACAAAATTTTAGTTAATTTAAAATAGCATTTTACTCTGCCAAAATCAGCAAAAACTCTTGCTTAATATTTGTAGCAAACAAAAGCTGTTATAAAGGGTCCGCCATCTAACGTTTTATCAACTAGTGCTTATTTCGTGAATGGTAACACTTAGCTCATGTCTGATTTGACAGATAATTAGTTTTATCCTTCCGCTGAACGAATATGGTTGTGTATACGCTTGAACAACGCTGGGAAATATTGCGACATTACTTTGAAAATCATGGTAATGAGCAAGGAGTGGCCGTTACAGTCAATGGCGATCGTTATCGGGCCATGTTGAACGAATTTTTGTTCACAAAATTTGAAGAGGAGGATATTGGCAACATTTGGTTTCAACAGGACGGCGCTACGTGCCACACAGCCGAAGCTACCCTCGATGTTTTGCGCCCTGTTTTTGAAGATCGCATTATCGATTTGCGATTTGACACCGTTGGACTATTATTTGTGGGGTGCCGTCAAAGATAAGTGTTACGCCAACAAGCCAGAGACAATTGACGCTTTAAAGGACAATATTCGTGAAGCCATTGGTGAAATACAGCTGCACACAATCGATAATGTGCTTAAAAATTGGACCGATCGTGTAGGCTACTGCATGGCCAGCCGAGGCAGCCATTTGAATGAAATTATTTTCTATTATTAACCGGAAGGATTGTACTTTCAAATAAAAAAAGAAATTTGAGAAAATATTCAGTAGTTTTTTTTTATAGCATTTTCAAAAAAAAAAAGTTATTTGGCGGACCCTTTAAAACAAAATTTTTTCTAATTTTTTTTATCAATTAGTGTAACATTAATAATAGACCTACATATTTTGTAACACCAAAAAATTATTTCTCAAATTTTTGGCATTTTTTAATTCAATGTATTAAACAAATGTGGACATTTTATTTAAATAAGAAGGAAATTATTACTTTTCAATATCAAAACCGCCGCTTCTCTATTTTATAATAGGGTAAAAAAAAAACTTAAGATTTTAAAAAGGTCAATATTTTTCAGTTTTAATTTCCATTGCATTTTTTAGCTGTATAAGAAATTTGTATTTGCCAGCTGATCTATTTTACCTTACTGTCTTAAATTGGACAAAAATGCACTGAACTAATGCTATTTGTACAATAAATGCATAATTTTTATTAATAACTTTCAAAGCGAAAATTTCTCGAATTATTTAAACATTTTGTGAACATCCTTGGTAAAACTTTTAATATTTTGTACATTATCATGATCAAGAAAGTACTTTGCTGGAACTTTTCCAGCAAAAAATTATTCTACTAAAGTGTTTTCTCTGATATCACTTTTTTCGTTCAACGTAATAATTATAAATGAATCAAATTTTGTGGTTATTTTGATTTCACTATTATTATTAGAAATTAATAAATTTGATATTTTGTCCTTGTACATGATTTTTATTGAAATAGTTCTTGGTTTAATAACCGAAATTTTAATTCGGATCGGACAAAACTTAGCATAGATTATTGGTTCACATTTTATTGGGATTGGGTTCACAAAATTCATGAAATTCGATTAAGATTAAGACAAAGTTAAGCCACATATGAACCACTTACATTAAAAGTGGTATGAGTCCATTTTCACGAAAAAAAACTGAGATAATGATGGGGTTCCACAGTATTCAATGGCTTCTACTAACTGCACAAAATTTATTTGTCAAAAAGATTTCAAATATGTTCTTTAATTTTTTCCAGCACGTACAATTTTTGCTAAATTCGCAATTTCGTTTTTTTTTTTAATTAATTTTTTCAAGAAGTTTGATTATTTACAGATTATGTTCTATATATGTATATTAGAGTGTCCCTTAAGGTGTTCTGCAAGTTTAAATGTTAGAAATGTTGAGACGCTACCCTCTAATTTTTTTGTATTTGCCTTGAAAATAACTCATGTGAAATTTTACGCCCCTACGACCACGCCTTCCCTACCCGATAGGGCCTTAAAGATCAAAACATGCGTTTATATGGGAAAAAGGGATATTTTTTTTAGTTTTTGCTGTTTTTTTTGCAATATTGCAATAGTTTTTTACTCTAGATGATAAATTAATCGAGATTAAGATAAAATTATGTATTCAAAAAGGTATAAAAATCCAAATTCGGTTAAGAATTACCCCAGTAATAAATAATGCCCCAGACCACTAATGTGGCAAATACCACTTCAGCAAGAAATTCGAGCTTAAATTTTAAACGTTTTTAAAATGGATTACTGAAACATAATTGTGAGCCATAAAAGAAGTTTTTTGTTTTGAATGGTGTTAACCTGTCCTACGGTGATGTCAAAAACGAACAAAATTTTTGTGGTGTTTTTCAAATCTCCAATTTCAAATTTTAAAAAAAATTTTTCAACCAAATCGAAAAAATTTAGATTTTTATTGCTTAAACTTGTTTAAAACATCTAAGAGATTAAAAATAAAAAAAATTAAAAATATCCCCCAGTACACTTGGGTAGGGCAACGATTTAAATTTTACGGATTTCGGGGAAATTGTGTTTTTTGTAATAAAAAGGCTTATTTGTTGCCATAAAATATTTTAAATCCAAAATTAGCTACTTTTGTAACTTTTATAGCTTTATTTTATAAGCATTACTCAAAGTTAAAAATAAAAATATTTCGAACATTATTAACCCATGTGGACCTGCGACCCCAAGTGACCCCAGACTTATTTATTTCAATTTTCAAAAAACGTTAAAGATTTTCTTACTACTTTTGAATTTTAAGAAACGTGATGTAAAAGATAATAACAGAATACGTTTAGAATAAGCGCCAAAAATTTTGGACATATTGAACAACATTAACCCGTACCGTGCCGCATTCAGATCCAAGGATCCTGTGCGTTTTTATATATACTTGAACAAAAAGTATTTGAATTTTTTTTTTACAAACCTGGCTAAAACCATTCGATAAATCCATAAAAATATATTCTGTACTACATTAACCCTAAGATGACTTGAATATAACACATGTGTAATTTTGCGCTTCTACGACCACGCTTTCCCTAAGCGACTTGTGGGTAAGTGTTACGGGAATACCGAGGAAAATTAAATTTTGTATTCAGTAACAATTCTGCGATTAAAATTTTTTTTTTTCAAAGTTTAATCGCGAACAAAATCATACATTCTGGAATTGTTTCGGATGCGCTCGGTAATTAAATAATGCCTTCCAGAACTACTTCTGGGTAAGCACAATATTTTTTGCTGGGAAGGTTTCCAATAAAAACAGCAGTTTTTGTTGTAACCAGTTTTAAAAAGGAGAAGGAGTTAAAATTTTCTCATTACATACTGAACACTAATCTTTAAAACGAACTCTAATATGTACAATGGTTTGAAAATAAATATTGAATAAATATTATATACCTTTTTGATCACAATGTATTCATTTTGATAACTTAATAGCTGTCTATATACCAATTACAAAAGCATACAATTTTGATAAATGTCTATATTGTTAGTGGTGACCTAATACAGAAAAAAAACCCATTGATTTTTAGATTTAACGCGGGTTGTTGTTTTACCAACGTCATCGTGTATGGAAGGTGATACAACAATTTCACAATACATATTCATTCATTCCCCCAAACGAAAACCCCAAAAATATGCAACATTATAAAGAAAGCAAGGGGGTTACACATCCTGAACCTTGAACTCGAAATTACAAATTGCGTAATTAAATGAAAAAAAAAAAACTAAATAAATAAACATTTTCTATTAAAGTTGTGTTGATTGACATCGAAATTCCAAGAAACTAAAAGGTGAAAAAAACGTTGTTCGTTGCATGTGTTGTTTCGTGTGCAAACGAATTTCCCATTCCTAGAAATAGAAACAATATATTATATCAAAAGATTTGCATATCATAGAAGTGGAGTTTGCCAGTTTGTTAAAGTTTTTTTAATAAAATCGAAATTTAACGGATTAAATTTTCGGTCCCGTTTGTGTCAAAATTACCTAATTTTGAAAAACAAAGTAAAAAAACTATACACACAGAAAACAGTTTTGTAGTTGCAATCGAATTGTTTGCCAACCGAATTTTTGTGGTTCCACTTCTATCACTATTATTAAATTTTAATACTATTGTAACAACCGACATTTATTTACAAATTTTGAATTTTTATTGTAACAATTGAATGTTTTATTTATATGGACTAATATTCTATAAACAAAATTTATATTATTAATAAAAAAATGTTATGCCTCGAACTGTGCTCGAACCGGCGATATTCCGTTTGTTAGGCAAGTACTTTACTTTAAGCCTAAACCCAATTAAAATATATTTTTTTAAATTTCAACCTTAAATATTTTCTAGTTTCAGAAATTCGGTTGCTGATCACAATATTTTATTAGAGTTACCAAAACTATAAAAAAATTAATATATTATTTTCAAATTATTTAATAAAAACAATTCTTATGCCGCGAATTGGAGTCGAACCGGTGACCTTCTGCTTGTCAGGCAATTACTTTACCTCTGACCCACACCCAATTTGAATTTGTATTTTCAAATTTCTAGCTTGAATATTTTTTTTTCTTTCAAATTTAAATATGAATGTATAAAAATAGATTTGTATGTACAAATGAAATTGGGTTGCTAATCCTAATATTTTATTAGAGTTACCAGAACTATTAAAAATTTTATATTATTTTAAAATTGGAAACTAAAACTAAAATTTCAGATAAAGTGGTTGTTTTTTTTTGCAGGCGAAACTAATATACGCTATTAACTGCAAAAATTTGATTCAAGGGATAAATTCTCCGAAATGTGGTTGGTTGTTTGTATTAAAGGTAATGTAGAAGATAATAATTTTTCATATTTGATATGGAAAACCAATATTTTGAATGATGTGACTGTGTTTTGGTTAATTTTACATATTCTGTTTACAATATAGTTTAATTATTCCGATGATGAATTTTAAGTACTTACAATTAAAATTATTGAATAGTAATAACATTTTTTTCGTTACAATGGAATTCCTCTGTGTGTACTTTAAACTGTTGGTTTCAAGTAAGATTCAGTTTTTTAACATGTACGAGGGCGGATCAATAAGTCCGTGACTTTTCAAACTTCCCTCGTAGTTATATGAAATGCAACACTGCTTCCATCAAGTACCACCTGTTAATAGACTACTGTCAAATTGTGAACAATTTCCGTCATTTACTTTGCGTTTAACAGCTGTTCAAATACAACCTCGTGGATTTTTTTAAAAATGGAAAAAAGTGAATTTCGAGTGATCATTAAACACTATTTTTGCGAAAAAAATCAAACCAAGAAAAAACCGGTAAATACTATGGGGACTCTGAACAATCGATTTCAATGGTAAAAAAGTGGTTTACTGACTTTCGTTGTGGTCGCACAAGTACAAATGACGCTGAACGTCCTGGACGGCCAATTGAGGTCAATACAACCAAAAATGGCGACAAAATCCACGATATGGTGTTGGCCGATCGAAGAGTAAAAGTGCGTGGGATTGTTGCTACCATAGGCATTTCATATGGCAGTGTGGTTTCGATTTTAAATGATCAGATGGGTTTAAGAATGCTGTCTGCAAGATGGGTGCCGCGTTTGCTCTCAATTGACCATAAACGTAATCGTGCGACAACTTTAAAGGATTGTTTGGAGTTGTTTAACCGCAATTGCAATTGAGTTTTTGCGGCGATTTGTAACTGTGGATGAAACATGGATCCATTACAACACTCCGGAGATCAAGCAGCAGTCTACACAATGGGTTTCTCCGGTTGAACCGGCTCCGAAGAAGACCAAGGTAAGTTTGTCGGCCAATAAGGTGATGGCAATAGTTTTTTGGGATGCTCGTGGGATAATTCACATCGATTACCTTCAAAAGCGAAAAAACTATAAACGGCGAATATTATGCCAACTTATTGGACCGATTTAACAAGGATTTAAAAAAAAAACGATCCCATATGGCCAAGAAAAAACTTCTTTTTCATCAAGATAATGAACGGGTGCACACGTGTGCATTCTCAATGGCAAAATTCCATGAATTGGGCTACGAATTGGTACCCCATCCGCCATATTCTCCGTATTTAGCTATCAGTGACTATTTCTTATTTCCAAACCTAAAGAAATTTCTCGGTGGAAAGAGATTTAGCTCCAACGATGAAATTATTGATCCACCAAATTGACTATTTTATGGACCTCGAAAAATCCTATTATTTGATAGGGATACAAAAATTGGAGAAACGTTGGACTAAGTGTATTGAGCTAAAAGGAGATTATGTTGAAAATTTTTTTTTTTTTTTGCAAAAAAAAACTGTGTTTCATTCAAAAAGTCACTGACTTATTGATCCGCCCTCGCATAAAAGTATGATGAAAAAAATTATTTCGGTTTTCTTTATAAGCGAATTTATTTTTTTCATACATCTCTATTATTTTGATCAACATTTTACATTATATTTTTTATATTATATGTTTATATTTTTTACAATTAAAATCCAGAAACTAGTCTAGTCTGATTTGAAAATTAATAGTGTCTATTTGAAAATTAATATTCTTCTTCTTAACCTCAACCATTCTAAATAAAATTTGTCAAATGCATATTAATTAATAATTAATTGCGACTGTCTATATGACGTTAAAATAACACTGTATACATTACAAAATTTGCCGATGTCTCAACAAAAACGCAAAGTTGGCTGCCCTGCACGTAAAAACCATAAGTCAATCTGGTAACGTTGTGGAACAGAGACGGAGGAGATTAGAAAAAAAAATAAATAAATAAAAATCTAAAAATAGAATATTTGTGTTTGTAGTGTTTTACAATTCTGAGTGTAATATACAATAACAGAAAAGCTAATAGGAAAGAAAACTGCAATTTAGCTACATTACATTCGAGGCCATACTTGGGTGTGATCGCTAAACTTGGTATTGTTATGTTTGTAATGTAAGAAGAAGCGCAGGTTTGATTCTTACAGAAGGAAGGTTGTTGAAAAATCTATCATACAGAGATAATCTGAGAATTATAAGACACGAATAACAATACATTTTAAAAGGGAAAATCACCTGATGACGCCTGTCCATAAAAAGGCAGAGACTAGTCTAGTCTGATTTGAAAATTAGTAGTGTTTATAATTTTTGGAGAAAAACGTTTATTCTTCTTCTTAACCCAAACCTTTCTAAATTTACTTTGATTTGATATTTTTGACCAGGATTGATAAATTGTAGTCATTTCTTTAAAATTCAGGTCATAGTACTCATATTCAATTTTTTTTTATCTGTAGAAAAATCACATTTTGAGCGTGAAATTTTTTACTCCCATGCTTTGCAAAACTTTAAGTACACATTAAATTTAATAAATTTAGCAAGTTAAAAAAAAAGTAGAAGAGTTTAAACGGCATAACTGTAAAACAATGGAAAATTAATAATATTTAACAAAAACACAATTCAATTATTTTGTATTTTACTATTTGCAAAGGAATAATAAAATCAATTAGTGTTTCATAACTATAGATACACTTAACTTAATGTATCAAAATTTACAAAAATTTAAGAAAAATATTTTTTAGCAGCTGTTTTAATAATGCGTGAGGGCTACTTTATTTTAATCAACTCGGAAATTCGATTAGACATACTGTCTACCAGATTTATACGAAGTTCTTCCGTTATAGATCTTTACGCATTCTTTTTTATGAAAACAGCTTTCATATTGACTGGTGTCTGCGTAAACTCGACGGTTTAATACTTCCCAAATATTTTCAATGGGGTTTTGATACGGAGAACATGCGGGCCCTTCCAATACTCTTATATTTTTTGATGATAGCCATGCCATAGTCTGACGACTTAGATGTACTAAGGCAGTGTCTAGTTGGACAATGTTTTCTTCTTCTTTGGTATTTTCAATAAATGGCACCAATTTCTCTTCTAGGTTAGGTCGAAAAGAGGATTCGGAGAGGGGAAATGCTTCCCTAATCCGACTCAAGTCCCTGAGGACTCTTCTAATACTGTAATGTACTCAGAAGAATTCATTCTGGTGCTTGGAAATGCAAAATCAACCATACCGTCGAAACAAAAAGCGCCCCAAACCGCCTTCGAAATTTCTTTTAATTATGTTTAAACAGTCTGAGCAACAACAGCGAATATGGACTTACTTTTCTCCAGTAGGTTTGTAAATGCCTTTTAGCGAATTCAAGTTGAGCAGTTTTGTTGTGGGGTAATAACCTTGGACCGACATCAGCTTTTGGCGAGTAATTCCCTAGGAATCCTAGGGAATTACTCGCCAAAAGGACACATTTACCTTACATTCATCGATTATCTGATTGAAACTCTTCATTTTAAGAGCGCTTTTTTTCAGGCCGCCGGTTTTATTTTTACCTTAAGCACTCGGATTATTTGCGAAATTTGTGACAGCCTCGTGTGAACGGTTTATTTTTCTAGTGATTCCTCGAAAACTTAAGCCACTTTTTAAATATTCTGAAATTTGACCTTTTTCAAAATCACTTAGATTAATTTGTTTAAAATTGTATTAAAAAAAACAGCAATTAGGCAGTAATTAGGCCTCTATTACTAAACTACGTGGAAAATTTTGCAAAAGGATTTGGGTGTAAAACTTTTTAAAAAACAGCTGGTGCAAGAATTGAAGCCACACGACCTACCACAAAAACTAGGCAAAGTTGGATGAAGATCCACTTTTATATCGGAAAATTGTGTAAAGCGACGAAGCTCATTTCTGGTTGAATAGATACGTGAACAATCAAAATTGACGTATTTGGTGTGAAGCGCAGCCAGAACCATTGCAAGAACTGACAATGCATCCCGAAAAACGCACTGTTTGGTGGGGATTATGGGCCGGTGGCATGATTGCACCGTACTTTTTCAAAGACGACGAAGGCAGGAACGTTACTGTGAATGGCGAGCGCTACCGTGCGATGATCACAAAGTTTTTTTGCGAAAATGGAAGAGCTGGACTTGGGTGACATGTGGTTTCAACAAGACGGTGCCACATGAAACACAGCATGCGAAACAATTGCCCAATTAAAAGGCGAGTTCGGTAAACAGTTTTTTTTACGTCTGTGGCCGGTCAATTGGCCACCTAGATTGTGCGATTTAACGCCTTTAGACTATTTTGTTATGTTAAGGCTCATGTCTATAGGGACAAGCCCGCAACGGTTGACACACTGGAAGCCAATATTGGAGAATTTAGTCGTGAGACACCTGCCGATATGTTGGAGAGAGTATGCCAAAATTGGACCCAGCGTATGAAACATTTGACGCTTAGCCGCGGTCAACATTTACATGAAATCATCTTTAAACATTGAATTATACAGATCGTTCTATCGACTAAAATACAGATTTCATACATTTCTCCAAATCGTATGTGTTTTCTTTTTTAAAATCAAATCCGAAAGCTCTTAAAAAATCACCCTTTAGTAAGAAAAGAGAGTTATACAAACAATAATATTGAAATTTTTTTATCAAAGTATGTAAAATAGATAAGAGCATAGAATATATAGATGTAAATCAGGGTAGGGCGTTTACATAGTGTCCACACTAGATATTAACTTTAATATTTTTCTGTCAGCAAACTTCAAATTCAATCGCAGAGAGAATTATATGCCGTGGGGACCACACATTACTGTTAATGTTAGTATTATATCCAGTGTGACCATTTTAGCATTTTTGCAGCTAGATTTAGCATTTTTTTTTTCTTTTATTTAGCCGCAAATTTTCCATTTAGCATTTTTTGTATTAATCATTTAGCATTTTTAGCTTTTTTATTTAATAAATTTCAAATACATTAATTTTATTTTAAAACTAAAAATGGTATAATTTTACATTACATATTCGTTCATTAACCATTTAGCTATGGCCACCATGTGAATAGTTATTGTAAAATAAAATCTGGCAACACAGTGATTAAAAGTCCTAAGGTACTTTTAATATGGTAATAAATGTATAAATGTATAGATAAAATGATAAATGTATAAATGTATGGATAAATGTATACGAGTATAAAAACGCATTAAATGAAAATCCTTTCAATGAATTATGTTCCTTTATAATGAAGTTTTTGGTTTTACCATTTAGTAACGCGGTAGTTGAACGGGTTTTTAGTGGAATGAACCTTATAAAAACGAAAATAAGAAATAGAATGATATTGAACACTATGAATTCGCTTCTTTATATTATATGCGGTTTAAAAAGATTAAACGCATGTTGCCAAAATTAACGAATGATCTCATAAAAAAATGTAATAAAAACATATTTTTAATGATATTTCGACCGATTCTTTGTAAGTTGAGGAAGAATACTCATTTGATGATGTGTTTAATTTATAATTAAATCTCATAATTTTTAAACAATTTTTTTTATAAACGTAAATACTATTGAATAGTCATTTATGATTGAATTTATTTTAATTTTTGTTGATTTTTTTTATAATACATATAAAAATATACATGTATGTACATTAGAGCGACTCAAGTTGTATGGAAGCGAAATTCGTGGTGTACCCCCCTCAAAATGAACATTGGTATTTTTTATGATGACATCTAAAATATTTCGGCTCCAGCTTTGACCTCTCGTGAGCTGGACCATTTTGAAAAAGGGTCCATTTTTGCATGTTTTGTAAATTTAAGAATCTGTTTCCTTACCAACATATACAATATGGGTATCATAAGAAAGGTTTTTTAAGGCGCGTCCAACTGTATACACAATTTGTCCAAGGACGATCATCCATGTCCTTTTTTAAGGATATTCTGTAAAAAAAAAAACGGTTTTTGAATTTTTTGTTCCGCGTTGTTTGTAATAAAAATGCCAAATTAACATATTTTAATCTTTAATCGATTTAATTAAATACGGGTCTCAGCTTTTTTTGAAATTCGTGCTAGTTGGCGTTTTCACAAAAATGCAATGGGGTGGTAACCCTTCGTTTTAAATAGGGCAATATGGGTATCAAATTTTTTCTTTTGCCAAGTACATCATCTTTGTATGTAAATAATTTAGATTTTTGCAAATTAGATGCATTGATCCACGACTTTTTTGCGGCATATTCTTTTTTTAATTTGCGAAAAAAATATGCCGCCAAAAAGTCGTGGATCAATTTTTTTTTCTTTCTTTAGTCCTATTTTCATCCATACATGATCTAGAAACTAAATCCGCTATCATATTAGAGTTACCACAAAATTGCATTTATATATATTCCAGAGCACCGTGTAAAATGCATCTAATTTGCAAAAATCTAAATTATTTACATACAAAGATGATGTACTTGGCAAAAGATATAATTTGATACCCATATTGCCCTATTTAAAACGAAGAGTTACCACCCCATTGCATTTTTGTCAAAACGCGAACTAGCACGAATTTCAAAAAAAGCTGAGACCCGTATTTAATTAAATCAATTAAAGATTAAAATATGTTAATTTGAGATTTTTATTACAAACAACGCGGAACAAAAAATTCAAAAACCGTTTTTTTTACAGAGTATCCTTAAAAACAGGACATGGACATTATCATTCTGATAATGAAATGATCATATTTGCAAGTAGTAAAACAACAACTACAGTCGTTTAGCCAAAGCAGCGGCTATGTTTTTACGGAATAGACTAACCACACAAAACAGCTATCCGGAACGGCATGTTACAGAGACGTTACGGAACGCAAAGACTAATGGAGCCATTAAACTTAAAGAGAAAGTAATAAATTAAGTAACCAGTGATGTTTTTTAAAGGTACATAATAAAATGTTGGTTCTTCTGTTCGTTGTAGATTTTTTATTAACGAAATCGAGAAAAATTAGAAATTTTAACTTTAAATATACAGTGGTGTTCAAAACATTTGCAACTGAAATCATGGTTTAGGTAATTATAATTTTTTTGATCAAAAAGATTTAAGGTATAAGTTTTTGTTTTTTTATATTAACTTCAGTTATAGCATATTATTTTACAAACACAAAAAAATTATTCATAACTTCTCAAAAATAAAAAAAAGTAATTTTAACAAAATAAGTCGATAGTGCAGTGTTCAAAACATTTGCAACTCTTAAAGTAATTAACAGGAAATACAAACAATGGTTTTAGAAATTTCATTCCACTGCTTCTCCAACTCAACGAAAAGTTCATCACCATTTCGGAAAACTTTATTGCCGATAATCATTTTACAATCATCCACACGTTCTCAATCGGGTTGAGATCGGGATATTGAGCCGGCCACGACACGATATTAATTTAATTTTTCTGCAGCCAAACTTTTACAACCCCCGCCGTGTATTTTGGGTCGTTGTCGTGCTGGAAGGTCCATGAGAGTAGCATTTCCCATTCAGCATACGGAAGCATAACTGAACTGAAAAGATCTCTATAGATTGTGGCCGTCATTGTGCTAGTAGTGCGGTAAATTGGGCCAATCCCATTTCCTGAAAAACACCCCACACCATAATGTTTTCACCTCCGTGCTTCACTGTGGCGATTGTGTATCTGGGATTAGATTTAGACTCATCTGACCACAATACATTTTTCCATGTTGAGCCCAGTACAAATAGGTGCGTGCAAAGTCAAGCCGAGCTTTTCGGTTTTTTTTCCGACGCAAACGGTTTTTTTGTACATCTATAACTTCTAAGACCACATTCTCGGGCTCTTCTTTTAATGGTGGGAAGACTGGCATCTATTAAAAGTTCAGTTTTAGCTTCTCTGGGAACTGCTTTGGGATATTTCGTAAAAAAAATCTTGATTTTCCGATCTTCTCTTACAGTTGTAATACGGAGTCTTCCACCTTTATGAGTTGTGTGGATGTTACCACTATTAACATTGCCGCAAATCGTTGATTTTGGAACAGAGTACTTTATAGAAATTTCTTTTTGGGAAAGTCCATTTTGAAAATCATTTAAAACTTTTGATTTAAAATCAGAATTGTATTTATTTCCTGCCATTTTTTACAAAAATTATTCTTACGATGTTTATGCTTCCAACATCTTATTACAACCATTAAAGAACAATAATTATAATAAATTTGTTTGAAAAATGTAACGGCCTGAATCTCATATTAAAAAGGAATGCGATTACCGTTATATCCTAGCATTTGTTAGTATAAATTGTTTCGTTAAGAGTAAGAATAATGAGAGTTGCAAATGTTTTGAACACCTGCATTTTGAATACATCTATTATTATTAATTTTTTTGTTGTTTTAATTTAACGGAATTAATTTTTTTATTTGTTAACATAGAACAATGTATGAAGAATATGTAAAAAATAAATTTTAGTAACTAAGTGTGATTTGACGAAAATAAATCAATGAAAACAACAAATGCGATCTCAGTTCCAAATGTTTTGACAACTACTGTATGCTTAGGGAAAACCATATCACCTTTCGAAACGTGTACTATATCAAATTAAAAGGAATACACTGATTATCTTCACTTCAGCCATGAATTACTTCATAGTTTTAATGAAAATTATCACTGGAACTCGTCCATTGAAACTTTTCATAGAATCTATGAAACTGGTTTCATTAAAGAAAGTATTTATGAAATATTTGTAAAATTAATGAAATTCTACATAAACCCGGGTATACATATACACTAAAATAATTATCATTGATGATATTCATGAAACAATTTTATAGCTTTTTTTCGTAAATTCAAAGAAGAATTTCATCATATCAAAGAAATTTTATTTATATTAAGAAATTTTTCATAACCTTTTTTTATAAAATTTCATAGTTTCATAAAAAACATTCATTCGATTTCATAAAATATCTCCTCATAAATTTAATGAAAATTTTCTTTAGAGCTATGAAATTATTTCAGACTTGTTTTTTTTTCATAAAATTTTATACTTTTATTAATTTTTATACATTTCAAACTTTAGTTTTAAGATTTAATTCTCAAGTGTTAAACATATTTTATAAAGTGTTTTATTATTTTAATGTACACTTTTATTAATTTTGGACGTCTATAAAATTGTTTTAAAAATCATATGAAACGGTTCATTGGCTTAGTTCCAATGACAATTATGAAGAGTTTTATTAATTCAAGAAAAATACTTAATATTAAAAAATTTATAAACCTGTTCCATAAATTCTATGAAGGCTTCATTGTCGGCATGATTCATTAGTTTTATGATTAGTTTCATTAATTCTAAAGGGTCCGCCATCTAACGTTTTTTTTTCCGATGCCGATTTTGCCAAAAAAAATCATCTTTTCAGATGAAGCTCATACTGCATGGCCAGCCGAGGCAGCCATTTGAATGAAATTATTTTCCATTATTAACCGGAAGGATTGTACTTTCAAATAAAAAAGAAATTTGAGAAAATATTCAGTAGTTTTTTTTATAGCATTTTCAAAAAAAAAGTTATTTGGCGGACCCTTTACAAACATTTCATAAACATTGAGTTTAATGAAACCTGTTTCATAGATTCTATGAAAAGTTTCAATGAACGAGTTCTAGTGACAATTTTCATTAAAGTTATGAAGAAATTCATTACTAAAGTGAAGATAATTCTCTCAGTGTAGTTATATCTAGTCATATATAATATGATTAAGTCATATCTGACTTTGAGTGAAGTCACATTACGGCTAATATTATTATATACATCTGAGAGATTTTTTTATATGGTACTTGATATTATATTATATCCCCAAATCAAGTGTTTAAGCAAGACTTATATGAAATACTAATCAATGGATATCTAGAATACTGCGAAAATTCATAAATCAATAAATGTGGCTTATCAAGTTTTTACAATAATCCCTTCAATTTTTTGGTTTCCAGAAATTTTAATTTTAAACTTAAATACTTTTAAGCATAACACACAAAAAACATAAAACCCCATTTCAATCACGAAAACTACCGATACAATAACTTTAATTGCTGAAATTCCACCAACAACAAAAATTGCTTATTCAATTAGAAATTTATAGATCTTTAATTGAATTATTTTTCAATTAAATAATAACTCATTTGATTAAAAAGTGATCAATATCGTATAACTTCCCAAAAACCAAAAAAAAAAAAAATTGGCTCGTCTGCAATGATACATTGCCTATGCTGTTTGGGCATTAGTGGCGCAATGAGAACCACATCTACTAGGGCTGTCGAGACTATTCTAGCAATTCGCCCAATTGAGGTACAGGTGAAGTACGAGGCCGCATTGACTATGATGCGGCTGAGGGCTACCGGGGAATGGGACAGTAATGGCCATATTACCGGGCACCGTACTATTTTGGACCAGTTTCCAGGGTATTGCGTCCCAGAATGGGACTGCGACAGGATTTCAGAGAGGTCTGTCACGACGCTCTGTGACACGTTAATCCCCGACAGGGAACCATGGTTAAATGGGACCTTCTTGGGAACCATCCGGGGATTCACTTTTACAAGGATGGATCGAAACTGCATGGGAAAACGGGTCTGGGCTTCTGTGACGCTGACTTCAATGTACGCAAATGCTTCCGTATTCCTGACCATAATACCGTACTACAGGCGGAGGTCCCCGCGATTACGGAGTGCAGTAAGCAGGTGAATATCATGGGCTTGACCGGTGATATTGTGATTTTCACGGATAGCCAAGCGGCTATCTGGGCTTTATCTACGGGCTCTGTGGGATCAATGACGATACTCAGGTGTAAAGGGGAAATTAACGATTTCTCTGCACGGGGACGCATTGAGATTATATGGGTGAAGGTATACTGTGGTATATCGGTGAACGAAGTGGCTAATGATTTGGCCAGGGGAGGATCTTCTCTGGAATTAGTCACTATGGGGAACGCTAAACCTTTTCGAGCTCTCCAGGCGGAGCGGCCCGGGGCCCCTGTGCCCTTAACCGAAGTTAGAAAAAAAAGTTTCACGAAAAAAAATTCTTTAAAATTGTTTAATTAATATCATGAAGGAGAATTCTTTCTTTAATGGTTAAGACTTGACAAATAAAAGAAGCATGCCTATTATGCACAAGACCAATAAAGACCATATATTATTGACATATGGGCATTTCCAGGATCGCGAACGGGACATTCGTACGCACCCAACTTGAAAAAAAAATATGAAAACTCAAATTTTTTTTTAACTTTTTATAAATATTTAATAGCATTTTAGTAAAACAATTTTTGAGAACAAAAAGAAAATTATAAAATATGAACGTTCTCCAAATATTTTGGATAAACTTGCGATCGCGAACGGGACAAAAAATGTAAGTCATTTTTTTCGGATGTGTGGTTTTGTTTAAAACTCTGCGAATTTCGTCAGTTTATTAAATGGAGATTATTTTTTAACTAAAGCAGAGATATAAAGATTTTATTTAGCATTTTGTTTTTTTTTTAATTATCCTTATTATTATTTTTTTTAAATATTTTTTTTAGAATCGCGAACGGGACATCGCGAACGGGACAATGATTCCAAAGACATTTTTTAGGTTTAAATTTTTTTATTTATAAGTATAAAAAATAAATAAAACAAGATATATTCCAATGATAACAAAAATAAAAGAATTATTATTTTATTTTAATTTTAAAAGATATTACAGTTTCAGCTCCATGGATATCTAAGTTTGCGTTGCAAGAAAACCAATGAAGTTTTCGTATACCGGTTATATTTGGTAAATTATTCCATTTATCTGACAAAAAAGAAGCCTTATCAATTTCATTTTCATCTACGTATAAAATAATGATTCCTTTAACGGTTTGCTTTGCACACTGATAAAAATCCGATGCATCTTTAAGGCAAATATTTTTAGTTTTTGTGAGCTGCCAAATTTTCCGCTTAATTACGGCTCCAACGCCATCGACTGCACCTTTTCCGTGCGATGTTACAAAAAAATTCCATTCAATATCTTCGCATCCAAATCTTATCCAAAGTCCATTAAACTATAAATTATAAATTTGTTTTTAAACTGGCAACTGCTGCCGTCAGAAAATATAAATATTTTGTTAAAATATCCGTGTTTTTGTTTTAGTTCCTCGAGTATTTTTGTCAAGAAAATATAGACATCAATTTTGCTGTGTTTTAAACTATTACTTATAATAGCAAATGATTGAGTTTTATTAACAGTCCATGCTACGCAAGTAAAAATTGATACTTGCTTGTAGTTAAAGTGTGCGCTTTGTATCTCATTTTGGAATAAAATCCGATAGTTTTCGGCAAAATCTAATTGTAATACCAGCTCATTTTCTTTTAAATTATTCTTTGTGGTGTCAAAGTGATTCTGTTGAACTCTCTTAACAAAGAAATGTTCCTTAAACTTAGGTAACTGCACTTCTAATTCATTAATCAAATCTGAAAATGGACCAACAGTGTTCGTTAATGTTATTCTGTCGTTAACTTTTCTCCAATGCTTCCATTGTATTTCTTCATCCATTTTATTTAAATAGGCAAGGGGCAACAATTCACTTTTTAAATCGGTTACACATCTTCTACAACGGTTCGACATACAATTTTTATTTTCAATATTGCAACAAACTGATTTTAGAAAATGTTGATGAACACCAGAAAAAGATTTAACAATTTTAGATCAGCCATCCAATAAAAACGCAAAGTTGGCGTGGTAAATGCAAACGCACATATTATGTGGCATTTTGCTACTTAGCTGAACATGTCTGGGCCGACAACTGTAAAAGAAAGACTTACTGACAGGTTCACTGGTACATTCATTTTTATAAATTTCATATGTTTCGGCCACTGTTAATAACATAAATCTGTTCGCAATAATTTCTCCATCTACGATCAGAGTATCTTTTTTACCAGCAGATTGAACGCTAATGTCACTAGAAACAAAAAAGTTCTGTACTTCATTTATTACTTGAAAATTTTCTATTACAGGTTTCTCAAAAATAGCTGCCTGACCATACTTTGCAAATAACGCTTGTACAATTTTCGTTCTTTTTGCAGCTTCCTTCGGCAACGCCATTTCGGCCTTCTTTAACGCTTTTCCAAAAGACTGTTTGCTGTTATATGGCTCTAAAGTAATGTTTGTCTCCTTTCTTTCATTTGCTATACGTATGCGCATTTTTTGTTTCTTTATACGCTCCTTTTGACGTAAGCTGTTAAGCACTTTCTTATTATTACTCGCCAATTGTTTGAGCTTTGAGCGATGTTTTTTCATTCTTTCTGCCGCCTTCTCTAGGTACTTCTTCTTCTTAATGGGATTGTTTTTTATTCCTTCCATGTATTTCTTTTGGGCAATTTCTTTACCTCCACAACGACTCTCCATCTGCACAAACAAATTTTATTTTTATCACAATATGTATTATTTTTTGAAAAATTTAACACTTACAATCACGAACGGGAAACACTTTAAAAATCAATAAAAAAAATATTTATGGATCAAAATGTTTTAGGTTTGGTTTTTTTAAATGATCTCGGTTAATTTGTTTTGAATTGTAAATATCAAACTATTCCGATTAACGTTCACGGAGAACTAAACACAATGCTTATTTTCGGTCGCGAACGGGATAGAAGAATGTAGTACAAAGAATCTTTGAATTATACCGTTATTCGGAGTTTGCTTGATCTCTACTGTGGTGTTTTTAAATATTTATTGTTGGTATATTTAGTCTATAAGAATGAGTGCAATCGACATGATATGTAACACTTAGAAATAACTCAAGGAAAAATGTCAATTAAAAACGCTAAAACCAAAAAAAGCAAAGCTGCTCTTTGCAGACCACTTTTCTTAAATTACAAATGGTAATATGTATTTAATTAGGTATATTCTTAAAATCCAATGCATTAACCAACTAAATTTTCTCAGAAAAGTCTTTTTTCTTCAACTTTAATATTTTGGTAGCGGTTGACCTTTCTGTGGAAATACCCATATGAAAAAAATATATATTTTTGAAGTAAAAAATGTTTGATCAAAAAATTTTTACCACATTTGTGATTCGTTTTATCAACAGTAAAAAAACAAAAATGAAATGTAGGTCGTTCTTTTTTCAAGTGAAATATCATTTGTTTGTAACTACATTTGCAGTGGTCTTTATCTACATGATATTCTAAGTGTAACAATATTGGAAGGTGGGTTAATTTTGGACTTTGCATTTTTCAAATACTGATGCATTTTCAGAATTTCTAACTGTTGTGAGCAAATTCAAAAATTTTGTTTACAAAAGTTTTTAGAGATTTCTGTTTTTTTTTTTGAACTACATTTTATTTAATTTTCCTAGAAATTTTATAAGTTATAAGCCGTTATTTTTGTAATGTATGCCAAAATTATAAAACAAAATAAATATATGCTACGTAAATATACAAAGCATTGCCGAAACTTATGGTTTATGCAAATAAAAATAAAGTTTGGACATTTTTCTTTGCAACAGTTGACTCAGAAGCTAAGAAACTTTTGGTTATTGACCAAGTTATAAGTACAATTCAAAAAACGTCCAGAAACCCCAATTTTTGGGGAAAAATCGATATGCCCGACAATAAAACCTCATCCCAAAAATGTGGGTATGAATTATGGATCTAGTTAATGACACACGACTGTCGTTTAAGCAAAGTAAATGTAACAATTGTTGTAAATGTATGAATGAGTTACATCCTCGAAACGAATATGATTTAGGCAAGGAGTTAAAATATAAGGAGTGATAGAGTTCATCAAACAAGACATCCTACAGGACATCAAACACAACATTCTGTCAGACAGGATATCCTTCCTCTGTGAAAACAGTGGAACAAAAAAACAAAAAGTGAAATAAAATATTTATGTCATACATTATTTACATTATGTTCATTGTTTACACTATTTACATTACATACTTTACATTGCTTACATTACGTTACATTATTTACATTTTATACATTACATACTTAACATTATTTACATTATATTCTTTACATAATTCAAATAATTCGCATACTTGCAAATTTTAAAAACTTTAATTTGTTTTCATTACACAGTAAAAACCTGGCTACGAGCGATTATATCTCGACAAGTCGAGGAAAGTTTTGTTTGATGTTCTTTAAGATGTCTTGTTTGATGAATTATGTGACACCTTATATTTAAACTACTTGATTTAGGCGTCATTTCCCTGTCGTGTGTCGTAAACAAGACACCTAATTGATACCCTGAAAAATATGTCAAAAATACTTTACCCCATAAACATTAAAATTATTGTCTACAGTTCTTTTAAAATAGAACAAAATAATCCGAAAACACGTAATATTTTTGACCATATATAAAATATATTAAAAATAAAAAAACATTACAGAAACCAAAGGCAAAAAACCCTTTTAATATGAACACCCAGGGACCAAAAAAATTAATTCGTCATAATCGAGATTCGTATTTATTGAAGTATAAGTTCTTTACAAGTTTTTTATTATCCACAAAACATTAAAAATGTTTATAAACTTTTTTAAATATTGTGAAATTTAAATATTGCGAATTTGATTTCATAAATAGATAGTTTTCGAGACATTTATGAAAGAATTTCTGTTGTTCGGTTCAAAATTTGTTTAAACCCCAACAAATTATATGAAAATTTTTTTGTGGCACTGTCAATACCAGTTCATATTGACCGAGGGATTATCTTAAGCATGTTCGTATTAACAGCCGTTACGAGGGCGGTCCCAAAATTAGCCTACCTGACGTATAGATGGCGGCAGTAGCTTGAAAAAAAAAAGAATTTGGTGTAAAGTCCCAACATTATAAATCATATGTTTTAACTTTCAATGCGCCACGTTGTTTACCATCAAAATTAAACGAACTCAGTGAATTTGTAAATATGGATAAAATTATTCACCGTTATGTAATTCAAGACTTTCATTTAAAATTTGTAAGTCCAACTAATATTAATGTTGAGCTAGATTCTACTCTGGGGGAGTTTGCTCCCCCGTTTACGATTATAAAATGTTGGGTGGCAGAGTATAAGTGAGGCCGTACGAGTCGACGAACTTCGTAATATTCGGCCAATTGAGGTGTCCACACTAAAAAAGGTTAAGAAAATCCACAAAATGGTATTGGATGATCGTCGGATGAAGGTGAGTGCGCTGGCTGAAATGATAGGCATTTCAAAATGTGCTATGCATCGCATGTTGACCGATAATTTGAAGATGAGAAAGCTGTGCGCAATATGGGTGCCGCGCTTGTTCACAATAAAACAAAAACAGCTTCGTGAAGATGTTTCAATAGAGTGCTTGGTAATGTTTCACCACAATAAAGCCGAGCTTTTGCGTCGATTCTTAACCATGGATGAGACATGGGTCCACCACTTAACACCTGAGACAAAGGAACAAGGACAAAGTAGTGGACTGGAATGGGAGAATCGTGTCCAAAGAAGGCGAAGACAGTTCCATCTGCACAATTTTTATTATATTATCTTCAAAAAGGAAAAACAATCAACGGCGAGTATTATGCTAACTTATTGCAGCGTTTAAGTGGTGAAATTAAGGAAAAAGGGTCTCATTTGGCGAAAAAGAAAGTTTTGTTTCATCAAGACAATGTACCAGTTCACACATCCACTACTGCGATGACCGAAATCAATGAATTAAATTTCGTATTGCTTCCAAACTTGAAAAAATGGCTCGGTGGTAAAAGATTTGCCAACAATGAAGAGGTTAGAGTCTGCGGTTGATGGCTTATTTTAAGAGGTAGACAGTTCTTACAATAAACAGGGTATCAAAGCTTTTGAATATAGTCGAGCCAAAAGGAGATAATGTTGAGTAATAAAACAATGTTCCCCAAATTTGTTGTTTTCTTTGTTAGGTCGGCTAATTTTGGGACCGCCCTCGTACGTTTAATTTATTACCAAAAGGTCAGGACACTCAAATTAGTTCTTCATAACAGAGGATTCATCTAAACCGTATACGTCTTAAACGAGTTTTACTGTACAAGGCTTCTAGAAAGAATCATACAAAATTTTATAATTTGAATGAGTTTTAATAAAACATTTTCTGAATTTTTTGAATTTGATTTAAACCAGGGGTGCCCACGGCCTATGCGCTTGGTACTCAATTGTTTTTGTAAAAACACTTATCTATAGGCTGTGTGTTTTAATACACATATAGAGCGATCAGCACTAGCAATACGAAATACACAAACAACTTTGTCTTATTAGTTTTTTTGTCGTTCTTCACTTTATACACGCAAGCGCAAAGCAACAACACTTTCGTATGCTTTGCTGGTAAACATTGAAATATTTTTTCTTTTTTCTTTATATGGATTGGTTTTTACAACAAAAAATATTGAATAAAAATTAGTTTTTCTTTAAATGTATTGGTGTTTGCTCTTCCATAAGGAACTTTTGGGCACTCCTGATTTAAACAATCATTTTGTGGGAACTTTTCGCGGGCCCCCTAGAATACTCTTACGGACCCCCATTTGGGAACCGTTGCTCTACAGCATATCCAAGGTTTATAAATTTCTGCCGGTTCGGGTCTGTATACTTCACTTGTTAGTTTTTTAAAATAGCCCTTACTAAAAATTATTTAAAAATTACGTTGCAAGAAACTCTGATAAAATTAACAGATATTTTTTGCTCAATTTTAGTACGAAAATGTTAAAGTCTTTTAAATACTTACTCTTCTGTTTAATCCAAAACTATTTTGACGGCCTAATGATTCTTCGGTATTATATTCCTTTTGTTGTTGACCGGATGATGACAAATTTGGAATATTTGTAGCCACGGCTACTTGCGATTTTGTGGAACTCATAATCACAGTTATTGTATAAAAATTCTGTAAATAAACAAAATTACGAATAAAGTTAATTTTGGTATTAAGCGTGGTTGTCAGAGCTTCTAAAAAATACAATTAGTAATTCGATTTTCAAAAATCTGATTGAATGATTAAATTCCTAAACTAAATTTTACGAATCGAAATAAATTTTATTAGCCTCATTCGATTTATTTTTAAATTAAATCATCCATTTTTGTATCATTTGATTTATTCAATTTCTGAATTTAATTTTTGAGAATTCATTTGATTTTTTTTGTTTTGATTTTAAAATTTGAAAAATTAATAGCTTTTTTAGTTTTTTAGAGGACATATTATATACATACATCAAAGGAAAGAATGAAATTTTTGCAATCCATTTATCAGCACACTAAGGTGGTTCAAAAAAGGAAGTTGAAATTCACCAGCTCCCCAACCCTTGAACTATGCCATTATGAAAATAAACATAATTCGCAAAAAAAAAATAATTGTTTAGAGGTTGCAGATAGAAATTGAAGTTTTAAAGTTGTACTTGTTTTATTATTTTATTTGATTAAAAAATTCGATAAATTACAAATAATTATTATGATCGTGAAACATCATGTATTTTTGGGTGTACATTACGAATATTGCATCTAAAATAAAACCGGAGAGTAGTGGACTTCCCGAAATTGGGAAAAAGTGTTAACAAATAAATTTTAACTCATAGAGCTTCTTCATTCAAACTTTGCAGATATATAGAACTTCATTAAGAAATTGTAGCCGTTTTTTTCCTTAAAGCGCCCTCTGGAGGAAATATTAGACTTTAAAGTTGAAACTTTGACAGCCCATACGACATGGATTGAAAAGTCAGTGACATAACAATGAAAAAACCAGTTTTTTGGATTTGAAATCAGTTTTATTCTTCAACGTAAGCTCCGTTAAGTGAAATGCACTTCTTCCAACGATCCTCTAACATCTCAATACTCTTCAAAATAGGCTTCCGTCTCTGATATGACTTTTTCATTTGTTTAAAATCTCTTTCCCTCGAGCCATCTTTTCAAGTTTGGGAACAAATAATAATCGCTGGGGCCAGATTTGGAATATATGGCGGGTGTGGATGCAATTCGTAATGTAGACTTAAATTTTGCTAAAGCCAAAGCTGATGAATGCGCAGGTGCATTGTCATGATGGTACAAGAATGTAACCACATTAGGACAGATAGGGACATTTGCTTACTTTGGCGACTGTCCTCATCTTATCTAGCGTATAAGATGAGGACAATTGGCTCGATACACCGCATTCTTTGGGGACAATTTTGGGTGTATATACAGATGCCTCTATAGTATACGCTGTGCATATATATATATATATATATATATGCTTCAATAAATTCGCCAACTCTACATCAAGTGGAGAGCAACAACTGTTCTAAGACTTATCATCTCGCGCAATTACAGTGTTGCCATATTTAATTAAAGCCCTTCATCTTTTACCACCTTTCATATCTCCGCTATCCCCTTTCCAAAGAAAGCAACACATTAATTAATAGGAAGAATTTCCTGAGTGTTGCTTCAAAAAAAAAAAAAAAAAAAAATCCACGTAAAAATTCAGTTGATTTTATACTGTTAAAAACGCGGCAACCATCGCGCAGAAAGCTTTTTCATATTTAAATGACCATGTAATATATGCCGAACTCGCTCTGTTGATATCTTTATGATGCCAGCAATCTCTCTCACTTTAATCTTTCGATCATCCATTACAACCTGATGCACTTTTATTACGTTTTCTTCGGTAACTGCCTCATTTGGACGAACAGGACGATCTGCATCATTTGTGACCGAACCACCACGTTTAAATTCGGAATACCACCTTTTAACCAATGAATATGGCGACGAAGATTCACAATAATGTTTAACAATATATTCTTTGGCTTGGACAGTATATATTTCCACTAAAAAACAATGTTTAATCAAAACATGACTCTCTTTGGAATGCATTTTTTCTCTAACTTAAAAAGCAGCATCATTTTTTTAGCGGTAATTTTTTCTAATTAATGAAATGTCATACAATTTTAACACAATTTTTCTAAGAGTTGGCCCTACTTAATAAACAAAAAATATTGGCATTTGTCACACTACCCTCGATGTGAGACCACGTACTTTTCACGCAATGTAGTAAATCATAGACGGTTTAATTTATTTTAAAAATTTTAATTTTGTGAACAAATCTTTATTTAAAAATGCATGAAAAATGAATTAGTTCAAGTTAAATTTTTTGGGAAAAAAATCGTGAGTTCCGAAATTTTTTTTTAAATTGCGATACGGCAATCCTGACGAAATAATTTTTATAAGTTTAGTAGTATTTTATTAAAAACCATCCATTATTTATTTTTTGAGTGAAAACGGACTGAATTTTGGAATATTTTAGACTTTGTGTAGGGAAGACTGGTGACACTTCGCCACTTTTTTGTTTAAAGCGACAATACATTTTTTTGAAAAATTATTTTTTATCTTAAGATATACACATTATGGCAATCATTTGAGTGCATAAAATTCCAATTATCCCTATGCCTTATATATATTTATATATATAATATTATTAATGTTTTTCAGAGCAACCTAAAACGGTTAAACTGTACACCTCATGGGGCACAATCTACAATTGGTTTTGGAGATAATTACGTTATGTCTACATTAGTTTAGGAAAGACAGCGGATATGAGATGCCATTTTAATCCAAGTTTAATTTGATGATTCCCTTCCATAAAAATTGTTCATTAAGGTGAGTTTTAGGAGTGTCCGTTATTTTTAGGTTTTACTGTATTTATTGTCGTTGACGAAAGTTAAAAATTTGTGAATCAACCCCATTGAAAATATTTCCAAAGAAACTGCTATGGCTGCAGGAATGTAATTTTGAACACCTCTAGAAACACAAAAATGTGTCTGTCCGCGACTAGCTGTATAGTAAACCCCTTAAACTTGGAGGTATAAATTGATCAAAAAATGAACAAATTGTAATTTAAGAATTTGTATTATCTCTCTTCATATCGACATATATCACTCTTACCAACTTTGTCAAAAATCTTTGAGAGACTCTTCAACAAAAGGCTTAAAGAAATTATAATTGCAAAACAATTAATTCCGAACCATCAATTCGGTTTTAGAGAGAAACACTCGACAATAGATCAGGTTCATCGTATAGCTTATTCAATCGAAGAAGCTCTTGAAACAAAAAAAGTCTGCTCTGCAGTCTTCTTAGATGTGGCGCAAGCATTTGATAAGGTGTGGCATGAAGGCTTAATTTACAAGCTGGAACAATGTCTTCCGAAACAATATTCAGATATTCTTATATCATATATAAATAATAGATTTTTTAGAATAAAATGCGGGAACTCATACTCTTCACTTAATCCAATAAAGGCTGGAGTACCACAAGGTAGTATACTCGGACCTACTCTATATCTTATTTACACAAGAGATATACCAATACCATATAATGGAACAATCGCAACTTTTGCAGATGATACTTGCATCTTGTCAATTGGTAAAAATGTAGAAGAATCAACACAAAAGTTACAACAATCAGTAAATATGCTGCTGACATGGACCAAAAAATGGCGAATAAAATTAAATGAAAAAAAAATCCACGCATGTAAACTTCACCAATAAGGACATACATTACTTGCCAATAACAGTATCTGGAAATATAATCCCTCACGCTAATTATGCCAAATACCTAGGAATGACCCTAGACGCCAAACTAAAGTGGAAAGATCACATCAAAATTAAAACTACAGAACAGAACCTTAAATTTCACCAGTTACAATGGCTCATTGGAAGGAGTTCACATTTATCAATTAAAAATAAACTTCTTGTTTACAATCAAATCATTAAACCTGTGTGGTGCTACGGAGTGCAACTCTGGGGATGTGCAGCAAAAACTCACATCGAAAATATTCAACGTTTTCAAAATAAAGTACTAAAGAGTATAGTTAATGCCCCTTTGTACATACGAAATTCTGATCTACACAGGGACTTAGGCGTAAGTACTGTGTATCAGACTATTCAAAAATATGCTTCATCACATTCGAAACGATTACAAGATCATATAAATACACAAGCTGCTACTCTAAGCAACAATTCACTTTATACTCGTAGGCTAAAACGCCATAAACCACAAGATTTAGTGGACTTTACTTGAACTGTATATAGCTTTAGAATAATATTACTTGTTAGTTTTTTATAATACTAGTTGTAATTACATGAAATGTAAATCATTTATAACATTTCAATAAAAAAAAAAAAAAAAAAAATCTCTCTTTTAAATTTGGAGACGATACGGGGTGGTGGGTGTGCCTTACTGGTGAAAGCTCCCCCTTCTACCGTAATTGAAAAATTCATCGTCCGATCGGTCAGATTTTTCAAAATTGTGTACAATCGATGAACTCATTTATATCACAGAAATAAATTTTCATATTTTTTCATCATTTTAGATAAATGTTAATTCAAAAAAGGTCAAAAATTGATTTTTTCAAATAATTATTTGGCAACTTTGGATAAAAATTTTCAACAATTTTTTTATTCGCAATTGTACTCAAGACGTTGAATTATTTTAGGATTTTTAAATTATCTTTATATAGTAAAAAGATTTTTAGGAAATTTATTCAAAATAGAATTCGATCTTTAATGCTTTGGCGGTTGCGTACAATATAAACGAATTCTAAGCATGTTTTTAGCAAGCGAAAGGAATGTTTGCTAAAAAGGAATAGAGGATAATTTGATTTTGAAGAAAAAATAAAGCTTGGAACTATTAAACAATCCTTTTTGAAACCGAAAATGTTTTAACGAGTGCACAGTGGTAAAATACGGTCATAACTCTATAACTTCTTTGTTTATTAATTTAAATAGCTGAAATTTGGAACATCAATAAAGGATGTACTTTCTTATCTGTCACTTTAATTTGGGTGCAATAAATACAGGGGTTGACCAAGTTAGATTTGGTTACTAAGAAGACAACAATGGAGCAAGATGATGATGATTATAAGGTTTTTTGTTAAAGATATGCCTATTATCGAGGCTCTAGCTTTTCTAAAACTTTGGGTTCTGATGAGATCTTTAGCCAGATCGAAATACTAATATCAACCTAGCTAATATGTTTGATTTAGCTTTATTTTTGTAAATATACGGAGGTTGAAAGCTCGTTATAAATTGAAAATTAATTGTTTTTCAATTTGTCTGATATTTGGGCAAACTATTTATAAATATTGCCTAATGCTTGATATCAAAAATGATCAAATTCGGTAGATGCATTCAGAAGTTATTTGTAAAAGTATAAACTTTTGCTTAGATTTTCATACATTTTCTATAAATTTTTATTATTTGGACTTAGTTCGGTAAATATTGATGGTGATAAAAATAATAAGCTGTTTCAGTGTGAAATTCACGCGCTGAGTCCCAAAAAGGAACTAAAATTTGTGTAGGGTTGCCAGATTTTTTCTATTGCATTTTCATCTTACATAGGATTATTAAGGAGTGAGATCGAAAAAAAACCCAACACACATATTCAGTTACAATTGCTTTTGTGTACTACTGTTTTTCTTGTGAAGTTACCGCCCTACGGGCAATGAGGAGTCAATTGCCCTTAAAGGACATATCCGGGGACTGGATAATTTATAACATATTATGGAACTAGTATAATTTGTCATTGATGTTAGTTAAATGATGTCAATTATATTCAATGAACTGATCTCCAGAACAATGAAAAGGATATATACAACTTAACAAGCACTGTTGGTCTTATTTTATATTCGCAATGTTTTTAAAAACGGTTTTAATCTAATTTTCATACCATAATCTAATTTTTATACTACAGCTAAAACTAGTATATTTTGAAAAGTATTTGTATTTACTTTTCAAATTCCGAAAAAAAATTAATAAAACCCCAAACGATTTGAAAGACTACTAGTTTTAGTTATAGTATGTGAGTTATATATTCCGAGTATATTCTTTTTCAAGGACATATCCCGGGACTGGTTAAACCAGGACCTATTGTTTTTTCACTTGTTCGTTTTTTAAGTTTTGTATTTAGCGCAGTCCTGCACTGCACTTCACCTATATTTTGTTGCTGTATTGTGTTTTTTTTGTTTACATTTTTGATGTTGTTGTAGTATTTGTGTTTTTTTTCGTTTGATTAAAACATCCACACATAAACAACAGCAGCTACGCACAAGCAGTAGGCGGTAGCGCGCTTGCTTTGTAAGCAGGAGATTGTGGGATCGAGCCCCGCTGGCGGCAATGGATAAAAGATTTTTTTAAATTCATCTCTCTGGTGATGACATTTTTAAAAGAAAAATTTTACGAATTTAAAAAAGATTGCACTAGAAAAGGGCTTTAAAAAATATGAAATTAAGATGGCACGCGACACTTTTGTGCAACAAAATATATCTGTTCCCCAACAAAAGAAGGCTTACCACCCCTGGTGTATTGTCTTATTTTGAGAAATGTGATTCTTAAGTACTTTTTTAATAAAAGCATGGACATTATGAAATTTTTACATATTAATTTTATTATAATTTTTTATCAAAGAACGCCATAATTAATGTTAATACATTAAATTAAATATGTGGGTCTCAAGATTGTATGCAATCAAAAATAATTGAGATTTGAAGAGACTTAGCGAATTTTCGGCTTTTCGCCAAAAATTAACCCATTTCCTAAAACTTTTAGCGGAAAAATATGGTTATTTTGTCACCTTGCGAGAAAAGAAGGGTCGATTCATCCAAAGTTACATTTCTGTGTTATGTGATTGGGGGCACGTCACCAAAAAGTGTTAATTTGGGTGAAATGACCTATAACGTGACTATAGTAATGGTGACAAAATATTGACTGGTGCCCACCAGAGATATCATGTAACTGGAGAAAAAGTAACATACCATCAAAGTGTACTAAAACAACTATTGCCGTTGAAGTTGTTAGAACTGGTCATTGAACTGGTTCAAACCCGTTAACAGTGGACATGGCTATTAGTGACATCGCAGTCCCTTGACTGTTATAAAGCGGACATAACACTGAAGGAATTTTATCTGTACCGACTTTGTGACAGTAGATATGAAAACGTAACACTGCACTGATACAAAAGATCTGTTTACGGAACTGTTTAGATGGTGCCAGGTTTATCAGATATGGCGATTTATCGCCAAACGTGGCGATTTTAAAACTCGTTCGTCAAGTTAATTTTTGAAATTGCGACGGACGATTTTTAAAAAATGTTCAAAGTTTTCTGAAAACCAATTCAGAAAAACTTCAATAAAATTTGAACAAAGTACGGTCAGAACTTAAAACTTAAATTTTAGTATCACTCATGTGTACCTCGTTCAGTATGGCCACTATAGCCAAAATCAATAAAGTATGGTGTACCTCGTGTAGTATGTCCACTATCGCTAAAATCCTCCAGAGAAATCTCATACTCAACTTTCTGTAATATGCGTAACTTTAAACATTTTTCAAAGTTTTCTAATTATTTTAATTTGGAGTATCACTCATACGTGTGCCTCGTTCAGTATGACCACTATCGCCAAAATCCTCCAGAGAAATCTCATGCTCAACTTTCTGTAATATGCGCAACTTTAAAAATTGTTCACAGATTTATAAAAAACAATTCAATAAAACTGCAATAAGATTTGAACAAATCATGGTCAGGACTTTAATTAGAGAAATCACTCATATGTGTACCTCGTCCAGTATGGCCACTGAGGCCAAAACCCTCAAAAGTAATTTTATACTCAACATTGAATAATATTTCAAAAATCTTTTATTTTTTTTCGAACTTCGCATTAACCGTCACTTTTTTGTTTTTACTTTTGATTTGTTATTATATTCGAATTTAACTACACACTTAACGTCAGTTTTTTCTTTTCAACTTTGATTTGTAATTATATTCGAATTTAACTTCACACTTAACACCACTTTTGCATTTTACTGCTGTTTTTTGTTTATTTTTTCGAATTTACTCGGAACTTCACGCAGTTATCGAATTAAAATTTCGATAACTTTCGAATTTGTCTTCGCGCACACATTTTTTTCATACAAAAAGAGCCTTAATATCAAAAATCAGGAAACTTTGGCCATATGTGGATAATATGCTTTATTCATGCCACCGTTACATATGATTATCAACTCGATAGGAAGATAAAAAATTCAGATTTTGGTTGAAATAGCCAACACAAATGATCACGTTGCACCGTATTCTAGTAGTTGGAGCAACTTTTTTTTTTATTAATAAAAATGTGTAGTTTTTTTAATTTGGTCTCAATTGAACTAAATAAAAATAATCTACTTTTCGGAAGCCGCATTCTACTTTCAAACTACGTTTTACCACGTTAAAAGTCAATCCACTTCCAAAACACTCAGCCTAAAACATATAAATTAATAGCCTTCATCAGATATTTCAATGTTATAATCAGCGTATTTTGTAGCTAAAATCTTCTTCGATTCAGCATGATCTGCTTTTCCGTAACCCTGAGAATATCCGTAGACTTTAATAAGTTTAGAATCTGGATTGTGCTCTATTCTACCACCACCTAAGCATTCGGTATCCAGACCTAAGCCTTGACAGGATGTACTTGCACGTTCATATATATCAGAGTGCCATTGACAATCTTTATAGCCCCTTACAATCATTTTACTAGGCTCAGCACCATCCGAAGTCTCTTTACTATAAACTTCAATAAGCACATATTTAAATATGCCCTCTTTAATGTCAACGTTGGGTACAGCATTTAACTTGGCATCTGACATTTTAAAAGCGTTTCTAAAATAAAATCCTTGAAAAATTTGCGGTACCTTTGTGCGTAGGTCAACAAAATTGTTTTTGGTGCATTCTATTGTACACTACAGTGTACACATTTCAAAATAAAATATATAAAAATTTAATAATGCAATAAGGCCGTATCTTTTTGTTCTAATATGTTCATTAGGATATTGGCCATTGGAAAAAAAAATCATTGTCTGCACAAAAAGTTCATCAGGGAAATATATTCGCGAAATTTGTTAACAAAGTCTAATTTTTTTAATCAGCCTTAATCTCCGAAAAAAAAGTGGCGGTTGGTGTATCTCCTAAACTATCAGAGCTAGAATCTCGAAATTTGGCACGTAGCTTCATCTAATGACCAGAACAAAACTCAACAAAGCATTTTCGTAAAAAAGTACTCTTGTAAAAAAAAACTATTAATTTAAAAAAATATAGTATCAAAGATATTAAAAATTTACCTTACGAAAACTACTGCATTCTTGTGTTGTTGGGTTGTGTTGTTGTTGTTAATATTTTACAATAAGTTTTATTTGCAATGACTAAAATTCAGTTGTTTTTCTTTTGTAAATTTAAGTACATTTATAAAAAAAAATAATAATAATTAAAAAGTGACTCTGTTTGTCTAAATTAGTAAAGGTCTTTTTTATGTTTAAATATTATTAATTACTATTATTGTAGATTTAGTTAGTATTTAAAGTTGTTGTTATTTTTATTTTGCAAAAGTTTAATGTTATTAAATTTTTTTAAAATTTATGAAAATCATCATGTTTATAAAATTTTACATTTGGCAGTGCAATCAACCAAAATAGAATCATTTTGCTTTTTATTTTTTTTTTTTATTATTTTCTTTGTAAAAAACACTTTTTTATGCACTTTAGTTAAATTTTTTAATTTTTATTTATTTTATTATGATTTTAATTTAAAAATTGTAAACATTATTATTAAATCACATGTTGAGATTAGATAATTGCTTGAAGATTTTTACTCTACAATATAAAACGACTGTAAATGAGAAATTTTAGTGAAGATATTTATGTACTCCAAATTTGACTAAAAATCCTAAAATTATAGATGGCGGCAGTAGTTTCAAGGCGCCACGTTGTTTAGTATTTTTTTTGGAGCCATAAAAATAAAAGATCTCAGTGTATTTGTAAACATGGACAAAAATTGGTCACCGTTATGTAATTCAATACTTTCATTTGAACGGTTTCATTCGAACAAATATTAAAGCCGAGCTATATTCTACTCTGGGGGAGTCTGCTCCTTCGTTTACTTACAACTATAAAATATTGGTTGGTAGAGTTTAAACGAGACCGTACGAGCTGTCAAGACAAACACCGTAATTGTCGACCAACTGAGGTGTCCACACTAGAAACGGTTAAGAAAATTTACGAAATGGTATTGGATGATCGTTGGCTGAAGGTGATTGAGCTGGCTGAAATGATAGGCATTTCAAAATGTGCTATACATCGCATATTGACCGATAATTTGGAGATGAGAAAGCTGTGCGCAAATGGGTGCCACGCTTGCTCACAATAAAACAAAAACAGCTTCGTAAAGATGATGCGTGTGTTTTCTGGGATGCGCGTGGCATAATTTTTATTGATTATCTTCAAAAAGGAAAAACAATCAACGGCGAATATTATGCTAACTTATTGCAGCGTTCAAGTGATGAAATTAAGGAGAAAGTGTTGTTTCATTAAGACAATGCACAAGTTCCCACATCCACTATTGCCATGGCCAAAATCAATGAACTAAAGTTCGGATTTCTTCATCACGCACCTTATTCGCCAGATTTAGCTCCCTCGGATTATTTTATATTTCCAAACTTGAAAAAATGGATCGGTGGTAAAAGATTTGAAAGCAGTAAAGAGGTGAAGTCTGTTGTCGATGGCTTTATTAAGGAGCTAGACAGTTACTATAAATAGGGTGTCGAAGCTATTGAATATCGCTGGGAAAAGTGTATCGAACTAAAAGGAGAAACAAAGACAACAAAGTTGTTGTGTTGTCTTTGTTAGGTCGGCTAGTTTTGGGACCGCCCTCTTAGTTTCGTGTAAGAAAAAGAGTCTTGAATAAAATTTTAGACTCAAAAAGTAATTTTTTGTTTTTGAACGCATTTAAATGGTTGGCTGGAGATACCGCTAAAATACCGTTATCGATTGAAGACTCTTTTCAGTGACTAATGTTATTCCCAAAATACCGTTACTGAAATAATATAATTCTGTTATCTGTGAATACCGTTACTAATATAAATGAAATACCATTATCCTTCAAATACTGTTACTGAAATAACTAAAGTACTGTTACCAAAACTATCTAAAATAGCGAAACCCTTTCGTATTTTTATTAATTTAAGTCGTTACACGATAAATAAATAATAAATACATATGAGCTACTTCAAAACTTTTTGACACCTGTTGAAACTGACTTTGGATGCCTCTTATTTCTCAAGGTTTCATGAACTGACAGGAACGATGGACAGGGTTAGGTCGATTATACCTAAAAGCCATGACGTGCAAAGTTTCAAGTTTTTACGTATTCACCAAAAGAATTGATGGCCATTTAAAAGTCGAAAAATTAATAAAATTACTTGAAACTTACTAGAGTTTTTTAATTATTTTATTTTTTTTTTCTCATAGTATTTAACTTTCAGATGCAAACCAATACAAAATGGAGTCACTAGACTTGGGAGATATATTCACAGAAAACGTGATTTCGATATCGATGCTGGGTGCAAAGTTGTATGTTGGTTTACAAGTGATGCCAAAATTTCCCGATTTTTAAACTTTCTCATTTTTTTCTACTGGGGGAATTTGCGGCATTTAATGAAATAGAGTTTTGAGAACATTATTTAAAAAATTATGTAGTTTAATACAGTTTGACGTAGAGCACCAAGTTGATGTCAGCGCACCAATAACGGTATAAGAACATCACAAACTTATAAGAGATGGGTTACATTTGAGAAAATGTATGTTTTTTGTGTCTGATATTCACAATTATATTTGAAATTGGCTAGCGTACTGCGTGAATTTCTTTGTAAACAGCACCACCCAGTCAAAAAATTATTTTAAAAATTTTAAAAGTAAAAATTTTATGAACTTTTAAAATATTTTGTGAAATTTTGTTATAAAAATCATATCTTGAGAATATAGCTAGGTATCTAGAGTGAATCTTACGAAGACTAAATTGATAAGTGAGATAAAGTTCATTTTTTTCATTCCTAGCGGGTACAGCGAAAGTTTTTCCCTAAATACATTTGTGATAACAAAACCGCTGTATCAATTCCGTCAAAACGTATGTCAAATAAGAGCTTATAATGAGCTTAATACTAAAATCGAAAAGACATCAAAAAAATTAAGACTTTAAATTTTATGGTGTAAACAAAATTTGCATAACCTCAAAAACCATCATTATAGTGTTTCAAAAAACCGATCCATACATGAACACACATGTACAGTTTAGGGCTGTCATTTATTCGCGTTTTTATTTTGTTCGCATAAACGATCAAACAATTTTTGATCGAAGGATTAATTTTTAAAAATTATTCGATAAATAGAACGAAATACAAATAATTTTAAAAATACTTAAATAATTTCATCTCGCCGTTGTACGAATTCCTGATAAAAATATTAAAAAAAATAGATTTTAAAGTTCTCATACATAATTTATAAAGACGATAGTAGAGAATGAGTTAATAAGATAAACGTTTTTTTATAATTTGTATTTCAATTATAATATTGAATCTATAAGGTTTAATTGAGCTCTTTACGCAGTTTTTTGTAGTTTATGTTTCAGCATATCTAAAACTTTTAATACTGCTTCACCAACACTTATTTTACTATTTGCATACAAGGCATGAAATATGGATTGGTTCATGTGAGATATTTCACTTAAATCTAAAGAAATATCAGTCGCATTTGATGTGCTTAATTCTGAATCGGTAGTACCTAACCTGACTAAACATCCCGCTATTGGCATGACTATCCTGCTTTTCAATATAATTTTTTCTCAATAGAATTTTTACACAAAAAAATTATTTAAAAACGTTCAACAAATTATTCATTTTGGAGCTTTTTGATAGAAATAAAGTTTTAGAGCCAGTAATAGGATTTCGAAATTCGAATCGAAGTCTAAAATTTATTCATTTGTTGTGCCAAAAATATAAATTTTTAAAGTAATATTTGAGCGATTCAAACTAAAAAATTACAAATTTATTTAAATACGTATTTTAAGACAATAAATTTAAAAAATCCCGCTTTTTGCAGCAAAACCCCGATTTGACGACTGCCGAGTCCCGCTTTTTGATCAAAAACAGTGGGTCACGTAAGTAGTACTTAACTCCGTCCCAGCTATCATATTTATCACTATCAGAATCTGAATATTCATATTCATCTAAACATTCATCTCCATTTGTATCCATTGCCATCACTAACAATCTCTCCATCACCATCGACCATGAATTGTCATCATCGGAATCAACAAGCTCTTCGATTTCGCTATTGTTTAGTTCCCACCTTTCCAATGTTTTTCGTGGAACCTTTGTAACTATCAAACACAAGCATTTTAGTAACTATCAAATACAAGCATTTTAGTTAAAGTTTTGTAAATAAATCAAAGGAATTCTTTTGTCTGTTGGCTTGATTACTATTGTTATCGTCATCATAATCATTTTCCAAATCATCGAATTTTAATTTTTTTTTTTTTAAGTTGGTTTTTTCATTATCCATACTGTTATTAAGTTTCATTAAATTCTTTCCCACATTGTATTTTCTTACAAAATGTCGCTTTGAACTATTTATATTTATTAATACATTTTGAATTTAAAATGTATGAAATTATCAGTAACATGTTCATAGATGTAAAGGGTGATTTTTTAGCAACTTTCTTTTTGGCCACACTGTTTTGGCAGCTCAGCTGTTTTCGTGTAACATGTTACTGTTAAACATGTTCAGTTTAGTCCATAATCGACTTACAACGCTTGCAGATTATTGAATTTTATTATCAAAATTCATGCTCGGTTAAGAAAGTGCATCGTGCACTTCTTCAGATTTATGATCAGTTTGGGCGACCTTCTGAGGCGGCTATTCAGAATCTTGTGACTATAGTTCGCACCAAATTTACATTATTGGACATTAAATCACCAACAGGCATACCTAGAGTGCGGACAGAGGAAAATATCGCAGCTGTATCCGACAGTGTTGTTGATGACCATGAATTATCGATTCGGCGCCGCTCGCAGCAATTGGTCCTCTGTTACTCCACTACGTGGAAAATTTTGCGGAAGAATTTGGGTGTAAAACCTTTTAAAATACAGCTGGTACAAGAATTGAAGCCACACGATCTACCACAACAGCTAACTTTTGGTGAATGGGCGCTGGCAAAATTGGATGAAGATCCACTTTTTTATCGGAATATTGTGTTCAGCGACGAAGGTCATTTCTGGTTGAATAGATACGTGATCAAGCAATATTGCAGTATTTGGTGTGAAGAGCAGCCAGAAGCATTGCAAGAACTGCCAATGCATTCCGAAAAATGCACTGTTTGGTGTGGATTGTGGGCCGGTGGCATCATTAAACCGTACTTTTTCAAAGACGACGAAAGGCAGGAAAATTACGAATGTCGAGCACTACCGTGTGATTATTACAAAATTTTTTTTTTTTTGCTGAAAATGGAGGAGCTGGACTTGGGTGACATATGGTTTCAACAAGACGGTGCCACACAGCACACGAAACAATGGCCCAATTGAGAGGCGAGTTCGGTGAACAGTTTATTTCACGTTTGGGGCCGGTCAATTGGCCGCCTAGATCGTGCGATTTAACGCCTTTAGGCTATTTTTAGTGGGGCTGTGTTAAGGCTAATGTCTATAGGGACAAGCCCGCAACGGTTAACGCACTGGAAGTCAATATTGAAGAATTTATTCGTGAGATACCGGCCGATAAGTTGAAGAGAGTATGCCAAAAGTGGACCCAGCGTATGAACCATTCGTGGCGTAGCCGCGGCTACCATTTACATGAAATCATCTTTAAACATTGAATTATATAGATCGTTCAATCGACTCAAATAAAGATTTCAAGCATTTCTCCAAATTTTGTGTTTTTTTTTTAAATCAAATCCGAAAGCTCTTAAAAAATCACCCTTTATAATAGAAACATTTTCTTAAAACATTAAAAAAATTACGAGCATGTACGAAAAGTAACAATATATGACATATACCCTCAAATGTCGGATCGGAACATATATGGATTCATATATGAACTCATACATGTGGCTATATATGACAATATATGAACACTCACACCTCGGAACTTAAAAATCTAACTTTCAACAATTTTAAGAAACAATAATTGTTTATTTTTAAGTCAATGATAAATGAACAATACTGGCATTTTTTCTAAGTAAAAGATATAAAAATTTAATATATAATCACATATAAAATCACATAATAAAGTTAATATCATGTATGGAACAATGTTTAGCATATATTTCAATACATGATATCATACATTATCATATATGAACTTTCTGTTTGAATGTATGAACACATATAAGCTAAAACAATCAACGGCTGTGAGTATTATGCTAACTTATTGCAGCGTTTAAGTAATGAAATTAAGGAAAAAAAGAACGCATTTTGCGAAAAAGAAAGTGTTGTTTCATCAAGACAATGCTCCAGCATACACATTCACTATTGCGATAACTAAAATTATGCACCTTATTCGCCAGATTTGGCACCTTATTCGCCAGATTTGGCTCCCTTAGATTATTTTGTATTTCCAAACTTGCAAAACCTGGCTTGGTGGTAAAAGATTTGCCAACAAGACAGCAAGACCAGTTCTTTACTTAAAAACAGGGTATCAAAGCTATTGAATATCGTTGGGAAAAGTGTATCCAACTAAAAGGAGATTATGTTGAGAAATACAAATTTTTTTCCTCAAATTTTTTGTTTTCTTTGTTAGATTGGCTATTTTGAGACCGCCAAAGTAAATAATGAATTCCAACAAGTCAAACTAATGCACTCAAAAAAGACGCGACACGTCAAAAATTAACATTTAAAATATTTATTTATTATTCTTGTTATTTATTAATAGATATAAAATATTTTACATAAGTATATTTTAATAATTTATCTATTTATCTATTTGCGCTAATTTTTTTTTTTTTTTTTTTCAAAAAATAATTTTTTGTAAATTTTTCATAACTGTAATTACACATAACGGTAAACAAATAAATATAACAAATAAAGACAAATTTAAGAATTGTTTTTGTTTATTATGCAATTTTAGTTTTGCAATAAAATTCCTCGTGGTTCATATCGAAGTGATTTTGAAAATGGTAAAATTTCAGTATATTTAAAAAGTGATATAAGTTTTCGGAAAATCGCTAGAAAAATAAACCGTTAACATGCGATTGTCACAAATTTTGCAAATAATCCGAATGCTTATGGTACAAATAAAACAGGCGTCCCGAAAAAAAATATTTCTAATCGGGATCGGCGTAAAATAATCAACTGTTCCAGCAGCTCACTGAAAAGTCTCCAGCAAATAATCGATGAATGCAAGGTAATTACATATGTCCAAATCAACCACAAGTAGACTCTTAAAGGATTCCCAGAAAATTACTCGTCAAAAGGTGATGTCTATGCCAAGGTTATCACCCCACCACAAAATTGATCGACTTGAATTCGCTAAAAGGAATTTACTACCCTACAGGAGAAAGGTAAGTCAATAAACACTGTTGTTAGTAGGACTGTTTAACCATGAATTTCTTTTAAAGGTGATTTTTTCTGATGATTGTCTACTCTTATGGCTTAAATGTAAAACCAGATGAATAGAAAATTTTTACAAAATTTATGAAAAAATTATTAACGATTCCGATTTTTCTATACATATATTTATAAAGAAGAATCAAGATTGGCTAAATAAGGAGATGCCAGTAGTTATTGAACAGAAAAAAAAGCATTTTCTTATAATAATGACTAACTTATTGGCAAAAATAAAAAAGAAGTTAAGAAGAAAAATGAAGATTTTGAAATTCAAACTATAAGGAGCTACTATGGCAGATAAAGCATGTTTTTGGTTTGTCTCGTAAACTAGATTACAAAAACTCTAAAATGAATCAGTGAAATCGGTCCAAATTTGTAAAATGTATACCCCTTTAAAACTTGTACATAGCGAGATGGTCAACTTTGACACCCTGTAGCACACCCTGTGTTAAAACATGGGGACTGTAGAAACCTTTTTCTTAAAGGCTAGATCCCGCTTTTCAATTTTTGTGGACACTTTTTCGCGATTGGACCAGTACTTTAGAGGATCCATACTTATTTATTACCATGTTTTTTGTGTTTGGAACCACTGTGCGCAGTGTGCATAATTGTATAACATTTTAAAACCCGGTTAACCGGTTTTTTTTTCATATTCCAGAAACCGAAATCGATTTTTCTAAGATTCCAACTATTCGGGAAAATCAAAAGGCCGGTTTTCGAAAAATTACCCTATTATGTAGCGTGTTAGGGTTGGCATTTATTTAAAATATTTAAAATATAGGTAAAAAGGCACTTCGGAAAAAGACACATAAAATCATAACAATTACGAAGGTCGGAAAAAGCTCAGACACCCCTTCGATTAAATTTGAATAGGCATTAATATACATTTTTTTCAGCTTAAGCCAGGCGCGGTTTCAAGGAGAAATGGGAAATTATTCCCAGTAAATGATATTTTTCAATACAAAAATGTAAAAAAGATTAAAAAATAATTAAAAATACCTAAGTATGTTCCAACTAGGAATCCCAGGAATTTATATATATAAGTTCCCCCAAAAACCTTTTCCTGGATCCGCGCCTGGCTTAAGCCAACTATAATTCTTTAACAAAACGTCACTTTTGAAATAACTTAAAACTCATTTTTTTTTAATAAAAAAAAAATACTTGAAATTTATGGGACATGTTTCGTATACCAGTTAATAATGTGTCTTCAAATGCTCTTTCATTTGGTACCCCATTTGTCAGAAATATCTACGAAACAATTCGAAATAAGCAGAAAAAACGAAAATGGGGTAATTTTTGACACATCTTTTTAACCATAGATTGACCCGCTAAAAAACAAAAATACGTGTGTCCCTTATTCTAATTTATTTATTTTTTCTTTATCACATATCCAAATTTCATTATGATCGTAGAGAACCCATCGGGAGACTCCCCTTGTCAGTGTATACAAACAATGTACCGTTATGCATTAGATTATGATCCTTATAAAAATTTAACAAAAAGTATTAAATAGTAGTCGAAGGTCGAATACTATATAGTAAAATGTGTATGTATGCATGTAATATATGTAAGTACAAACTGACTGACACACTAATTTGACCCAATTCGAAATGGTCTTTTCATGCTATTGTTTTGAGTGTGTGTTAGTTAGACCAACTAAAGTTTTCAGATTTTTTTTTTTTTTCATACAAATTTTATATTTGTTCAAATTATAATCATAATTTTTGATTTTGTATTTAGTTTCGAGTAGACACGTTAATGTCGTTGTTGGTAAATGGAATTTTGAAGATTTCTATGTTTTGATATAAAAACATGAGTCAATTCATGAGGGATACATACAACAAACAAATGCAATACACATGTAGAGAAATGTCAATTGATTCAATTCTTTTTAGTTTGCTGCTTGGACAAGTAAACAAATCAATTTTCGATGACAGCCAGTACAAATCGTAACACATAAAACATTTCCCAACACACATGCAATATGCAAAACAGGCCAGACTGTTTGAAAATGTCAAAAAGAAAAATTCGCAAAAACAACAATAGTTGGAATATGGTATAAGAAAATATGAACAACTAGGACAACCCATTAAAATCAAAAAGCATGGAAACAAATAAATGACCTGGCCAGGGCAGAAATAGCAAAGAAGAAGAAGAATCACAAGTAGTAACGAACGGTAAAGACTATTGAAAATATAAAAGGTAGAGAGAAGTGCAATGTCTCAGCTGTGTTGTGAGAGAATTTACAAATGAAACATTCAATAGCAAAGGACATGCGCTGTTAAAAACTCGGAAGTAATAATAACTATGTTGTATTTATACGTCAAAGAAAAACATGACAGACAACGTGAAAGAGAGTATGAAAATTTGTGTGCTATCCATCAGAGATGATAAATAATCAAAATTAACAAAATGTTTTAAATGCACAATGACAAAGATTTAAAAAAGATACTTTTTTATAACAAAAAAGGTCGACTGGCCACCGATACGGTTACACGTAGAGAAAAACTGGTGTGTTTTTATAAAAGTCTTTCCTTGCTAAATTTACTTACAAGGGGGGTATCCCGACCCGGAACGGCAGATCTTAATGAACTTCGGTTGTAGAGAATAAAAATTTCAGCGGCCCGTGTTTTTTTTTAGCTGCCCAATCTCATGTTTAGGCGTTACTAAGTGGGTCAAACATGACTCCATTTTACGTTTTTCCGGTTTATTTTGTTGTATTAAAAGTAATTTGGAATCAAATGAAAGGTTTTTTGAAGGCACATTCACGGGTGTACCAATTATGCACAAAGATTTTCAAGTATTTTTGTTATTTAAAAAATGTGTTTTGTGAAACATTAAATCTGGCGTTTTATTAACGAATTTCAGTTGTATTAAGCTTAAAATAATGCGTATTTAATTTAATCGAGGGGTGTCTTTGCTTTTTCCGATATTCGAAACCTTTTGGGTTTTATGCGACTTTCCCCGAAAAGCCTTTTTCCGGGTCCACTATGTAGGCAATATTGGTATCAACATTTTTGTTTTCTTGAGTAATTTGACAAACTCTAAAACTGTCAGAAGTTATTTAAAATTGTGGAACGTCAATTAAATATTTTATGATGTGTTCTTAACTTAAAATAGAATTTTTTGAATATAATATAAAATTTCGAAATTTCTATTAAAAGTTTTTTAAATTGATAATTACAAAGATTGTATAAAAATTTATGAAAATTGTTCATCATATTCATGAAACGTTTCATAATATATATAAAGCATTTCATAAGAATTTATGAAACTTTTGTGAATCATTTCATACAAAAGTATGAAACTTCATCATGTTTATGAAACATTTCCTGTCATCAATTTTCCCTTTATGAAACAACTTTATTATATTTATGAAGTGTTACATTGGACGATAATCAATGAAGTTTTTCATCATATTTATGAAGTTTTTGATAAATATGATGAAGCTTTTTACCTGAGTGTAGCTACCACAGTTTGAGGATACAAAAACTATCGAAAGTTCTCTATAAATATTTAGATTTATAATCATTTTTGTGTAAGGACTTTTCAAATACCTTTAATTATATCTAATTGTCTTGCGGTTATTTTGGAACCAGGCCGAAAGATCGCCAAATTACAATTTCTATAATTTTCTAACCCTTCGATATGGCACTTATGAGAAAGGAAAGTTTACCTTAAAATTTTTTTTAAACATCCTAATTTTATAAAAATCTGTTTATTAGTTTCGAATATAATGCATCTTAAAAAAAGAAATTTTGCTATTGCACCTTTATTTGACTTACGAAGTTCCAAGGAACGAATTTTCTTTGTAGTACAATCAAAAAATAGTGGTCAGCAAAAAAATTCGCTGAGTCAAAAAAATTTTTGTGATGGGTGGTGCGTGCAAAAAAAAAATGGTAATGTCTGCAAAATCTTTTCCTGAATATCAGCGAACTGATTTATAGCAACAAAATTAGATTCAACAAAAGTTTTGCTAACACTTAGTTAATTAAACATTTAAATAATTGCTAAAAGTTAATAAAATTTTGTTGAATGTTAATAAGACAAAAGAAACTAAAAAATTTGTAGGAAATTTAATCTTTAGTTAATTTATTTGCTGAAAATCTTAAATGTTTTTTGTGATTCTTTTAAAAATAATGTATAATACTCTACAAAATATAAAAAAGATTAGATCTGATCAGATCTAACTATATATGATTGATTTTGATTAGATATGATTGAATATAATTAGATCTGGTGTCAGATCTGATCATATAAGATAGATATTTCATTTGTAATACACTTTATGCCCACGTCTGAATAGATCTAGTGCCAGGTCTGTTCATATCTAAAGGATTTGGTAAATTGGATAATTTTCGTGCCCAGATATCTAAAAAGAATTCATAATCGCATTTATAGAAAGCTTTAAGTGTTTTGCACATGTATGATAACCGATTCGAATGCGGGTATCGGTAAGGGTAACGCTAATTGCTTTTATTTCGGTAACGGTATTTTGGGGGTACCGATATTTCAGTTATTTCGGTAACATTATTTTACGCATACCGGTTTTTTAGTTACTTCGGTAACCGTATTTTAAGAGTAACGTTATTTTAGTTATTAAGGTAATGTTAATGCACACCGATATTATAAGCCCCATTGTGCCCGAGTTCCAATGACAGGCTACTTAATGATCAAACTTTGGGAAATATATCTATTTTAAGGATAATGCTATTACAAATATTTCGGCAACGGCTTTATAGCGATAACGCAATTTTAGTTTTTTCGTTAACGGTATTTTAAGGATATTGATATTTTAGCTATATTGGTAATCGTATTTTACGGTAATTGGTAATGGTATATAACGATAGCCAGCGGAATTGCCTGCCATCCCTGTTTTGCACGAAAAATAAAAAAAAACTCTCACTTTCACATTTTTACAACCTGTTGTTATGGTCAAATATGCCAAACATCCGGCAGCGGCTTCGGGTAGAAAAAAAACTTTCGGCGGCTGTCGGACGACCAGCGGCTTGCAGCACTGCTAAAGACTACACATTACAAGGGAATGCATAACTTTTTTACTATATTTATCGCACCCATTACCAAAGTTTTTCTAGGAATGTAAGAAATCTCTATGAAAGGCTAAAATAGAGTGAACTTTAATTTTTTAAAACTAAATTTTTATATTTTTATACAAAATTTTAGTTTTTAATACAAAATTTACTACATTTATATACAATATATTTAGCTTAACTTTTAATGTCAATGAAAATAATTGTAAAAAAATAATTGAAAGTAAAGTTTAACCTTTTGAAATGACACACCAAAACAAATCAGTTGTTATTACTAGGGCAACCAAAAAAAACAGTAAAATAACTCGTTAAAACTTTAAATTAAAAAATAAACCCTTAAATATCACTCTACACTCAAAATAAATAAGTTAGTAGAAAAGTTATTAAAACGTCTTGTAGTATATCAATTATACTATTTTTAAATTTTAGTTATACTTATTCAGCACTTAACTTTTTTGAACTAATGTTTTACTAATATTTTACTAATGTTTTACTAATTTATTTTGCTGATAAGCACATGAAAAGTGTGAACGACAACCAGATTGAAAGAAATGCGCAGAATGAATTAGATGTCGCGGCATGTCAAGATGTAGTAGAGACAAGGAAAACGATTCTAAAAAGTACAACACATATAAAAAAATCAAAATTTTAAGAATTTTGTATCTGTTTTTCATATATAAGACATACATACATTGTGAATTAAAAAAACTTAAATTTTGTGTTGTCACCGGTTTATCAAAGTAATTTTCTATTAATTAAATTAAAGACACAATAAAATATTTAAATTTAGTAAAGATTAAATGTGTATTTGTAAACTAAATGTTTATAGTGATATTATAATGAGTTTTATAAATCCTGAAGTATCCTCCTAGTAAACGCCGTCTTCTGGATGTTTCGTGTGAGCAAATACTGACATGGGTTAACACGGAATATCAATTTATGTTCTTGCATTTGAATATGTACAAAATATAGGTTGATGGGTCTACAAAAAAAAAACTATCATTGTTAAATAAACTTTCTAAATAATACGTTTTTAGTTCACCTTCTTAATTTTTTTTATAAATAACGGCATGTTCCAAGAATAATTTATAGAACAAACAAAAAATTAACGAAAAATTTTAAAGTTTTCCTAAGGCTTTCAAAATTTTGAAAATAGACAAAATAACAAACACAATAAAAATTAAAATTAAAAGTTCATATGTCATTAAAACAATAAAAAAAATGTGTTAACATTTCTATGTTGGTGCCTATTAAAGGGCTTAGATCTGGACAAAGCGATTATGAATTCTTTTTAGATATCTGGGCACGAAAATTATCCAATTTACCAGATCCTTTAGATATGAACAGACCTGGCACTAGATCTATTCAGATGTGGGCATAAAGTGTATCACAAATGAAATATCTATCTTATATGATCAGATCTGACACCAGATCTAATTATATTAAATCATATCTAATCAAAATCAATCATATATAGTTAGATCTGATCAGATCTAATCTTCTTTACACGGGATATAAACATTTTTATATTTTGTAGAGTATTATTATACATTATTTTTAAAAGAATCACAAAAAAATTTAAGATTTTCAGCAAATAAATTAACTAAAGATTAAATTTCCTACAAATTTTTTGAGCTTCTTTCTATTAACATTCAACAAAATTTTATTAACTTTTAGCAATTATTTAAATGTTTTAAACTTTTGTTGAATCTAATTTTGTTGCTATAAATCAGTTCGCTGATATTCAGGAAAAGATTTTGCAGACATTACCATTTTTTTTTTGCACGCACCACCCATCACAAAATTTTTTCTGACTCAGCGAATTTTTTTGCTGACTTCACTATTTTTTGATTGTACTACAAAGAAAATTTGTTAGTTAGAACTTCGTAAGTCAAATAAAGGTGCAATAGCAAAATTACTTTTGTTAAGATTCAAAGTTCAAATTAATTTATCAAAATATATTGATAAAGCAATCTGTTGTCTAACACATGTAACATTAATATTTAATTATTAAATTTAACAAAAAAAAAAACTTCAAAATACGGGTTACTTGATAAAAAGCAAAAAATTATATTTTGAAAGAAAATAGCTAAAACAAGCTGAATTTTTAAAGAAAAAAGTCAAAAATTATGAAAGGGATTAATAATAATTTCCTAAATGTGCGCCCCGGTAGGCTAGTTGGTAGCGTGCTGGCTTATCAGTGCGGGGGTCGTGGGTTCGATTCCCACCAGAGGCACTGGTCTGTTTTCGCTACAAACGCGCCGAAGGCCATAGTAGCTAGTGCTCGGTTAGGGTAATAGCATATAATTTGTAATTATATGATTATTAATTAATAAAATAAAAAAAATAATTTCCTAAAGTGAGCCGACCAAATGTCAAAACTGCCAACTGCCATGGACACGCTATCACTATTTTATTGTGTCGTTTCAAAAAAACCCAATATAAAGTGTATTTTTTTGCATATATAAAAGTGAATAACAAACAAGTTTTAAAGAATTTTCCAAGTCGGATTTTTGTAAACTTTATTCAGTTTAAATAAAAATAATTGATCCCATAAAAAACATAATAAAATAAAATTGTGAAAAATTAAATTTTCAGAATGTTCCCTTAAGTTAGGGTTGCCAGATTAAAATTTGCAAAATGCTTGATATTCACCAAAAAAACTCTAGATTTGAAAAAAAAATCTTGACAATTAAAAACACTCAGACGTTAAAACACATACCCCTCTATATATCCCTCTATCTACACGAAAACGCGTGTAAATTGAATTCGAAAATTTGTGTACGAAAAGTAGTGTTAATCGAAAAAAGTCTAAATATGTCTACAAAATTATAGTTTTTTAATATTGAATAGTATTTTAATAGAAATTACGTTAAGGTACTATTAGTGAGTAAAAATTTTTTTTGTTTCATAAAAGGGTCATTAAATGTGCCGGGAATATGTATTTAAAATAGAAAAAAAGTTATACCGATTTTTGTATATCCAAGTTTTGACGACGCTGCGTAAATTTACGAGGGCGGATCAAGAAGTCCGTGACTGTTTGAACTTCCCTCGTAGTTATATGAAATTCAACACTGCTCCCATCAAGTACCACCTGTTAATAGACTACTGTCAAATTTTGAGCAAGTTCCGTCATTTACTTTGCGTTGTTCAAAACAGAGAACCTCGTGGATTTTTTTAAAAATAGAAAAAAGGGAATTACGAGTGCTCATTAAACATTATTTTTTGCGAAAAAAAAAAACAGTCAATCAAACCAATGGAAAGCTTAATAAATACTATAGGGACTCTGCAATATCGATTTCAATGGTAAAAAAGTGGTTTACTGGACGGCCAATTGAGGTCAATACACCCGAAAATGTCGAAAAAAATCTACGATATGGTGTTGGCCAATCGAAGAGTAAAAGTGCGTGAGATTGTTAACTGTGGATGAAACATGGATCCATTACAACACTCCGAAAACCAAGCAGCAGTCTAAACAATGGGTTTCTCCGGGTGAACCGGCTCCGAAGAAGGCCAAGGTAAATTTGTCGGCTAATAGGGTGATGGCAACAGTTTTTTGGGATGCACGCGGTATAATCCACATCAATTATCTTCCAAATGGAAAAAACAATAAACGGCGAATATTATGCCAACTTATTGGATTGATTTAACATAGATTTAAAAAAAGAAACGACACCAGTGACTATTTCCTATTTCCAAACCTAAAGAAATGGCTCGGTGGAAAGAGATTTAGCTCCAAGGATGAAATTATTAATCAACTAACACAGAAAAAAAAAATTGCGCCAAGTAAACATTTTGTTGAATAAAAAAAAAAAATCAATTACTTTTTAATTGATTCAATTAAAAAGTAATCAATATTTTTGTTTATTTAAAGTAATCAATATTATTTAAAATATTGATTACTTTTTAATTGAGTCAATTAAAAAAGTAATTGAATCAATTAAAAAAGTAATTGATTATGTTTTTTTTCTTCAACAAAATGTTTACTTGGCGGAATTTAAGAAATATTTTTTGTGTGTAAATGACTATTTTATTTACCTCGAAAAATCCTAATTTTTGGAAGGGATACAAATATTGGAGAAAAGTTGGACTAAGTGTATTGAGCTAAACGGAGATTATGTTGAAAAATATTTTTTTTTTTGCAAAAAACAAAATCACGGACTTACTGATCCGCCCTCGTATATTCTGCTGTATTTTCATGCGTGTTATTCGTTTCTTACCATAGGTGTTCTATTATTATTATACTCGTATATTATTATTGTTATGATTATACTGTTAGGATTATGTTGTTCCCCTCAGCTCGATAATTTATGATTTACAAAGACCAACAGCGGATAAAGATTGGAAATAAGCAACATTCTGATGCGACTAACGATGGCTGGACAAAGAAAAAGCAGGATAAGGAACTACAGGAGGAAGAATTTGAGATTGCTTATGGATTACTATACGGTGCCTGATTGGCTGATTAGCTATCAGTAAGTTTATAAATATTTATAAAATATAAGTAAAATTGTATTTAAAAAAAACGTTAAACGCGTTTTTCTCGATATGACATTTTTCAAATTTGCGGAAACTCTAGCTCAAAAAACTTTTGTTTATTATAATACCTATTGTGCATTCCCCTACAGATCTGGTGATTCTTTTTTCCCGTTTAGATTTTTTTTTTTTTCGAAAAAACGCTTTACTTCCGGTTTTGGTGGGGGGATGCACAACTAAATATGTCTATATTAAAATGACATTTGATTTTTTTTTTTTCAGATGCACTGGAGAGGCTCTATCATTTGCGCAGATTTGTGCTATTTTTTTTACGTCGACTTCAATGCCCTCTATACTAGAGAAGAAATAAAATATAATTAAAAAAATAAATTTCTTTTTATAAAATATAGATCCTAAGTTATCATATATACAAAAAATTTAGCTCTAAAAATAAATTTTTCACATAAAACTCCCCCTTTACATCTTGTTTTTAAACAAAACAAAACAAGTGTGAAAATAAAAAAAGGAGAATAAAAACAAAAAGCGTGTATTGTATATCTACCAAAGGTAGAGCTTGCACATAACGAACAAGTTTTCAATTTATTTTTGATCAATGGTGATAATCTTTAACTTCGAGCGCATATATTAGTTCTCATTTAGTGGGGAAACAAGTTTATATGAATGTTTGATGTTTTGTATGGAATTGTCACTTCTTTCAAAACGTGTTCCGATGATGGGAACCTAGAAAATTCCCAAAATAGATCCATCAACACATTCCTGAAAGTGGTCAATTAATAAATTTGAAAACAAAAACTCTATAGATTATTTGTTAGGACAATGTCCTAATAAAGAAATATAGAGTATGGCCTCGAACTTGAATAATTTTCATTTTCATTAAAAAAAAATATTTAAAAAGGGTCTTTTTTAACTTCACTCGCTAATAGTACTTTAAACAAAAAAAATAAAAATTGTATTATAGAATCCAATTTACCATTCGCTGTAATCATTTAGTATATTTATAGGTAATTAAAAAAATATGTTGCATTAAAAACTGATAAAAGTAGCATTTTTTCCTAATTAATAATCAGATGAGAACAGCAAAAATAAAACAAAATTGTAATTATATTGGTGTTGAATTTTAGTTAATTGAAAATAACAATTTAGTCTACTAAAATCAGCAAAAACTTCGACTAAATATTTGTAGACAAAAACAGGCAAACAAAAACCGTAATACAAAAAAAATTTTGTTACATTTACTTTAAATTTAGTAGAATACAAATAACAGTACAATTGTGCTAAAATAAACAGTAAAATTTGCTAAAATATTTTAAATTGTTGATTTTAATTTTTTCGTGACTGCTGTTTATTATCTACTAATTACTTTTCATTAACTTAAATGGAGCTTAAATATGACTAAATTTTTAAAGATTTAACAGATTTATTTTTGCTATTCTTACTATGATAATACTTAGGAAAACAAAAAGCGGCCAGTTTTAACAGTTTTCCATGTAATGTCATTTTGAGCTAATATTTAGAATTATATTGCAAATTTTTGTCGATTTGATTTCATTTTCCAACAATTTGATAAGCTTTTAGAGAGTTTTTAATTTAGGTCCACAATAGGGTACATGCTCACTAATGTGGACCTTATCAGTTGTTTTGAAAATTGTTATATAACTTTTTCACATTAGTTCCCTCAAGAAAATTATCTATATGAGAAAACTGCCCAAGGAGTTGGCCTACAAGCTGAAGTATTTGGATTTAGATTACCTCACTTAGTTATTTTATATACCTTAAATACCAGGTGTTGGGCCACATTAGGGTACATTCCCTTCATATTTACAAAGCAAATATCAAAAAATTAGTTTCAATAAATAATTTCAATAAATTTAGCTTAAAATTTTTGATCAGAACTTGTGCTCAATCTAAATAAATAGTCATACCCTTTCAAAAAAAAAAAGAAAAAACACAAGCTGTAGCTAATTTTTGGTTGCCCTAGTTATAAGCTTGATTTGAATACCCTTTTTTAGGAATGGAATTGGGCACAACATAAGAAAATCTTTTTCACAGAGTAATTTTTCTAGTGCGAGTTTTAATGAAATTTTTCACTAAACTAATGGAGTTTTCTCCACATAGTGAATGAAAAATTTCTTAAACTTTATCAAAAAGCTTCGTTATTTTTATGAAACTATTTCTAATGAAATTTTTCATTGAAATTTATGAAAAACTGCATTAGTTTCACGAAAAGTTTCAATGGACGAATTCCAGTGCCAATCCATAGAATTAATGCCAAAATTCTTTGATATCATGCAGATAATTCTTTCAGTGCAGACATCTGCATTGACGAGATTTTTATAAAAAATATATAAAAGAGAAATTCATTTGTAACACACAAATATGGTCCCGTATTTGCTAATTTGGCTAAACTACTCTTTATGTGGCGTTCTGCAAAAAAACTAAGTTGGTAGAATAAAAAATAAATTTTTTTCTATTTATGGGGCCTGGGTCCGAGGGGCCCCCAGGTCCCAAAACTGGTACGCGTAGTAACATGCAAGTGTGGGCACTCTTATAAAGGAAACTTCCTCAGGATTTCAAAAATGATATTATTTTTAGCATCTATGATACGTAGAGCCCTCTACACCTGTTTACAAACTTTGCATCCAGAGCTATTTTCGAAAACACTTACAAATGCATCGAAATTACAACAAAATAAATTTTTTTGATAAAATCACAAAATGGAAAAGCTTTACTCTGCGAAGCCGCTAAACTGGCTATCACATAGGAGACAACCCCTAAGCCCGGCCGAATGCCGCTCACGCAGAAAAACTTTCCGCAGCGAAGCCGGTCTGTGGACGGTCTGGAGGAGAAAACCCTTTAGCCGATGAATTTTGAACTATCGCCTCTAAGCGGTTATCCCTGGGTAATGCCAACGATAATAACTAAAGTCACATTTTCATGTAAAATTCATTATTTGAACAGTAAATTTTACAAAATTTCAAAAAAAAAAAAAAAAAAAACTTCCTCCCCATTTGAGTACTTACAATAGCTCTAGAGGGCGCTACGTACCATGAGTCATAAAAATAATATAATTTTTGACATCTTGAGGAAATTCCCTATCATTTGAGTGCCCACACTTATATGTTTCTACGCATACCGGTTTTTGGGGCCGGGACCCTTGGGGATAGACAAAAATTTTCTTTTTTAATTCCAAACGGGGTAATTTTTACTTTTTTTTAGGAACAGTGCAGTTCTGAAGTGAAGACTTATTTTACTCGCGTGAGTATGAGTAGCAAAAATTTTTCGTGAGTGTGCGTAAACTAAATTTTTGCGAGAGTGAGTGTGAGTGAGTAGAATTTTACAAAAAAAAAATTTCTTTCTAATTAAATATTTTCTTTAATATTTTCCCCCATGTTTTTGAGTTTTTAAAATACAAAATAAATTACAAAATTACACATTCAGGGCAATTTTGAGTTAAATATTCACATTTTTACATTTTATTTTTTCCGGTAAGATTTCCTTTCGTGAATTTGAGTGGTTCACGTGAGTCACGTGTGATCACTCGAGATTGTGAGTAAAATCAGAATTTACTCACATGAGTGAGTAAGAAAAAATGCTCGTGTGTGAGTGGAATTTTTCTCTCGTGACCGTGAGTGAGTGTGAGTCAAAATTCAATCACGTGCCCATCTCTTCGATTTCGCTAAATTTTGGATAAAAGAGAGACATGTCTTAAATTTACATGTATAAATTTTATTCTGTACACACAACAAATCGTTGCCAAGTAAATATTAGAATTTCAACTAATAAAGTTTTTTTACATAAATTATTCAATAATTAAGTAGAAACAAGTAAAAACTTGGTAAAGTGTTACTAGTTTTCGCGTAACTTTTGTAAATAAACTTTATTAGTTGAAATGCTCCTAATTACTTGGCACAGATTTGTTTGTGTCTATCAAGTTAAAGTACTGCAGAAAAGTAAATTATTTAGAAAATTATTCTTCTGAGTTCATTACAGTATTAGGAGAGAACTTGGTGCCAGTTATTGAAAATAGGAACGTAGAAGAATTAATTTTCCAACAAGACAAAGCCTCAGTACATGTAAGTCGTCAGACGATGGAATGGCTATCATCAAAAAATATAAGAGTATTGGAATGACCCGCATGTTAGCCGGATCAAAACCCCATTGAGAATATTTGGGAAATATAAACCTTTATTATATTAAATCGATCTAAAAGAAGCAGTTATTGATGCGTCGAGATCTATAACGTAAGAAATTCGTATAAGTCTGGTAGATTATGGTATGTCTGATAGAATTTTCGTGTTGATTCAGAAAAAGCAGGCCTTAAGCATTATTAAAATCGTTGCTTTAAAATATTTTTTTTTAATTATTTTAAATTTTGATATATTAAGTTCTTATACACTCTTAATAATCCATACTAAAAACACGAAAAAGATGTTAAAACAACGAAATCTTTTGTAAAATAAACAAAATTTCGTGTATTTTACAAAAGTTTTTGTTATTTTGACATTTTTTTCGTATTTTTATGCATGAATTATTCTCAGTGTAGTTATGAAATACTAATTGATTTTGTTATTCCCTTTTAAATAATAAAATAAAAAATTGGTTTTTGTTAAATATTATTAATTTTCCATGGATTTTACATATGTATCTTTTAAACTCTTCTGCGTTTTTTAACTAACGAAATTTAGTGAATTTAATGAGTAATTATAGTTTTGCAACGCAGTGTAGGAATTACATGGCACACTTCAAAAAAAAGTCAGTAAAGTCAGCAACATTTTTGCTTGGAAGAAGGATCTTAACAGAAAAATTGCTAATTTACCATTTTTTTGTTGATATTAGCAATTTTTCTTCAAGGATCCTTCCAGCAAAAACGTTGCTGACTTTTTTTGAGTGCCTTTTTATTGACATTTCTATTGAAATGCACATATGAGCTTTTCTCAAACATATTTAAAATTGGGACTACAAACAACAAATTTTAAATTTTATGGCACATTAATAAGATTTTATACGATAATAAACCACAATTTAGGCACGCCAAGTCCGTTTTGCTAGCATTACGTTCTAAAAGGGGTGCAAAAGTTATGGCTTTTTAAATTTTAAAATTTTCAAAAAAAAACTTTTTGATTAATTTCAAAATAATGAAATAATAAAAACATATTTTTTGGCGTTTTCATGGAAATTTTGAGCTTTCCAATAAATCTTTTTCAAATTCTGTGATATTTCAAAAAACTTTAATTTTTGGCTTAAAATCGCTCGTCCCGCGATATTGAAAAATGATAACTTGTATGTAACACAGTGCTATATGAAAATGAAAATTATTCGAGTTCGAGGGCATACTCTATATTTCTTCATTAGGATATTGTCCTAACAAATAATCTATAGAGTTTTTTGTTTTCAAATTTATTATTTCACCCTGTCAGGAATGTGTCGATAGATCTATTTCGGGAATTTTCTAGGTTCCCATCATCAGAACACGTTTTGAAAGCGGGTAACAAGCCCATGCCAAACATCAAACATTCATATGAACTAGTTCACTCACTACATGAGAACTAATATACATATGAGTTTGAAGTTAAAGATTATGTAGTGGGCAGTTTTGGTTAAGAATAAGAACTTAATTTTGTATATAGTTTACCAATTTTTTTTAATCGATTAATTTTTTTGGGTAAATGCTGCTATATATATATATATTATAAGAGATAGTATATGAGTGTAGAGGTGAAGATTAGCTTGTGTGTATTAATTGTCGTTACTAAATATTGGGACTTTTACTCAATTTGTTTTTGGTTTGTTTGTAGGTGTTACTATCAGCAGGGGGGATGGGGCAAATGGTTTTTATGTAGTTACTAACGGTATTCAAAATTTGCATCATTTAGTAAATCTGGTTGGAGTTTGGAATTGAAATTTTAATTGCAAACTAGTAGTCGAATTACAAAGTTGAGTAAAAATATTGACGGAGTGTTTGGAATAAACGTGTAATTTCAATTTTAAAATTAAAGTTTTTTGGTTGATTGGGAAACTGTACCACATTTGGTGTACAATTTTCTTGTGTGAATTTTTGTATTGACGGTACGTCTGATGGTATGTTTTTTTTTTGGAACTGGACCATAGAGGAGCGACCGTGGTGGCCTTAGTTCCTTCCTTGGCGGAACAAGTTTTGGTGAGTTTTTTTTCTTGTGAAATGTGGGAGTTCGTTCCTAATACCTAAATATTTTATAGACACGTTTTTTGTCGTTTTGGTGGACGACCGGGGAACGGGTTTTTTTCACACACGTGTTGTGTGAAAGATTCCGGACACGTGGAATTTTATTTCCACGTGTGTGTGTGTCGGTTCTACCCGTTGTGACTATGTAAATGGTGGTCTCTACCAGTGTGGTGGCTGTAATATTGAGTTTTGTTGTGGAACGTGCGGTTTCCAAGTGTACCCACATAACCTGTTGAAATTTCCTTAGGACTTCTTGTGGGGCTTAGATTCAACTGAAGAATAAATACCGCTCCTTACCTGCTGAAAATTGGTGGTGCCTGGACAAGTGAAAATTTAAAATCTTTGTTATTGTTTTTTTTATAAAAACTTAAATTTTATAAGTTCTTGGAATCATGAAAGTTTGAACCAAAAGATTTATGGTAAAACTTAATAATTTTTTTTTGGTAAAGTTTATAAAACTTTATATTAATTTCTGGTTGCACCGTGTGCAATTAGAGGTTAATCTTTAGTTTTTGGTTCGCTCAAGCCGGGATCAAAACGCTAAAAGAACCAAAATTATCTAATTAATATTTTTTTTGACAACACCACAATACAGCATCGTCATCTATGGGCCCACAGATTCAACGATGGAGTACTAAGAAAATTGTGAGTATTAAATGAAATATTTTGGGATCTCTGTTGCGGTTAAAGAACGGGTGAACCAGTTGCTGAAGTACATTTTTTTTAAGGTCATATTTTTTTTTGCGATATGGCCCGGGTTTTTGTTAATAAATGTTAATGAAGATTTACTTTTTTTTTTTTGGTTTGGACCGATTGAAATAAGAATTGATCAGTACCTCATCTAATTAAAAATTTCCAAAATTATTTGTATATTTTTTTTTTGGCAGTTTTTTTCTCACTTTTAAAAGTGTCATATTTCCTCATTGTTTATAAATATTGTAATTATAAATGGTAGATTTAAAATAATCGTAATTATTATTATCAATTTATTTTTGTGAACTTATGGAAAATAAATTTATGCTTCTGGCATAAATGGATCATAAAAAGTATCCACAGTTTTAACTTTATCTATTTTTGTGGTACTGTTATGATGTTGGCTTAGGCTTTAGTAGTCTGATGTCTGTCGGAGTAGTCGGTAATTTAAAAATTATAACGGGTTAAATTTATTTAACCCAATATTAGCAAAGGGCGTTCAGGGGAATTAGATATACTGTTCGCAAGGTAGGGAGGGCATTGGATAATGGGGCCCAATACCATCTAGGGGTTCCCTTATATAAACGCGCATAGTAAAAAGGGATATTTTAGGATAACTGGGTTTTTTTTGTCCGTCTTTTTATATAAATAATTTGCTTTATAGTTAATAGTGATTGGCACTAGACCGTTCGCGATTTTTTTTATTTTTATGATTCGTTCATACCTTTGTACCGCAAAGTGCACCTAATAATATTTGTGTGTGTGTGGTTGGTTTGTGGATTAGGAAGAACTCACCCATTTCGGCGAGCTAGCAAGAGCATAGCTAGAGGTGCACAACCCTCCGATTCCGCACTCCAAAACGGGAGAACTTGGCCGGCTAGCAACGGTTAGCTTCATATGAGGTTTTCGGTCTTACAAATTCACTTCCCCCCACTCCCATACCACAATTATAACCATTGATCAAAAAATAAATTGAAAACTTGTTTGATGTGCAAGGTCCACCTCCGGTGTATATTCAATTTTCATTGCACAATTAAAGGTCGAACTTGTATAAAAGGCAAAGTATCGCCTAGTTTACTTCCCCTGTTTTGTTTACAAACTAAACAAAATATAAAAAGGAGAGAAAAACAAAAAACGTATATTGAATATCCACCAGAGGTGGATCTTGCACATCAAACAAGTTTTCAATTTATTTTTTGATCAATGGTTATAATCTTTAACTTCAAACTCATATGAATATTAGTTCTCATGTAGTGAGTGAACTAGTTCATATGAATGTTTGATGTTTGGCATGGGCTTGCTACCGCTTTCAAAACGTGTTCTGATGATGGGAACCTAGAAAATTCCCGAAATAGATCTATCGACACATTCCTGAAAGGGTCAAATAATAAATTTGAAAACAAAAAACTCTATAGATTATTTGTTAGGACAATATCCTAATGAAGAAATATAGAGTATGGCCTCGAACTTGAATAATTTTCATTACACAATTAAAGGTCGAAAAAACATAATTTTTATGTTTAATAAAAATTATAACAAACAGTGCTATATTTGAAAAAAAAATAATGGTAATAAATATTATGCTCCATTGAGGAGTAAAGAAGGACAAAGAAAAAAAAAAATATATTAAACTTCTTAGCTACTGATCGATCCGATCGGTATGAATCAAATTGGAAAATGCAAAAGAGTTGTTAATCTTTTGAAATAATGTTATTGGGTGAAAATATTTTAACATTTTCAGTTTGAAAATTCCGTATGTTAACAAAACAATTACGCAGAAAATATCCATCGACTTCATTTGTTCACTTTGTAATTAGTTGGTATTGGTACTTTTGGTTTCTACTCCGTACATAATATCCAAAATTTCGGCACTTTTGTACATTATTTATCATCCCTGCAAACATTTCTTTGTTTTCTTTCTTTTCTTTTTTTTTAAGTTCCGTTTAATGTAAACTTGTGTATATTTTTGCATTAATTGTTTTCGCTTCCCATGAATAAAGGGAAACAGGTGGTGGTGGGGGGGAGTTTCGGTTAAAAAGAGAAAACAAAAAAGAGCAAGAGATGACATTCTAAATTGTGCAACAAACAAAATTTTAATACTCAATAACTTATTGTTTGAATGCAATTATTATGATACGACTAAACTTTTTGTTCTACACTTCCCGATACCATTAGATTTGTATTCGTTTAAATCGGTATAAAGAAAATAAGAAAAATTTTATGATTAATCATATGAAATGATGACAAACAAACGGAAATCGAATCAATTCAACTTTGTTCAGTTATTACATATATCAAACATTAAGAAATTTATTTTTGTTATTAGAGGAATTTTAAATTTTATATTGAGTAATAAACTTTTTTTTTTATAAATTTTTACATTGTATTTTTGTTAGATTTTATTAATTTGTGTTTATTTTTTGTTAAAACAGGGATTTTTACGACCATTACGACCGACCGACAGACAGACAGACCGACGACAACATTTACGACATTAAAAACAGGCTGTTTTTGATGGCTGGCTGGCTGACAAGAACAATAATAATAACAACGACGACAACGAACACGAGCAACACGACAATTCATTCGGGTATCATTCGCCACAGAACGTGTGGTTAAAGTTAGTGTGTATCTATATGGGCGAAAATTCTATACATGTGTATATCAAACACACACAAACCCTTATAGAATATTTGAATATGTATATATTGATGTTGTATATGTATAAATTAAAAGAATTTTTTAAATTTTCAACTTTTTCATATAAAAATTTCACTTAATTTTTTTTTTTTTTTTTTTTTGATATTTTCACAACACACCTTTTATTTGATTGAATTTTTAATACGCAACGACGTTGTCGTATCGTGTTTTTCATATTTTTTTATGGATTTCTATTCTTTCTTTTATTTGCTATAATAATAATATTTTCTATAATATTTAAAATTTTCTTCTTTTTTTCCACTTGGAACTATTTTTGCTGTTGTTCTTTAACTACCGTACACGATGATGACAACGTTGACCACGTATCTATGGCAGACATTATGGGAAAACGTACAAATTGATACTGGGCCAAGTATTTCTGGGTTGATTTCGTTCTTGTGCCACTAAATGGATTTAAACACACAAAAACTAAAGAAAGAAAAATCATTTCATCGTGTTTTGCTCGCTCTCATCGTCATCATCATCATCATCGAATTTATCGTGAAAACGTTGTTTGTTTCCATCCACTCTCCTAACAATAAATAATTCTCCCCTATAAAATACTTTTTCAAATAATCAAATTGAGCATAATGAGAATTTAAAATAATTTAGTTTCGATGATGATGATGATGTTGCCCCATCGAATAAATTGTCTTTTGTTCCTCTTTATAAACAAACCAGAATGTTTATACGATTTTGTATAGTGCGTAAAGCTCAACTATGTAGAACAGGTTAAGGTAACCATCGTTGTAGTAGTAGTAGAAGTAGTTGTAGAATTAGTGTAGTTGTAGTGGAAAGTAGTAAACACAACCAGCAGACTTGGGGTGACATATAAATTATTCTAAGGGTTGTTATTGTATTGTTATACGAAGATATGCAACTGTGTAAGCGAATTTAGAGAAATGTATTCGTGTGTATCCAAGTGTAATTGTGTGTGTGTGTGTGATTTGTTGCACAAATATCTATAGTAGTTAAAATAAAGTAGGAAATGTAGTAATAATGAAAAGTCCTTTCTTAACTTTTTTTAAGTTTAACAACAAAGAGAGAATTATTGTGGACGAAAACTAATGAACATTTTCAGTAAACAAATGAAACTTTTCTTCACAAAATAAACGAAAATTTATGAAAAGCTTCATATTTTTTATGAAAATAGCTTTTAATTGAAAATTGTAATTAAAAAAGTAATTATTTTTTTTGAAAAAGTATTTTTATTTATAACGCAGTATTACACGGTGTTAGAAATTAGAAACAATTTATATATTTTTCAAATGACCTAGTGTAGGTTATCAGTCTGATTGAGTAAGTCACTTTTCCATTTTCAGTATTTTGAATACACCCTCAAAATCTGAAGTTATCAATAAAAAATCGAACCGATTTTATACTTTTTAACGGTTTTGGAAAGATGAATAGTTAAGATTTTATATATGTATGTTTATACGTTTTTTGTTAAACAAAAAACCGTGCAATATTTATTAATTACTCAAAAAAGTTTTTGCCCGCTAACTTATTAGCAGACTTTATCTACTGACAGGTCCTTACATGTTTCATTTCGCGTCACCGAAAATCATCAGAGAACCAATGTAGAAGGGCTAGAATATTCTATCCAAATTTTGAAGGAAAAAGAACAACGCTTTACCCGTATTGTTATATTTACTCGATGAGAAGTAAAAAACAAAATTGGAAGAATTGAACTAAGTCAAATCAAAAATAAAACATTTTTAACTAATAAACATTGTTCGTGTATAGATTAAGGAAAAAGATCAACGCTTTACCCGTATTGTTATATTTACTCGATGAGAAGTAAAAAACAAAATTGGAAAAATTGAACTAATCATTTATTTTATTTTAAAATGTATGCAAAAATTACGAAAAAAACCCCTTCCAAAAAATCTGAAAAAAATCTCAAAAATCTTTACCCCATAAGCATTCAAATTAAGCTTGAGTAACAAACAAAAATTTATTTTTAGATGTCCCAATACATGTGACCTATAGAAGTTGTATGATAAAAAAGTGGATTTAATAAACATTTTGTACGGTGACATGATTTAATGTTAATATAAAAATATTTATATTTCTCATGAATGTACTTAAAAAATTCTGATATGAATATTGTGCATGTCTTACATGTCTTATGGCAAACAATAATGCAAAATTTACAGAAAATATTATTTTGTATGGCGAAGTACAAAAAAAACATATTATCGCTACATTTACTACTAACTTTGGTTAAATATATTTAAAATTATGTATAGTTGGAAAGCTTATTAAAAAATAAACCATATGATGTAAAAATAAGATAACCTACGCAATAAGTCCCAGGTGCAACAAGTCCCAGTGCAAAAGCTCCCAATGAAATAAATTCGAAAAAAATTAAATAAGTCCCGTCTCGAAAAAGTGAAATAAATTCCAAAAAAATTAAATAATTTCCAAAACAAAAATGAAACAAATCCTAGGTGTTGGTTGTTAATTCATCATGAAATAATTTCCAAAGAATAAAATGAAATAACTCCCAAAATAGTCCATGCTACACAAAAGAAGTAAGGGCGTACCGTTATATTCCCCAAAGTCATATTGCCCAAAAACCAAAATGACATATTGCCCAAATGTCCGCATATCCCCCAAACTTGTGGATGTTAATATGTTATAACGACCAAATCAATGACAGAAAATCCAAAGCATTTTTTGCGCGCTATGACGGTAAAAAAAGAAGTTATTGCCCAAAATCATAATTTATTTTATTTTTTAAATGTCATAAGACATAATGTCTTTTGTGTCGCACGCAGAAAAAACTTTATTTCGCGAAGCCGCCTGCCGCATTCTACGGAGGAAATACCCCCTAAGAACTTGTTTTTCAAATCAGATGTCGAATGCGTTGAAATCTTATATTTTTAAGACATCAAGTAACATTTATTTGACCTGTCATAACTTTTTATGTCCCAAAATACAAAAGCACACCAAGATTTGTTGGTTTTTAATGATTATTTTTTTAAAAGTCTATTTTATTAAAAATTTTACGTATATATTAGTGTCTAAACGGACCAAATATGGTTTTCGGGAAAAACCCGATCAAATACGAGTCGATTTGAATTTAAGAAGGATTATTATATGTGAATTTGGACGTCGTACCGGTATACTTCCCCATATAATATTTTATAGACTTTATATTCATAAAAATATGAAGATGTTGATGTACTTCTCCAAAAAAAAACTGAACCCATTAAATATTTTTATCTGGGCGAGGGGCTTGAAAAGGGACGACCCACAATTTAAAAAAGTTAGTATGTTTTGACTTAAAATACATATTTACAACAAAATCCTCAAAAAAAAAATTTGAAGTGTTTTTATTGTGCATTTTTGTTGATAAGTGAAATATAGTGCGAACCACATAAACATGTGAGTTCACAAATTTGTCCTACCTGGTATAAGTAATCAGTTGTAAATTTTGTACTCAACACTAGACAAAGGAATAATAAAACTATTTAATGCAAATCATATAGGCAAATGAGTTAAACACTATAAGGACAAGGGTTAGTACTATAGTAATTTTTCTGGTACTATTTCAACCTCAAAAGTACTATGGTACTCCTATGATTCAATTGGCACTTTTTACTAGTGATGGGTACGTGAGCAGAGTTTTTCGTGATTCACGTGAATCACGCGTGAGTGTGAGTAAAGCTTTATTTTACTCACGTAGACGTGAGTGAGTGTGAGTAGGAAAAAATATTTGTGTGTCAAATTATTGCGTGAGCGTGAGTTAGAAAATTTGTCTTATTCACGTAAATTACGAGTGATTACGCGTAGGTGTGGGTGAAATCTGAATTGACTAGATAAACAATGTTCGGGAGTAATTGTGCGTGATTGATATTTTTGCTCATTAGTTAGGGTGAATCAAAATGAACTCACGTTCCCATCTCTACTATTTACTAATTTTTATAATTTTTTAAATAATTCATATTTTATGAGTCATAGAAAAATTCATAGTCACTGTAAATCAATTACTAAGATATTGAATAAAGTGAGATATGACTTACTTAAATTTATATTTATTCAATTTGATTCCATTTAATAATTTGGTTTCTGATCTTATTTGTTAGAAATGAATTGGTTTAATTCTATGAAAACAACACAGTGTGACAGTGAAAATATACTTTTAAAATTACCTAGTGTAGGTTGTACTCCTGGTAGAGTAAATCACTTAACAACTTTCCGAAGTTTGAATACACCCTCAAAATCTAAAGTTATCATTAAAAAAAAGTTTTTTCACGGACTAAAATATTTTTAACTTACAATTATTTAGTTTTAAACTGATTTTAATTTTTTTTATGTGTTTGGAAAGATGTATACACTCATACATGTTACAAAATTTTAAGGTATTTTGACATTGCGAACAATTTTGTAATATACACAAATGACATTTCGTTTTCAAAACAAAATTTTGTTTGTATATTTTACAAAATTTTGTAAAAACACAAAAACATTTGTAAATATATAATTATTTAGTTAAATTTTCTAATTATTTGAGTTAAGGTTTGTTGTTTTTATTTTATAAAAGTTTTTTATTTTCAATATTTCGCTACTCCTTTGTGTAGCATCTTCAGGAAAATAAATAAATTAATAAATTTTCAAAAAATTTTAAAGTTTGAAAAAATTTTTGAAAGTTTGAAAACATATTTAAAATACTTGACAAATATTTCTAAAACAAAAAATATAAATAATTAACACTTAAAAAATCTATTGATGTAATATTTGTTATAAATTAATGTAGTATGTGTTATTTCTTTTGTAATAAATATTTATAATTCTGTGCTAAATTTTCAATATCTATCTTAAAATTAATTCTATTTGTTAATGGTGTATTAATTATCTGTAACATTTCTAATAAATAACGACGTTTGTAATTTTGTTCTGTATTTAAAATTGAAACATTTTCAAAGTCTGGATAGTGATTATATCTTGAACAATGAGAAGATAATGCTGTTTTTTGTGAATTAATATTCCTATATTTCTGATCTGATCTATGTCCAGCTAATCTAGTTCTCAATTTATTTTTCGTTGTACCTATATATACTTTATCACAATTTTCTACATTATTTCCACTACATGGTATTTTATACACTATATTTGCCATGTCTAATTTCTGTATCCTATCCTTTGTCCTATTATATAATTTATTAACTGTATTGAATGATTTAAAAGCTATTCTATATCTATTAGTATCGATGATATTCGATCTTTCTAAACATTCTGATAATCCCGGTACATAAACCATAGACTTGTAAATTCTCTGTTCATTCAAGTTATTTGTGCTGTTATTCCTTCTAAATTTATACTGATTTATTAATGAACAGATTAATTTTATTGGAAAATCATTATCCATTAATAAATTCTTAATAATTTCCTCATTCTTCCTGTGAAATTCTCTGTCACTAATAGTTAAAACTCTTTCTATTAAATTCTTTGCAGTATTAATGATAATTCTCCTATTATGTTTTGAATAAAAATTAATAATTCTACCTGATGCCGTTGGTTTTTGATACCAATCCATTATCAAATTGTTACCTCTTCTAACTACCAAAGTATCTAAATAAGAAAGTCTTGAGTCGCGTTCCTTTTCCATGGTAAATTTAATATCCGTATTAAATTCATTTAATGCAATCAACATATCATCTATTGCATTCTCAGAAATAACACAAAATATGTCGTCAACATATTTTGTTATTATCTTTGGTTTGATATCAAGTTTCTCAATACATGTGTCCAGTAATTTATCCATAACTATATCAGCAACAATTGGAGAAGCAGTGGATCCCATTGGGAGTCCTTTTTGTTGGAAATAAATCTTCTCACCGTATTGAAAGTATCTATTATCCTCTATACAAAATTTTAAAATACGTAAAAATAGGTCTTTATCAATAGACGTATATTCCTTGATAACATTCCATTCTCCTTCTATAATATTAATTGCTAAACTAACAGGGATACTCGGGAATAATGAAACCACATCAAATGAAACTAATTTTTCATCATCCTGAATTCGTTTGTCCAATAATCTATTCTTAAATTCAATAGAATTCCTCACATTATTCTTAGAACGTTCTGTAATCTTATTTACAGAACGTTCTAAGTATACAAAATAATTTTGTACAGTTTCTTATATTTTAGAATTTTCTTTTTGTATTATTTACGAAAATTTTGTAATGTTACAAAATTTTTTGTACTTTACGCTAAAAATAATTTACGAAATGATTTTTGTATTATTTCCAAATTTTCCAAATTTATAAAATTTGATATATACGAAAATTTTGTAATATTTACAAAATGTTTGTACATTTAACGAAAAAATTTACGAAAAATAATTTTGTAGCTTTAGGCATGGATTTTTATGAGTGTATACTTTTAACGAACTCATGTTTAAATATTATCCAAAATATTTAAAACTTTTAACTTCTATTAAAGTATTAGAAATTTATTTTAAAACCAAAACCGTTTAAAATCGGATCAAAACTGACTAAGAAGGGTAGACACCGAAGGGTACACACCGATTTAAATGAATCTTATATAAGTTATAAAGGACATAAATTTAAGGTTGACCTGCTTTTTTATGCGCCATCTCGAAGGTTTCAGGGTTGAAAAGTGGGATCAAATATGACCCCATTTTGAGTTTTTTGATAGTTATGGCATTTCCTCAAAAGAAACCGGAAAAGTATTTCAGAGAAGCATTTCCCGGTGCACTTTTTTGTAAAAATTTTGATTATTGTTGTTCTCCAAAAAAAATGTAGTAATTTTTTGGTATTTCATATGAGGATGTATACCGGTACGACGTCCAAATTGTAGTAATCTTTTGGTATTTCATATGAGGATGTATACCGGTACGACGTCCAAATTCAAATATATTAATCCTTATTAAGTATAACTCGACACTTATTTTTCCTTTTTTAATATTCGGCCTATTTCGGATTCGATTAGGTTTTTCTCGAAAGGCCATTATTGGCCCTTTTTTGGGTCTGTATGTACAAAACATAGGTAATATGCATATCACACTTAATATTTTTTAGTGTACATTCAATTGAATAAATTGAAAGTACTCTAAAAAATGTGAAGTTTGATATGCATATTGCCTATGTTTTCTACATACAGATTTTAAAATAGGACCAATGAAGGGCTTTCGGGAAAAACCCGATCAAAGTTAAATTTAGAAAGGATTAATATATGTGAATTTGGAGTTCGTACCGGTATATATAACACCGTGTAATCAACAAAAAACAAATGGCTTCATTAATTAAGACATTGATTGAATAAAATAGAAAATAGTTCAGACAATAAAATAAGTTTTGCTATAAGATTCGTTGAAAATTTAATCAGATTTAAAAATTGAATTCTGGAATGATCTGCCGGAAAAGTCAAGTAAAAAATTTTAAAATTTTGAGAAAGTTTTTAAAGCATTAAGAATTAGTTGTATAATTAGTAATATTATTTGAAAGCAGTAAGGATTTTATTGGACAAAAAATATTGAAAATTTTCTAATGAGAGTTTTTTGCAAATCAGACGAAAAATTTCTTAAAATTAATGAAAAGCTTAAAAATTTTTATGGAACTAGCTTTTGAAACTTCCTACATTCAATGTATGAAACTTTTAATAATTTAAACGAAATTTTTTATAAAATATTATGAAAGTTTGTTCTAATTTAGTGAAATGTTTTCATAGACGAAGCACTTTATTGCTTTTTTAGCAAAAATATATATATATATTTTTTTTTTTGTTGTTAGATGGCAAAAAAAGAAATTGTTTGGTACTAGGGGGGTCAAAAATGTACCATTTTTATAGATGGTTGGTACTATTTTGACAGTTCCATTTATCATCCCTTAACAACAAAAACAGGAAACATATTATATTCTCTCATGTCCTAGATTTCGATGAAAATATCAACAAACTCAAAATCATACTCACACACACACAAGTATGTTATTTACGTACCCATGTACCTACGTACTACACACGTGTGGAATAAACAGGCACAGGAAATTCATGTACTAAAAAAGTGTGTTTTAGGCGCATATAATATGCATGAAAAATCTCAAATTATGCACTACAAATTAAAAAAGTATGTACTTATTTTTTATTTTATTATAAACACAAATGTAACATCCAGTATTACAAAAAAAAATAAATTACTATATAGACTAACTATATGCTCGTGGGTAATTTAGGATCCAAACTGCTTAAGCCCCTTTAAGTGTTCTCTTAAATTTTATATGCAAACTGGGAGTAAGAGAAACAGATTTTAGTGGGTTTTATGCGTTTATTTTTCATATAAACAATTAAACTTTTTTGTAAATTAAGCAAAACGTTTGCTAAGAATGTATTACATACAAATTAACTTTAAAATTTATTTATAATTGCTTAAAAATATGAAAAATAATTCATTTGAAGTATGTACCTCTCTTTTCACGTTTTACGAGATTTATAATTTTTTAAAAACCTTTTTGATTTAACTTCATTTAATTCTAGTACTTACATTTTTTAAAAATTCTAGTTTCACATTATAATAACGAGTGTTAGATTTAGATAAAAATATAATTTTAATCAAATTAATTAACAAAATATGAACTTTTTACGAAATTAAATTAAGAATGCTTACGAAAAAATGTTTACATTTTGTATTTATCATAACTTTATGAAATGAAAAGATACAAACAAGATGTTTACACCAAATTAAAATTTAGAATATATAAAATATTTGCAGTTCATTGCGATACTTAGCGCACTCATTAAAAGAGGCCGTTATTAGTTTGGCACACTGAATTTTTAGCGTTTTTTTTTTATCAATATAAAACTAAAAACTATACGCAAAGAAAAAATATGATTGAACTTGGTTGTGGACACAAAATTATCATATTATGATCCTAAATATCATAAACATGATTCTGACTTATCATATTATGATTACCGATAACGATTTTATCGTCAATTAGAATCATAATATAATTGCTACGACCATATTATTATTGTTACGCATTGCAACCATAACATGATGCTCTTAAACTATCATAATATGATGCTCTTGTTTCTGCGTGTAATATTTTTTTTTTTGTAATATTTTTTTTACTTTTAATACTTTTTTATGAATTTCAATCATGTTTGGCAAATACTAGCCCGCCAGCTCAGGCCGTTATTAATTTTGCACACTATATTTATAAAGTTTTATTTTTTCAATATAAATTTGACAACTAATCTTTTTTGTAATATTTCAGTACTTTTTATACTTTCCTATGAATTTCAATCATGTTTGGCAAACACTAACCATAAAATACCGATAACAATTCAATACCGTTTCAAGGAACTATTTTTAACCTAAAAGGGACACTAACTAAATAACTTAAAATATTCTAACGAGATAACTTCAAATACCGTTAACCTTAAAATACGCTAACGAAATAATACTAAAATATCGATCACCTCAAAATATCCTAACAAAATACATACATAATTTTGTTTCGCTCAAAAACATCATTATTTTAAAATGATCAAAAAAATGTTCATAAATGTAAATTTTGTTAATCATAAATACATACAATCAAAAATTTGCATTTTTGACCTCATGACATCCGACTTTCTTCATATGCTGAACATGAAGACTATATGGAGCAATGTAGACATTCCCGTTTTTAAATCTTTACAATTTTAAAAAAAGCGCGATTTTATTCACGTTTTTAATTTTGCAAAAACTTGAACAAATTTGAAAACTAGTAAACTTTTATAACCTACAGTTTCTAACCTGGCTACTTCAAAATTAAAAAAGCTTCTGAAAGATGCGATTGTCTACTACTGATATATGAAAATAACCTATTTTTTATAAAATGAATTTTTACTGTTTTTTGCAATTTTAGAAATGCATTTTGCACTTTTTAACTTGAGTGTGCTAAAACATTAAGTAAAATAACGTTAACCCTAAAATAACGTAACGAAATAGCGTAATATAACATTAACCCTAAAATAACCTAACGAAATAACTTAAAATAACGGTAAGCTTAAAATAACATAATGATATAACTTGAAATATCATTAACCTTAAAATGCCCGAATCACAAAATATCGTTATCCAATACCGATAACCGAATGAAACGGTTGCCAACCTGATTTCAATTAATTGAACTTAACTTTTTATGTCCATTGTAGTTCTGGCAGGTTTTAGGTGTAAAACTCTGTTTAATCCTATTTCAAAGTATTTTTAAAAAATCTTTATATGTAGTTATTTTTTTGTAAAAATATCGCAACAAGGCAAAACTGAGCCTGTCATAATGTTTTTCTTAAAATCCCCAGAAAAACTTTGGTAATGGGTGCGATAAAGTAATGCATTACCTTGTAATGTGTACTTCTTACCTGTATCATTATTTTCCAACAAGAAGTAATGAGTTACCGATAATTGAACACTCATGGATTACCATGTAATGAGACCTCATTACAGTTTACATTACTTCAAAACATAAAATAATGACTTACCGATCATCAATTACATAATGCATGAATTATAAACGTAAAGTAATTATTAATATATATTTCTATTTATAGACACATTACTTTGTGATTTGTTGTAAGCATAATGGTAAGGTGTATATTTTTGATATCACTAACGAAAACACGAAGCACAACAACTCATCTACATTTTAAGCAATAAAATATTGTATGTATCGATAGCTCAGTTGGTAGAGTTCTCGCCTAACGAATTGTTAAATACGAGAGACTCAAGGTTCAAATCCCAGCATGACCAAGTTATTTATTTAATAAAAAAAAGTTATTTATTTAATTAAAAAAAAATATCTGTAAAAAAAAATTTTTATGCATTTTTTTATGAGAATCTATTTATAGACACATTACTTTTTCCCACCATGTAACCATATAAGTAACCAGTTACTTTACCCACTACAAGGTAATGAGTTACTTTGAGGCTCATCGCCTGTAAAATTCATCAGTGAAGTAACGTGTAAAGTAATACATGAAGCCCTATGGCGATACATTATTTTACCCATGATTTGGTAATGTATGGTTTTGCTGGGTCCACCATTACTGCTGAAGAAACAGATTAGAGGGGTTTATGTAGATTATGTACTTTACCATATATTCAATTGTTCCAATAAAAATATATATAAAGATTTCAATAAAACGTTATAAAATTTATTTGTACTAATACACAGGTTAAGGTAATTTTAGGGCTAGGATTTAATTTTAAGGTTAGAGTTGGGTATAATTGTAATTCAATGCAAATTACATGTGTTATATAGTATTTATCTCGGGGTAAATTTAATAACTTTGAATAATAGCACACTCAGGGAACTTCTGCAGTAAATATTTGTAGTTGCTTGAGTTGTAATATAGTAACTTTATTATTAAGTGAAAAAACAGTTATTTGTAGAAGAAATTTCAGTTTTGACTACAATTATAGTTCATTTAAAAAAAAAAACAAACCACATCAAATGACTGTTTTATGATTTTACATTCATTTTTTACATTCGTCATACATATGTGGTTAATTTTTACTACAGTTGTTAGTCATTTTTTGAACATTAAAAAACAAATGACAATGTTAGTTGAATTTACTTAAATGTATGTCGTCCTTTCTTTAAGTGAAGGTTCATTTGTTTTTAACTACATTTGAAGTGGTATTTACCTACATTGTATTCTAACTGCATAAACTTTGATTTAGAGGATAAGTAAAGCTAAATTTTAAATTCAATGTAAATCTAGCAATTCACTTTTAATATAAGGTGTTTGTAAGTTTAGTTTTATCACTAATAAAGACACTTTTAAAGTTGTTATAAATTTTAACTTGCAGTTGATTGTTCAAATAAAAAAAGTCTACGCCGATAAGCCCAAAACGATGGAGTACAACATTCGCCGCGTTATTGCCAATATACGGCCACAAATGTTGGAAAAAGTCATCGAAAATTGGATCTCCAGATTAGACTACGTCCGAGCCAGCCGTGGCGGTCATATGCCATTTGACATTACAAATGGTTCCACATGGAAGAAGCCGGCTGAAAATGGCCCATTTTGGAAAAAATGTGTACACACACAGACAAATTTATTTCTTTGATAACTGAAATTCGGTTACAACGACTTCGGTTATTACGAATTTCAGTCGGTTGGTACAACTAAACAATAGTTTTCACAACAAAGTTCGTTTAATTGAACTGAATTTTAGTTGCAGCACAAAAAATATTCAGAAATCTACCACTAAAATACACTTTTCAATGTGGTTGGTACTTTATGTCTCTGTGTGTATTATTATAAATTCCCAAAATTCGAAATTTCGAAAAAATTTGCTTTTTATTTCATTTATTCATTTAATATACACTGAGAGAATTATCTTCACTTCAGTAATACATTTCTTCATAGTTTTACTTTTCATAGAATCTATGAAACAGATTTCATTAAAGTCAATGTTTGTAGAATTAATAAAATCTTCTTAAAACTATTTTATCAAGAAGCGTTTATATAATTTATGAAACAGTTTTATAAAAAAATTTTAATATTAAGAAGTTCTTTGAATTAATAAAACTCTTCATGAATATCTTGAAAAATGCATTGGAACTAAGCTAATGATATGATTTTTAAAACAATTTTATAGATGTTCAAAACTAATAAAAGGCTACACTACAATAACGCACTTTATAAAATATGTTGAACACTTGAGAATTAAATCTTAAAACTAAAGTTTGAAATGTATGAAAATTAATGAAATTATGAAACTTTATGAAAAAACAAAAAAATAAGTATTTTAAATAATTTCATAGCTCCAAAGAAAATTTTCATTAAATTTACAAAATCGAATGATTTTTTTTTATGCCACTATGAAATTTTATTAAAAATTTCTTAATATTAATAAAATTTCTGGGATATAATGAAATTGTTTCGCTAATATCATAAAGGATAATGCTAACAGTGTACTTCTCCTTAGGCCGAATTGCTCAAAAATGATGTTTTTTTTTTTTTTGATTTTTGATAAAAGAAACCAACATGCCAATTTGTATGCAAATACTACAACGGTTTCTTTTTTTGTCCACTCCTTATATGGGGACAAAGCACTGTGCGACATTTGGTACGTTCTTTTATCATGGACCATATGTTCTCTACTGGATTGACCAAACGTAGAAGTGACGTTTTATATTGTAACTGAGCAAATACAAATATGTTAAGAAATCCAAATTGATATTTAGAAAATACATAATATTAATATCTCAATCCTAATTTTGAATTTCTCAATATCATTTTGCTTTTCTTAATTTAAAATACACTTTTCTCTATTTAAATTTACCCTTCTCAAAATCTAATTTCTAATTTTCAATTTTCAATTCTCAATATCATTTTGTATTTGTCCATATCTCGAAAGCCGAAAGAGATAGGGTAAAACGGACTTATTTTTAATTCTAATGAAGTACTAACACACCTCGATATCAAAATTGACCCAAGTCTGGGTGGAGTTCATAAATATTTATGAAACAGTTACATTGGACGAAAAATACACCGTTATGTAATTTAACACTTTCATTTGAAAGGTATCAGTCCAACCAATGTTAAATTCGAGCTAGATTCTACTCTGGGGGGATCTGCTCCTTCGTATCCGACTATAAAATATGGGTGTCAGAGTTTAAAAGAGGCCGTACGAGCTGCCAAGACGAACACAGTAGTGGTCGACCAATCGTAGTGTCAATTAGGGTGATAACTTTTTTTGGACAACATTCTCCCCAGGGCAAATATTGTATTAATGATAAAAAAAAACTATTTCAGTTCAATTTGCTAAAATAACCTTACGCACCGACAGCGATTTCTAAAATGCCTTTAATATATTAATATGTGAAAACAGATTTTTTTTATCTAAAAAACTGCAAAAAAAATAGCGGAAATTAAAAGCAAATTTGGAAGAAAACTATTCCATTGACTCGAAAACGGACTACTATTGAAATCAGCATGCCTTAATTATATAGATGTGATGGTCAGACGTTGAGGCATCAAAAAAAGTTTTTTTTTTTAACTTTGTTTGATTCAAAACTTTAACGCGTTTGGTGCGTAACCTTTTTTAACGATAGCGAAAAACTAAAAACGCAGTTCTTAATATTTGCCCATGCCCTACACGATTTTGTCTGGGGAGATTTGATATTTGCAAAAACTGCAAAAAGTTATTACCCTAGTATCCATGCCATAAACGGTTAAGGAAATCCAAAAAACGATATCTGATTATCTTCAGATGAAGGTGCATGAGCACGCTGAAATGATAGATATTTCAAAAAGTTCTATACATTGCATCTAGACCGACAATTTGGATGCGTTTGCACACAAAAGAAAAAAAACAGCGTCGTGAAGATGTTTTAATAGAGTTTGGCGATCTTTCACCGCAATAAAGGCGAGTGTATGCGTCGATTCGTAAACATGGATGAGACATGGGTCCACCACTTGTCACCTGAGACAAAGGATCAGCCAAATCAGTGGACTGGAATGGGAGAATTGTCTAAAAAAGGCGAAGAAGATCCATCTGCAGGCAAGCTCACGGTGGTAAAAGATTTGATAAAAATGAAGAAGTGGAGTCTGCAGTTTTTTTTTTTTTTTTTTTTTTAAAGAGAAGCAACACTCAGGAAATTCTTCCTATTAATTAATGTGTTGCTTTCTTTGGAAATAGTGGAGAGATGAAAGGTGGTGAAAGATGAAGGGCTTCAAACATGGCAACACTGTAATTGCGCGAGTAGATAAGTCTTAGAACAGTTGTTGCTCGCCACCTGATGTAGAGTTGGCGAATTTATTGAAGCTTTTTGTTTCATAGCCCTGATTCATTATTTTACTTCGGTGGGGTTAAGTGCTATGGGAACACCGAAGGTGGGCGCAGCGATACATATAAGTGATAGAAAACTCATACATATTATTTTTCTAAATTGATGTTGTCGTCACCGGGAATCGAACCCGGGACCATCTGTGTAGACAGTTCCTACTACAAACAGAATATCGAATCTATTAAATATCGCTGGGAAAAGTGTATCGAGCTAAAAGGCGATTATGTTGAGAAAGAAAGAAAATGTTTCCCAAATTTGTTGTGTTTTCTTTGTTAGGTCGGCTAATTATGGGACCTCCCTCGTATGTAGCAGAAAATAAAAGAATACCTGCTTGTAAATGAGAAAGGCTAAATAATTTTCTGCATTGGATGATGTTACAGATTTGTTAGTCGGTGCAGTTTTTGTCAAATGGTATAGAATGGTTGAGGTGGTTAAAAATCATGAACATTTTAATTACTCAAAACAAAAAATTGGGTCACACGAGTTGTTTCACAGAGTTTTCACAAGATAGAACAACATGTCGAGGACGAGCTATTAATACAACTGAATACTGATGTCATGGATGTTAGGTGGGGATAATAGATACAATACCATCTCATCATTTCATTAAGAATGTTTGTGTGATTAACTATTTTAATGCAACGAACTGGCTTTACACACATATTGAGAGAATTTTAATTAACCCTCTAAACGGCATAAGCCTTTTGAAATAAAATTTTTACCATGTGTTCGCAACAAAGAAATAAACAATAAGTTCTTCTTTTTTCGTAACATAATAAAAAAAATTTATTATCAAATAACCCAGGTTTTATTAACGAACCCCCTCTTTTCTTAACTATTCTTTTTTTTTTGCTTTAATATAAAATTACCGAAGGGGTTTGAATTCCTTATAACTTTTTTATTATATATATTTTTTTTTTATTTCTTTTCAGTATTTTGTAAAGAGGACTTGGGGAATTTAAAATGGAACCGTACTCAATAGAACAACGTGCCCAAATCGTTGAACATTATTTCTCAAATCAATAGTCCATTGTTTATACTCAATGTGCGGGTTGGAGTGTCAGAGTCAACAATAAATCGTCTGGTTGCAAATTTTTGACAAGGGGCAGTAAGGAACCTTCCTGGTGCCGGCAGGCTACGAACGGTGCACACGGGCGACAATACTGAACGTGTACAGGAGAGTATTCGGGAAGATGGAGAAACATCAATCAAGGGACGTTCGACAAAACATGTCCTCTCACGAGGGTCGCTGCAGAGAATTTTGCATACAATAAGAATGTTTCCATACAAAATTCAGCTTGTCCAAGAATTGAAACGGACAGATTACCAGCAAGGACTTGATTATGCAATTTATTTCCGGCAAAAAGCTAAAGAAAATAATGATTTTATTCATAATTTAATTATGAGCGACGAAGCCCATTTCAATGGGCTTAATAGGCAAAACTGCAGGATATGGGCTATGGAAATTCTAAGAGTAGTTCAACAGCGACAATTACACGCACTTATAATAGATAATTGGCCCATATTTTTTAGAAAATGAACACGGTGTCGCCGTTTTCATCACTGGTGCTCTTTATCGGACAATGTTGGAAAAATTTTTAAGGCCAACCGTGGAAAACCATCCTCAAGTATGGTTTCAACTAGATGGAGCCACAGCGCACACTGCGAGGGACACAATGGGTCTTTTACGCGACATCTTTGGTGAACGAATTATTTCGTGTACAAGCGATTTTAATTGGCCTCTGCGTTCACCGGATTTAACCGCTGCAGACTGTTTCCTTTGGGGTTATTTGAAAAGAAAAGTCTATATTAATAGGCCTAGAAGCATCCAGCAATTAAAAACAGTATACGCGACGAAATAAACAACATAACACCTGCAGTTTTGCGAAAGGTTACGGAAAAGGTTTTGGAGAGAGCACTAATATGCGAAGCAGAAAATGGCCACCACTTGCGAGATATAATTTTTCATAATTAAATTAAAAATATTCGAAAACAACATAATTTTTATTTTTAATTTATAGATTGTATTTAAAAAAAAAAATTATATTTATATCTTAAATAAAATGTTATAATGAACTCAAAGCCCTTCGGTCATTTTGGGCCACCCTGTATAACCCATGTATGAAACTATACTTTGCAGCTCTACAAAATGTAAACTAATGAAGTTATCCTGATTTTTTTAATTCGGTATAAATTGTCAGAATGCCAATTATTAAACTAGTTATTTGGTTTGAACCAAGTGTGTATTGTTGTTAGCGATATTCAGTATTTTCTAAAGGTCTTTTTTCCTAGAGTTTTAAAATTATAGCACAGGTAAGATTTTTTTGGTTTCTGTGCGCCCCGGTAGGATAGTTGGTAGCGTGCTGGCTTATCTGTGCGGGGGTCGTGGGTTCGATTCCCACCAGAGGCACTGGTCTGTTTTCGCTACAACGCGCCGAAGGCCATAGTAGCTAGTGCTCGGTTAGGGTAATAGTATATAATTTGTAATTATATGATTATTAATTAATAAAAAAAAAAAAAAATTTTTGATTTTTAAAGGAATGCACCATTTTTATTGACATTTTTTTTTAAATTCAGGTATTATGAGTAAAATGCCTTAAATTTACCGCCCTTTATCTTTTGCAAAAGGGACAAATTTTGGCTTTTACAAACCAAAAACTATCAATTTTTAAAATTTCGCGATTAATTTGGCCGAAGTCGAAGTGTACACTGAGAGAATTATCTTCACTCCAGTAATGAATTTCTTCATAGTTCTCATGAAAATTATCACTTGAACTCGTCCATTGAAACTTTTCATTGAATTTATAAAACAGGTTTCATTAAAGCCAATGTTTATGAAATTCTTTGTATCACCAAAATCTTCAGTTGTCTGCAATAGAAAAAGATAATTGGATAAACTCAAACCGAGACATTACATACAACAGACAAAATAAACTTTATGAGAATCTGTTTGTCTAAAATGTTCCAATCAATTTATGTATATGGGGGTTTTTATCGCTATCTCACTCCGAAAATCACTATAATGTAAACAAAACCATACGGTTCAAAATTACTTTTTTTTTGCATATGTCATTAGTAACCTGTCTGTGTAGTCTGTGTAGTCTGTGATTTAAGACAAGGTAACAATTAAAGTACTACATTAATCAATTGTTCAGACCACTAAAGGGGGTGACAATTAAGCATACCGACATTTTAATTAAAGCTGGTGAAAACTATAGAACTTTTAGTGTAGTTGAAATTTTACAAATTACTACTCAAAAAAGTAAAAACCCATTTCAATCATGAAAACCACCGATTCAGTTACTTTAATTGCTGAAATTTGATAGCTCTTGAATTGAATTATTTTTTTAATAAATATCAATTCATTTATTTCAAAATGTGATTAACATTGACATACCAAATGAATTTAATACCATTAAATTTAAACCGGCATGTAATTCTCATTTAGTTAGCAGATTTGTTTATACAAACAAATTTACACAGAAATTAAGTTTTTTTCTTTTTATTGAAACGTAGCGAGCCACTGAAATAAAATTATTTAACTTAATATAGCAATAAACCTACTGAGAATTAATGAAATCTAATTAAAATTAATTTAAAATATTTACTATTAATACATAAACATTTATAAAAAACAACTACATACATAAATATTACAAAAAACAACAACAACATGTTTTGAGCGATAGTATAAAAAAATGTCAATCAAGTTCCGAATTTGAGCAAATATTTAATTGATTCAATTAATTTTTAATTGCCAGCTTTTTAAATTTTCAACAAATCGATTTAATTGGAGGGAAATATTTTTGGTACTAATATAAAATGTGATAGTATAATAAAAACTCTTAAACTAAATTCAGATAGGAAAATCCTATTGGCGGGAGGTTTTAATATGGACAGATTGTAAAAAATACCATAAAATAAGTTCTTGAATCTGTATAGAGCCAATGCACTAGGGGGATTTTATTAGGAATTGTTGGCCAAAAGTCAATTTTTTTATGTGTTTCAAAGTCTTTTTTATTTTATACCATTGTAAAGTAAAATATTTAGAAGTAGGCTGACCCTTTTACCGCTAGTACGTAAGTGTCAAAAACAAATTTTAATTACCCGGTTAAAAAGTTCATAAATATTTTTTATGTGATCATATATGGTTTTCCATATTCGTACATACTAGAAGAATTAACCTACATTTCCATATATGGACAATTGTGGTCATATATGTTCATATATGGATTATATGGTCATCCATATACGTTCATACATTCCTAATAATCCATACATAGAAATAGTAAATTATTGTCAGAATTACAAAAACTTTTGTAAAATAGACAAATTTTCGTTTATATTACGGAAGTTTTGGTTATTTTGAAATTTTTTCGTATTTTTACACATGGATCAGTGTACATTATATATTTTTTGCAATGTGTTTTAGAAAATTTTGTATTTTAAAAAACTGTTATAATAACAAAAACAATATTATTTAAAAGGCCTAATTGCAATAAAAAAAGTGGGTTTAAATTTCAAAACATGTTAATTATGTACGAGTATTTATGTCATCGCAAACAATATGTTTATTGTCGCATCATAACGAAATATTTGCCGATTAAGCGACATTTTAAAAACTTTAAAATAAAGTATAACACGACCACATTAAATTAAAACATTGTAAACAATATTAATATTATAAGTTTGTTAAACAGGACCTTACAAATAAAAATGCGAATTATTCAAAAATTTAAATTTTTTTCTGACAATTAAAAAAACGCTTTATATTGTATTCTATTTAATGGAAAGATTTAATTATGATCTTGTACCTTAGAAATTTTAAATTAAAATGTAAACTTACAGTTCAGCAATTCATACTAATTGAACGTTTTGAGTATTTCATATTTCCTGTTTAAAAAAAAAACTTAAACACTCAAACCTCGTTTTATGCGAATTCAAATTTATGCGGTTTGAAAATTTCCTATTTTTTTTCTATTTTATTACACTTTATACTGATCGGCTAATTATTTCGCTTACAAATATAATCTTAACAAAAAGTGAGTGGTTCGGATTTTGTTTGGTATTTTTAGTATCATAATTGCTAGGAGCAGACCAATTTAAAAAAGTGACGGTATATGAAACTTATTTTGTTTCCTTCGTCAATTAAACAAAAAGTTTGATTTCAAAAATAAACAAGTTAAAAGTGAACATGTGTGTTGAGATTATTCCGATAACAAAGAACTTGAGAGAAATACAGTTGTCACTTACCAGCAAAAAATTGTAATTACTCAGAAGCGCTTCCGGAAGGCATTATTTAATTACGAAGCGCTTCCAAAGCATATAAAGAAGGCATGATTTTTGTTCGCAATGTCCCACTTGGTATGTCTCTTTTAAGCAGGTGAAAAGCGTTTCTTTCATGTGCTCTTAGAAGCAATAAATTCATGCCTTCTTAGGCAATAAGAAGCGCTTTTCTGTATGTTGAAAACATTAATGCTTCATGGTATGCATTCTTTATTGCTTCATTTTAAGCCTTATTCACTGCTTCAAAGAAGGCATTTTGGGAAGCACTACAGAATGCCTTCCGTAATTGCTTTATAGTATGCAAGGCGGTGAAGCGCTATTTTGGAAGCATAAAATGTAGTTACTGCTTACCAAATCCAGGTAATTTTTTGCTGGGTTACAACAATTTTATTTTTTTCATAAAAGGTGGCAAAATTAGGGAAAGAATTGGTCTTTTAATCTTATACTACATATTTATACTACAACCATAAACTAGTAGTTTTTAAAAGCTATTCGGATTTAGTTGTCGAATTCAATACAAATTCAATACAAAACTAGAAGTTCAATACAAAAACTAGTAGTTTTCGTAAACGAATAGTTTTTGTTTGTAGTGTAAACGTTTAAAATTTGTAAAAACACCTGAAAAATGGCAAGAATCTTCAGGCCTGGTATTTATGTATATTTGTATGGATTGATGAAATAAACACAGTCCAGCTGCAAAATAGCTTAATGGATACCTTAATAACACATTAAAATAAAAAACGCGAAGTCTTGAACGTAATTATTAAAAAAGAAATTATTTTAAAAGATGACTTATTCTAGCTTAAAATAGCTAACACGAAAAATAAATGGCTAAATCTTCGCGCTATTTTTTATAGCTAGATGGCAAATAATCGCTATATATAGCAGGAAAATAGCTAAAATTGCAATCTCGCTTGTGAGACACTTTTTTATCAATATTACTTTAAAAAATATCGCCAAATTCAACAATGTGAATTTGTAGTCAAGTCAGAACTCATATTCTTTGTTAATTAATCCCAAATTTACTTTACAGGGTAAAATTGGCGTTTAATTAATAAAAATATCACTGAATATTCTATCACTTATATGTATCGCTGCGCCCACCTTCGGTACTTAACCCCACCGAAGTAAAATAATGAATCAGGGCTATGAAACAAAAAGCTTCAATAAATTCGCCAACACTACATCAGGTGGCGAGCAACAACTGTTCTAAGACTTATCTACTCGCGCAATTACAGTGTTGCCATGTTTGAAGCCCTTCATCTTTCACCACCTTTCATCTCTCCACTATCCCCTTTCCAAAGAAAGCAACACATTAATTAATAGGGTGAATTTCCTGATTCTCTTTAAAAAAAAAAAAAAATATCACTGTGAACCAGTTCTAAAAAACAGTAAAATTCAGAAGTTTTGTGGTTTACTTCGACTTTATTACTTCTATTAAAACTAAAATTAAATTTAAAGGACTTTCAGTTCACAGTTTTTCACTTAAATAAAGTTGAGATTAATGAACATTTTAGGTACATACTTCTTCTGAAAATCTTCAGACTATACACTGAGAGAATTAACTGCATGATATCAATGAATTTTTATATTAGATCTATGAAGAGTCACTGGATATCATCCATTGAATCTTTTCATTAAAATAATGTAGTTTTTCATAAAATTTTATAAAAAATTGCATACGTCTAATGAAAAAGATTAATTTAAAATAGTTTCATATTATGAAGCTTTTTCATAAAGTTTAAGAAATTTTTCACTCCCTTTGTGAAGAAAACTTCATTAGTTTATTGAAAAATTTAACTAAAATTCGTTCAAGAAAATTCTTTTATCACTACAATTAATATGATTATAATAAAAAAAAATCAAACTTTTATTAAATACATTAAATAACAATCTAAACTTGATTATTGCTGGATACAAGCCTAGGGAGTTTTCGTAAACGAGTCTTCATGTTTGAAGGAATTTTTATAAAAAAAATTGGCTCAGATATGCCTCAGAGAATTATACATTATGTAAGCCATGCGCGCCTCCTGCAATTAATATACAGGGCAATTTCATACGCCATGATGTACAAATGTATGTGTTTGTTGTTTTTTGCACACTGAGGCGTATGAAATTTGCCTTTATATTAATTGCTGGAGCCGCGCATGTGTAAGCGTATATATTTTTTGATATTTCTGTTGGAAACATCATTTTCCATAGAAGCTTTAACTTGACGGATGTTATTGTAAACCTATATTAAATTAAAATATTTACCAAAAATTATGATGTGAGCAAGATTATTCAAGTTTAAGATCATTTGTTTTTTGTTAAACAAAAAACCGTGCAATATTTATTTATTACTCAAAAAAGTTTTTGCCCGCTTTTGAGTAATAAATAAATATTGCACGGTTTTTTGTTTAACAAAAAACAAATGATCTTGAACTTGAATAATCTTGCTCACATCATAATTTATGATAAAAGATCGAAAAATAAACTTTTGGTTTTAATTTTTAAAATTTAAAAGTAAAACATATTTACCAAAAATTTGTAATATCCCCAAAAAATCCCCTGTCCCCAATTGAAAATGTCTATCCCCAAGAACAACAAAAAATCCGCACATTTGGGGACAAAATCCCAAGTCTGACTAGCCTGATATAAACTAAAATCCATTAAATTTCCATTATTCGTTAGCAATTTCATTTATTTTAAGAACAAATTTAGAAACAAAATTTTAGTTATATACTTTTTTTTTTTTGAGTGTATCATGTGAAGTCTGGTCAAGTGCTTTTACATGGGCCAACACAATACCAAAATCCCAATACTTTGTTCGTACTAGCTTTTACAATACGAACTGTACAGATAGATATGTTCAAAACAACACAGCCATTAGCCATCGCTACACCCGTTACAATTAGAATGTATTTTTATATGGGAACGATGCCAAAAAGTAATGTAAACTATAGCGAAATGAACGACAAAAAAAATAAACAACAAAGTTTCCCCGGGACGGACACTAAACGGCATAGAGAGAGCGTTGTTTGTGCATACGTATTGAATGTAGAAACAACAAAAATTATCTTGTATGATGATGAAGAATTTGATGTCGTCGATATGTGGTACATCGTTCCCACGTTACACGGCCTTTAAAACAAAATCATTTAAATCAAGAAATTTTGATTCAAGAGGCTCATGATAAAAAATTTCTAATGTCAACAAATCGACTTACTGACCTTCAACAAGCTGATTTTTAGAAAAATAAAAACTAGCTATGCAAGCAAAAATTGTAGCCAATATCGTTCTTTTTTTGTTTTCTTAAATTGTAATTGGATTGTAATTTTAACTATATTTCAGTTATTTCGTTAACGGTATTTTAGCGATAACGGTATTTTTGGGTTTTGAGTTGTTTCGGTATCAGTATTTTAAGGGTAACTTTATTTTAGTATTTTCGGTATCAGTATTTCAAGGATAACGATCAGATTAATGCACACTGATATTTTTAGCCCCTTTGTGCCCGAATTCTAATGACTGGAAATTGTATTATTAAACTTTGGGAACATAAATCCATTTACAGCGAGTATTTTATCTGATTTTGTCACTTTACATCGCACCTGGCACAAATATTTGAAACAAACTGACAAAAAATGTTTACTAATGTAGCACACAAACGGATTAAGGGCGAGTAACTTCCCAGCAAAAAATAGTGCTTGCCCAGAAGCGCTTCCGGAAGGCATTATTTAATTACAAAGCGCTTCCAAAGCATATCCAGAAGGCATGATTTTTGTTCGCGATGTCCCACTTGGTATGTGTCTTTTAAGCAGGAGAAAAGCGTTTCTTTCATGTGCTATTAGAAGCAATAAATTCATGCCTTCTTAGGCAATAAAGCGCTTTTTTGTATGTTGACAACATTAATGCTTCATGGTATGCATTGTATATTGCTTCATTGTTTGCATTATTCACTGCTTCACAAAAGGCATATTGGGAAGCACTATAGAATGCCCTCCGTAATTGCTTTATAGTATGCAAGGCGGTGAAGCTCTATTTTGGAAGCATAAAATGTAGTTACTGCTTACCAAATCCAGGTTATTTTTTGTGTATTTTCCCAGCCACCAAGTCGGACATACCAAGTGGGACATCGCGAACAAAAATCATGCCTTCTTTATTTGCTTTGGAAGCGCTTCGTTATCAAATAATGCCTTCCGGAAGCGCTTCTAGGTAAGCACTATTTGTTGATGGGTTGTAACTATGCACAGGAAAAAATTACACATTCCAAAAAGAAGGTGATGCCCACACTTGCTTACATATCTCATTGCCAAATATAGTAACTGCAATACCAAACACATTCCAACGATAGAGTCAAAAAAGCAAGTAGTATTGTAATCAATTCTTTAAGTTTAAACCAGAAAGCATGAACTCAATAACAAAGTAATTATTTACTTAAAAGAAAATAACAATGTTATTAACTTATATGTATAACTTTTTGTACTCAAGAAGTAATCATATACTTTTTCTTAATAAAAGGACGTAGTTCCTCATTTTGAAAAAAAAAAAAGAAATACAATTTTAAAGAATTTATCTTATATGTTTTTCAAACAAATTTTTATTTGTTTCAGTTAAATCGTTTACTTTTTTTTTTAATTGTTCTAGAAAAATTATCATGATGACTTCTGTGATATTTGTGGACCTTTAAATAATGAATTACTTAATTTTAATTTAAATTTAAGATCTTGGAGTGGCCCTACAACATACATTTGATTTATTAAATTAATTTTAGATATCTTTAGAACGGTGTGTTATGCAAAGCACTACATTAAGTTTTATTAAAATTATTTTATTTTTATTATTTATTATTAAAACATAAATTCAATTAATAACTTATATAATTTATTCGTATTTCAATTTAACGAAAATTGTAAGTACTTCTTATTTTATCTAGGGAACTATTTTTTTTTTTTTTTTGTGTGTAAGTACTTCGTAGTTTTACAAGGGAACTATTTCTTTGTTAAAAAATGTATGTAGTTCTTAAATATATAAAGTAAATAGTTCTTCGATAAAAAAAAATAATCAATTCTAAACAATCAATGATTTTAGTCTCACGCCCTGTTAAAAGAATCGAGTAGGTAATCTAGTAAGGAATCCGTTCTGCCCAAAATGCTTGATTACAAACCCCCTTACATTTTTGAAAATTTTTTGCTGGGATAGTTACATTTATTACATCATATCTGAATTAACATCGTATTTGTTTACCCAACATTTTTAAAATAAGTCTGAATCTTATTAAACTAAATATAATTCTATTTAGAATAATAATTTTCTTATTAAAATCAAGAACTTCCAAAGAATTTGTTTAGGCAGAAAACTTTCAAAGAATCATTAATGGATTGCTTCCTTCCTATGACAAGCCAATTTTAAATTCATCGATGAAAATACCAAATTAGAAGAGACAAATTATTATTATTTTTATTATAAATAATTTAAAATAACTTTAAGCCAAAACAAAAGCAAACCCGCCCGTCAAACGAGGGACCCATATACATGCACACTCACATATATTTTAAACATTTAAAAGGAAAAAAAAAAACAAATCGAACAAGAAAATCGGAAGCAGGTTAAGAATCTGAAAATAGAAAACGACTGTGTAAACAATTTAAAGAATTTGCAAAGAACTTAAGTTAACAGAGGACAGAAACTATTCACCACAATTTTAATTAAGTATTAATGTACTTTAAAATAGATCTAATAATTACTAATGTGCTTTAAATTTCAGTTGAAGTAAAGAAGATTGCAAACTCAACAATACTACTTTCTTTAATAGCCCAGCAAAACCTCGGTAATAGATTGGTATTACGGAACATGTTGTCTGGTAATAAGTTAAACTCCTTACCCTTGTATTACTTTTAATGGTATAGTTAGTTCGTTTCTGTACAAAATTTAATATAATCAAATTTTTACTACAAAATTTGAAATAATATTCTATATAAAAATTAAAGTTTTAAATAAAAAATTCTGACAACTCTTTACCTGTAAGTGAGGAGTAACATGTTACAGAGGTAAGTAGTTACCACGATGGACATGTCCTTGTTAAAATAATAGAATTTGTAATAGAAAATTTATTACAAAAAGTTTATTTTTCCACCCAAAACTTATTACATTTATAAAATTTTTAATTATTATTATTATTATTTATTATTTATTAATAGATATATTTAATTGCATTTACATATTCATTTTTGATTATTATAATAATTTAATATCTATATTTGGCATAACATATTTGTTGTGAGCCAGATTGGCAGATTGCTAGTATTTTCAATACAATTCATTTAGTTAATTTTTAGATTTATATACAAGTTTGTGAGATTTCAATTGAAAAAGTTAACATGTTAAAAAGATTTGAAAAAAAAAGATTACAAATTAAATTCGTTGATAATTAATTTTCTGTATTTTAGACAAATTTCTAAGTATTCATACAAGTTATAAAAGTTGGAACCATTTAATATATTTAATACTTCAATTAGCTCGAGTTGAGATTTTCCAAAAAATTTAAGTCTAAATCCGTTAAATATTGGACAAACTCCTAAAAAGTGGTAGGTATTTTCGTCAATACCATGGTTGCATATTGTGCATATAGAGGCAGAGTTATTTCTGAAGGACCTGGCGTTGATGTCGAGCAAACCTCCTCTCGCTCTTACGATTAAGGAAGTTATACGAGACGAGTAGTTTTTAGCAAGAAGAGGTGTTACGTTGTGGCTTAGTCGACAATAAAGGTCGTGATGCTGCGAGCATCATGTTGCCCTAAGAATATTATCTTCGCGTTCTTTTGCAATGAGTTGGCTTAATAATGCTTTCCAATTTGTGCAAAGGGGAAGGTTCGTAGGAGTAAATTGAAGAATTTGTTGAAGATTTGACCACTCCTTTGCCCAGAATTCGTTTTTGGCTATAACTGCTTCAGCCAAAATACGTGGTAGTCGATTTTGACCCATGTTTAAAACTTTGTTTATATAAGAAAGATGTAGTTTTAGAGTGGAAACATACAAGGAATCTAGGCCCGTTTCGAGGTATAACATGTAGTTGGGTGTTGCAGCTGGTAGATATAACATCTTTTTAATGAAAAATCTGAATAGTTTTTCTACTACATCATATCTTCGATAACCCCATACTTGAGCAGCATATAACATGATCGATCTAGAAGCGGCGTGAAATATTTTTAGTTTATTATCTTTTGAAATTTTTGGATGATTTATATATTTAGACCAAGTGGAGTTTATTGCAAGTTTTGAGGCAGCCAATTTACTGTTAAGATGTTTATTAAAAGACAGGTTATAAGATATTTCAACACCCAAATATTTGTAGCTATTTACGATCTCGATGTTGTCATCTCCAAATTGCCAGCAAAGATTTGAAGATATTCTGGTACCAGAGCGGAATATAACAATTTTTGATTTATTCAGATTAGCTTTTAAGCACCACTTCGCGCAGTAAGTAAACAGAGCATCAATCATTTGTTGTAATTTAGTTTGAGAATCAGAAAGAATGACAATATCGTCGGCATAAAGAAGTATTTTTACGTTTGTATTTGCAATATTTACACCATGTGGTAATTCATCTGCTAGGTCATTAACGTACAGCGAAAAAAGTAAAGGGCTTAAAATGCAGCCTTGTTTTACCCCAAGCTCTACAGAGAAAGGTTCAGAAAAAGCACTTCCATCCCAAATACGACTTTCGTTGTTTTCGTATGCACTCTGTATAATTCTTATCATTTTAGATGATAGCCCCAAACAGGAAAGTTTGTAGAACAGAGAGTTTCTAGGTATCATGTCAAAAGCACAAGTAAAGTCTACGAAAAAAGCAAACGTGTTTTTCCCATTTAATTTGTTTAAATTAACAATGTTAACAAGATTGAAGATATTGTCTACAGTTGAGTAATGCTTTCTAAATCCGGCTTGGTATTCATTGAGTACATTGTTGTTTTCGGTCCATTCCGTTATCCTATTCAACAAAATAGTATTGAAGACTTTGCATAAAGTGTCAATCAATGACAGACCGCGGTAATTTGATGGTTGGTTTGCATCCCCCTTCTTAAATAGAGGTATTAGAATAGATTGACGGAAACTTGAAGGTATTTTTTCTTGTAAGAATATTTTGTTGAACACAGTTAATATTTCATTTACAAAACAATTAGGTGCATATTTATAAAATTCATAGATAATGCCATCTTGTCCAGGGGCTTTATTAAGTTTTAAAGATTTAACTACTGCCGAGATTTCGCAAAATTCAATAGGTGAATCTAAAAAGGCATCGGTAATATACGGCATTGTCCAGCTCATTATAGGTGTATTTTCGCAGTTGCTCAACAAAGTGGAAAAATGTGACATAAAATCGTCTGCTGTCAAATTACCTTTAATTGTATGCACACGTGACTTCAAAGAGTTTGACAACTTCCACCACTCACTACTATTTTTTATATTGTTAAGTTTATTTAAGTTTTTGTTATATAATTCCAGTTTTTTATTAATACACAATTGCCGGTATTTGCTTCTAGCTGTAAAATAACGTAATTTGTTGATATACGTGTGTTTTTTTCTGAAAGCTCTAAGCTTTCGTAACATGGTCTTACGAAATCTCTCACACTTCCAATCATACCATTTTTTCTTGGGTTCAAAGTATTTTTTATTGGATATTTTTTCATTTGCAAGTTTTACTTTTTTTGTAACTGTAGAAATCAATACATCAACCGTCTCATCTGTATGAAGATCAATGTTGCTTGTTAGAGCACTGAGTTTTTCAACATATTTATCAACAAATTTGTTGTTCCAGCGTAATCTTGGAATAGGTAGATTATCATTACGATTGTTATCAGAACAAAGACTTTTAATCTTAAGGCACAGTGGCATATGGTCGGAGTAGGGTTTAGAGGCTATAGCGAAATCATCAACATATTGTAGTAAACTATGTGAACAAATACAATAATCAATAACAGAACTACCCATAACACCACAAAAGCTGTATTCCCCCTGAACATCCTTTCCCGTCCTTCCATTAAGTACAATACCTCCAAATTGATCTATCAACTCCAAAAGTTTTTTTCCTTGACTATTAAGAACTTTGTCTTTAGAGCATCTTACTTCACGCATATTAGGCAAATCTTTTAAAAAGTTAATATCGAGAACTTGTGTATCTGAAATTCTGGCATTTAAGTCTCCAACTATGCAAAAATTTGTGGGATTTAGTTCTTGCAGAAATTCATCAAACTTTGCTAATTCTGAATTCCAATTAGTACAGTTTAAATATCTTGGAATTAAATAAAACAATAATCCTTCGAGTTTTAATGTTAATAATATATTATTCTGAATATTTACAAATTTAAAATAAAAATTTTTTTGAAGCGCTTTTTTAAAACCAAACAAGCAACCACCGCTTGCACGACCAGATCTATGAATTTTCTTTGCTGCAATCCACTGTAGTGAATAGTTTTGTAAAAGAGATGAAAATTGATATTGCTTATCTGCTACTACGTGGGTTTCAAATAGAAAAAATACTTCAAATTTGTTTATATACGATATGAAATCACCAAAATTTATTGAACTTGCTAGATTTGCTACGTTATAAGATAGAACATTAAATGAATTAAATTGCTATTGTGAGGAATTGGTCTCCATATTTGCGACATTATCTTTTTGGCCTTAATTGGTGCATACTTCAGCCATACAGTTACATTCTGTAAGCAAATTTCTTAGATACTCAGCGTCATTGTTAGACTTTGCCATTATTTTACCACTTGACCATGTATATCTGTTATTATTTACGAAAATACAAAGTTCACCAGTCCTAACTTTCACAGTTTGATTTTTTGCTGAGATACCTTTGCTTATTTGACGCAGGTTGTATCGAACACTTTGTTCATCTTCAGTATAATCTTTTGTTATATAAATCGATTTACCTTTTAGTTTATTTTTGGCAGCAATTACATTATAAGCCTGCATGCTTGATTCCAAAGTAAAACAATAAGCTTTTCTAGCTGATATCATGCGAGTTGACACAACATTAATGTTCACATTTAGTAGATCGGAGCATAATTTTAAAAATTCAGTTTTGGCAGCATTAACTTTATCACTTTCTAAGCCCGTTACTATAACATTTGAAGATCTTGACCTACGATCTATGAATTCAAGACGAGAAGTTAGTTTTTTTACATCATTTTTAAGTTTTAAATTTTCTTTCTTTAATTCTTCTATATCTGATTTAATATCAACTAAATCAGACTTCCTAGTAACATCCTTTAGTTTATCGTCTAAAAGATTGCATAACTTGTCCCATGAAAAAACATCTTGAGCTTTATTTTGTTCCGCCATATTATGAATTGAGAAATATTTTTTACAATTGTTTTTGTCAGTGTACTCTGGTGATGTTAAATTAATTGGTCTTTTATTATTCATCAGTTTTCAAAGCATACTTTTAGGCATCCATCTAAATTTAATGAAACTTGGCAGCACTTTTTCCTTTATTTGCACAAGCAGATGGTATAATAAATAACTTGGCAGTACTCTTCCCTTTAATTAAAGAAACAGCTGGTAAAACTACAACAGGGCCAAGAAAAAAAACATGCAACAACCACAACCAACAGGTATAGGACCGAATTATATTTCAAATTTTTAATCTCTCACCGCAAAACTGCATAAGGCAACAACGATTTTTAATTTAATTTTTATTGTAGAAAAGCAATCATAGAACTTTTTGTGTGATATGTTTGATATATTGAAAATTTATTTTCACTCTCTTGTAAACTTTTCTTTGAATAAGTTGTCGTATTTTTTCTTTAAATAAATTCATTTATTAATATTTTATAAAAAACCAACCAATCTATAAAAGGTTATGGGCGATCAAAGAGATAGTGTTGGTATACCGCAATTTAACGGTCGCGGTTATGATGAGTGGCAATTTCGCGTCAAAATTCATTTCGAAAATTTGAATTTGGAGGAGGTTTTAACGGGCCTGCCGCCAACTGAAGCTGCTGCTAAGACGGAATTTTTAAAGAAGGATCGTAAAGCAAGAGACAAATTGGTATCATTTGTAAGTAATGAATGTTTGGGATACATCCGTGAAAAGCAAACCGCCAAAGAGATGTGGGAAAGTCTCCAGGATGTATTTGCCAAGAAATCGATTGTAAATCAAGTTCTGGTAAGGAAACAAATTATGAATTTGAAATTTAATGAAATTCGAGAATCTTGTGAGAAATCTGAAGATGGCTGGGGCAAAGGTTGAAGATAGCGATATTCTTACGCAATTATTTATGACCTTGCCTGAAAAATTTGACCCTTTAATCACAGCTTTACAAAATTTGGAAGAATCTAAGCTAAACTACAACATGGTAAAGGAACGTTTACTGCTTGAAGAAACGAAGATGTCAAATCGCTCAGATGAAGAAACCGGTTCAACTAAGACAGCTTTTGCTGGAAAGAAGAATTTCAAAAAGAAATTTCAAGAACGCTGCTTTAAATGTAATAAACCTGGTCATAAAGCTAATGTGTGTCGCCAGGGTGAAGCTTGTGCTGCTGCCAAAGGTAACAAAGATGTAAAGTCCGTTTGTTTTATGGCTGATTCTGAGAAATCTAAAAGCGGTAAGTCATCTTTGAATTTTAAGTTGGATTCTGGTGCAAGCGACCATTTGGTAAATGAGAAATGGTACTTTGATACAATCAACAAGCTGTCAAATCCTATTGAAATAAACATTGCTAAGGATAACCAAACCCTGCTTGCTACCCATGTCGGTATAATTAAAGGGGTAAGCAACAAAGATGTTGATATAACGCTTAAGGATGTGTTGTACGTGCCCGACTTGAGGGATAATTTACTGTCAGTGAAAAAGATGACCAAAGCTGGTATTAAGGTAACATTCTGTGAAGATAAGGCTAAAATTAAGAAAAGTAACGACTTAATTGCAACTGCTTACTCACGTGGAAGTTTGTACGAGGTGAGTTTTAGTATTAAGCAACGCGTGGCTAATTTATCGAATGTTGAGAAGAATCAACTGTGGCATAAACGTTATGGTCACATTGGTCAGTCGTGTTTTAATGATTTGGTCAACAAGAATATGGTATCTGGCATCGATGTAAGACCAGAAAAGATTGAATTCTGTGATATTTGTGTTGAAGGAAAGCATTGTCGTGATCCTTTCAACAAATCCCGTGAAAAATCTACCCGTCCTCTTGAAAGAATTCATTCTGACGTATGTGGTCCCATAAGTCCAACGGCTTGGGATGGATCGAAATATTTAGTATCTTTTATTGATGATTTTACTCACTTTTCAATTATTTTCACGATCACAAAGAAATCGGACGTTTTTAATAAGTTTTTAGAGTACGAAGCCATGGTTACTGCTAAATTTGGATCATCTATTTCTAAGTTAACTGTAGATCAAGGTCGTGAATACGGATCCAATGAACAGAAAAAATGGTACAAGCAGAAGGGGATTCAAGTTGAGGAGACGATTGCCTACTCTCCCCAACAAAACGGTGTGGCAGAACGATTTAATAGAACTCTGGTAGAAAAAGTTAGAACGATGATGCTCGAATCCAAAATGCCTAAGAATATGTGGAATGAAGCTGCCTTGACTGGTGTATACTTAATCAACCTAAGTCCAAAGAAAGCACTTTCAAATAATGTTACACCTGCAGAAATGTGGAATGGGTATAAGCCAAACATTAGTACCCTTAGAGTTTTTGGATGTAAGGCTTATGCTTGGCTGCCAAAACAAAAACGGAAGAAACTCGATGCTAAAAGTCAAAAGATGGTAATGATTGGTTATGTTCCAAATGGCTATAAATTGTGGGACATGAATGCAATGAAGATTGTAACTTCTAGAGACGTAAAATTTGATGAAACGAGCTTTCCTTTTGATGATGATGAACGTAAAGAAGAATTGCCCAATATTATAATAAAAAGCAACATGCAAGAAGGGGAAGAAGTTGATATACCTGTTGCTTCTAATGAATCTATTGTTGATTTAACAAGTGACCGTAGTACTGATCGTGGAAATACGCCTGAAGAATTGCTTACTGATGATGATGACTATAACAATGATGATGATTATGAAAATACAATTAACAATGATGATAATGCTATAGATGGTACTGTAAATGTTAATGAAGTTCAAACTCCTAAACGAAGCCAAAGAGAACGAAAACTACCTTCCAGGTTTCTTGGTTTCCAGTTTGGATATTCGGCTTATTCTGATGACTTTAATATTGATAACGTTCCTGAAAATTATTCTGACATATCTGATTGTAAAGATGCCAATAATTGGTATAAAGCTGTAAAAGAAGAACTGAGATCAATGGAAACAAATAAAGTTTGGAAAATTGTGAAGCCACCTGAAAAAGCTAAGTTACTAAAATCTAGATGGATATTCAAATTGAAGTGCGACGAAAACGGAAATCCGATAAGATACAAAGCTCGACTTGTAGTAAAAGGTTTTCAACAAAAGAAAGGTATTGATTACACGGAAACATATGCACCAGTGGCTAAACTAACGACTGTACGTGTGGTATTGGCAATAGCTGTTAAGAAGAAGTTAATCATACACCAATTAGACGTTAAAACAGCTTTTCTGTATGGTGACCTAAGCGAAACAATTTACATGGAAGTACCAGAAGGGGTTGCTGTAAATGTTGGTATGGCTTGCCTTTTACAAAAATCGCTTTATGGATTGAAACAATCTCCTAAGTGTTGGAATGATAAACTTAATCAACATCTCGTCACCTTGGGTTTCAATAGATCAAAGCATGATTATTGTTTGTATACAAAATTTGAAAATTCGGAAGCTTTATATATAATAATGTAAGTAGATGACTTATTAATTGTCGGTAGCAATATAAAATCAATTCAAGACTTCAAAACACAATTGTCTAAGAAGTTTGAATTATCTGACTGTGGAGTACTGAAACACTTTCTTGGTATGAAGTTTGAAAATGATGGTTCAAATATGATGATATCTCAAGAAGCTAGTGTTACAAAAGTTTTGGAAAAGTTCTCAATGATGGATTGTAATCCAGTGAAAACGCCAATGGATAAAGGGCTAAAGTTACGTTTAAACAAAAATCAAATCAAAATCGATAAACCGTACAGAGAGTTACTTGAAAGTCTGATGTATATAATGCTGTGCGTTAGACCAGATATCTATTATCACGTAGGATATCTTGGACGTTTCCAACAAAATCCATCAGAGGAACATTGGCAAGCATTAAAAAGAATCTTAAGATATCTTAAAGGTACATTAAATAAGAAGCTATATTATGAAGCAAATGAAAATAAAGCCTTAGTGGGTTACGCTGATGCTGACTGGGCAAGTGACGAAGTCGATAGAAAGTCAGTGAGTGGCTATGTTTTCAATATATATGGATGCACTGTCTCCTGGGCTAGTAAAAAACAACAAACTGTTTCTACATCTTCAAGCGAAGCTGAATATGTTGCATTAAGTTGTGCAGTATCAGAAGGAATTTAGTTACATGGCTTGCTACAAGATTTAGAAATTATAAATAACGAACCAATTACCATTTATGAAGATAATCATGGATGTATTTGTATGGCCTCAAACGTTGAATGCAAAAAGTCGAAGCACATAGATATCAAGCATCATTTTATTCGGGACTATATTGAAAAAGAAATTATCAAAGTGGAACCTATTGGAACAACCGATCAACTAGCCGATATGTTTACTAAATCTTTAGATGGTGGTAGATTTGCTAAACTTTGTGACGGCATAGGCTTACATGATTGAGAAGGGGTATTGTAGAAAAGCAATCATAGAACTTTTTGTGTGATATGTTTGATATATTGAAAATTTATTATCACTCTCTTGTAAACTTTTCTTTGAATAAGTTGTCGTATTTTTTCTTTAAATAAATTCATTTATTAATATTTTATAAAAAACCAACCAATCTATAAAAATTTTAAATTTTAATTTAACATCCAATTTAAAAAAAAAACAAAATGGACATGCCCCCTTGTTCAAATAATATGGTTTTTTGTAATAGAAAAGTAACCAGTTAAAGACCTTAATTTCTTATTCCCAAGCTTATTACCGGATAATAGAAAGTTTTGCTGGGAAAAATAGTTCAAACTTGAATTGTTCAATTGTTTACATCTTTTTATGAAGTATGCTATTGAAAAAAATGTATGGAAACTGTATTTAAGTCTTGAAATTGGAAAACGAAACTGGAATTTGATTTGGAAGTTGATTGCAAATAACCAGTCAGAAAAATACGAACGGCGAAGAGCTTTTTCAAAGCACTTTGAGAAAAGAACTACATTTTGTATGAAACGCAAAAATTCGACGGGCTACTGACTAAAAATCTAAAAATAGATTATTTGTGTTTGTTAGTGTTGGTCACTTCCGAGTATAAAATACAATAACAAAAAAGCAAATAGGAAAGAATACTGCATTTAGCTGCATTACATTCGAGGCCATACTTGGGTGAGATAGCTAAACGGTTGGTATTGTTACGTTTGTAATGTAAGAAGAAGCGCAGGTTCGATTGTTACAGCCGCGGGTTGTTGAAAATGTATCATAAAGACAATCTGATAATTACAAGACACAAATATTAATACAGTTTAAATGGAAAATCACTGATGACGACTATCCATAAAAAGGCAGAAACTAGTATAGTCTGCTTTTTAAAAATTAAGAGTGTTTATAATTTTTAGAGAAAAACGTTTATTCTTCTTCTTAACCTCAACCTCTCTATATAGAATCAATTATAATTTTGACGTAAAATTTATTACTCTGTCAAATTTGTTTGAAATCTCATGATTTCATCGAGTAGTGAAAGTGCACTTTTTGTTCGTTTAAACTCGTGTAAAAAGGTAAATATTAAGTGTAACAAATGTACCAAGTCTTTTTCCCATTTGCAACCACATTTTATAGATTTTTCTCAATAGCTGAGAGATTTCCATTTTTTTATTTTTAAAATTTTATGCTATTAACGATTTTATATAAATTTGTTGTTAAAATCCTTATATTTTCACGGAAAAACAAATTATATATTCAAAAATAATAACGGTATAAAACCGAAATTAACCGCTAGAAAACCGAAATGAATTGGTTTACCCGTTATAGGAATAAAGGTTACGTTTTTTTTTAAATAACGGTTAGGTATTCGATTCGGTTACGGTATTCAATTTGAGGCTGCATTTTCGCGGTTACGTGGTTTTAGCGGTAAAGGTATCCTACCTTGATTTCCAGTTTTCTGCTAGGAATTTTGAGCGTGTAAAATCGCCAAACGAGTTTTAAAATAGCCACGTTTGGCGAGAAATCGCCATATCTTACAACCCTAGTACGGACCACATTTGTATGGAAGTTTTCGAGTTTTCTAATCAGATTCTCTTGAATTTTTTAATAGGGAATCTATTAATGAAGGCGACTCCAAAAAATTAAATTATGTACCAAATGACATAAAATGAATAAAATCTGCATATTTTCACACATTTGTATGGAAGTGTTCTAGTTTTTTCGAGCAGTAGTTGTAAAAAAATTTTGTGTGTAAAAAAATTTTGTGTTATCGAACAAACTTACTCTTGCCAATTTTTTTTTTAAGAAAATATGCTAAATCTGACCCAAAAATCGCTAGAAATAGTTAATTTTTTCTAGCTACAAAAGCAAAAAAAAAAAACAAGAAAAATTTCTGAAAAATTACGCAGAAATAATACGCTGAAACTTGAAAAATATACAAATAATTGGGGGTATTTGTTGTGTTTTGGATTGAAATTAGATAGTATTACTAAATAAAACTCAGTAATAGAAAATTTTACAGATATTTAGTCCCAAAATGCAAAATGAGCAAATTAAAATCAATAAATCAATAAAATAAAGAAAAATTTAATATGAGCATATGAGCAAATGCCATATAAAAACTCTTTTGGATATATTCCTAAAATTTTAATTTTAAATTTTTTAATCATATTTTATATATTTTGTCCCTGCACTCTAAGCTTTGACTTAAAAGTGAAGATGGCTAGAGTATATCGATTTGGAGAAATTTGACCGAATTTACCTTTATGCCCTTGATCAAAGGTTTATTGGAAAAAATTTTATTTAAATTTAAAACCGTTATTCGATAAATCCCAGCAAAATAAAGTGGAATTAGTGCTTTAAGAACTTCTTTAACTTGACTTCCAAAGCATTAGCATACGCACATTTTTCACTTTAATAGAAGTTATTGTTAACAACTGCCAAAAATGATAAATTAAAGTTATTTTAAACAGCATTTGCATCACCATATAAATTAATTGCTATTTAAATTAATAACATCATAAGAAGTACTTTTTCATAAGTTCATATATTCTTTTTTTTATATGGAGGTTGAGGTGATAAGTGGTTGGATTTGCAATCAGAAGGTTGTGAGATCGATTCTGGGCCGGGGAAATAATTTTTTTTTTATTTTTTTTTTTTTAATTCTAATTAATTTTTTTAGTATTTTTTATTCAATTTAGTTTTTTCTGAGTACTTTAAGAGAATTAAGTAATTTAAAAACGACCAAATAATTAACATCTTGACTTTAATCATTAAGAAATTTTTTTTAGAAAATTGTTATCCAGAGTGGACAAATAATTATTTTATAAAAAATCTTTTTTTGCCTTTACTAAGAAAGATAAGAAAATGCAAAGATGTATTTCACTGCTTAAAATTAGTTTGTCGAATTTTTCATATTTGTTTCACGATATACTTTTCAAGTGTCCCTTGAAACGTGTGCAATATTCAGAAAAATTAGATTAAAAAATTTGATTTTGGCTTCAAAAACGAAAAATATCGAAGCCAAATTTTGAAAGCTAGTTTATTAATAATAATAATTAGTAAATTAATTAATTAATAACTTTTACTTTATTTAAATATATCAAAATCTTTCTCCAAATCTTTAGAAAAAAATACGGGAAACATTAAAAGATCTTACGTTCCAAGGCACACTCGTTTCATTACTTTTCCCTACCTGTAGTTAAACTACTTCTCCAATATTTTTTTTCTCATTGTCTGAGATATTTTATCTTATTAAAGACACTTCTCGTCAAATTAATTATTAAAAAAATATTTTAAAATATGCAATGAATTCAGAATTGTTAAATGAGCATTTTAATTATTTCTTAATATTTTTTTAACCTCATCAAAACTTAAAAATGTTTTAAAACTCATTATTTTATCTTTTTTAGTATGTATTTGTGTAGCATATTTTTCTTGTTTTCATAAAAATATATCAATATTTTCAACTTAAGTTCGTTTTAAGTTTGTTGTACTGCATAAGTAACTTTGGTGCAACTGGTAGAGCGGTCTACTTTAATACAGCAGATCGTAACTCAGATTCGTGTGTTCAATACTAGTTGGCACCAAAACATTTTTATTTTTTTTTAATATTTAAAGAAAAATCCCTAAAGTATGCTGCACATTTTTATTAAATAAAAATGTTAATATATATTTGAAAAAACCTTCCATGAACTATTGAAAAATAGCATTCATGCACTGTTTAAAATGCTATTAAAGAAGTAATATATTCACTCCATCCGCCCAATGACACGACAATGTTAAAATCATTAATGATTCACCTAAGTTTGCACCACATCCGGATCATTAGATGTGGCGTTTTTACTACTTCTTCCTCAGCTCTTATTTTGATGGGTAGGTAGTCAATGATATGAGAGGAAATTTATATGACTCTTCATTCTTGTTTGTAGGCGGACGGGATAGAGAACCGCAGAAACGGGAGAATCGGAAAAGAAGCGTAGTGTAAATTGCATCTGAATTAAAAAGTCAATGGAAAATGAAAAATACGCACTTAGAACAACATTTTGTGCAAAATCGCACACTAAGATATTGAAAATAAAAAAATAAAAGTGTGGATTAACGGAATATAAGGCTTTTCATTGGCAAGATCAAATGTTAAAATAATTTAGCTTAAATCAAAATACAAGTTTGTTATAATTTTTATTAAAAATAAAGAACACGTTTTGAAAGCGGTAACAATCCCATGCCAAACATCAAACATTCATATGAACTAGTTTACTCACTACATGAGAACTAATATACATATGAGTTTGAAGTTAAAGATTATAACCATTGATCAAAAAATAAATTGAAAACTTGTTTGATAAAATTCATCCAAGTGTTTTTTAACAAATTAAAAAAAAATTAGCATTAAAGAAGCTAATTATTAAATAATGCATTAAAAGTCAAAACATGCGTTTTTGTCAAAATATGCTTTTTCTTATAAATGGGATGATGCGGATAAATATTTTGTACATATCAGTTTTAGACTATCGAGAAAACAAAACAAGCATTTGCATGAAATTGTTTGCCTTGCCAATTAAAAAAATTTTGATATAGTTATATATTACAGTTATTTATAATGATATATTGCAATATATATATTCATTTAAAATCATATAAAATTATATGTCAAATAAATTTTTATATCTTTCTTTATACTACACTTCATATAGTGCAATATGTAAAAATATATAGTTACATATCGGAATATATATGATTACATATGTCACATGGATTTGTATACAATTGTATATAATTGGATGTAAATGTATCACATTATATGTAATTTGATACAAAAATGGGGACACAATTCGGAAACAATTCTATTAAACAATATCTAATTTCATCAAATTAGATCTAATTGTATCAAATACTGTCAAATTTTATTAGATTAGATCTAATATAATACAATAAGATGTTTTAATTTTTCGAATATAATTATATATAATACGAAAATACACAAAATATTTTTTACATGGGTTGTTAGAACTATTCAACGTAAGTAATAAGCCCAGTATTTTGTTCGAACTCTTGGAGAATCTGCCAAATCTGTACATGCAAAAGTGAATTTTTGTTAGAGTAATTTTGCGCAAATAGCCAAGACCATTTTCAAATTTAGTGAAAATTATACATTTAGCTTTGCTTTAACACAGAAAAGTTTATTCAATTTAATTTGGAAAAAGGATTAATACAGTTTAATCAAACAAAGTCTAATTGCATCAGTTTGTATTTATTTTAAATAAAATCTTATACAAATTAATCAGTATTTTGCTCGTATCTGATTAATTTCTTTATGCGCTCGAATATTAGTAAATACATTCAGATATGTATTTGATATCCAGTAAAATTTTGTTTCTTTTAATTTGTCAATTTCATCGATGAATTTAACATTAATTTGTCGTATAAAGGAAGCATATGAAATATAATTCTTTGGAAGTTTTTCTGCCTAAACAATTTCTTAGGAAATAGTTTAGGCATATAATATTCCTTGGGAGTTGATTTGCAGCATTATATTAACAGCCCCTTTTCCTATGACAAGCCAATGTTAAATTCATCGATGAAAATGCTCAATTAGAAGCATTCTTTGGCAGAACAATTTTTGCTGGGTATGTTTCACTCTAAGCTATATCTAAAAATGTATACAACGAAATAACTCTTTATATTATTAAATCAATTTTTGAAAAAAAAATTTAATAATTTTGAATTAAATTATCGTTTTATTCTAAATTTAATTTTCTAATGACTTAAGAAAATTGTGATTTTCAATGTTACTTTTTAAGGCTAGCAGTTGCTGTACACTGAGATTCAGTGTATGAATTTCTTCATAGCTTTAATGAATATTGTCAATGAAACTTTTCATAGAATCTATGAAACAGGTTTCATTAAAAGCAATGCTTATGAAATGTTTTAGAATTAATAAAAATTTTCATAAAACTAATGAATCATTCCGACAATGAAGCGTTTATAGAATTTGTGAAACAGTTTCATAAAATTTTTTAATACTAAGAAATTCCTTGAATTTATAAAACTCTTCTTGAAAAATGCATTAGAACTAAGCAAATGAACCGATTAATATGATTTTTTCAACAATTTTATAGAAGACCAAAATTAATACGAGGCTACATTAAAATAATAAAGCACTTTATGAAATATGTTGAACACTTAAGAATTAAATACTAAAACTAAAGTTAGAAAAATATGAAAATTAATGAAATTAAGAAATGAAAAATATAAAAAAATAAGTCTTTGAAATAATGTCATAGCTCTAAAGAAAATTTTCATTAAATTTATGAAGAGATAATTTATGAAATCGAATGAATTTTTCATATGAAACTATGAAATTTTATGAAAAAAAGTTTATGAAAAATTTCTTAATATTAATAAATTTCTTGGATATAATGAAATTCTTCATGAATCTAAGAAAAAAATTCGATGAAATTGTTTCATTAATATCACGAAGGATAATTCTTTTAGTGTAGTGATCAAGATATTGGCTTTTATCAACAGAATATGTGAATTCCACGTGTCTAATATTTTTTATCCTTAACCAACATATCCAAGTTTTATTAAAATCTGTGGATTTACCACTATGTAGTTTCCTTGTAAGTACTTTGGAGCACTCATATCTCGCCCGTTTGCGAAGCAAATCAGTATATCGTTTTGCGACCTATCATATCTAAATGACTTTAGGACGCAGATCACGAATATGGCATTAGAATTTCAAAGTTAGATTTAATTAAAAAACTATTTACAAAAAACTTTTTGTAGAAAATTTTAATTTTTTGAAAAACTTTTTCCAAAAAAAAAAACAAAATTGAAAATATTAATGCTATTTTTTGCAATATTCAAATATGTAGTATGAAATATGTCTTTTAATTTTATATAATCCACATTTCGAGAGATGCGATAGTATGTTATATGCATGTATTTAAAGTTTAAATTCCTCATTTTTTACCATTTCGGTAATAAAAATTCTACAGCGAAAAGAAAGACTAATATTTTAATATTTGGTTCATTTCGATATTACGTCCCAATTTCGACACAATTTATGATTAAAGTTTTTGCAGAATTTATAATTTCAGATAGATGGCATTAATCCTTTTAATAATATCTGCTCATTTCTTAATTTTTTTTTAAATACTTTAGCGCTTTTTACTTAACTGGATCGTCTTTAATTTTACTATACCGTTTGTTTTCTGTTTCTCGCTTTTCTGCCAATACAAGTTACTATGTTTTTGCTTTATTATTAGTACCTTTGTGAAGGTCTAACGTAAAAAAATATACCTTCAAAAAATTTACATGAAGCGGAAGTTGATATTCAAAATAAAGTTCAAAAATTCACACATAATTATAAAAAGTATGATCCTTTTTTGTTAAACGACACAGGGGAATGACTAACATAAGTGTAAGAACTCATTACGAAAGACAAAACGCGAAAAACCTAGTTCGTTTTTACGCAGTATATATAATATTCTTTCAAATTTGAAATATTTTCAAATCAACAATCTTTTTAAAATTTAAATTTTAACGAATATAAAATTTTATAGCGGAATCATTAGTAGACTGTGTGAAAAAAAGGGGTCAAGTGTTCAGAAGAGGTAAAAACCGTGCGAAACGGTCAAAATATTGAGTTTTGATAAATTACAAAATTTAATTTAAAAATATTAAGCAGAAGTAGCAAAAAATTGCACTTGAAAATTTTCTTTAGTGGAATAAATGTATGTATATGTTACAATTTTATTTGTATTTTCATACATTTTCTTAGTAGTTTTTACGTTTTTTTTACTAACGAATTTCGTCAAAATTTACGCGATACTATGTGACACTGTTATTTCCCGCTTAAGCAAAGATAGTCTACTGCACCCTAAATAGTAAGTGACTAACCATGTTACATTTGATTATTTAGTTTGCCATGATCAAAATTAAAAATATCTTAAAAATAATAGTTAAATAATGTTTTATTTATATGTGAATATATAACATTTTTCTGTGTTCATACTTTAGATGTTAATATTTCACGATTAAAAGAGCTTTTGAAAATTAAAATATCAATAATATAACTTTGGGATATTCTTAATATATTAGGTAGCAGAAATGTTTAAGTTTTGGTAAGTTAACATTAGTTTCACTGAAAACTTCTTATGTCTACACTTTAAATTTTATAAAATTTCAGAAAATAAAAAGATTATAATTTAAAATTCGGACTACCAGGGCAACCCTGGTGGTCATTTCATTATAACCCCTTTGGCAAATGAGGTGCCATCATAGAGCCACGGGTACTCATCCGAAAATAATAATTTTATTTTTTTTATCCACAAATAAATATTCTTTAGTCCTGACGTAGCCAGATTTTTAAAGTTTGGACTTGCATTAAAATGTTACAAAGGTGAACTCAAAAATTAAAAAAAAAAAACAAAAGCACTTTTTATTTTTTAAAGAAAAAAACTAGGCAAAAATTTAAGCTCTTCTCTACGTCACGGACTTAATTTTATAGTACTCTACAAAACAAAAACGATCGGAAAGCGGCCCATCCATTATGGCTGCACAGTGGCACTCTCTTTTCAATATGTTGCTTTAAAAAAATGCATTTAAAGTAGAAATGTTTCGGCAGTTTAACGAATACCGAATATTCGGTAATTGGTTCAAACCGAATACCAATTATTCGACAAAATAGAAAAATGTTCCAAATACCAAGTATAAACAAAATTGTTGTGATAATTCTAATAAAAATATTCCATGGCTAAAATTAAACTATAATCGACTATTATGCTAATAGTTTTAGTTTTAGTTCGAAACAAAAATCTTGTCTAAAATTTGTTAGTTTTTAACAATATTCTCATTTTTTATTAAAAAAAAATCGCTTATTTTAACAATTTTGTATACAATGAATAGTTTGGCCGAATAGCTAAAATATGCCTAAATTCCGAACCCCGAATAGTGACTAAATATTCGTGACATCTCTAGTTTAAAGTAAATATAGCGCAAGTAGAATTTTGGGCAAAAAGTTTGTTAAACAAGCTGTAACTTTTGTATTCTTGCGAATTTTTCGCCAAAAGTTCACTATTGAAATGTGAAATAAAAAAATTCACTAAATAAAAAAAATTTAAAGGGACTAAGCCCCCTAAGAGTATTTTAGGGATCCCAAATAATCTCAAAATAAAATTTTGATTGCCCTTAAAATATTCTTATTTTCAAAAAAAAAATTGGACAGAATATAACCAAACTTATAATAGAAACATCGATAAAAAAAAATGGTTTAAAACTTGCAACTGCATTTTGTAGAACCAAAAATATGTGAAAAGTAGTTAAAATTTAAAACCAAATTTTTTCAAGTAAAGAAATGCCAATTTTTTGGAAGAGCGATTAAACTTACAATTGGCCTTTTTGACTTCAGATTCTTGATTAGGAGGTTAAATACTTAACTTGGATCAAAAAGTCGATTTGATGAATCTTTTTTCCCTTCAGGTTCGTGTTTTCGAGGTTATCTTTGACCTCGTAAAAGAAATTGTAGAATATTGATATTAGAGATGTATCTCGCTTTAAATGTTTTCGAAATTAAGCAACAGTTAAAATAACTGTAAATCATGGTTTAATTATACAAGGTTTGCTACATGAATGTTTTTTCGGTTGCCCCATGGCAAAGCAATACCTGGTAGACTTAGTAGAAAAATGTTCTCTAGTTTTCAAAAACAAAATGACAAAAATTCATACCAAAAGTAAACAGATGCCTTTACCTTGTATTGTCATGCCGTGGGTTGTCCTTGACCATTTTGACAAAATACTAAACAATAATATTTACGAATTTACAAAACGTAATAAGAAAATAAAATTCGGCATAAATAAAACATTTTTACACTAAAACATTTTTGTTTGAAAAATGTATAAGATTTTTGAATATTTTGCATTGTTATGGCAAAAATTTATTTTGTATTTCAATTAAAAAGCTAATATGAAATTGTTAATGACATTTTAAGGACATTTAGTAGGATTAAGTGAATCAAATGGTGTACCGAGTATTAGGTACGACCATGTCTAGGTTTCTCTATTTGTAAATGTTATTGTCACACATAACAGTCCCAGGTAATTGGTTTATGGTGTAAACTTTAATTAAAAAAAATGTTTGAGAAAACTTTAAATACATTTAATATTTAAAGAACTTCCCAGGCAACAAATTTCGGAGCGCTTAGAAACTATGATACTAAACTGACTTAAATATAGGATACCCAGCCGAGTACTCATAAATTCTGAGTCTTTAAAGATTCTTATGTATGAGTCATTTCAGAGCCTAACCAATTTGGAGTTCTTTTGGTTCTTTTTTATGTGTCTATCAAAAACTACATTGTAAAAATTAACTTATTTTCGTCCATTTTTTGAGCACTCGGAAAAGATTCAAAAATAAATCAGAAATAAGAAGGACATTTTTTAAGGAGAAATTTTTGATGACATGCTCAATAATTGCACTTTTTTAGTGTTTTATGAATGTTCTGAAATATGAGTCATAAAAGAGTCAAACAATGTATACTTATAAGAACATTTTTTGAACAATATAAATATGCTCATAAAAAAGAATAATATTTGAACCTTCTTTTGTTTTTTTAAGTCAAATAAATTTCAAATTTTTTTCTAATAAGTTTCCTTTTAAGTTTCTTCTAAAATGTTGATATATGTAAAATAAAACGAATAATAAAAATCCGCAGATATTTTACAGAAGTTTTTAGCAAAAGTGTTATATTTAAGAACAATTTGCATATTGAAATGAAAACATCTTCAAATGTATCCAAGAATAACTAATGGATGTATGCTGAGCTTGGAGAGTTGCTGAACATGTTCATGCCTTTTGACGGATGAAATGCAGCTAGGAAATGTGTTTGTGTTTAAATAAATATGTAGATTTGTTCGTTATTGTTGTAATTTTGATGAAATCTAGATTATATAATGTTATGTATGAGATTCATGTAGAATATATGAAATAAATACGTATTTGTACAAAAAGTGCTATGTGCTGATGTTTTCAATTATTTTAGTACCCAGAATGGGTACTAAAAAAATTGCACAAATTAGGCTCAAAATCAAAAAGGACTCTTAATTTTAAGTATTAAATCACTCTAAAAACATCCCGTAAAAATAGGGAAATGTCCACTTCCAAGGCTCAGAATTAAGAGTCTTTATGAGTCATAAGAGAACATTCAGAAAAGAGGATTCACATATAAAGAAAAACACCCTCATATTGTTATGATTTTAGAAGGTCTCAAGGATATTTTATTAGTCACTGGGTACATATAGGAGGGTTCTTTTTTTTGAGTCGAAGAAGATTCAAATTAAACACATTTATTTTAGGTTTCAAAATTTTTTTGTCAAAAAACACTCATATTCTGGATGAAAATATGAGCATTCCCAAAAAGAATTAAAAAAGCCACCAAGTTTGGGGAAAACTAATAAGTAGAAGTTTGTGATCGATTTTGGTCAAAAGGATAGGTCATTGGAAATGAAGAAAATAAATTAAAAAAAAAACATTTCTCAGAAATTACTCAAGAAAGTAAATAAATTTGAATATTTTACGAACAATCCAAAAAGACTCCAAACAAGTGGAAGCATTAAAGTCCGATGTGCCGAATTTGGTATTAAAAAAGATTAAATTCGGCTGTGACGAATTTTTGGATACCCTCCATCTCGGTGTTTTCATAAACCAGGGAAAGTGCAAACAATATTAATATCTATCTATATTCTTTGTAAAAATAACAAATATAATGTTGTTTTTATAAGTAAAACAAAATATGACTGATTGATTAATGTATTTGGGATGTTACAAACGAAAAAATGTTTAATTAAAGTTTACTAAAATGAATCTGAAATTCTGCATGCTTATAACAGTGGGTATTCAAAGGTTATTCTGATTACCTAAAGAAGTACGTGTAGTGAAAAATATATATATTACAAAATATATATATTAAATACGCTTGCGGAGACATACATAATGAAATAATTATTAAATACCCGTTTACATTACAACACATGTGTTTATACTATACATCACATAAGTAAAACGGAAAGTGTGATGAAACTAAGTTTGTCAAAAATTATAAAAGAAAATCTTTCGAGAGTTTAGGGTGTTTTCGAGATACAAAAAAGAAAAAGAAACTGGTATTTCAAATTATTGTTTTTCAGCTCAGTTGCTTGTGCAATTCTCGTTTACGACTCCTAGAATAAGAACCCTAAGAAATTTTCCCAAAATTCGATTGGTTTTTACACATCAATACTTTAATTTAGATTATTTTTGTATGTATCAAATAAAAATTGGCAACTCCGGTTAATGCAGTCAAATAAATAAAGAATTTTAACTAAACTATTTTGTTCTACCTTTTTCTTATTGGTGATTTTTTGATTTGTTGGGGTTAACAAAAAAAGGTATATGGCAAGCCTGGTATATGGAAAACAAAAGCATACTTTATAAATTAGCTTAACAATTTTTCGAGAGCTTCTCGCATTTGCACTTATAACCAGTGTTGCCAGGTTTGCAAAGCATAAAAACGACAAACTTTCTAGAAAAAATCGTCAAAATCGTCATCATATTTTGAAAAAATCGTCAAAATAAAATATATTTGTTAGAAGAGGGATAAAGTTTTAATAAAAAATAAAATACAATAATGTTATTCACATTTCAAATGTTAACGTGTTATCGTTGTAATATAACACGATTTTTGACACTTCTCTTTGGTTTAAACTTCGAAAATCATTATATTTTACAACGATATTCATATTTATAAAATGTTGAAACAGTGTGCCCCAGTAGGCTAGTTGGTAGCGTGCTGGCTTATCAGTGCGGGGGTCGTGGGTTCGATTCCCACCAGAGGCACTGATCTGTTTTCGCTACAACGCGCCGAAGGCCATATTAGCTAGTGCTCGGTTAGGGTAATAGTATATAACTTGTAATTATATGATTATTAATTAATAAAATAACAAAAATATAATGTTGAAAGATCAAATAAATACAACTTTAAATCAAACTAATTTTACCACTTGAACTGTTAAACACTTATATCTGCATAATTCTGTGAACAACATTTCAGTGGCACAACTTTTTAAATATTAAGTTCTTTTACAAAATTTGGAAATTCTTTAACAATAAGTCTGTTCGATTACTTTTCCTGTAAAGTTCAGTAAAAACTACTCAGTAACAAAATTACAAATAGTAAGACAAATTTACAAAGAAGTAAACGAACAGAAAATTTGTAGGAATTATTAAATTAGATAAAATAGCTTGTTTTAAATATTAAAAAAAAATCAACTGGTCATTATGGAAAAGGAAAAAGTTAATTGAAATTATCGACCAAAAATAATTTAAATGTTTTTTAACTTCTTCCATAGTTAATTATTTAATCATTTTCACTTTCAATCCATAAACAATTAAAATTTAATTTAATTTTTGTTTACTAAAAATACAAGCATATTTTTTTATTTTTTAGTCATATGTTTTTTTCATCTTACAAATTCTTTCTGGCAAAAATGTATCCAGTAAAAACTTGTAAGTTCTTTGGCATCAAACTGTCACTTTACTCTCTCTTTTTACCAGTTTTTACTGCGTATTTGTCTAAACGAACACCTTCCAGTAAAAACTTGTACACATTTTTGTGTTATCGAACAAACTTAATGTTATATTTTTAATTATTAAATTTTGGCACTTTATTTATATTATTAGGCCTGTTTTTTAAGCACCGGATTTATTTTTGGATGTATTTTGTTTCATTTAAAGTTGTATATATATCATCTTTCAACATGAAATATATTCGGGCTAGAGATCTGTTTGTTTCGCAAAAAAAGTCCATGCCTTGTGTTTTAACATGAAAATTTTTTATTTTTATTTAAATCTAACTCCAATTAAATTTTATAAAAATTTAAAGAAATGTTCTAAACATATAAACACAGAAACTTAATTAAGCTAAACCCGTAATGAATTTATAAAAAAATAAATGCGGTTTGGATTAAGTTTTATTCAATTCTAGGATTTGCATTTTTGCAAAATTGTATTTCACATCATATTAGCATATAAAAGCTAGCTATCGATCAAAAAACAATGTTTTTGCTTTCAATTTTTAACGAAATAATATAAATTTAATAATCGAGCCGGCGATTTTATGAGAATGATAAATAAGTAGATCTTGCTGACATATTAAATTATTGTCAAAAAATCGTCATTTTGGAAGCAAAAGTCGTCAAATAGTCATTTAGTTATTTTGGGTATTAAATATCATCAAAATGACGACAAATCGTCAAACCTGGCAACTCTGCATGCGATTGCTACTAATTCATACGTATATACATACTGTATACAAAACAAAACAAAAAAACAACAACAATATTTTGTGGGTTTTTTTTTGTTTTTTAGTGTTGATCATGACCATGGATGGTAACCGATTCTATGTGGTTATTGGTCGTAGTAACGCTATTTTCTTTTATTTCGGTAACGGTATTTTAGGGGAAACTATACTTCAGTTATTTCGGTAACGGCATTTTAGCGTTAACGGTATTTTAGCGTTAACGGTATTTTATTTATTTCGCTAACGGTATTTTAGCGGTAACGATATTTTAGATATTTCGGTAACTTTATTTTAGGGAAAAAGATTTTTCAATTATTTTGGTAACGGCATTTTAAGGATAACGTTATTTTAGTTATACAGGTAATGTTAATGCACACCACAATTTTTAACCGCATTATGCCCGAGTTTAAATGACTGTCTAGTTTATGATCATACTTTGGGAAAATATATCTATTTACAGAAGTTTTTTTGTTCAGATCTTGTTAGATTATTTCGGTAACGGTATTTTAAGGTAACGGTATTTTACGGATAACGGTATTTCAAGAATATCGGTAACGGTATTTAAGCGATAACGATAGTCAGTTGAAAGGTGTTAGAATCGGGGACGGTAATTCAGCGATATTGACAGCCATCCCTGCTTGCGTATATTCTTGTGTATAAGCATTGAATGTACGTATGTATGTATGTATGATGAAATAAAAAAAAAAATTTTTAGAGGTCTTCCCACATTTTCACTCATAACTTTTGAACGCGTTAACCGATTTTGATCATTTTCACTAGAAAACTGCTCATGATATCAACAAACAATTTGACTGAAAATTAGCAGTACCTCTTCTGTATTGGAGGAGTATTTTGTGTTTCCACAGACAGACGGACGGACAGACGGACATGGCTATATCGACTTCTCTATTCATGCTGATCAAGAATATATATAGTTTATGGGGTCCCAGAATTTTTTTAAAAGAATTACAAACATTTGACAAAGTGAATATACCCTCCTGCACTATGGGATGGAGGGTATAAAAAGATACATTTTGGATACAATAGAAAATTTGGAAGTTTAAGAATGTAATTTTTTTTTTTTTTTTATTTTTGTATATGTATATTTTGAATTTATTCGAGATGCTCTTTTTAGCGTTATTTTCGCGTTAAATATCGTACGTTCATCACCCGAATAGTGGCATGATGTACAAAAACAATGAATTTACTTTGAAACTGACGAAGGCTAAAAGTTAACCATTAAAATGTGATATTTGCTGTTGTGTATTGTCAAAATTAGAACAATTGTTATTAATAAAAAATATATTTTGTATGTATTGTTGATCTTTTAAAATTGCATTTCATTTTGAATTGTCAGGTTTGAGATCATAATTAAATGTTACTATTACAAATAGAAAACAATAATTGTTAATAAATGTAAGAGATGAAAAGAATCTTCATTTCGTTTTCAGTAATGGTAACATTAGCAGTTGGACTGGCAACCCTGCCAAATAAAAAGCTTTAAGATTTAAAGCTTTTGGCTAAACTTGTAAGAAAAGACGAAAATAACTAATGTTGTTTGGGTAATCAATTAACATCACCGATTTTCTGTGCTTGGTTGATATATATACCTGATCTCAGTCTTCGACAATATAGTTAGTTGACTCAAATGACTCATACATAAGAATCTTTAAAGACTCAGAATTTATGAGTACTCAGAAATATGTCGGCTGGGTGGTATCCTATATTTGAGTCAACTTACATACCGCCCTTTTGTGCACTGCGTCGGCATTTGAAGTCCGATCTTAACATAATGCATATCGTTGTTCATGGATTGACAATAGCTACATTTCTCTCTGTGGAGATTTTTGACTCTGGCGTCAAATTCTAGCTGAGATTTCCGATATCTGGTTTCCTACACCCCTAATGTCCAATTATTTTTAACCAAAAATATTTTTTTTTAATACTATGAAACTTTCGCTTTGAAATTACTTATTTTTTTCACCAACAAAAAAAAATAACAGAGGTTTAAAAAAATCAAAATATAAAAAAATTTTTTTTTTTCAATTTTAAAATAATTTTTATCAAGTTTTCATATTATTTTAAGTCATTTTAACTTATTTTTTTTTACAAGTTTAATATAATTTTTATTAAAAATAAAAATTATGTTTTTTTTCGTCCTTTAATTGTGCAATGGAAATGAAAATTATTCAAGTTCGAGGCCATACTCTATATTTCTTTCTTAGTTCTCATTTAGTGAGAAAACTAGTTTATATGAATGTTTGATGTTTGGCATAGTATTGTTACCTCTTTTAAAACGTGTTCTGATGATGGAAACCTAGAAAATTTCCGAAAAAGATCTATCAACACATTCCTGAAAGGGTCAAAGAAAAAATTTTAAAACAAAAACTCTATAGATTATTTGTTAGGACAATATTCTAATAGAGTATGGCCTCAAACTTGAATAAAAATAGAGCAAAATTGATTATTAATAGGTTTTTTGTTAAAGTTCTGCCTATAATGAAGGCTCTAGCTTTTCTATAACTTCGGGTTCTGATGAGATCTTTAGCCAGATCGAAATACTATTATCAACCTAGCTAATATGTTTGATTTGCTTTAATTTTGTAAATATACGGAGGTTGAAAGCTCGTTATAAATTGAAAATAACATAAAAATAATCTCGATGTATATAAAAACAAAAAACTAATATAACTGTTGAATAATTTTCATTTTCATTATTTTTCTTTACTTTTTTTTTGCATATTTTGTTTATTTTGTAATATTTTTTTATTTTTTATCTTATTTTGCCATTATTTTCTAATAATATATTTTTTTAACTATTTTTTTAATTTGTTCTTTGAAAATACCTGTATAACTAATTTTAATTTTATTTATTGTTTCGTCAAATAAATCTATAAAACGAATACATACATATAACATATAAATATTATATACTTAATGTGTTTTTAATAAACTATTTAGAATCGAAAGTAAAACAGAAATATTCTATGGAAATAATATAAAAAGCACCAGCGGATCTGAATAATGTTGACTAGTTTGGTCTATAGTTACATAGTATATTTTGATTTTTTTCAACATCTACAACTTTCTTGTTTATGAATAACAATAAGTACTTTCATAGCAAAAGTATCGGCAAAATTTCAGTTTATGGGGGACACCCCTGGAAAAAAAAAATGCCACGCCCCCTTAAATGACCCCAGGAGTGCGAAAATCATAATGAATAAGGGGGCTCACACCCCTTATGGGCGTGGCAGTCGAAAAACGACCCGGCCCACCTACGTAGACAATATGGGTATCAAATGAAAGCTAATGTCTTCACGATTCCAAAAATAGCCGTAGTTGCCAGATCGGGCGATTTTTGTAGCCGATATGGCCATTTTGGCAAAATTTGGGGTGGGGGAAATTTTTTTTTTCCTTTTTTTTTGCTTATATTTTGTTAAAATCAAACAAAAATGAGCATTTTGTGCGAAAAGATTACTATAAACTGAAATTTTGCCAAGCTTCTGATTGGTTAATGAAAATTTGTTATACTGGCTTCGCTTAGTAAAGTTTTTCTGCGTGACCGGCCTACGGCCGGGCTTAGGGGTTTTTAACTCCAGTATTGTCGACTGCCATGCCCATAGGGGGCGTGAGCCCCCTTATTCATTATGATTTTCGTACTCCTGGGAACATTCTGAAGGGGATGGCATATTCAGATTTTTTCTCTAGGGGTGTCCCCCATAAACTGAAATTCAGCCAAAGTTTCATAGAATTTAAGAAATTTGATTTTTGCTTAAAAATAGTTGGCCATTAGGGGTGTAGGAAACCATATATCAGAAATCTGAACTTGAATTTGACGTCGGAGTCAAAAATGACAAAAGAGAGAAATGTAGCTATTGTCAATCCATGAACATATGCTACGATCGGACTTCAAATGGCGACGCAGTGCACAAAAAACAAAAAGGGCGGTATGTAGGGGCGTGGTAAAAAAAAAAAACATATTTCTAGAATCGTCTTTAACTTATCATTAATCCTAGGGAGTGACTGACTCAACGTCTTTTTCGACCCACCCTAATGTTAATATTATATTTATATAATTGAGTTGAGCTTTAAAAAGCGCTTGTATGTAAATGTGTAAATCTTTATTGACATCACTGTTTACTGTCAGATTGTAATGACTCTGTTTTATACGCCATTTGCATTGTATGTATTTCATCATCTTATTTTAATTACTTAATAAAATCTATCATAATAACAGGTTATGGTTCCCAGCCACGCGAAATTTTAAAATCGTTTTTTTTAAGAAGTAATTGATAAAATAAAAAGGAAAAATTCAAAATGAATGCAAATAATGCACAATTTCCCAAATTGTCTAATACTAACTACCATGTGTGGAAATTTAACATGGAGTTGCTGCTGTTGGAGAGGGAGTTGTGGGATGTTGTTGTTGGTGCTGTGCCTGAGGCTCAGGATGCTAAATGGCTGACTCGTGATGGTAAGGCAAGAGCTGCTATTGGTCTGGCTGTGGAAGAATCACAGAAGGTTTTAATTAAGCAACTGAAAACTGCAAAAGAGTTTTGGGATACCTTGAGAAAGCATCACGAAAAGTCAAACTTAACCAACAAAGTGAGTCTTCTTAGAAAAATGTCATCGAAAAGGCTGGTTAGTGGTCAAACCATGGAGGATCACATCAACGAATTTTTATCAATTGTGGATCGTTTGCGAGATTTAGGTGAAACTGTAGAAGAGCATACAGCTGTTGCGTTTTTGTTGGGCACATTGCCTGAAGATTACAACCCTTTAATTTCATCGTTAGAAAGTGTGGATGCCAACAGGAAACTGAGGCTGCTTTTAAAGTACAAAAGAAAAAGTTTGTTCCAAAATGTTTTTTGTGTGGAAAGCCGGGACACTTTAAAAGAAACTGTCCAAATAAAAACCAACAACATCAACAAAAATCAAATAATCGTGCCAATAATGTGAAAGATGAATATAAAAATGTTTGCTTTCATATTGGAAAAGAAAAACCGAATGGTGATTGGTTTGTAGATTCGGCAGCTACAGCCCACATGTGCTGTGATGAAAAATATTTTGTTAACATGAAACAACATGTTGAAACATTGCAAAATGAAACCCCTGGTGGAAATCGTTATTTTTTGACAATAATTGATGATTACAGTCGTTATTGTACTATTTTCTTTATTCCCTCAAAGGATTTGGCATTTGAAAAGATAAAAGAATTTGTTGAAATATCAGAAAGCCAGTTTGGAAAACGCCTAAAAATGTTTAGAAGTGATCGCGGTGGGGAGTTTGTGAATAAAAGAATGCAGAAATATTTCAAAGATAAAGGTATTATTCATCAGCTGACTGCACCCTATACCCCTGAGCAAAATAGCGTCGCAGAGAGGAAAAATAGAAGCTTGATGGAGATGGCGAGGTGTATGCTGTTCGATGCAGATATGCACATAAAATTTTGGGCTGCGGCCGTTAACAACGCTAACTATATTCAAAATTGTTTTTCATCAGCTGCTGTAAATGTGACACCATTTGAGTTGTGGTTCGGCAAATCTCCAAATTTGAGCCATGTTCGTGTTTTTGGTGCTATTGCATATGTGCATATAAATAAACAAAAACGTAAAAAGTTGGATGACGTGGCAATTAAATGTAATCTGGTTGGGTATGCTGACGAATCAAAAGCATATCGTTTGCTTAACCCTAAAACTAATAAAATAATTATTAGTCGTGATGTAAAATTTTTTGTTGATGATAATATGGTTAATGTTGCATTTTCGGACATCGAATCCGAAATCGTTTCATCTCAAGCACAGGAAGGAAAAGATAATGAAGAGGTGGTAAGCACAGATGATTTTTGTGGTTTCGAATCTGCTGAAGAATTTTCATCGTCATCTGATTCGGAAACTTTATCAGGTGATCCTGATATAACTCCAAGAACTTCTTTAAGAACCAATAAGGGCAAACCTCCCAAAAAGTATGGCTACAAAATTTGCGTTGAATATGATCCAGTCAATTATAAAGAGGCATTATCTAGATCAGATCATACGAAGTGGGTAAATGCTATGGAAGAAGAGATGAAAGCACTGAATGACAACAATACGTGGGACGTAGTGGAACTACCACGTGATGGCAAACTAATTGGCTGCAAATGGGTCTTCAAAATTAAACAAACCGTTGATGGTGAGAAAAAGTATAGAGCTAGGCTGGTCGCAAAAGGGTTTTCCCAAAAGTACGGCGAAAATTACGACGAAGTTTTTGCTCCTGTCGTGAAGCAGACAACATTTCGAAGTTTATTGGCGATTGCAAGTTACAGAAATATGAAGGTGCATCACGTTGATGTTAAGACGGCTTTTCTTTACGGTGAGTTAGATTCAGATATATATTTAAAACAACCTGAGGGATTTATTATGCCTGGAAAAGAGAATATTGTTTGTAAATTGAATCATAGTTTGTATGGACTCAAACAGTCTGCTCGTTGTTGGAATCTTCGAATCAATCAGATTTTAATTGATTCGGGATTCAGAAGGGGAACGGCCGAGCCGTGTTTATATGTGAAAGGTGATGGTAATTCAATCACATATATTTTGATTTACGTTGACGACATCATTGTGGCTTCCAAAACTGATGACGAAATCGAAAAAGTTATACGTATTCTCAAATCACATTTTGAAATAACAGTATTGGGTGATTTAAAGCTTTATTTAGGAATTGAAGTAAGCTTCAATGCTGGGTTATTTTTCCTATCACAAGAAAATTATATTGAGAAAATTTTAAATGAATTTGATATTCACAATGCTAAAATTTCATCTATACCTATGGACCCCGGATATTTAAAAGAAGGTTCCGATAATCAACTTGAAAACAACCATCTATACCGAAAAGCAATCGGATCACTGCTGTATGTCTCAAACAATACACGACCGGACATTGCTGTTGCCGTCTCAATCTTATCCCGTAAAATAAGTAAACCAAATCATAATGATTGGACAGAGGTCAAAAGAGTACTTAAGTATCTAAAGGGTACTTAAAACCTAAAACTGTGTGTTGGATCTAAATCTAATTTTGAATTAAAAGGTTTTTCTGATGCAGACTGGGCTGGAGACGTCAATGATCGCAAATCTACAAGCTGTTTCATTTTCAAGCTTGGTGATACTGTTATCAGTTATGCCAGCCGAAAGCAACCTAACGTAACATTATCGTCTACCGAGGCTGAGTTCGTGGCTCTTGCGGAAGCATCTCAAGAACTTTTGTGGATAATTCAGCTAATGAAGGAATTTGGAATTGATGTATTCAATCCCATAATTTATGAGGACAATCAAGGCTGCCTAAAAATGCTCGAAGATGAAAAGATATGCCCTAGAAGTAAACATATAGACGTAAAATATTATTTTGTTCGCAACTTGTGCATATCGAAAAATGTTTTATATGATTATTGTCCAACAGATTCCATGTTAGCTGACATTCTGACTAGGCCTTTACAGAAAATTAAAATATGTAAACTTCGAGAATTAATTGGTTTAAGTAATTAACTGTAATATTTTATTTTTATGATAATACTTTTTAAGTTTATATAAATTTGTTTTGCACAATATTTACAATATTGAGAAGGAGTGTTAATATTATATTTATATAATTGAGTTGAGCTTTAAAAAGCGCTTGTATGTAAATGTGTAAATCTTTATTGACATCACTGTTTACTGTCAGATTGTAATGACTCTGTTTTATACGCCATTTGCATTGTATGTATTTCATCATCTTATTTTAATTACTTAATAAAATCTATCGTAATAACACCTAATGCCCACGCTATATCCAAACAAAGGTAATACTCAAAATCAAAACTAAGTATAGGTGAAGCTCGCCGTAAGTACCAAGCTAGCCATCAAGCATTGAATTTTCTCCTCTTTCCACAGTCCTGTAATAGTTAATGGTAATTTCAACTGCTAGAACACTATTTGGGGATGGACGACTAGTAATAGCAGAGGTCTTACTCTAAATAAAGCAATCGACAACTCCAATTTATGTATTTTAAACGATCGCAAACCCAACCTCCTTCACGCACATTGACATCGCATTTTGTACTCTCTCATTACTCCCTTTACTTAATTGGTCAGTCACCAATGACTTACATAAGAGCGATCACTTTCCAATAATAATTTGTATGAATATTTAGCAAAATAACAACACGCAAACAAAAGTATGTAAATAACTCTATCACTCAGAGTGGATAAATTACTGTCAAAAAGCTGAAGATGAAATTTTCAATAGAACTTTTTTTAAAACGAGCAACCAAGACCCAGCTCTATTCACTAAAGCTATAAGCACTGCAGCAAATAAACACATCCGACAAACAAAAGATAGAACATTCACCCCAAAGAGAACAGTATCATGGTGGAATGATTCACTTTCGTCAAGAAATAAAGAAAGCTAAGAAAGAAAGTTTTAAAAATTTTACAAAAACAATAAATAGAAACACGCCAATCGCTGTCATTTGGAATAAAACAAATCGTATCACCCAGAGAACCCAAGCTTCCACCATAAAATCAATCAACACCAAAAACGAAACTTTAACCGACTCAGTAATAATCGCTAAAGCTTTTGGAAGTGAATGGGCAGAATATGCGTCAGATAAAAATGTTTCACAATTATTTAACTCAAGCAAACAATCATTTACTATACTACCAGCGGAACACTCTAGCGACAGAACAGCATCGCTTTTGGAAGAACCAATAACAATGATACAACTTTCCAGTTGCCTAATAAAAGTTAAAGGATCAACTCCAGGACTAGACCGCGTAAGCTATCAGATGATTAAACCGCTAAGCCACAACTCCAAACTAAAATTGGTGGACATTTACAATACAATATTCGAAAGCGGAAACATCCAGCACGCCTGAAAACTCGCAATTATAGTACCGATTCCAAAGAATAAAAGAGCCTCTACCATTGAAGCTTACCGCCCCAATTCACTACTCCCTTGTCTTTCAAAAATCATTGAACGAATAATTGCAGCCAGATTATTGTGCTTCATGGAAAGAAAAAACTTAATTGCTAAAGAACATGTCGCCTTTAAGCCAAACAAGGTTGGCGATGATGCATTACTACATTTTGAGAAATATGTATATATCAAAATCACTATCTGTTAAAAATCACATAACCGCATTATCTATCGATTTCGAAAAAGCATTTAACAGGATTGGCTCACACGTCATTTTAAATGTTCTAAAATCTTGGCATATGGGCAAAAAAATATTTAATTTTATAAAATCTCTTCTCACAAACAGGAAGTTTAAAGTAAAAATCAACGCTCACTTATCAGAAACATTCTGTTTGAAAAATGGTATTCCACAGAGGTCTCTCCTTTCAGAAATTTTATTCCAAATCGCCTTTAATGAAATAAGCAAAATTTTAAACAATATCCCGTACATTGACCGCTGTTTATACGCAAATAATCTTTACATATTATATAAAAAAAATAATAATAAAGAAACCATCCTATCAAACGCTCTCAGCGATATAAATATTTGAACCGAATACTCAGGGGCCAAAATCTCACTGAAAAAAACAAAGTTTCATATTTGTAGGAAACAAAATTGCGATTCAGATAACCAAAATATTCAAACAAATGGAAATGTAATATAAAACGTCGATAAACGATAATAGAAAACGTCGGAAATACAAAATGCAAAACTCATCAAACGCCGTAGTCGATGATGAAGGAAACAACGTGACACTCAACACCATGCACCAATATTCCTCCACTTTTACAACTGAAGCTTGTACAATCTTTCGTGATATACGATATGCAATTAAAAATAAAAATAAAACCATTATTTTCACAGACAGTTTAATAGTACTTTAAGCAATATATAACCAACACCTACAATAATAATTGAAACAAAGTTATAAAAATCAGAGATGCCCGGTAAACAACGAGGGAAAAATCAGAATACATTGGGTTCCTAGTCATATAGGCATCATCGGTAACGAAAAAGCGGACACTGCTGCAAGTTACGCCTCATATGCCCCCATCCTGCTAAACTACTTCAACATTTGGATTCGAGATGACCAAACACAACATCATCATTATGCAAACGACAACCCAAATCTCAAGCGTCCTTTATATCCAACGGATGTCGACAAAAATAAAATAAAAATATTTTCCAGACTTCGACTTTGACATACAATCTTCTCTAATGAATACAGGATGAAAGGTGGTATCAACCCTAAATGTACTACTGCAACTCCAACCTCACCGTAAACCACCTGCTTAATGAATGCCCATCACTACAGAATATAAGGTTTAATCATTTCAACAACAACATCAACAGTATTTTCAATTTTATTTTAGAAACAAAAGTATTAATAGAAAAGTATCCCGCTATTGTAAATAATATTATCTTATAGTTGTACATATGTATATCACTAGGATTATTATTATTTTTATATTGAGCTGAAAGCTCTGGCAGCTAGTGCTCGAAAAAAAAAACTTTCATCTTAGAATTAATTGATAAGATTTAATAAAAAAATTAATAAATAAATTATACCTGATCGAAACTTTCAGTTTCTTGTAGATGGTGGAATAGAATGAGGCTGAAGATGACCTAGTCGCTTAGGTCGAAAGTGCAGCACTCCCTCTATGGCTGATCCCCACAAAATTTTTTTCATCTTCTCTTACATTTATTAACAATTAGTGTTTTCTATTTGTAATTTAAAACAATATGATCTCAAACCTGACAATTCAAAATGAAAAAAATATATTTTTCAGAATTATTACAAAGGAGGACATTAATAAAGAATATACAGTGGTGTACAAATGCAACTGAAATCATGGTTGAGGTAATTATAATTTTTTTGATTAAAAAGATTTGTGGTATAAGTTTTTGTATTTTTTTTAATAAATTCAGTTATAGCATATTATTTTACAAATACAAAAAAATTATTCATAACTTCTCAAAAAAAGTAATTTTAACAAAATAAGTCGAAAGTGCAGTGTTCAAAACATTTGCAACTCTTAAAGTAATTAACAGGAAATACAAACAATGGTTTTAACGCTCAGTATTTTGTATTTTGAACACCTCTTAGGCAATGAGCTTTTTATATAATAGTCAGAAATTTTATTCCACTGCTTCTCCAACTCGACGAAAAGTTCATCACCATTTCGGAATACTTTATTGCCGATATTCCGTTTTACAATCATCCACATGTTCTCAATCAGGTTGATATCGGGAGATTGAGCCGGCCACGACATGATATTAATTTCATTTTCCTGCAGCCAAACTTTTACAACCCCCGCCGTGTGTTTTGGGTCGTTGTCGTGCTGAAAGGTCCATGAGAGTAGCATTTCCCATTCAGCATACGGAAGCATAACTGAACTCAAAGATCTCTATAGATTGTGGCATTGTGCTAGTAATGCGGTGAATTGAGCCAATCCCATTTCCTAAAAAACGACGCCCCCACACCATATTGTTTCCACCTCCGTGCTACACTGTGGCGGCTGTGTATCTGGAATTAAACTTTTCGCCTCGTGATCTTCGAACATTGGCTCTTCCATCTGATCCCCGGAGGTTGAATTTAGACTCATCTGACCACAATACATTTTTCCATTGCTCTTGAGTTCAGTTCAAATGGGTGCGTGCAAAGTCAAGCCGAGTTTTTCGGTTATTTCCGACACAAATGGTTTTTTTGTACATCTATAACTTCTCGGGCTCTTCTTTTAATGGTGGGAAGACTGGCATCTATTAAAAGTTCAGTTTTAGCTTCTCTGGGAACTGCTTTGGTATATGTCGTAAAAAAAATCTTGATTTTCCGATCTTCTCTTACAGTTGTAATACGGAGTCTTCCACCTTTATGAGTTGTGTGGATGTTACCACAATTAACATTGCCGCAAATCGTTGATTTTGGAACGGAGTACTTTATAGAAATTTCTTTTTGGGAAAGTCCATTTTGAAAATCATTTAAAACTTTTGATTTAAAATCAGAATTGTATTTATTTCCTGCCATTTTTTACAAAAATTATTCTTACGATGTTTATGCTTCCAACATCTTATTACAACCATTAAAGAACAATAATTATAATAAATTTGTTTGAAAAATGTAACGGCCTGAATCTCATATTAAAAAGGAATGCGATTACCGTTATATCCTAGCATTTGTTAGTATAAATTGTTTCGTTTAAAGTAAGAATAATGACAGTTGCAAATGCTTTGAACACCTGCATTTTGAATACATCCATTATTATTAATTTTTTTGTTGTTTTAATTTAACGGAATTAATTTTTTTTTATTTGTTTAACATAAAACAATGTATGAAGAATATGTAAAAAATAAATTTTAGTAACTAAGTGTGATTTGAAGAAAATAAATCAATGAAAACAACAAATGCGATCTCAGTTCCAAATGTTTTGACCACTGCTGTATGTTTCGGACATGCGGATTTCAATGGTGTATTTAATTTTTTGATCAATGGTACAGATTTTAAGAAAAATGTTTTTAACCCTGCAGTTCTATTGTTATTTAACTTACGCCATTACAATCGTTGGGTGTAATCCCCCCTACTTATTGGTATCTGTCATTCATATCAGTTAAATTCTATTATGCAAATAATATTTTTTTTTTCAATAATGAAGTCCAAAATACAGAAAAAAAATTTATTTTTATAAGTTTGGCAATTCATTTATTTTAAATAATATTTTGTTAATGTACATCTCTCTTGAAAAAAACAAAAATGCCGCCTTATGTGTTGATTCCACCCAGACGATAGTACTGCAGGGTTAATGTTTGGCGGTTTTGCATTTAGTTTTTTGAATTTAAAATCTTTCCGAAAGCAATCAGTCTCCTTTAGTTTTGATTGAATTAAATAACAAAACCTGTGTTTATATTTATGGCTCATACTTAGTGCACACAAGCGAATATGAATACTTAATGAACAATTGATCTGAATAAATGTTACTTCTTAAAAAAGAGGCAATTAAATTGAAATATTTTTATAAAAAAAATGTTTTTGCATATAGAGGCTTATGCTATAAACACATAGACGACTGCAGCTACACGACTACAGCCTGTCAAAAATAAAATACACACGTTTATATGAAAACGATTATTTTGGCACCAACACAACTACACGGCTACCCGACTACTTTTGCCGCTGTAGTCAACTTAGGATAATTTCTATTTTTGTTGGCTGCAAAACAAAAATAGTGTTGACAATAAAACAATATATGTAACAAATTAGTGCTTAAAAATATTTTATTTTGTTAAACACAAAAAACGTCGCAACATTAAATGGTATAATTGCATTAATATTCAAGAGGGGTTAGATAAATTTATTTACACGTTATAATAATGTATTATAAATAAGTAATTGTATTTTAAGTGAACTTTATATACGTGTCTACAGCCATGCATGCTGTTCTATTTTAATAAAGCAAAAAAAAAATGTAATTGGCACTACTGAAATAAAAATTCATTTGTATAAAAACAGCTTTTTATTATGTTGCTGTCGTTTCCAAAATAATAAGTAGCTGGCCACACGGCGACGATTGCAGTGAACGGCATTTGTAGTCGTGTAGCTCTGCAGTCTGCTGTCTGCTGTGGTCTATGTGTTTATAGCATTATATATAATTCGAGATTTTTCAAAAATTTTTGGTTTAATTTTTGCAACAACATTTTTTAGATGTGCCCACAAAATATTTACCTTTAATTGCCTCTTTTTTAAGAAGTAACATTTATTCAGGTCAATTGTTCATTAAGCTTTCATATTCGTTAAAACTGTAAAAAAAAAGATAAAACCCTATATAAAACGTTAAGCAGTACATTGAATATAAAGTTTTGTACATTAAATATGAGCCATAAATATAAACACACTAATTCCAGATTGAATGCATTCAAAAGTTTTAAATGCAAAAAACTAAATGCAAAACCGGCAAACTTTAAAGATACTTTTCTCGAAATCTGTACCGTTGATCAAAGAATTAAGTGCGCCATTGCAATCAGCATGTCCGAAATATATATATATATCATTAATGGTCAGATTATTAAAAGAATTGATATTAAAACCAAAACCCCTCAGACTAGACTCCAAAATTATAAATATCTGTATTGAAAATTACTCATAAAAGGCTTAATTTAATTTAATTTAATTTATTTATTTGCAACGCAATAAGCCACTTAGGCCAAAGTGCATTGTACAAATTCATATAAATATTTACAAAATTTCTCATGTTATATGTAAAGAGCCGTATATACATAAAAAAAAATCCCTAAAACAGGATTATGTAAAAAAAATAAAAGAAAAAGTATCTAATGTTTCAAATCGTATGCTTCAAATTTAAATTTTTTGGATATGGCTGAGGCACAACCATCGTTATTATACATTTAGTCCCTATCGATCACAACTTTTAATAATAAGAGCCAAACACAACGATACAACGGACACAAAAATGACTCACGAAAGATTCAAATTCTTGAGGGAAATTTTCTTTGACACACTAATTTTTTGAGTAGTTTTTTACTCCGAAAAGAATGCTGTTTTGGATGAACCACTTTCATAGAAAACATTTTATTTTTTGTAATAATTTTTGAGGACGTTTTTGACTTATTTTTAAGCCCGTTTGCTGGCTGGGTTACCAATCATATTTGAGTCAAATAAATTAATCTTAATTTCCCTCGTAGATTGGAGCCTCTTTTGATTAATTTCCGAGTCTGAAGAAAATCATTTTTGCTTTGTTTAAGATTTTTGGATTTAAAATTATGTAATTTTTATGTATTGTAAATATATTCTAAAAACATTTACATGCCCATTTCATTTTATTAGCGGTTTTCATTATTGGTGTTACTTCGTGTGATTTTTTCACAACAAAGCGTGATGTCTTTTTTAATGTATGGAAAATTTATAAATCAGCTGATTTTTGTTGTTTTAATTTAAGAAAAATGACAAAATTTACAGAAAAAGAAAAAATCACAAATTTTTGTAATGCAAAAAAACAAGTTGTATTTCGCTGTCGGTCCATCTTTTATTATTTATTTTCTCCCGCTTTCGTTTTAAACTGGGTTTTTTGATATTTTTATTCATTTTTAAGTTTTATCAATAGTAAACACCAAATGCATTTTTTTGACAGCAGAACAGTCAGCTGTTTTTTTTTTTGCTGATAAATTTATCACGCGTGTTTAGTACAGATTTGTGTGTGGTATTTCGCCACAGCGTCGTAAATTTTAGTGCAATGCATTTTGTTGTTGATTCCTGTAAATTCTACAAGGGTTATTTGCAACAAAGAATGAATACCGCTATTATTAACAAATACAATTGGATTACAATATTAGAATTCCCAAAATATGTATATTAACATAACTTAAAACAATTACTACACTTCGTCCGGTTTATCTTGTTGGAACAATGCTTGACACATTCACTCGTCGTTAATATTTTTTTTCCAAATCCATTAGATTTTAAAGCGATATTATTTTAAACATGCGAACATTAAAACTTGAAATTTTTTTTGTTTTGTTAAAAAAAAAACAAATTTGTGAACAAAAATATGTAATTCAAACACTTTTATTCCAAAAAGGATCTTTTTTTAAAGCATTTTTTGGATGGCTCAAAAACTACTACTATTCCCCTACTTTTCTGACTCATATTTGAATAATTTTTTGATAAATTTATTTTTCTCATATTTTTGAGCCAGTTCTGATTATGTTAAGAATGCTCTAATTTTCGTCTATTAAAAAAAAAAAAGTGTTTTTTGACAAAAAAAATTTTAAACCTCAAAAAACTATTAACATTTGAAAAATTATTGATTCCAAAATAAAAGGGCTCCAAAATGCATCAGGTTTTTGAGTCATTTTAATGTCATGTATTTTGAGGTCTCCGAGTTTGTTTTGGCTGGGAATCAACCAATAAAATCTAATATGACATTATCAAATTAGATTTTGGAGTTGAGGTAGAACAATATTCTAACTATATATATGAATACATATGTACTTACCAATTATTTAAAAACAAAAACCAAAACTGATCAACAGCAGTAATTTATGACTTATTATTTTTTTTTTGTTAATACAACGTAGTAGTCCCTGCTCTGTGTTTACATTATATTCTTGTTCTTCTTTTTCTTCTTAGTAACAGTAAATCTTCTTAGAAACTCCTCATAATACTACAAAGCCATTCAAATGAAAAGAAAACAAAACAAAAAGACATCAATGACTGGCTATTCATGTACTGAATTAAATTAAATCCATTAAAAATATAATTAAATACACTCACACAAACCTGACAACCGACGAAGACGATGACGATGACGACGACTACTCCTTTACAATCACAGCACAATCTTGATGATCCTTTTTCTTTAGCCGAGGACAATTTTTATAGACTAGACGTCTGACAACAAAATCATTGACAAATTGTAATTGTACAATCGCCGTTTGTTGTATCGTTGTATCACTATCACCACAGCCACTGTCGTAACTCATGGCATTGAAACAAAGAGAAGGAATCAAGAGCTAATTGTTTTGCCTTGTTTTAGAGTTTAACGGTAATCACTATTTATTTTGTATTTACGCCTTGTTCTTCATTGCAATTGTCTCTTTTAGTATTTAAAATAATACAATAGTAATAGCCGCCACAATGCTTCATGATGTATTTGCAAATTCACTTGTACGTACGTCCGTTTATAACAAGCTACCGACCGACCGACCGAACGAGCAGAAGTCAACAGTTGGTTAATGCAGTGCTTAACTATAAAGCTATACAATAAAAAAAAGAAAATTATTAAAGTTTAATGTTATTTAAAAAAAAAAAAAAATTAATTTTAATGCCGATTTTTTATAAATATCGTCGGCTTGCCTGCAAGTAGTGCTATGTGTTTTGTGACAGGTGTTCAGGAGAGCGAAAAACTGATTCACATATTGCTTTTAAGATATTTTATTGACATCATATGCCGTAATGATTCACGACCTCATTTACTAAAAAACTGCATTAAAATAAATCCGGATTTAATCTCTGTTACAGAGTGTTGCAGAGTTTTTAAGAAAACTACAACACATAACACCTTTGGAATGAGCCTTTTTTTTAAATATCTTCATAACAGTTTGTTCATAGAAAAAATATAAATTTCTTATTATATGAGTTACAAACCCATAACATGTTGTGCTATCTTCTTAACCCATTGAGATATCTCAATATGTATATATTATATGTATGACCAATAGAGCTTCTCAATGGTGTAATACAAAAATAACACATGGCACGACTTGTAGGCTAGCCGACGATATATTTTTTATTTATATCGATCCAATATCAGTCTGACAAATTATCGGTTAATGTATTCAAAATTCATGAAATTTAAACTTCGTAACTATTAAAGTTGATTGATTAACTTTGATTAATTACCTAAAATATAACTTTTAAGTGCACTTAAAACGTGTAAAATATGTGAGTTCAAAAAAAAAATTGGTGTCGGAACGTAACAAAATGGATATCATGAGAAAGCTTATTAAAATACCTTTGATGCAACCAAATGTCGAAACTATTAACCCATTGCAGTATAACTCATAATTTTCTGTTTTCAAAACGGAGTTAATTAATCTATTTTTAGAATTTACAATATAACAACGTTATTTATTTTTTATGTGTGGGGGGAGGTTATCCATAAAATCGTCCATTAATTAGCTAACCCGCCCGATAACTTTGGATAGGAGGAAAATATAATAACGCAGTAAAAAGCATCTCATAATTTCAGGTCATAATTTCAGGTATATATATATTTTGTAAAACATTAAAAACTATTGTTCCAGGTTATATGTTTTTATATGCTGATTTGGTTAGGATCGTATGGAAAAATATTTTGAAGAAGGAAATTTTGTCACTCAGTATGTACTTTTTAAGTAAAATGAAAATATCGGATCAACAAAATTCCGAACTTATAAAAACTTTAGTATGCATAAAATTACTCTATTTTATTTTTAATGTGAAAAATAAAATATTTTCTTTCCTCAAACCAAAAATCTTAAAAATTAGTTCGCCGGTGTTGACATTTTACAATTTTGAAAAATTTCCCTAAAAACACCCATATTTTTTAAAAATTCTCAAAAATCGTGAAAATGCGATAGATCAAATTGTGTATTACAGTTTGATAGATATTTGCTTCAGCAATAAATAAAAAGTATAATTAAAAAAAAATCTTAACTCATTAAGTACATACAAAGCATCAAAGTTTTAATTTATATTGTGAATACCACCGCTAGAGGGCGCAATAAGTATATAAAACTTCGTCAAAAAATTCAGACGGAATCGATGAGTGGTATAAAATGGGTTAATGACTTTGCTGAGCAAAGTTTTTCTGCTTAAGGGGTTTCTCCTCAATGTAATTTTTTAATGTAATTTTTTTATGGGTTGATGGAAATTGAAGTATTATATCTCAAATGATATATTTCGTATTGATTCGATTACAAATGGCAAAAATACAAAGAATTTAAAGTCCAAACTTTCGAAGTCCACAACTCGGGAACCGGGACCCAGAGTAGCAAGCCGTGCCGGACGTAAAGGACTCGCGCAGCAGCCGAAATGGTCGGCTACTTGGCGGTTTAATTTGCAGCATATTTTTACCAGATAAGTCGTACTTTTGTTATATTTTAATAAAATTTTAGACAAAAATACACTGAGAGAATTATCTGCATTATATGAAATTGCTTTGGACTTTGTCCATTAAAACTTTTCATTAAGTTAATGCAAGTTTTCATATAATTGTATGATAAATTTATTTTTATTTATGTAAAGTTTCATAAACACAATGAACAAGTTTCATTAAAAGCTGATTTCATAAAAGTACGGAGCTTTTAAATAAAATGATGAAAATTTTCGTTTATTTTGTGAAGATTTTCATTGATTTAGTGTAAAATTTCATTATTTTTCGTCCAAAACAACTCTATCTGTGTAAGATTCAAGGATTCGTTAGTCGAATGTGAGTGTGACGCGAAGTGACGAGTAAGCTAATTAAATCTGTGTATCTTCTATCTTTAATTGAAGCTCAAAATATTAAGTTTCGGAGATGTTGCCTCTTAAATTTTAGGTTTTTACATTGCTTTTATACTTTCGTTCATAGATTTTCTTAGAATTAGATAATTTTGATAAGGATGACGGTATATCAGTTATTTAAGTAACGGTATTGTTGTTATTCTGGGTATGGTACAATGGACAATATATAGTCTGAGCGCCATGGACTTCCCTTTGTGCTTGTCCAACCCACCTCAACTCAACAAAGGTATTGTGACCAGCTCTGCCAACTTTGAAGATTGACGATATTACCAATTTCTTTGTTTGGAAAATGACGATTTTTAAAAATGTACAATTTTTATCGAATTTTTTAATATTAAATTGTATCAAGTTTCTTTTCATTTAAAACATCTAAAGAAAATGTGATAAACTTATCTCAAATATATCATAAATTATTCATTTACCCATCTAATGATATACTAAATATAAACTTCATAATTTCGAAAGATTCAAGTAATATTATACATTTTAGGAAGAAAATCAAAGTGTTCATTTTTAATAATTTTAATTATTTAGCGTCAAAATCACTGATTCATGCTAAATCAATATTTTTAATGAATGCCATTTTTTGTATGCCCAAATTTGTGAAACCAAATATCGGCAAAAAATTAAAAAATTAACATTTCTTAATGGAATCTTTCAGATTTAAAATCGGGCGATAATATTTAAATTATATTCCGAGTGTTGAAAATTATGATTTGTGGTCTTAAGACTCGGGGGCATTTGTAAAGGAACTAATAATAAAGAATATCAAAATTGTGAAATAATTACAAAAAAAAGTGATAAAAACAAAGTTTTGAGTAAAATGTCTATTTTCTTATAAGAAATATACGAAGTTTTGTTAATGACGATTTTTTGACGATTTCTCATTCTCAAAATGAAGATTTTTTTCCAAAAAAAATACGACTTTTTAACAAATTGGGTTGAGGGAAGAAAGTTGTCAATCACCTTGCTTCTCTAACCTGAGGTCGCCAACAAAAATGAAATGTATTTTTGAGCTCAGAATAAAAAGTTCTATTAATCGAGTTATTTGCGCAAACTAGAGTTTAGCCAATATAAATCGTCGCTGACACACAAATTTTTTTCTGAACTCAATAATTTTAATTCAAATTTCGTTTTTTTATTTTTAATTTTTGAGCTACAGTGGGGAGCTCTTCTCAGTACAGTTAAGTACTTTTTGTATCTAAAGATTCAGGCCGAAACATATTTAACACTAGAACTAAACCATACTTTTCTAAAGGTACGCCAAATCCAAATCTGTTTTAAGAAACACATTCCGACATCAGATATATTAAAAGACTGTATTTTTTGATAGAAATGATCCGATTTTTTACCTTCCTTAAAATATATTTTTCATATTACTAACGGCACCTGAATATGCTACTGTTACCCCTGTTCGACTTTTGAATTTTTTAGATAACTTGTCTTTTCTTTTATTTATAGTCAGTTGAACTTGCTTATAATTTAGATTTTTTTACAATTTTACTCTGCGGGACTTTAAAATTACCTGAATTTCAATATACGATATTTTCGCAAGGAAATAAGTTATATAAGAAATTCAAAAATCGAAAAAAGTGCAAGAGTAGCGTATTCAGGTGCAGTTACAAGTATTATAAAAAATATACAGTGGATGACAAAATATTGGACACTTTTACAAATAATGAGTATTAACTCTGTTTGAGAGTGGATGTGCAAAAGACGTATGAATAGACTCACGAAGAACCAGTGAATAATCCTAAAAACATTCTAATTGTGAACTCGTTGTGTGTAGCTCACATCGAATCTGTAACTTAAACTTAAGAATATCGCAGTTAGTGTTTTAGATACACAGAAAAAAAAAAATTGTCCCTACTCTTTTTAATTAAATCGATTTGTTGAAAAAAAAAAAACTGTCAATTAAGAGTTAATTAAATCAATTAAATATTTGCTCAAATTCTGAACTTGCTTGACATTTTTAAGCTCTTTAAAAAAGTAAAACAGTACAACGAGCCGTTTAAATATAAAAATAAGCCGTTTAATTTAAAACTAAAACATTAAATTTCATAACTTTTTATTAAAGTTGTTACTACAAATAAAATTTTTTTAAAATATGTTTCGTGTCAGTCAAACAAATGTATTTTTCTAAGCTTCAAAGTTCAAATTGGTTTATAAAAATACTTTTTTATAAACCAACAACATGTAACATTAAATATTCAATTAAACAAAAAAATATGTATTTCAAAATTCCGATCGCTCAAATGGCAAAAAATCTTTATTTTAAAATAAAAAACCTAAAATAAGCTCAATTTTTTAAGAAAAAAATTCAAAAAGTAGCCTATGTTTACAAAATAAGCTTGAAAATCTAATATCACTCATTTACTAAAAGACTGACATAACTCAGAAAACGCGTTTAAAGTTTAAAATCCATATCTGCCTCGTTTGACCCTTTCTCTATTTATTTAGTGACGTTTTTTATGGATAGGTTTATAAATTTTTCTCTAAGTGAGAGTTGGGTGTGAATGCGCCAATAACCCGTGAGTAGCACAGTTTCTCTTTAAAGTACATACTCTTTGCACCCACTTTCAGGAAAAAATAAAATATATTCTCCTATAACTCTAAATATGTATATACATACATGATACTAATATGAAACTTTTACACAATATGAAGCATGATATAATTAATAAATTTGCATCATTAATTCAAAAATCGCGTTTTTTGACTTATGAGAGATTTTAGTAATATGAAGAAATAAGCTAAAAAATAGCTCTATCAAATACAGCTTTAAATGTTCACTATTTCATGATCAGAACTTGTATTTAGTCTAAATAGCAGGGTATTCAAATTACTCGGGTTTTCTTTTTGTTCGAGTAAACGAGTAACTCGATTTTGAGGTTTTTAACTTACTCGATTAATTGAGAAAGAGTTTAAAAATAATCGAGTAACTCGAATAATTTCCAGTTTTATTTCATTAATTTTTCCTTAAAAATTCATAATAATACACAAAATAAATAAAAAATCAGGAGTTCTGAAATGTATTTTGATAAAAATTTAAAAAAATAGTTGGGCAATTAATTTTAAATTAAAAAAATACAATTGAGCGGTTTTCATTTTTTTCTTTCGTTTGTATAAAGTTTGACTTTAAGAAAACATTAGAGATATAACTTTTAGAATTTTTTGCAAATATAGAAACTAATATGGCATGCAGTCTATGCGTCGGAAAAATACAGAGTAAAAATCATATAAATTACATAAACTTTTAATTTATTTGAAGAAAATAGTGAACGGCCCAATCCGAGCTGTAACGCCATAAAATGATGATGAGCTAAGTACAATTCGAATCTTGCAAAAAAAAAATTAACACAATCAAATGGTTTTTGCGATTGTTGCGATTTTTATTTTTTGTTGAATATTTGATAGTTAAAAATGTAGCTTAATTTATGGAAATCGGACCTTTTGGTCTTAAATTTTTTAATAGCTTCGATCCTTTATGTGAATACAATAATGTATGTAATTGTTCAAGTATATTTTAAAAATTTCTTTAGAAATTCGTAAAAATGTAATATTGTAAAAATGTAATAGTCTCGGTGCCGAACGTTTTTCTCCAAAAATACCAAAGAAAATTATTTTTACAGGTACAGTATTGCCTATATCATGGTGCCACGTAAAAAAGTTATAGCCCTACTACACATATATAATATGTACATAACACGGTAACTGACACATTGCTCATTATTTTATACTATGTTCATATTGAACCCCAAAATACGTTTTCGATTTAAAATTGTTAGAAATTTGACAGTCGAAAACTAAAAAAAAAAAAAAAAAAAACGAAAAAATGTATTTTGGGATTCAGTGTGAATGTAGTTTAAAGAAAATTTAAAAAAAAAAAAAAACAAACAATTTAAGTTGTTTTTATTTAATAAACTGAAATAGAACATATTTAGATTTACTCGATTAACTCGATTAATTTACCAAAATTGTTACAGTTATTCGTTACTCGAAATTGGCTATTTTTATCTAATCGAACACTTGTGTGATTTAAATTCATTGATTAATCGAGTAAATGTTAACCGACTGAATACCCTACTAAATACTTCAATCCTTGCAAATTAAAAACAAGCTTTAGCTTAGTTTTGGTTGCCTTAATAATAATTATACAATAAAATATAAAACTATAAAATGTGAGTTATGCTTTTAAATTTGCGTTGATAGAAGTTTCCAATATTTTTCCAACATTATTAAAATTACCACTCAATATTTTTAGTTTTTTTTTTTTTAGGTTTATCTAATTGTTATTAATATTTTGTCTTATATTGATAAAAAAAAAAATATATATGGGCAACTTCAAAAATCTACGGCACCTAGACATTTTTTTTTAAGTTTTTTTTTTTTTTGTCTGACATCAATGTCGATTTGTGTGTGTATAAGCCGATATTTGAGCATGTGAAATCCGTTCGCGTTAATCATTTTTATTAAACGGATCAAGTTTTACGGCGGTTTCAAGTTAAAAATTAAAAAAATATTAAAATTACAGTTTTTGTTAAAATTGAAAAAGGATAACGCGCGTGGATAATACCCCTTAAGGGCTTTCTTAGCACACTAAAATATTTGTAAAAGCTTCAATACTTTTTAAAATACACTGAAAAAAATAATGAAATTTTTTTTTTGATCGTGAATGCATATAAAAATTTATTTAAAACTGTTAAACATTTTACAAAATTACGGCTAGTATAAGATATAATTTGCAATATTTTGGGAAAAAACTATTTGCCTATAGCTAAGGTTTAAGAGATATAACCATTTAAACTTTACCACTAATGATTTTTTGTTATTTTGTTACCTTTGATTTGGTTTGCAGTGATAGATTCTAAACCGTTTTAAATTTTTTTTAATCCCGCAATTTTTTGTTTTGATGGCATTGTTTTTATTATTATTATTATTGTTATTTAAAACCGAATACCTAACTGATTTTCTTACACCAATTTGCGATTTGTTTGTATTTTTGTTGCTTTTTATTTTCTCAGATTGGCGATATTCGCGTCTTTTATCGGTTAATTTGTTTCGCTTCTCAGTTTTCTTTTTACGAATTTCACGCTTTTTAATGTATAATCTGAAACCATTTTACTAATTTTTATTCACGACTGTTCACGCACATAAATAAAATAAACTGAATTGAAACTCAAATATTTATTCTTAGAAGCATTTAGCAAAGGCTACTATGATCGTAGAGTTTTTATAATAAAGCAAGTTCTTAAAGATGTCATTGCATCGGCGGTAATTTGGCGGTTTTTGCGGTAGTATGTTTTAATTGTTTTGTTGAAATTTGTTAAGGTGGCCCTCGTGAATATTGTTTAAAAATATAGTCTCACTTTCTAGGGATTCAAAAAAAAAAAGCGTTTTTTTTTGCGAATATTATTATTGGACCGATTATAAAATACTTGTTGGGATTCTAAGTTACTTATTAACCCGAATTCAAGAAAAATTCTTTTAGATTTTCGAAATCAAATATTTCATACAAAGATGCTTTTTGAGGTTAGAAACATTTTGTTTCCTAAATAAAATTTTAAATCCTTAAAATTTTTTGGTGCGTTTTCGATTTTAGTATCTAGCTCAGTAAAGTCTTCCATTCGATGTACGTTTGAGCGGAATTGATACAGCGCTTTAGTTGTCACAAAGCGAAATGTGTTCGGAAAAAACTGCCACTGCACGCGACAGGATTAAAAAAAAATATTTTTTTTTGCACTTTCGCAGTCTAGTCCGTCGCGAAGAATCTATTTTATAAAAAATTATTTTGTTTTGCACTTTATCATTTTAGTCCGTCGCAAAGAATCTATTTAGTTACCTAAACATGTTCCCATGTCAAGTTTTGATATAAAAAAAGCTTATAAAAATTGTTTTTTTTTGCAAAAATTTTCAAAAGTTCATAAAATTTTTTGCGTTTAAAAATTCTAAAGTGCGTTTTCGTTTGGGAGGTGCACTTTATGAAGTTACTCACATCACGCAATACACTAGCCAACTTAAAAGATAATTCAGATTGTCAGACGCAAAAAAGATACATTTTCAAAAAATTTACGCTAATTTCTTTTAAGTTTGTGATGTCCGCTAAAAACTATTACAGAGAAAATGAATGAAAAAACGCTTGCAAGTTTCAAGTCGTTTTTTTAATTTTTCGAATTTTAGATGACCACCAATTCTTAAGGTGATGACTTTTCAATGTAAAACTTTGCACTTCATATCCTTCAAGTATAGTCATCCAAACCCTGTACAACGTTTTTTTTTCAATTCATAAAACTTAACGAAACTTAGCCATAGTATGTCGGTTTCAGCAGGTGCTCAAAAAATTTGAAATAGCCCATATATAATAATCAGCGTAGGCATTCTATACATTTTCAAACGGTAGTTGGCTACCACGGTCACATCAAGGCCGAATTTCAAAACGCATTTTAAGACGTGTGTTCTTGTGTAGCCGGTCTTTTTTCGCTTTCTACTGGTTTGACTTTGAAATATCTTTAACCAAAACTAAAATAACGTTTAAAAACAGAAACGCCGATTAATAACGGTATTTTGCAGACATGTAATAAAATAAAATTTTAAAGTTTTTCTACGAATTTAATATGTTCAATTAATTAAATATTATTATATAAAAATAGTTTTGTGTTAAAAGAAAGCTTACACAACTATAGTTGTGTAATTGTAATTTCCCAGCCAGAAATTAACAAACATAGAAGTATTCTGAAAGCAATACGTATGGTAGTTGAAACGTTACCAAAGCAACATGTTTTTAATGATTATAGTGTTCTCAGGGCACTCAAATGATAACCCAGATTTACGGTCTCATGTTGGTATTTTAGAGTATTCTTAAAACGTTACAAAAACCAAACATAAAGTAGTTGTAAAGAGCTACGTCTTTTGTTTTTAAAACGCTTCCAAAACATTTGAAAACCCAAAAGTATAATGATTATAAAGTGCATTTAATGCAAAAATTGACGGTTTTCATAGAATTTTAAATACAAAATGTGGAAAAATTTTATAGTACTCCAAATACCGAAAAGAAAGTAATTTCCCAGTGCTAAAAACACATTAATTATTTTTTTATATTTTATTAGTTCGTATATATCAGAGGAAAAAGTTTCACTTCTTCAGAAACATTTAATGAACATATCAAAGGATGTACCAAAGGAATTTCAGAGAAAATCATTTGATTTAGCGGATCTGACAAACTGGAAGGCAACACAATTCCGTTTTTTTTACTGTATGGCGGTGGTATTGTTTTACAGCATGTATTGGATGTGGAACAAAACAAACATTTTCTTATTTTATATACATCGTGCCGTATAATGTCGTCAAATAAATTGGCAACACTAAGAACACATTATGTTAAAACGATTTTCAGAAAATTTGTGGAACTTATGACACATTTTTATGGTCCAAGCTCGGTGACAATGAATATCCATAATCTTATACATATATCAGATGATGTAAATAATATGGGGACACCTATATCACAGTTTTCATCATTTGATTTTGAAAATAGCCTAGGTTTTATAAAATCCATTGTAAAATCGCCGACCAACCCCATTTCCCAAATACAAAGAAAATTGCATATTTTTAATACCATTTTTCCAAATAATATTCCATTAGTATATCCCCTCAATAAGAGCAACAAATACTCTCTTGGGGAACCTTTACACACTTCTGAATCAAGAGTTGTTTTTTCTTTTGTAAATATTTATGGATTTCGAATTACATCTCTTCATCCTAACAATGTATGTTTACTACACAATGGAAATATTATGGTAGTAAAAGAAATTTTTAGTACAAGATATTCTAAATACAAATGTGGTGATATATATATAAAAGGCAACTGTTTTAAGGAAACTAAAAATTTGTTTGACTACCCAATCTCATCAAAGGAAATAGGAATATATAATGTGAAAAATTTAGATGAAAACAACATTGCATTATTTCATACAAAAACAACTGTAATTACAGTTAAAAACAACTACTACTGATTACTACACAAACAACTGTCATGTAGTAACTGTAAAACTTTTTTGAGTGTATCCACATTTAAAAGTTTTATTGACTACACTATTTTATCAAAATTCCACAGATATCATTTTTATTTCAATAAACATCAGTAAAGTTTGTTTAAAAAGTGCTATTAAAGTAATTTAAATATGTTTTTTTTCAAACGTTCTCAGAACGTTTAGGATTTGGTATATTGTATGCTTTGATAGTACTTAGTTTTTTGAACCATCATGAATTTTTGGCTGGATAGTTTCATTATAATTTTCTGGAAAAAAAAAATGTCCAGAAATTAGAACTTTTCAGAAATTAGAACTGCCCGATGTACAAAGTGGTTCTAATTTCTGAGATTCCACTGTATAACAAATTGTAAGGGGTAAAATTTTAAAATAACCTTTTTGATATTAGAATAAACAAGCCACTATTGGAATCGTAGTTTTAAAATTTTCACATCGGTATTAAGGCGGGCATGGTAGGCAACTGCCATTATAATGAAAAGTGTTTGTGTAAATAGCATTTTATGGGGCATTACTCAAAAAAATAAAATAAATTAGGTGGTCCCCTCCAAAATTAAATATTAAATTTGTTTCCATCTTCGGCTAAGGGGGCGTGGTGACCGCCAGGGCCCAAAAAACCGGTACGCGTAGTAACATATAAGTGTGGTTGCTCCAATGAAAGGAAATTTCCTCGGGATTTCAAAAATGATTTTATTTTTAGGATCCATAATACGTAGCGCCATCTAAACCCGTTTAACGCTTATAATGCTTTTAATTCATTAAATAACTATTAAGTGTGAGTACATATGTTTCTACGCATACCGGTTTTTGGACCCTGGAGGGCCACAGGCGCCACGGCCCCAAAAACCAAAGATAGAAAAACATTTTCTTTTTTAATTCCAGAGGGGGTCATATATATTTTTTTTATTTTGATGGACGTCCATAAAGTGCAATTTTGACAAAAAAAATATTCAATTTGTTTACCTAATATTTCCCTACGGACCAATAAAGACGAAAAAAAAAAACATTTTTAAAAATGCTCTATTTTATTGTCACCCACTGTATTTTTCGAAAGGTGAAAAATCGGGAGCATTTTTATCAAAATCGAGCTCGAACGTCTGATGTCGGAGTGTGATTCTGAGACCAGATTTAGATTTAGAAAAGTATGGTTTAGATCTAGTGTGTAATATGTTTCGGCCTGAATCTTTAGGTACAAAAAATACTTACATGTAGTCAGAAGAGCTACCCACTGCATGCACGTAAACTAGATTTGTTTACCGATTTCCTAAGAAACTGTTACTTGATATAGAATTTTTATCTGATTGCAATGGAATAACTTTGGCCCTAGTCAGTTTAAAAATCGAGCTCGTTATACCGTAAATCCACAACATTGTGTATTAAAAGGTTGTCTATGAATTGCACAGACCAGATCATACAAACATATATAATAAAAAATACATGCAGACAGAAGAAGAAGAAAGAAAAAAATCAGCTGCTAAAAGAAGTCTATCATTAATTGTTTAGTAAATAAATAATTAAAAAACATTGCGTTGTTGTAAATATAAAGTTAGATCTTTTTTTTTTAATTCTTTTAAAAATATTTATCATTTTACGAACGTTTATTCTTTGCACTTAAAATTGCACAAACAAATACTGCAAACGAACGAAAGGGCCAGCGAAGAAGAAGCAAAATAACACTCTTATACACAAAATATGCACAATTTTTCTATTCTATTTGATTGGTTTCGATACTATTAATTCTTTTTATCAACAATCACATCACAACCATATGAAAAGCAATTTGATTTTTATATTCATTAAATAATTAAGTTTTATTTATTGCTTTTAATTGCAAATATTTTCACAAAGTTTTACTTCTGCTGCGTTCTTATTTTTTTTTATTATTATTCTCGAAAAGTTTTTGCACAGATTCGAAATACGACTAAAAAGAAACGCATACAAAGACGAATTGCAATAAAACCAGTGTTGCCAGAAAAATGATTTGTTCTTGAAATTGTGGACTTCTGTTAGGTCACAGATTTTTAACGGGATTTTAAATGTTGGGGATTTTTCAAAATTCTTAAATTTCGACATTAGCTTTTTTTTTTTGTTCCCGTTTAAAAAAAACTGATTTGGAGGTTTATATAGTTTTATCTTATTTATTATGACGCCATAATCAATTATATAAAATTTCATCCGAAATTCGATTAATTTAGAAGTGATTTGATACAGTTTTGTAAGAATTGTGTCCTTATCGAAATTATACTTTATGCTATGAGATTATGTATATCTAGTTTAATATAATAGGTCTAGATATTATTTTAAATATAAATGTCGTATGGTTTCTTTCAATTTTAAAATCGTTAATATTAGGTCTTCATCAAAACTTGTAAGTGTGGTAAAACTTTAATAAACCTAAAACTTATTATAGTTAACAATCTACAAACGAGTTTGTTATATTTATTCACCATTTCAGTTGAAATTAAAAAAATTTAAAATTAATTCAAGTTTTCTATTTGAAATGCAGAAAATTTGCAATTTATATTAAAAATTTTCATTTTCTTTCATTACAGAAGTTTAAGTTTATTAAGTTTATTAAAGAGTTCTTTAAAATTTTTAAGCGACAGTGCGAATATTCAAATTGAAATTAAGAATTTCGTTTTATTTGACATTTTAGCTTAACTTTTCGTAATTTAAATTAAATAATCACAATTTAATAGTTTTTGCAAGTTGTAATGCAAAATTCCAATTATATTTTTAATTTTTTAAATTTCTGAACGAAAAATAAAAAATTGAAAATGAAAATATAGCTTTTTAATTTTTTATAATGAGCAGAAAGCAATAATACAAATGAACACCGTTACCGAAATAATTGAAATGCCGTTATCCGTAAAATACCGGTACCGATATAACTAAAATATCAATATCCTTAAAATACCGTTACCGTAATAATTTGTCTAGATCTGAAAAATATTTTAACTTAAAACTAAAAATGTTTGTAATTCTATATAATGGTCAAATTAAAAAGGTTTGCGCATTCAATCTTTTTTTGGTTGTCCTAAACTCTTTGGCAAAATTTAAATTGGCACGAAAAATGGCATGCCAATTCTAAAAATTTCAAAAAATAAGAATTGATTCAATGGCGTTTTGTATAATATTTTTAATAAAAAAGAGTAATGAAGGAATTTACAGTTAAAGTGGTAAAGTGTTATCGTAGTTAGTTAGTATGAATTTAAAAGTTTTAAATTGTCGTTGCTTTAAAATAAAGTCTTTCACAATTTAAATTTAAAAAATATATATTGTTGTAAAAAATTGTCATCTACATTTTACACAATTATTTAAAGAAAAGTCTAAAAAAATTAAAAAAAAATGCAAAAATTCGAAAAAAAAATTATATTTTTTGTTCTTTTGCTTTGATTTCAAAAACTAGATACAGCCTATATATATACGTCTTAATTATTTAGTAGGCGTTACTTTTATGGCCTTAAAATTCAGAATTTTCCAAATTATATCATCAGACATAGGCAATGTATAGGGCCAATAACCAGCTGATATAACTGGCATATAGGGGGTGTTTGTGGTTGCAGGAACAAATGTCTTTAAAATTCCTTTCATTCGCTTTCTAAGAAATATTAAAAAATTACGACGAAGTCATATTTATTTTCCTATTTCACATGAAATTTGAACAATAAGTATGTAAATTTCATGATAATGGAAGTGGATATCAAATGAAAGGTATTTTAAAAGCTTATCTAAAAAAATGTATTTTACGTTCATACATTTCATATAGGTAAAGAGTTTTAAATTTAAAATCTTTTGTAATTTTACATTCATGGTTTTGTTAAAACATAACACGAGAAAATATAAAAATGAGTATTTTTGATAACCTCACTTTTTTAATAAAATCCATCTCAGTCAAATTTCTTAAAAATATAAAAAATTGAAAGGTTTTCGATAAAATGCTCTAATGATCATGTTTCTGGATTTTAAAATGTTATTGTCTTCAGCAACGTCGCCAATAACAGTCCTTGGTTAACTTTTTTTTGTCTTCCATGCTAAATTTGAGTAGAACTATTCGTAAATACGGGACTTTCATTAATTGGGCCTTATCATTTTTATGTTCATATTAAAAAATACTTATTTTAAAAAAAAATTAACAAATTCGAGATTCTTACCATTAAAATCTATTTTCTTTGTTTTTATAAATTTATTTAATAATAATTTCGATAATATCGATTCCGAAGAAAATACAGTTCCGATACCAAAACCAAAATAGACAATAAATCTTTACTAAGCCCGTTATTTGATTCGGTTGCCAACCATACTTACAAACAAATTTACGAAAAATAAAGTCTTTTGGTTTCTGTTTTAATGCATAAATTCTGATGCTAGACATCGAGCAATTTAATCCTAGCTTTTAAAGTTAGCTTTTTCTGTTTTACGTCTAAATGAAAATTTGACATTTAGAAGTCAGACCAAAAAATCGCATCGACCGCTGTAATAGAGTAAATATTCTACAGTAGTTTTCTTACACTATATTTTATAATAAAATTATTCATTCTATTTCATGAATAAAATTGTTCATTCTATTTCATAAGTATCCCTAGATATTTTAATAATATTCTCCCATATATTTATATCAAATATGCTGTTCTTTTTGTTGCTTTATTGAAAATTACTTTATTTAAACATATAAAAAATACTTGACGTGAATTTTAACTAATACCTCTTCTAATTAATATTACCGCCTCCTTCACATTAGCACCAAGAATAAAAATAAACCATCAAATTTCACCAGAGTAATTTGAACTATAAAAAAATAAAATTAGGGTAAGAAAAAAATTTGGATCCAGTTGTTAAATAAATAAGTAAAATATACTTACATTTTCTTTAAAAGATATCTGTTTCTGCTACTTTTTTGATAGCACATATTAATTTTAATATATTAACATCTATTTATATAATGTTTAATTTATTTAACACAAATGTTATTTCATGGAGATCAAACTGTTTTTTTTGTTAGTAAAAAAAAATGATTTCTAACTTTTATCACTTATGTGTACGAAATGACCTATTATCTGTTATGTTCGTCTACATTTACATCTGCACATTTGCGTAATTTTCTTAAACTACTTTCCATGTAACAAGTTATTTCATACATTATAAAATATTACATAAAATTTTTAGCTATTTATACAACTTTTCCTATTGTGCTAAATCTTTACAAAGTATCAAACTTATATTACACACCTCTAACATTTTGTGTTCATATTTTAATCAAGCATTACTTGGTAAAATGTAACAAAATAAATTAGGGCTAACATAACAGATGATAGGTCATTTCTTGTTAATGTTTTCATAAAAAAAAATAAGATACAACACAAATTCGAAATGGTGAACTAAAAATGGAATTTCACTTTTGTATAGTGAAATTGCATTTAATAAAAATAGATTAATATAAATCGAACTGTCATTTGTGCGTTTTTCAAAAGTAACTCGAAAAGTTATAAAAAACAAGTAATTATATATAAATTGTTAAAAAAAGGCAAATTCTAACCATAGTTATAATTTTTTTTAGTTCACTACTACGCTGGTGTCGTGCTATTTTCCGGCTCTTGGTACCAAATGTGATGAATGGTTCTACAATATATTAGTAAATGTTTTAAATATAACTAATTTAATATATTTGTTTAATATTTAATAAATAAATTGTAATTTTATTACATTAAAATCAAAAAGCTGCATTTTAAATCCAAAGAAATATTACAAATATATTTTGCTTGAATTTCATAAAATAAAAGCGGAAGAATTAAAAAGTTGCTGTAGTCAAATGTTATTATATTTTTTCAAAATAATTTTCCTAAGTTGATTGTTAAACTTACCTACAAATAGTTGTTAGTTGAAATGCTCGCACTGTACTTGGTAATATCATAAATTTTTTTGTATATACTTTTTTTTTTTGTGTGTATGCATAGATTTTATTTCAATTAATTAGATAGTGTCTTCTTATGTCATTGTCAAACATGTAAAAGCGGCATATCATGCATTATGTGGCATAGCATGCATTATGTGGCACTATGTTGTATAGTTCAACACTTTATTAAATTTATGCCCGTGTGACACTGTATAGTTTTTGTATTGACAATCTAAATTAAAGCAGTACAAATATATTGTTACTCAATTTTTTAACTAGTGTAAAGAGTACGAACACATAGTGCCAAATTGTAGTAAATGTCAAAACAAATACTTTTGTTATCGATAAATCAGCGAAAAATTGGGATATCTGTCAAAAGTGCAAACGAAAATTTTGAACTTTATCTTGACATTTCTCACAGGCAAATAAATTTGTTGTCAGTTTCTTTTTGGAACTGTCAGTTTAAAAAAAAAAAACAAAACTGTTTGTTTACAATTTGTATATATGTTTCATTCGCACATTAATGTTGTTTCTTTCTCCCAATACATCTTGAAACTATACAAAAACTATACAGTGTCATAACAGCTTTAACTAAAAGCTGAATTTTGAATCAATTTGGGGATTCGACAATTTTTTTTGGTGAAGTGTGAATATGGGCTGAAATTTTTCTGGCAACACTGAATTTAAAAGAAAGAAGGAGGAAAAAACAAAAAAATTGACATTTGCTTTAAATCAGTATTCTTAACACGGAGTCCACATTAGCTATTATGTTGGATATAATATGTGCGAGAATGCCAATGGAATAACGGAATTAAATTATCTATGTTCCTATTAATGTTAAGGGTGGAAACACGTATTCATATTTATATATTATGTCTTATCATAATTTTTTGTTTTCAGTTAATTAAAGACGTCCGTTTATTCATTCAATTTTCAACTATGCGATTAAAACTATCTTTAAATTGATTTATAACAGTTAAACAATTTTTAATACACTTTTTTCCTTGTATTTTTTTAATTTTAGGCGTTTAACTTTTATTTATTTTTGTTTACCAGCTCGTATGAATGTGTTTAGAGATTTATCATAACAACACTATTTTGATATCAGATATAATACTAACAGTAACAGTAATGTGTGGTCCACACTTAATATGGTAATTATCTCTGCGATTGAATTTGAAGTTTGCTAACAGAAAAAATATTAATGGTAATATCTAGTGTGGACACTATGTAATAAAATTCTAAACTCATGAACATGTTCCTAGTGTTGCCGGATTAGGGAATTTACATTGTTTATTTGGGGTTACATTTTCGAGATGATGGATTTGGGGATTTCACGAAATTTTGGAGATTTCTCGGTTTTTTTTTTTTTTTAATTTCATATCATTTGTTAACGTGTTTTTTTTGGTAAACTAATTATAAAAATAATTATATATGATAATCCACATAAATCATATAAATATTATTCAACGTCCGAGCAAAAAGATGTACTTATTCTTCTGCATTACTTCAAATTATTATCATACAATAAATAATTGATGAACAATAATAAGTTATTCATCGTATTACTTCCAGGTAAAATATAATGATACAACATTTTCCTGGAAATCTTTTTTTAGACTAGTTATAATTTGTATTTTTGTAAGCTATAGGGTAATGTGTTAGTTTCGGTATATCTTAAATGAATTTACATAGAAGAAAATCCATTTATCCAATGCCTCGGTGGCTTAGCGTATAGAGCAGTAGCCTGTTAATCAGACGACCAGGGATCGATTCCCAGCTCGGCTATGTTAAAAAAAAACATAATAAAATATTTTATTAAATTCTTTTTTTTTAAATCAATTTTTAGACCCATTATTTTATTCCTTCTGGTAATAGCTTATTATTATTCATACTCTTCTAGACATATAGGTAACACATTATAATTCATATATACGTTAGACTGCCAGTAAAGCATTACTCATTACTTTTAGGACATTTCATATAAAAAAAGTTAGAATTAGAAATTAAAGTGGCAATCAAATCTGAAAATGACAATCAAACATTTGAAAAGGTGACAAAGGTATTTATTTTTAAAATAACTAAAAATTTTATTATTTTTAACTGATGAAAAACAACAACGAAATGCAATAAAAATAATTGAAAACTTCGTAGTAATAACTGACAAATACTATACAAATTTTAAACCAGCTGACAAAATTGATAAAGAAAACTGTTTTTTAAAAGTTAATTTTTTTAGATATTATACAAATATATTTTATGGTGAAAATACGTTTACTGCAAAAACTCAGTAATAAAAAACTCAAAATAATATTGAAAATACAAAAACCCAACAAACATGACAATATGAAAACATTTTGGCATTCGTATTGCCAAATCGAAAACCGTTTTAACGGCATTAATATTAACATAAGAACACTACGGATTATATTTGCCTAACTTGTGTATTAGTATATTTAAAAAGCATTCGTTAACATTATTCTTATTCTTGGTAAAACATATTTCAATTGTTTGCTGGATATTTTTAAAACAAACAAACAAACAAACATGCAAAAAAGCGCTAGATCAAAATGGCTACTTTTTCAAATAATTGCTGCTGCAAATCTTTTTAAAAGTGCTAAAAAGCACAATTTTAAGAATAATAGCTTATTTTACATTTTTTTTCTTAGAAATTTTGAAGATTCCAAAACAATTATTTTAGTGGAAATTTACAAAAAAAAAAATCGCATATATGAACAATTTTAAATTATGTTATGCTAAATTGTAAGAAAAAATTATGAAACAGTTGTATTTGTGGCCTAAAAACGTTAATATTAGGTAAAATTGTGTTAAAATTAAATGTTTTTCGGAAAAGGCGCTAAAAGAGCTAAATGAAAAAGCGAAAAGCGCCAACCTAGCGCCCTTTTTATAAAAATCTCTGAAAGAAAATTATGCGAGTTTCGGATAGTAATAAAACATGATGTTCCTCTTCTTAGTGTGGTGCTGTGTTAAGGTTTTTAAATTCTTTATTTTTAAGTAAACCTTAATTTAGGCTTTTAAAAATATGCAGTCAAACTCTAAAAATGCAAAAAATATGCACTTATAGGCAAAATATGCATTTATAACAATATATGGAAAAATATGCACTTTGCATTAGATGACATTTTGAAAAAATAGATTTTGAGCTACTACACACAGAAAAATATCATTAGAAAATCAAGTAGAAACAACACTAAATTAAATAGAAACGGCTTTGAAATCAAGCAAACTTTGTTTTCTATTTAGTTTAAATATGTTTCTACTTATTTAAAAAAAAACGGAAATGACATATATAATGTTGAAATATATATTTAAATACGATAATGTTTATTTTAACTAGAATCGTATTTACTCTAATAATATTATATAAAAATGGTCGTTGAAAATGAGATATTAATTTAAATATGAAATAACAATTGATTTAAAATTAATTTTTCTCTATGTGTAATTACAAACATGCATTTGCATGAAAGTAGCTGCCCTGGTAATTATTATTAATAATTTAGATTCAAATGATTGAGTTTTCTAGTATCATTTTCTGAATTTAGACATTTCAAGCATTTTTCTCCGTAATCTCGACATTTCTTCCCTTTAAGAGTTGGCAACCTTGTTTTTGTTTCATAATGAAAGCCACTAATTACTAAGGTCTGGTCTTTGCGACGTTACTCAGAACAAAAGCAATCTGGATGTGGTAGACTTTAATGTTTAGAACGCAACGTGATTCACTTAAGCAGGTGTATGCCATCAGCAAAAATAAAAGTAATAGAATAGTCGATATCACCAAAGAGTATATACAAATGGTGAGACTACACGTCCCACGAATCTCAGCAACAAAATACGGAACTCGGGCAAGCAAATGAAAACATTTTGTTGTTGCTTAAAACATTCACTTTTATTTTGCTTATATTTTGTTATTTTCTATTAAAAATTAATATATTTTAATTTTATTTTGCTGATTTTATCATTAATATTTGAAATAATTAAAAATTTTATTAAATAATTATTTAAAAACATGATAAAAATTAATTACAACTTTTAAGTTTCTGCAACATGTTTTCATTTGATCGGTGCGAGCTTACTAACAAATAAAAAGAGAGCAGATTGGCAAATGACACATCTCTATAAATATAGTATCTCAGACTTAAGCTTACCATATGCCCTGAAAATTTCATAAACAATTTGATATTTGTCTTTAAATTAAATTTAAATTAACGTTCTCGCAATAGCAAATCAAGATATTAAAATTTTTGCACAATTTTCAAATAAAAATATTTTAGAGCCAATATAATTGTTTTCAATATTGTAGCAATGGTCTGTGGCAACCGTGCAAAAAAAAAATTATATTTTTTGGGAATTTCAAATTGCAAAATGGGGCTTGTAGCTAAAATTTGATTGGCAACACTTTTTCTAAAAATAAAAATAAATAAAAAATCTCGCACAAATTTTATTCGAACTTGTATGCTAAAAATGATTAGTAGATGGCGGTTATTAACATACCCGATATGCCAAGTACAACAGTATTATCCGGCAATTAGTTATGGGGCATTGTAGATAGGTGGCGCTGTGGGTGAACCCATAATATATAATATTAGCTGTGTCAAAATAATGATTTCAAGTCAATTTCCGTTCAGTATAGAATTATAACGATAAATATTAATTAAATTGAGCCTCCAAATTACACAAAGTAGAATATGCCAAAAATACTAAAAACCGGCACTATCTACCATGCCCAATAGTTGTCTTTGCTGATAATACAGTTCACTAAACATTCAAATGCTGGGCAAAAACGAATAACCGAAAACGAGAGGGGGCCACAATAAAGTCTACACAGAACTATATACTATTTTATTTTATATAAATTCTGAACACTACAGCAAAAAACAATAGCACCGAGAGTACTTAAAAAGATTATAGGTTTTTCGATACTTACACTGTTTCTTGCGATTTCTTGACCGACTTTCAATGTTTTTAATATTTATGTTTATTATTGTCTTAAATGTACATATGAATTGATTATGAACTGATGACTTATGAATTGATGATTTCATTATTTTGCATTTGTACACTCAAAAAATAAAGATATTAGATAAAGAAAAATAAAGATATTAGATAAAGAAATAAGAGTAAATAAACGCTATACATTAGAAAGCTTAAGAATACAAGAGAGGATTAGTTATGCCATGAATACGAGAGAAGATAAGGATAACACAAAGCTCCAATACTCAGTTGCAATAATTTAGAAATTAGTCAAAGTTCTGTGATACTACAGTCAGCTTAACCTGTGATTTTCTGTGTACTGTGTTGTTAATATTTATTTAATTATTTATTTAAAATTCTGTGTAGTGATGTCCAGTTTTTATTTACAAATAAATTTTACATATTATATTTTCTGACTATGTAACCAAAAATCGTAAGTTAAACTGTGATATAGTATTTAAGATATTTTATTAAAAAATTATTATTTATAAACTTATTTTGTATTTGTCGCCAGATTTTATAACTTTACGCTCCTGAAGAAGTTTGAATAAAGCAAACGAAACGTTGAGCAAAAACATGATAAATTGATTTTTATTTACAAATAAATGAGATTATTGACCAAAATAGCCCGTAAGGAAAACCCTTCTTAAAATCTAACTCAAAAAATAAGTTAGTACAAAAGTTAGTAAACGTCTTGTAAATCAGGTATACTATTTTTTAGCAAATTTTTTTGCTAAACTCGTGTTTTCAGCTAAAATTTTTGTTATACTTATTCAGCACTTAACAGTTTTATACTAATGCTTTACTAATATACTAATGTTTTACTAATTAATTTTGCTAAAAAAAATTGTGCTGATATGCACATTAATAGTGTGGACGACAACCAGATTGAAAGATATGCGCAGAATGAAGCAGATGTCTCGGCATGTCAAGATGTAGTAGAGAAGAGGAAAATGATACTAAAAAGTACAACTCTAATAAGACAATAAAAAAATCAACCATGGAAGATTTTTGTATCTGGTTTTCATACATAAAACAAAATTGAGGATTACAACAACTTAAATTTTGCGTTGTCACCGGCTTGTGAAAATAATTGTCTATTAATTAAATAAAAGACAAAATAAAATATTTAAATTTAATATGTATTTCTAAACTAAATGTTTATAGATTAATAATCTAGTGTGGTCAAATTGCAAACAGACATGTAGACAGACTAAAGCGAAAGACAAACACACACATCTTAGGTAGATTTTTATAGTTCCTTTTTCTTATTGCAAAAAAAAGTTTGGTTTTTTCGTTTCGTTTGTTTTTGCTTATTTTTTCGTTTCGTTTCTATAATTATCTTCGGCAGTTGCGTCCTTTAAACGATAGCATCATTTAGACAACCATTGATGTAAGTAGTTGAAAGTTAATTTTTGTTATGTTATATATATTTATTTCTATATATTTTCAGATATTAAATTAATTCATGTCGTCAATGTTAGAAAATGAAAATTTTTATATTTCGTAATTATTGTAAATTATTTTTAAAAGAATCACAAAAATATGTTTTATGATTTTCAGCAAATAAATTAACTAAATTACAATTTTTTTGGTTTTTTTCAGTCTACTAAAATTCAGCAAAAAAATTATTAATTTTTAGCAAGGTTTTTTTATTTCTAATCTACTAAGTGTTAGCAAAACTTTTGCTGAATCTACTAATTTTGTTGCTAAAAATCAGCTCGCTGATTTTCAGCAAAATATTTTGCTGACATTAGCAATTTTTTTGCTAGCACCCTCCTGACTAAAATTTTGCTGACTCAGCAAAAATTTTTGCTGACTTTACAAACTTTTTTTTGAGTGTACTTATTAATTTGAATTTCTAAAACAACAAGATACAATATCTTATAAATTACAGTATTACACTCAAAAAAAAAAAGTTTGTAAAGTCAGCAAAAAATTTTGCTGAGTCAGCAAAATTTTAGTCAGGAGTGTGTTAGCAAAAAAATTGCTAATGTCAGCAAAATCTTTTGCTGAAAATCAGCGAGCTGATTTTTTGCAACAAAATTAGTAGATTCAGCAAAAGTTTTGCTAACACTTAGCAGATTAGAAATTAAAAAGCGTTGGTAACAATTAATAAATTTTTTGCTGAATTTTAGTAGACTGAAAAAAACGCAAAAATATTGTAAAAAAATTGTAATTTAGTTAATATATTTGCTGAAAATCATAAAACATATTTTTGTGACTCTTTTAAAAATAATTTACATTAATTACGAAATATAAAAATTTTCATTTTCCCACATTGATGTCATGAAGTAATTTAATATCTGAAAATATATAGAAATAAATATATATAACATAACAAAAATTTTTTTTCAACTACTTACATCAATGGTTGTCTAAATGATGCTATCTTTTAAGGACGCAACTGCCGAAGATAATTATAGAAACGAAACGAAAAAATAAACAAAAACAAACGAAACGAAAAAAACAACCCATTTTTTTTGCAATAAGAAAAAGGAACCATACTAAGATGTCTTTGTCTTTCACTTTACTCTGTCTACATGTCTGTATATGTTTGTTTGCAATTTGACCACACTAGATTATTAATCTATTAACAATTATTATAGAAATACATATTAAATTTAAATATTTTCTTTTGTCTTTTATTTTATTAATAGACAATTATTTTCACTAGCCTGTGACAACGCAAAATTTAAGTTGTTTTAATCCTCAATTTTGTTTTATGTATGAAAAACAGATACAAAAGTCTTCCATGGTTAATTTTTTTATATGTCTTATTAGAGTTGTACTTTTTAGTATCATTTTCCTCTTCTCTACTACATCCTGACATGCCGCGACATCTGCTTCATTTTGCGTATATCGTTCAATCTGGTTGTCGTCCACACTATTAATGTGCTTATCAGCACAATTTTTTTTAGCAAAATTAATTAGCAAAACATTAGTATATTAGTAAAGCATTAGTATAAAACAGTTAAGTGCTGAATAAGTATAACAAAAATTGTAGCTGAAAACACGATTTTAGCAAAAAAATTTGCTAAAAAATAGTATACCTGATTTACAAGACGTTTTACTAACTTTTGTACTAACTTATTTTTTTGAGTGTAGAATCAGACAAGTTAAACAGAACATTGCATATTAATAACTTAATTCTACTTAAAATTAAATTACAAATTGCAGAATCTAAAAGCTTTAAACACTATTAAAACATTAAATAATTAAAGAAATCAGCATTTAATAATAATTAAGATAAAAAAACTAATAATTAAGATAAAATATAAAACAAAAAAAATTACGAAAATGTTTAAACAATAATTCCTAAAAATGTATTGCGTTTCTTGTGCGTTGAGTATGCCTATGTACACTCAAAAAAAAAAAGTTTGTAAAGTCAGCAAAAAAATTTGCTGAGTCAGCAAAATTTTAATCAGGAGGGTGCTTGCAAAAAAATTGCTAATGTCAGCAAAATCTGTTGCTGAAAATCAGCGAGCTGATTTTTAGCAACAAAATTAGTAGATTCAGCAAAAGTTTTGCTAACACTTAGTGGATTAGAAATACAAAAGCCTTGCTAAAAATTTATAAATTTTTTTCTGAATTTTAGTAGACTGAAAAAAACGCAAAAAATTTGTAGAAAAATTGTAATTTAGTTAATTTATTTGCTGAAAATCATAAAACATATTTTTGTGATTCTTTTAAAAATAACTTACAATAATTCTGAAATATAAAAATGTTCACTTCCCACATTGACGACATGAATTAATTTAATATCTGAAAATATATAGAAATAAATATATATAACATAACAAAAATTTTCTTTTAACTAGTTACATCAATGGTTGTATAAATGATGCTATCTTTTAAAGGACGCAACTGCCGAAGATAATTATAGAAACGAAACGAAAAAATAAACAAAAACAAACGAAACGAAAAAACAACCCTTATTTTGCAATACGAAAAAGGAACCATAAAAATCTACCTAAGCTGTGTCTTTGTCTTTCGCTTTACTCTTTCTACATGTTTGTTTGCAATTTGACCACACTAGATTATTAATCTATAAACATTTAGTTTAGAAATACATATTAAATTTAAATTTTTTATTATGTCTTATTTAATTAATTGACAATTATTTTCACAAACCGGTGACAACGCAAAATTTAAGTTGTTTTAATCCTCAATTTTGTTTTATGTATGAAAAACAGATACAAAAATCTTCCATGGTTGATTTTTTTATACGTCTTATTAGAGTTGTACTTTTTAGTATCATTTTCCTCTTCTCTACTACATCTTGACATGCCGCGACATCTGCTTCATTCTGCGTATATCCTTCAATCTGGTTGTCGTCCACACTATTAATGTGCTTATCAGCACAATTTTTTTTAGCAAAATTAATTAGTAAAACAATAGTATAATATTAGTAAAGCATTAGTATAAACAGTTAAGTGCTGAATAAGTATAACAAAAATTTTAGTTGAAAACACGATTTTAGCAAATAATTTGCTAAAAAATAGTATACCTGATTTACAAGACGTTTTACTAACTTTTCTACTAACTTATTTTTTTGAGTGTAGTCGGTTCCAGAGACGATTGGGTACGGGTACGGGTACGGTGACGGATTTTTCTATTCGATCTTCCAAACTGTAAACGTCCAAAATAATAATTTGGTTCTTTCGTCATAATAATCTTGTGAAAAAGTATAAGGTTTTTGAGCTTAAGGTAATTACTAAAGGAGATCCGGGACACATGATCAAATTTTCCAAGGCTAAAAATATAAAGCCTAATGTTATTGAAAGTTGTGCAGAGTTTACTGTTGTGCAGAGTTTACTGTCATCCAGTGAAGAGCTCGGATGCGTATAATAGAGTAATTATTACACTGATAGAAAAACCGTCATAACCCTAATGTATTTTGACATCAGTTCTATGACAAATGTCTTCGTTTTTGACCCCATGACACTAGTCATAACGGTGATGTCAGCCTTAACATCACTTAACCAAATTGTCATCAGGGTCGAAAACTTAAATTGTGTCATCAATGGGATGAGACATCGGCATCACATAAATGACGAATCGGAGTCAATTTAATAAAAAAAATGTCATCAGTGCGATGGCAGATAATTAGTTTTATTCTTCCGCTGAACGAATATGGTTGTGTATACGCTTGAACAACGCTGGGAAATATTGCAACATTACTTTGAAAATCATGGTAATGTTGCAGAATGTGTGCGAAAATTAATGATGCCGATTTTGCCAAAAAAACCATCTTTTCAGATGAAGCTCATTTTGATATTGGCGGGTATGTAAACAAGCAAAATTGTCGCATTTGGTGCACAGAAAACCCGAACGCATACATTGAAAAGCCGATACACCCAAAACGAGTCACTGTTTGGTGCGGATTTTGGTCCAGAGGCATAATTGGGCCATAATTGGACCGATCGTGTAGGGTACTGCATGGCCAGCCGAGGCAGCCATTTGAATGAAATTATTTTCCACTATTAACCGGAAGGATTGCACTTTCAAATAAAAAAAGAAATTTGAGAAAATATTCAGTAGTTTTCTTTTATAGCATTTTCAAAAAAAAAAAAAGTTATTTGGCGGACCTTTATAATGATTAATATGAATGTTATATATTGTATAAAGTGCTTCTTGCTTTGATAAAATGTGGCATCGAATTGATGTCACTGTACTCATAGCACGGATGACGCGTAAAATATGACAAAATTATATGATAACGTTCGTCATTAAATTGATGTCACTTATTGCATCATTGATGTCAATTGTAATAACATTAATGTCACAATTCTGATGTTAGGGCATCATCAATATGAATATGCATTTTTCTATCAGTGTAGATACGTTTTGCCAGAAGTAATCTTACTCTTGACGGAGTGAAATATTGTGTGGCCCACAGATTTCGTAACATACCATACCATTCTGCCGCAAGATTGGTTAATATGATTTGACCAGGTTAGGTTTTTGTTGAATGTAACACCGAGGTTTTTTAGTGTATCAACTATATTTTTTTTAGTGCATCAACTATATTTTTTTCGCAGCCAAGAAAAATATTTATTTCATTCTCTATTATCACTGACTTTTTCGATATAATTATGCACTTTGACTCTTCGGATTCAGTCTCAAACCATTCGCAGATGCCCAAGTAAATATTTTGTATAGGCCATACTTCAATTCTTGAACTTTAGAAGCAATAGCATCCTTAGAACTACTAAGATACAACTGTACATTATCAGCATACATTTGTAATTTAGAAAAATTTATCTGAAGTGTAAAATCATTTGCATATAAGGAGTATAGCAGTGGACCTAGAATGGAACCTTGTGGAACACCCCTTGAGACCAATAAAGGTTGCGAAACGGATACATCATTGGCAACAGATTGAAATCTATTAGACAAGTAGGACGACATTAATTAAAGAGAGGGCGAAGAGAAATTAAGGAATTTCTCAAAGAACTGAATGGTGCACTGTTCTCTCGAATATCTTCTACTACGTCTGTTAAGGCTGTAACTAGGGTTGCCATATTTGAAAAGTGAAAAAAAGTACATTGATAAAAAAAAACAGTACTTTTCAAAAAAAACAGTACATTTTTGTATTTATTGTTAATATAACTTTTACTTCAATACATCACATATTTACTTAAAATAAGTTAATACACCGAACCAAATAGAGTAGGTAAAATCAACAAAAAAATTTTTGTAGATCTTTAACGAAATTTTGTCAATTTTCTTTTTAAGATTTAACAAATTTTATTCAAATCAACAAAATTTCGTCAAGTTTACATCCTTTAAAGAAGTAAAATTGACTAACTTTCGTCAAATTGGCTAAAATTATTAGTTTGGACGCCATTACTTTTTGCATTGGGCAGTGTCATGAAAAAAAATTGTGCTTACAAACATCCATTGCTTGAAAAGTAAACAAACCAAACTTATACATGTACAAAGAAACGAAGTGGAATTAATACAGGGAGATTCAAAAAATTTATATAAAAAACTATTGTACACACAAAAAAAAACATGGTTAAAAAAATATATATTCTTTGTACACGCAAAAAAACTTGTTTATATAAAAATATATAAAATATACAAACAAAAACAGTACAAAAACGGTACAAATCCAAAAAAACAGTACTTTTCATTTCATTTCATTTATTAATTAAAAAACCAAGCCCATAGGGCCAAATATGGTTCGTATTCAACAATAAATTTTTACAAAAAATAAAAAAATAAATTTATAATTTAAAGGAATGCCTAAAATAAATAAATTATAACTAAAGTTTAACGGTCCAAAATGAAGCAATAAGATTATCAAAATAAGTAGACGATTAAAAATATATGAAAAATGATCGTAAATTATCAAAATTATAGTGAGTGATTAAAAAACTGCCTTAGTTTGCGTTTAAACGTAGCACTTGCAACAACAAAGCTTTTAAGAGATCTAGGTAATGAATTCCAGACTCTAGTTATCCTCACATTAAAGGATCTCTCGAAAATAGAAGAGTTTATACGTGGAAAAACTATCTGAGGGTTTCTACTCGATCTTGTAAATCTAAAGTTGTCAATAATGTAACCAGGACAGTTCGCTCTAATTAGCTTGTAAAACAATAACAAGATTCTCAGTTTTATAAAATTCTCAAAAGAAAAACCAAGAAAATCCAACACAAACGGAGAGACATGTTCTCTTATCCTCAATCTGTAAACATATCTCACTATACGGTTAACTGTAAGATGAAGACGTCTAAGAATATTACTGCTAGTACCCGTAAATACCTCCAAAGCATAAATTAACTGGGGCATAAGAAGAGCACTAGCTACACGTTTCCTTACATGTAGAGGCAAACAAAGATCAAGAGACCATAATCGTCTCAACGTAGCATTCACTCGAGCACACACGTAATCAACGTGTTTCGAAAAACGTAACTTATCATCTACAAGAACGCCCAAACACTTCATTTCCGAAACAAAGTTGATACTAACACCTCTCAATGATACACTTAAATCACGGGAATCAAAACCGAAGCACATAGCCTTTGTTTTGCTAGGATTTATGTCTAACCCATTTGTGTCCATCCACCGTGCAATCTGAACAAGGTAAAATTCTATGTTTGCCTCCAAAACATCAAAGAATTGTCTTTCTCCAGAAAATAAAATCTGTACATCATCTGCATATACAAAAGTTTCAAAACAGTTATTATCTATTACATCAATAAAATCATTCAAATAAATCATAAATAAAATAGGACCAATTACCGATCCCTGCGGAACACCACTGGTAACCTCCAAAGTACAAGAGTTCCTATCTCCAATCGAGACGAACTGCGACCTATTTTCAAGATATGAGCTTAGAAGTTTGCAAGCGGATTTAGAAAAATTAAAATAACTACATAATTTAGTTATCAATCTAGAATGCACAACACTATCAAAAGCCTTAGATAAATCCAAGGACAACAACACACCACACTTTTTCTGATTGAGCTTACGTCTTATGGACAAGAAGAGTTGTAGTACTATAATTCCGCCTAAAACCAGGGGCCGAATTACGGCATTCGTGATCGAGTGAGCTTTCGTATCGTATAAAATTTCGTCACGTATCGAATGAATAGATTACGGCAATCGAAAGCTCACGTATCGAAATTTATAAAAAAAGTAAAAGATTGTTTCTGTTGGAATAGAATTAAAACATGTGTTGAGAAGAAGCTAAAAAAAAAAAAATTAAAAATTTGGCGGTAATAAGAATTATTCTACTTTTTATAATAAATACAATAATTTAATAACATAAATGAGTTCTTTGTTGCTTTTGGCCTTATCCTCTGATTCTGAGGAGGAAAATAATACCATTCGTATAAGAAAAAACCTTCGGGACAAAAGTGATCCATTGACTTTGCCAACTAAAGTGTATGTTACAAATACCTTTGTAATTAATTTTGTATAATATTTGATTAACCCAATTTCTTTTTAGATTTATTAAGCGTTTTAGACTTACTAAGGAGGCATTTAACTACATTTTATCCGAGATAAAATTTGAGGGACATATGTCAACATCATTGCCACCAAAACTTCAGTTATCAGCCACACTGTCTCTTTTAGGCAGTGGAGGATTCCAACATACGGTAGGAAATGATTTTTTGGTGGGAATGTGTCAAAGCGCTGTTAGTAAAACAGTCAATAAAATAGTTAATGAAATGGAAGCTAAGCTGTGTCCAAAATTTATAAAATTTTTACCCGATCAATCATCTGAGTGTATGGAATCGTTCATAGAAAAATATAATCTCCCAGGAGGTAATTTCAGTTCAACAAATGCTTTACCTTTTAATGAAAAGTGTTTGTTTTTAGTGATTGGATGTGTAGACGGCACGCATTTCGGACTGCAAAAGCCAACAACAAATGAACACATGTTCTTTAACAGAAAAGGATTTCATAGCATTAACTCTATGATAGTAAGTTAAGTGTCTGTGTATCAAAAATCTTTTTTTATTATTCTAATACGTTATTTATTTTCAGATTTGTGATCACAAATATACAATTTTATCTATTAATTCTAAATATGGTGGAGCATCCCATGACTCTTTTGTTTGGAGGCAGTCCGAAGAAAGAAATTTGTTGGAGGAGATGTACAATTCCAAAAAGATAAAGAATAGTTGGCTTTTGGGTATTTTATTTTTGAAATTCAATACATATACATACACGACTTAATTGAACAAATCTACAATTTTAGGCGACTCGGGGTATCCCATTGAGCCATGGTGTTTAACACCTTATAGAGACCCTGGTGATGATTCTTTGGAAGCTTCTTTTAATAATGTGCATGCTAAAGGTCGTTGCATTGTTGAGAGAACAATTGGAATTCTTAAAGCTCGATGGAAAATTCTTAGCAATGACAAAAGAAGTCGTTACTGTCCGGAAAAAATTGCGAAATTTGGAAATGTATGTGCAGCTTTGCATAACTTGTGCATTCATTTTAAAGTCCCTTTGTATACACAGGTCTCAATTCCCATTGACGATTATATTGACCCAGACATTGGAACTGAAACTAACCTGACAAGAATAGGTAAAAAAATAAGAGATCAAATTAAAATCTCACTAGCAGGAAGAAATTAAAATAGGTTATTTCTTTTTTTTTTTGTTTTTATTATAAAAAAAAATTTAATGAATTTAGTGAAAAGATTCATTCAACAAATAAACTAAATAATTTAGTTAAAACAAACATAAATTATTAAAAATGTATTATATTTTTTTTCTTCTTATAATTAGTGAAGTATTTTGTACTACTTAGCAATACGTTTTGGCCTTGTAGGCTTATTGTATTATGAATAAATAAATAAATAATGCTAAAAAAAAGCTTAAAAAAAATTAATTCATTGAATAAACTAAGAAAATTAAAAAAACTTTACTTTATACTTGTCTTTGTCTAAGCATTTCTAATTCAAGAGTTTTTATTTGAAGGTCAACCTTTTTGATTGCCATGTCGACGGTGTGTGCTTCTCTTCTTTTATTTTTAAAGATCTTTCCTTAAGGCTTATCATTTTGTCTTTTCTTCTAAGAGACCTTTCCTTGAGGATTACCATACGGTCTTTGATTTTTAAAGACTTTTTCTTCATGTTTACTATAAGGTCATGCATAGAATTTTGATCACGTTGCAAATCTTCAGTAGTTTGGATATGAGACTTTAAATTTGTTAACTTAGACTCCGGTTTTTTGGTATTTTTTTCATTTTGTCTAAGGTTTTCCTTCTCACTAACGTTTGTGGCTTCAACGCTGTCTTCCTCGTTTTCTAAAATTGACTGCAAAGTTTTGTTAATTGCATCTTCATTTTGATTCATAGGTTTTGGTTTTCCAAAACTAGTTACTGACGAGAGGCCTTCTACAGCCACATCTATTCCACTGGCCTGAACAATTTGCTCTTCTGCAGAGGTTAAGAACATTTCTTCGTAAGGCCCTCCGCCGGTTTTTTTCTTAGAGGCTTTATTAAATGAAATTTTCTTTTTAGCGTTAAACTTTTGGTCAGCAAACACCTTAAAATTTAAATTTTTTTTATCGAAACCAAAGGACTTTAAAATTTCAGTCTTACCTTTCTCCATGATTTTGAGTCCTTAAGTGGCGGTCCATAAGTATTTAATGTTACTGTAAGCTGTTCCCACAGTCTTTTTGACATAGCTTTCCCTTGGCTACAATTCGGAATTATATTTTTGGCCAAATTAGAATGTTGGACCATAAATTCAGCCATATAATCCTTTTGTTTATTATTTATTTTATTAATATTGCTCCTAAATAAAAAATAATTTTAGCTCACTTTTAATTACAAAGTCAAAAACTTACATTTTTGTTTTTTTTGCGCAGAGAAAGTCAGAAGAAAATGTTTTTCGTTAGCGGTTTACCTAACGAGTAACTTTTCGATAGCAAGCACTCGATAGCGTACTCGTTAGCGAAAGCTATCATCTCAAATTTCGATAGCTCTTACTCGATATCGAAAGCTGTAATCTCAAAAACGAAAATGACGAGCAATTTTACTCGTTCACGAATGCCGTAATTCGGCCCCAGATTGACTTGGATGAAGCAGTTTATTGCCATCAATATAATACATCATTTGATCCTTAATAATGTGTTCAACAATCTTTGAAAGGATGGGAATAACAGAGATTGGACGTAAATTTTCTAACAAATTAGAATTGCCATCCTTCTTAATCGGTACAACACGTGATATCTTCCAATCATTAGGGAACTTGGATGTCATAAAAATTGTGTTCACAATATGAGTGAAAGGACCACATATATAAGGATATATAGTCTTAATAAATTTTGGGGGTATACAATCATAACCCGCTGCATTTGAACGTATTCTACAAAGAGCATAAAACACATCATCCTCTACTACAGGTTGAAAACAAAACGAATTTTAGTCTATAAAATTAAGCTCATCAAAAAATGATGAAAACGTTGGTGGTTCACACGACTGACTGGAAATAAAAAATTCATTAACAATATTAGGGTCCACATCTACAACTTTTGCGTACTGTTTTAGGTGTTGTGAATAAGACAGTACATTTTTCAAAAAACAGTACATGTACAGTTTAAAACAGTACGAATGGCAACCCTAGCTGTAACACAGCTACGTTGGGCACTAAATCCAGATTGACGATTGTTGTCATTAACAAATTGATAAATTTGTTTGTGTACTAAATGTTCAAAAACTTTGGATAAGTAAGGCAGAATTGCAATTGGGCGGAATTCTTTATCTGATTTAGGTAAAGGGACAATTTTGGCATATTTCCAGTTGATGGTATAAGTGCTGGTAGTAATGATAGTGTTGAAAAGATACGTAATAGTTCGAATTATACAAGCTTAAATTATCTTCACGAATCTAGGATTTATGTCATCCAATCAAACTGCAATAGAGCGCAAGTCTAAAATCATTAACATATTTTTAGTTAATGATAATGATGTTATAATTTGATTTCGTTGATTATTGACAATGTTTATAAATTAAAAAAAAAATAAGTACCATTAAGAAATAAATTCCGTACAAAATGTAAAAATAGCTGAAAACTTTGAGAACGAATCATGTCGATTTGGCAATACGCACGTCACTTTGTCGGTGTCGACTCTTCACTTTCACCACCAATGATTCGATACATTCTAAAATACGCGTTGAGAATTATCGGTTGAACTATTAAAATTCAGGTGAGGGGTGTCACAAAAATAAAAATTTGAAAAAAAATTTAAAATGGATTTAAGACCAACACGCCAAGCCATAATTGAAGCTCTTAATGCGGCCAAAATATACTTTCCTGAAAAAGCAACAATATCTCAATTAAGATCACTTTATAATGCTTTGCCTCAATTTCAAAATGAAAGTCGTGGTACTGAGGATGTACCAATGGATTCTGGTAGATGTGCTACTACCAATGATGAAAATATGGTTGAAAGATGTGTTGCTTTGACCGCTGCTGCTGCCGATGTTGATAATACTGCTTTTATTCCCTCTGGTACTGGGAATTTGATTGATTTTCCACATTATAGTGGTATTGTTTCGACATTTTGAAGATTATAATCACACATGTGGATGTAATGATCATGATCTGTTACTGGGATTGAAATGGTTACTTCATGGAACTGCCCGTCAATATGTTCAAAATGTTGATATAGTCAACTATAATGACTTAAAATGTGATTTAATAAAAACTTTTAAGAGGAAATTAACTAGTGAAGATGTTTACAGAAAGTTGCGTTTGCGTATTCTAAAACATCATGAACCGTGCTTAAGTTACGTTATTGCAATGCAACAGATTGCAGCTGAAGCTAATATTGACGAAAAAGAGTTAATCGATATCATTATCGATGGATTTCAAGACAAATCAAACAATATTGCTTTATTATATGGAGCCTCAACAATTGAAGAATTAATTGAAAGTTTGGATCGTTGTGAACAACGCTGAGTTCATAAGCCGCAAATGTTAGAAAAACAAAAGCCAAATTCAAAATCGAACGTAAGATGTTTTAATTGCTCTCAATTTGGACATTTCCAGAGTTCATGTCCAAAACCTCTTCGTTTCCCTGGTTCTTGCTTTTTATGTCATAAAGTGGGCCACTATAACAAGGACTGCCCAAATAAGAAATTACCTGTTACAGTAGCATCAGTTTTTCAAGAAAGGCAAATCGTTACTGATGAAAATTTAGTTAATCCAATACAATTGGCAAGTGTGGCTTTTTATAAATTTAATGAAGACGAATGCACTGATTATTTGAATATTAATTGTCTCATTGATTCTGGTAGTCCCATTAATTTTATCAAAAGATCGTTTGTGCCGTCAAATCTCAAAATATCAAAGGAATTAAGGACCATACATTTGTCTAGTCTTGGAAATTTTAAGTTACAAATGTATGGAAAGGCATCATGTTTAATTAAATTTCGTGGTTTGGTAAAACATGAACAATTAATTGTAGTTCCTGATAATTATATAACGATTCCGATTATACTGGGTAGAAATTTTATGATTTGTTTCGAGTGTATTTTTTATAATTTGTAACAAAGTCATATCAATTTTGTAAAATAAACTTCAGTTTGGATTGAGCAATTTAAAAGAAAACAACATGTACTAAATATGAAATGAAGAAAATTTAATAATTTTTATGTGTTTCTGCAAAAATAAATGATTTTTTCCCAACGCAAAAATCTTGTCAGGCAAAGATACAAAAATTAGTTTTTCAAACTTAATCTTGTTATTCTGCCGGAGCTGTTTTTTTGAACTTTTATTGTTGAAATTAATTAAATAATAGAAAAATAGTTAAAAATTCAAAGAATTTTCACGTTTTAATAGAAAAAACAAGTATTTTCTTGTCTAAACGTGTCAATGTTGGCGGCGAACAAAAGTGATAAAACGCGCGTCGAACGCGTATTATACACTCAAATAAAAAAGTTAGTAAAGTCAGCAAAAAATTTTGCTGAGAATTATAGAAACGAAACGAAAAAATAACAAAATGTAACTTTTTTTGCAATAAGAAAAAGGAAACATAAAAATTTACCTAAGATGTATGTCTTACGCTTTAGTCTGTCTACCTGATGTATATTTGTTATCAACTTGACCACTCAATTTGACTACAAATACACGTTCAATCTTTTTTAAATTTATATATTTTATTTTGTCTTTTATTTAATTAATAGACAATTGCTTTCATAAGCCGGTGAAAACGCAAAATTTAAGTTGTTTCAATCCACAATTTTGTTTATGTGTGAAAAACAGATACAAAACCTTCCATGGTGTTTTTTTATGTGTGTTACTGGAGTTGTACTTTTTAGTTTAATTTTTCTCGTCACTACTACATCTTGACATTAGAGTACTGCACAATTCAACATTTTCTGTTAAAAATGTCTATTTTCATTTTCCATGCACTGTTATGTCATGTCAACGCAAACGAGATGTTATGTGATGTTATGTCTACAGGAACATACTGTTGTAGCATGTCGTTTACATTTAGCTAAGCTGTTGTGAGATGTTGTGTTCAGTGTTACCATATTACCAGTTTTAACTGTTTTTTCCAGTTTTTTAGGATGCGTAACAGTTTTCCAGTTTTTCATGAAAAAAAACAGTTTTTGTTTAATTTCAGCCTTTTTTTCAGTTTTTCCAGTTTTTAGCAGTTTACCTGCTCGATTTACTTTCTTTTACTTGAATTTATAAATTTAATACAAAAGTTGCACAAAATGTTTCAATAAAAAATAATACTACGCATTGAATGCAACTGTGTAGTAAGTTTTAATTCCCTTTTTAGCATGTGTTTGTGTTAAAATTGTGTGGAATCAAACGAAATGAAAACCAAATTTAATCAAAAAGTGTATAACTGATATTTTTATGTAATGAAGTAAGATCTCAAAATGTGATGAATTATTTTGCTTTTTTATGGTTTTGTAGCAATTTTTTGCTATATGTTAAATAAAATATAAATATAAATATGTTTTTTTGTATTATATTTTTTTTTTTACTTTAAACAAGTACACAGAAAAAAAACTTATTAGGCCTATTGTTAATTAAAATGTAGTTTTATAACAGAGCACAACTTGTGATCTGTAATAACATAAATTTGAAAATATTTTTTTTGTTGGTGAATAAACTCCAACGATTTATTAGTTTTAATAAATCGAAATCAGATTGAAAATAAAAAGATGCAATATTTTCAATTAAATTTGTATAAATTTCAAGCGTTTATTAAGTATGAATTTATCCGCTAGTACAATTGATGTAAACGTTTAGGTGGTTGTAAGGCAAGAAAAAAATGGAGGTCGTCTCAAGTTACGACGAAACCTCCGTTTTGCCGCTTTACTTCCACGGAGTTACTGTTCAGTGGCAAGTCGAAGATAAATCCAGGGAACAATTCACAATAGTTTTCGAAATGCCACATTTACATTAGTAAAATATAGTATGTATAAAAGGTAAGTATAATACAAGTAAATATAAAAAAGGTAAGTATAATACAAGTAATATAAAAGGTAAGTATAATATATTTGAATATATAAAGGGTAAGTATAATACATGTAATATAAAAGAATCAATTCAATAAATACTGGAGAAATTTAATCCAAAAAATGATGATATATGTTGTTCAAACGTAGTTTGGACAGTTGGTATAAATAAAAGTTAGTCTACAACAAAAAATATTTTTTTTCTGTGTATATAAAATGCTTTATGTTATGTGTTTAATGTTTTTTATGTTGTTTTATGTTTAAATAAAATGCAATTGAATTCAAAATGCTCATATTAACTGGTTTTTCTACTGTTTTTATTTAAAAAAAAAAAAACAGTTTTTTTACAGTTTTTTGAAAAAAAATACATGGCAACACTGGTTGTGTTTATTAACATCGATTTTTAAATGTTTAACTGCAGCATGTTTTTAATACTGTTTGAACCTGCCTTGTATGAAAATATTGAATCACTTATTACACAAGGCAACAATTTTGAAAAAATTTTAGGGGCTTTGAAAACCACTATACAATTTTGATGTATTGTGGTCCCAGTAGTACAAATATGGTTCAATTTTGAAATTCTATGGAGAGGTTTTTTTTTAAAAAATTTTTAATTAAAATTATAAATTTTTTTAGACGTGTCTCCACATAATTAATGATAACTAAAAAAAAATTAGTCCGATATTATTCAAATAAATTTAGAAAAACTGAAATTTACATAGCCTTTAATCCGTTAATATATTGCGTTTCAATCGGCTCAGTAGTTTTGGAGTTATAATAAAAAATTGAGGGAAAAAATATTTTTTTTACGTGAAAATAGCAAATTTTTTTGGTTAAAAAAAATCATAAAAAATCGAAAACGGCAAAAATCGTTCAGATTTATTGCTTTATCGCAAAGCCACATGTAATAGGAACAAAATGAGATATCGATCATAAAAATCGATTGATTTTTTTCGAATTTATTCACAATTAAGTGAATTCGCTCATTTTCACCAAATTTTAGTTTTTTGTCTGATATACATAAAATTGAGTAGTTAATGTTCTTCTTTCGATTGATTGAATTTTGAAAACATTTTCCCCATGCTATGTACAAATTTTCACATCAAAAATGCATTACATAGTAACATTCGTGTATTTTTTGGCAAAACCCTACCTAGAATATACTGATTCTATTCTTCGGAAAGACATTTGTGTTGGATGAGCTTAAATGTAAATAAATAAATAAATTAAATAGTAGAAAATTTATATTTTATTATTCACATTTATTATAATAAATAAAACAAGAAATAAATAAATAAATATGTATTGTAAACTACAAACTCTGAAATTTTCTTTTAGTCGATTTTCTACTATTGTTGAATAACGAAGTGTTACTCTGAATACTCCAGCAAAAATCAGCCATCATGTGTGCATCCCAGCGACCCTGGTATCGTTCCTCCATTGTCCGGATATCTTGGTGGAATCGTTCGCCCTGTTCTTCACTCAAGTCTCCTAGATTTTCAGGAAAACGATCTAAGTGACTGTGCAGGTAGTGTAATTTGATGCTCATGTTGCATCCAACATTCTGGAAGTGAGTTAACATCTCTTCAACGTGCGCAACGTAATCATCACCCTTGTTATTTCCTAAGAAATTTTGAATAACCCATACAAACGAATCCCATGCATTCTTCTCAATTTCTGACATTGAACTGCCAAATTCAGTATCGTTCACCAATTTGCGAATTTGTGGGCCATCAAATATGCTTTTTGTACTTAAACAAAAATAACACTCGGATGCGTGGTTCGCTGTTTCTCTCCATAGCATAGGCTTCAAAATTTCCAAGTGTCGTCTGTAAAATGAAAAAAAAAATTGAAATCAGGAATATGAAGAATTCAAATTTTAATTAAGAAATATTGTAATTATAAAATATTCCAAATCTATTAATTTATACTTACTTTACGTTAGAAGACTTCATAGATAAATTCAATCGACATGGAATGCATATAGTACTCGGTGTCCAATGCTGGTTCAAATTGTGCGGATAGATATTATAGCAATCTTGATATGACTTTTGCAATGAAGTTAAGAACCACTTCCGTTTTTTCCCGGTGATATATTGGCCGCACACATAACAAAATAAATCTGGATCGTTTTTACATGAAAATGTTCTGGCTTTCTGGCTCATTTTTATTAATATTTGAAAATTGTTTTTAACTTCTAAGCTGTATGACTCTAATTTTTGTGTAGGTATTAAATGATGTTTGCGTTATCGCAAACACTTCTTGAATGAAATAAAAAGGGTCAAGGAGATCTTATAAATACTGATACTATAATTTGGGATAACCCTTTGTGTGGATACAGTTTGTGTGTGCTGCAAATTTTTTATTATTCCCAAGAATCCTAAAAAACATTAAGGACTTTTATGAAAAAAAAAAAATTATCCGTTACAGGTAGCTAACGGAAAATAAGAGCACTTCAGCGTACACGCACATTTATGAGCGTTTTATTACTATCCTACCGCAATCGTAAAAATTAAACAATCTTTTGTTTATTACTTATTTTTTTTTAATTATTAGAATCATAAAAATGTCATAGAGGTTTTTCCCAAAGGGGTTTTGCCAAAATGCGTGTCGTAAAATGCACCTGAGTTTTTATGTTCTGCATTTTCATTATGTAGGTACAATTTTCTACAGTGCTTGTAAATATGCGATACCTTCAATTAATTGTAAATAAAAATGTAAAGCATGCATCGATTTTTATGATCCATATCTAGTTTAATTCGCATGATATGTAGCTTTACTACAAAAAAATAAAAAGTAATATTTTTTGCAGTTTTCGATTTTTTCCAGATTTTTGTTTTTCAAATTTTTTTTTTTTTTTAGCATTTTTTTTTTTTTTTTGCTAACAATTTGTTTCATAACTTTGAAACTATTGATCGCATTAAAAAAATTTGTACACGTTCTTTAAAGATATTGTAAACCTTAATTTTTGTAAATTTAATTTGACAAAATCGGACTAGTTGTTTTTGAGTTATGACAACATAAGTGGAGAAATGGCTCAAAATATTGTCAATTTTAAAAAAAAATTTTTTTAAAAAAAAATTATCCATAGAATTGAAAAATTTTACCATTTTTGTACTTAGGCAGCCATGATGCATCAAATCTATATAGTGGTTAGTCAAGCCTTTTTTTGCTGTTGACCTGTGTTATTTTTATTCCTTATTTCTTAAGTAAATATTCTAACAATTAAAAAAAATCAAAAAAAATGGAAACAATTAAAAAAACGAAAAAAAATAAGTCTAAAAAAAATTCAAAAATCGAAAATTTGTTTTTAAAAACCTTATATTAAAAAAAATAATCAAAAAAAAATTAAAAATCAAAAATTTTTTTAAAAATTAATTTTTTTTTTTTGAATTAATTTTTTTTTTAAAGAACAAGAGAAATTCAAAAAAACCAAACAAAAATTTAAAAATCCAAAAATTTGTTAAAAGTCGGAAAATTTTTTAAATATCGAAAACTTAAAAACTAAGCAAGATACAGCAAAATGGATAAACTTTTTGCCCTATGGGTATAAATACACCCTTAAATTAAATATTCTAAGGGCCATTATTACAACTTGCCAATAGCTAAAGTTCGGATGTTATCTGACAGATTATTAGTTTTTCGTTATTATAAGTATACTTTAAGCTAAAAGTGACCCATAAGCTAAAGGGAAGACAGTGTTGCCTTTAACTTTAAACGTAAGGTTTATGTGTTTAAAGTTACCACATTTTCTGCTCTGTAAAGAAAAAGAAGAAAATACCGAATTTCACAACCGAATTTTACAAATTATTGTTTGTTTGTAAACAAATAAATAAAAGTACGTTGCCACTACGTATTTTTATAAACCAATTCATAAACCAATAATCGATTTTTAGTTTGTTGCTGCCACATTATCAAATATATTAATTTTATTTTATTCGGAAGTTGTAATAACGAAAAACATTATAGCTTACTTTATTGCTCACTTTAGCTAAAGTTACTTTTTACTAACATTTACTTTAAAGGCAAGTTGTAATAACGGCCCTAAATCAAATAAATGATCAGCAATTGTTCAAATAGAAAAAAAAATATTTTAAACCAAATTTTGTTTTTATAATCCATATAATACAAAAAAGAAATTAATTTAAATAAGGTCAAAAACAATTTAACAATTAAAAAAAAAATAACTTGTTTTAATTTATTCCAATAAAACGTAAATAAGTTTATATTTTAAGATTTTTACTTAAACTTAAATAAGGATGTTATTCATTTTTTTTTTATAAAACGTTAAAATGTCATCCTGCTTCACTAATCATTTTAATTTGTAGTGCATACTGATTTTAAATTTAAAATACTGTGCAAAAACATAATTTGATTAACGCTTGCAGGGTTTTTTTCCGAGTATCGATCTTTTTTCACTCAATAAATGTCTAGCTTTGGAAAACAGCCTCTCCGATGCAGCGGAGCTGGCTGGTGTAGCTAATACCAAACAACTTAATTTGAAAAGAAAGGGATACTCTCTTTTGCGTGCTTCCCACCACTGTAGTGGATCAAATTCTTTGTGGTATAAAATTGTCTGGCTCTCATATCTTAAGATTTCATTGTGCACTTGTTTATCATATTCTGGTGATAAAACAGCCTGTACAAAATCATTAAAAGAATCATCCTCTGAATTTACAGATTCCATTGTAGTGTCTGCGAAAGTTGATGTAGTTTTGTATGTTTCTAACATATTCATGCATTTTTCACGGATGATTATTTTTTCACTCTCCGAAAAATTTTGAAGTTTGTTCGCCGGTGGAAATAAGAAGAGTGCTATCTTATGAATGTCTTTTATGTTAGCATCAATTACAGATTCTATGCAGTTGCTCCAATATATGATGTTCTTAAAAAATTGTCGCTCCATAAATCACAGGTTATACTGAAACCAATTTCTGTTATAGAACACAGTTCTTCTTTAAGAATTTTGTGTTGATCGTCATAAAGGCTTCCAATATTTCTTGACACAGTTGTAGAGTGTGGAAGAAGATCTCCCACATTCAAATTGTTTCCAAAGTCATGGCCAGAGGTAACAAAAAACTCAGCAAGATTTAAAAGTCCTCCGTCATTGACAATATTAAATGGTCTGCAATCACCAACAACCCACTGAACAATTAAGTCGGTACACTTTTTTTTTTAACTCAATGTTTGGTTGTAATGATGCTAATGAATCCTCTTTTGAGAACTTGTATTTGATAAAGCCTTTGTGACGCAAAACATTCGAGGTACACTTTTCTTTAAATTATACACGTTTTGACAACGTGAGCAAAAAATAAAATTTTACGACTTCGTCGCTATTTTTTATTTGCATAAATATATTATATATTTCGCTTTTTGAATTTCTTTTTTCAATTTCAATTTTTTGTTTAACATCATTTGCACTGCTCATTTTCACTTTTTTTCAATTTTTTAAAAACTCGAAACCTATTTACGACAATTCTCTAATATAGCTGTTGATGACTGTTAAATAAATTTAAAAACTATGCATAGATTTATCTTCCATTAATTTAACAGTGTTCTCTTATGTTATTGTCAAACATGCATAAGCCGCATAACATAACATGACAATAACATTAATGTGGTCATGTCGACATGATTTATATGTCAACAGTTGCTGCTATTTACTTGACATCTAATTCATCTTGCGTATAACATTTAATCTGGTTGTCGTTCACACCATTGATGTGCTAGTCAGCACAATTTTTTTAGCAAAATATTAGTAAAATACAAGGTGGCGCAAAAGTAATCCTCCAATCAGAAAATGCTATAAATTTTGCGATTGGCCCCTAATGTCAGTTCTGTTTTGACATTTGTGTAGTAAACACATGCGAAATACACGTTAATAAACAATGTTACGCTACCACTGCTCCAGAACGCGGAATATTGGTGACTATTTATTTGACCAATAATCGGTCGGTGACCGCTCGCCTCGAAGATACTGGCACAACACGAGATGCTGCCAGGCGTGGCAGACCCCGGAGTAGCTGTTCTGCAGAGAATATTGCTGCTGTAGCCGAGGATGTCATGGAAGCGCCGTCGACATCGACCAGACGACGTGCCACGCAAATGGGTATCAGTCGACGGTCTTTACAGCGAATTTTGGTACGAGATTTGAAGATGTTTCCGTACAAAGTCCAGACGGTGCATCAGCTGTTAGCTGCTGACCGCCAATCGCGTGTAACATACGCTCAAGCCATCCTTAATCACCACCAAGAGGAAGATGATTTTTCATCAAAAATAATCATGAGTGATGAGGCAAATTTCCATCTTAGCGGGTACGTAAATAAGCAAAATTTACGCTTCTGGGGCACTGAAAATCCGCGTGTAACCCACGAAGAGCCATTACACCCGCTCAAAGTCACTGTATGGTGTGCTGTTTTCGCTGGTGGAGTCATCGGACCTTTTTTCTTCGAAGACGTCGCGGGCTAAACATGTGGTTCCAACAGGACGGTGCAACGGCATACACTGCACGTGCCACAACCGATATGCTGAAGGATGCATTTTCCGGGCGCCTAATCTCCCGTTTTGGCGATTTGCACTGGCCAGCAAGATCGCCTGATTTGACCGCTCCATACTTCTGTTTGTGGGGCTTTTTGAAGTCGCGGGTTTATGTCAACAAGCCTCAGACTCTTGCAGCTCAATATCCATCAAGAATGTGAGGACCTATCGCCGGAAGTTTTGGCCAAAGTGATGGAAAATGCCATAAAAAGAGCTCAAATGACAATCAACTGTGGCGGCGGCCATTTACATGACATCATATTCTCGACTTGATGTAAAAAAACTAAAATACCAAATAAAAATAATCCACAAGAAGAATCAAAGTTTTTCATTTTTTTTTTTAAATTACAGCCAAAAAACATCGGAAGGTTATTTTTGCGCCACCTTGTATTAGCTCAAAACAGTTAAGTGACGACTAAGTATAACTAAAATTTTAGTTTAAAACATAATTATAGCAAAAAATTTGCTGAAAAATAGTATACCTGCTTTACAAGATGTTTTACTGACTTTTCTACTAAATTATTTTTTTGAGTGTAGAATGTATCGATGATTACCAAAATACATATGTTTTCTTAACATTACTAGCGTATTATAGAATAGCGACGGCCCGTATTTATGGTGAAGGTGACTACAGTAATAGACACGATTAAGTAAATATCTGTAAGGTTTGTAACAACCTAAAAGTACATTAACAAAAGTTAGTAAAGTCAGCAAAATTTTTGACATTAGGGTGTTTGCAAAAAAAAATGCTAATGTCAGCAAAATCTTAGCAACAAAATTAATAGATTCAACAAGTTTTGCTAACACTTAGTTGATTCAAAATTAAAAATCCTTGCTAAAAGTTAATAAAATTATTACTGAATATTAGTACACTGACAAAAACTAAAAAAATTTGTAGATAAATTATACCTTTATTAATATATTTGATGAAAATCTTAATTTGCAATAAGTTACAAAATATAAAAATGTTCATAATCCCACATTGACGACATGAATTAATTTAATATCTGAAAATATATAAAAATAATTATGTATAACATATACAAATTGCATGGTGTTACAAATTGGGAAAAATGCAATGTACTTTTAAAATGACCTAGTGTAGGTTGTAAGCCTGGTTGTAGGTGACTTTTCAATTTTCAGAATTTTGAATACACACTCAAAATCTGAAGTTATCGATAACAAAAAAAACGTTTTTGGAAGACTCTACGGACGACTAAAATATTTTTAACTAAGTCAGTTTTGAACCGATTTTAAACTTTTGAACGGCTTTGGATAGATAAATAGTTAAGCTTTCCAAATATATATATGTTTATACTTTTAGTAAACCCATGTGGAAATATTATCCACATTGGAACATTTTTTTTTTTTTAACCTTTTCGTGAAAAAGGTCAACAAAAACCCTTAAAACAGGTATATAATGGGTTAAAATGTCCCACAAAAATATTTACCATAAAATTCTACTATAAGTCTATGAATAAACCAAAGCTCAAAATTCAACTTGTACGTCAGAATAAAAAAACAGTCTTGGATCCATTTTTTTTAGGTATAATTGACGGATTTAAAAATATATTTATTTTTGTGTTTTTTCTTACGAAATTGTCACACTATTTTTTGCTTTGAATAAACAATCATATGTTTTTTGTTTACATTATTTTTCTTTAATCTTTTACATTGCGTCAGAGTTGTACAACATTTTTAGTATTTTCTTTTATAACAGTGAAAAATAAAATCGATACGAAAAATAAAATCGATACACTAGGTCATTTTAAAAGTGTATTTTTACTTTGGCACTATGTTATCTTTCAACTACTTCATCAGTGGTTGTCTAAATGATGGCATCTTTCTAGAAGCGAAACAAAAAGAAATGACAAAATATGAAATATACAACCCTTTTTCTGCAATAAAAAAAGGAAACATACAAATTTAAGTAAGATGGTGTTCTTGTCTGTCTACCTGGACGTATATTTGTTTGCAATTTGATCACACTACATTAACAGTCACTATAATCATTTAGTTTACATATACACATTTAATCTTTATTAAATTTAAATATTTTGTTTTTATTAATAGACAATTACTATGACAAGCCGATGACAACTCAACATTTAATTTTTTTGATCCGCAATTTTTATGTATACTATACACATTGCTGGCGTCCTTCTGTTTTATTATGTATAAAAAAGAGATACAAAAATCTTCAATGGTTGCTTTTTTTATATGTCTTACAAGAGCTGTACTTTTTAGTATCATTTTCGTCGTCTCTACTACATCTTGACATGCCGCGACATCCACTTCATTCTTTGTATATTTTTTAATCTGGTTGTCGTCCACACTCTTCATGTGCTTATCAGCAAAATAAATTAGTAACATATTAGTGAAACATTAGTTCAAAACAGTTAATTGCTGAATATGTATAACTTAAATTTTAGGTGAAAACACAATTTAAGCAAACGATTTGCTGAAAAGTAGTATACTTCAATTGCAAGACGTTTTACTTTTCTACTAACTTAACTAGAAATATTATTGCTCAATATCCCGATTTTGTTCACAAAAGAAAGAGTAAAGAACAAAAACGAAAAGTTTTTCAATAATATTACAAGTGTATTCGGTGCTTAATGTAGATGGAAATATAATTGAATGAGTTTAGTTGGAACACAAAACACAGAGAACATAATAGAATAGAATGGGGACCCAAATTTAAATTCATTTACATATTGGTAAAAAAAATTAATAAGTCTCCCTTTTGCAATTTTCTAAAAATAAATCCTTTGGAGTCCCTCCCAAAGTTATATCAGTTTTATTATCGGGGAGTGTCATATATAACAAGTTCTGCAAAATTTTTTTCCGTTTTGTGTTATCTCGCTTAGTTTTCAAGATTCTGAACATTTTGTAAAATGGACATGTATTACCTCCGAATAGGGTTGCCATTCGTACTGTTTTAAACAGTACATGTCCTGTTTTTTGAAAAATGTACTGTTTTATTCACAACACCTAAAACAGTACGCAAAAGTACTGTTTTTTTTTGATTTGTACTGTTTTTGTACTGTTTTTTTGTATATTTTACATATTTTTATATAAACAAGTTTTTTTTTGCGTGTACAAAGAATATATATTTTTTAACCATGTTTTTTTTTGTGTACAATAGTTTTTTTATATAAATTTTTTGAATCTCCCTGTATTAATTCCACTTCGTTTCTTTTTTTTTTTTTTTTTTTTTTTTATAATTTAACCAATACTCAGGGGATGCCCCCCTACTCATGCAGTGCATTGTATTGATCAGGAAAATAAGGTATGGGAAGGAGGAAAGAGGGAGTAGTGTTTGTGGATATTTGATTTAAATTTTTCTAAATTGTAAGTAACAGGGAAGACTTCTGCGGGAAGTTTGTTCCACATACGAATCGTTCGACTAAAAAACGAATTTTCTCTGTAAACACAATTTTTTTCATGACACTGCCCAATGCAAAAAGTAATGGCGTCCAAACCAATTTGACGAAATTTAGTCAATTTAATGAAATTTAGTCAATTTTACTTCTTTAGAGGATGTAAACTTGACGAAATTTTTTTGATTTGAATAAATTTGTTAAATCTTATAAAAAAATTGACAAAATTTCGTTAAAGATCTACAAAATTTTTTTTGTTGATTTTACCTATGTTATTTGGTTCGGTGTATTAACTTATTTTAAGTAAATATGTGATGTATTGAAGTAAAAGTTATGTTAACAATAAATACAAAAATGTACTGTTTTTTTTTTTAAAGTACTGTTTTTTTTTCATCAATGTACTTTTTTTTCACTTTTCAAATATGGCAACCCTACCTCCGAAACCGGCCATTTTTAAAATGGCCATTATTCCGCTACTAAGGGATGTAGGGCAAACCCCTTTTATACAAATAAGCTAGGTCCGGAAAAGATCCCGAGGGATTAATTGTTTATGAAACACCCTGTGGTACTTAAACACTGAACCGAATACAGGAACCGAAATTTAATGGAACGGGGAACGGAGAGCTAATTTATGTTATCACATAAATTGGTAATAACAATTCATGAACAGGGATTTTAAAAAATTAATCCTTTGGGATACCTCCCTAGCCTTCCTCATTTGTATTACAGGAGTGTGTTACGTACGTCAAGCTTTGCAAAAATTTTGTCCGTTTTCCCATATCTCGCTTAGTTATCTAGATACCATTTCATAGAATGGTAATTTTTAATGGCAGGTATCTTCGAAAATTAACGAAGAAAATGTTTGCTTCGTAGGAGCATTAATACACCCTAATAATACAAATAGGCTATGTCCGGCGAAGATCCCAAGGGATTCATTTTTTACAAAGCGCCCACAGGTTTCTTTATTTTTTAGCCCTTTTTGCACTGCAAAACTCTCAAAAATCATGAAAACAATACACTCCAAAAAAAGTTAGTTGAAAATTTTCTTAGACGTCTATTCAAAATATTGAACTACACTCAAATAAAAAAGTTAGTAAAGTCAGCAAAAATTTTGCTGAGTCAGCAAAATTTTAGTCAGGAGGGTGCTTGCAAAAAAATTGCTAATGTCAGCAAAATCTTTTGCTGAAACTCAGCGAGCTGATTTTAAGCAACAAAATTAGTAGATTCAGCAAAAGTTTTGCTAACACTTAGTAGATTAGAAAGTAAAAAACCCTTGCTAAAAATTAATAAAATTTTTGCTGAATATTAGTAGACTGAAAAAAAACTAAAAAAAATTGTAGAAAAATTATACTTTAGTTAATTTATTTGCTGAAAATATAAAACATATTTTTGTGATTCTGTTTAAAATAATTTACAATACGTTACAAAATATAAAAATGTTCATACTCCCAAATTGACGATATGAATTAATGTAATATCCAAAAACATTAGACAATAGAAATTATATATAACATAAGAGAAATTATCTTTGTACTACTTACATCAAGTATTGCCTAAATGATGCTATATTTTAAAGGAACGCAAATACCGCAGAAAATTATAGAAACGAAACGAAAAACTAACAAAATATAACATATACAACCCTTTTTTGCAATAAGAAAAAGGAAACAGAAAAATCTACCTAAGATGTATGAAAGACAGCTTTAGTCTGTCTACCTATTGCATATTTGTTTGCAATTTGACCACACAAGATTATTAATATATATAAACATTTAGTTTACAAATACACATTTAATCTTTATTAAATATAAATATTTTATTTTGTCTTTTATTTAAATAATAGATAAATAGATTTTGTTTTATGTATGAAAAACAGATACGAAGATCTTCCATGGTTGATTTTCTTATATTATGTCTTACTAGAGTTGTACTTTTTAGTATCATTTTCCTCTTCTCTACTACATCTAGACATGCAGCGGCATCTAATTTATTCTGCGTATATCTTTCAGTCTGGTTGTCGTTCACACTATTGATGTGCTAATCAACACAATTTTTTAACAAAATAAATTAGTAAAATATTAGTAAGACATTAGTTCAAAACAGTTAAGTATAACTAAAATTTTAGTTTAAAACATAATTTTAGCAAAAAATTTGTTGAAAAATAGTATACCTGATTTACAAGATGTTTTACTAACTTTTCTACAAAGTTATTTTTTTGAGAGTAATAATTATCTCTGCACTCGTTAACAGCAATTTTAATTACTTTACTTATTTGTTGTAAAGCTTCTTCTATATTGAGCTTATTCTGAGCTTTACGATTTTTTTAACACTTTTTGTTTTACCAAAATCAATTTTTGAAGATTTTTATTTATCCATGGTGTGAGCTCAAAACACAACTGTTTTTTATGTTTTGTAACTACAGTTGCATGATTTGTAGCATCTTACATACAAGAAACTATCTTATCGGTCAGAGCCGAGGTATTAAACGAAGAAAAATTAATGGGTAACGTATTTTGCAAATAGTGTTTAGCCTTTTCATAGTCGCAATGTATTTTTGATACTTCAATATATTTTTCAAAACTTTCACATTACTTTTCAATTTACAGCATAGTATGTTATGATCTGATAGGGAGCATTCAACTGAATCAATATAAATCCTCTCAGAAAAGTTACTAAAAACATGATCTATAGATGTTTTACTTCTAGGCCTTGTTATCATGTTATGAGCACTTGTACAATCATAATTATGAAACATTGCTGACAAATCACAGTAATATGAATTGTGAAATGTATCAATATTGGTATCACCAACAATAATCACTGAACTACGAGCAAAATTATTTAAAGTGAGATCAAACATATTTATAAAATCAGTAACATTGCATTCCTGTGATCGACAAAACGAAATCAGTTTCATATTTTATGGTCAATTTTAAAATTTGTGAAAGTAACGGCTATAAGTTGCACAAAATTTTTACTCTTACAAATTTCCACCGAGTAATGTTAATTTTTTATTTATATGCAACGACGTTCCACCATAACCATCTTCCCTACAACAGTGAAAGCTATTAAAGCCTGGTATTGAATACAATTGCAACACATTCTCATCAAACCATGTTTCTTGCACTGCGATTCCATCTATCAGTTTTGGAAAACTAGCAATTAATGATTTAAACTGATTAAATTTTTCAATAGAAGAAACGATATGATAAATATGCTTATAACATTCAGAAAATTATAATTTAATTAAAATTTTTAAAATTGATTGAAATATTCGTTTTTAATCATTTAGTTAGAAAAAAAAAGTTAAAAGAAAAAAATTGGTAAAAATAAATAATAATTAACAATTATAATAATGATTATAGAGCAAAAACATAGGCAGCACCATCATCAGAGGAATCATCATCACTATTCATCACAAACGATCTACGTTTCCAATGCTTATTAGTTGTTGCATTTAATAACATGGTGTTCAACTATAGATGGGCACGTTAGTGAGTGAAAACTCACGCTCACGCACGCTCACGAAGAAAAAATTATAACCACGCACGACTCACTCGCGAACAATTTTTGCTCACTCACGCTCACGCACGATCACGTGAGTAATTTTACCTTGACTCACGCTCACGAAACACTCACGCTCACGAAATAATCACGAAATTTTTGTTTTATTTTTATGAAGTAAAAGCTATTAATTTATGCATATAAGAAATTAAAAATTAAGTAAGAAATGAATTTAGTTTTTTAGCTTGTGCAAAATAAATGTGAATTCAAAAATTTAAAAATATGTAAATAGAGTGTTTAAAAATATTGAAACATAAAATACAATTCAAAAAGTATCGAGTAGTATCGAGTACTCAATTCAAAAGTATTGAGTGGTATCGGGTAGTCAAAAGTAGCAGGATTTCACAACACTATTAACCACATCTAAGCCAACAAGCAACAATTGCAACTTAGCGCTTTTCACGCTTAAATTTGCGCTTTTTGTATAAGAAAGATGTGGTTAGCTGCTGAAGCTAACACAAGCCGAACCGGCGCAAGTCGGTGGCGCGTCGCCGCCGGTTAAATTCTCAAGTTTCGCGTCGCCGCCGACTCGTATCGGCTTAAAATATGAGTCGGCTTATGAGACGCCGCCGATTTAATCGGCTGCGCCGCGAAAAAGTTGTAATATATGGCAAAGATTTTTAATACACGCTTGTATTTTAAAGTTTTTTTTTTGGAACCATAGAAATAATATAGTACTATTTTTTCCAAGCATGCTAAATTTCTAGAAAAACCATAACAAGTGCCGTTAGATTTTTTCAATGAAAAAAAGCACATTGCAAGTAAAAGGGAAATAGTTTGTGGTGAAATAAAGTTAAATTAAAGTATGCAGCGATCCTTAAAAGATTTTTTTAAAACAAATAATAATGAATCAAGTTCTGATTCAGAGGAATGCGAAAGTTCGTACTCGGAAGAAATTGCTGGAATATCGAAGGATGTCCAATACTACCAGCAAATGTTAAAAAAGCAAGCCGCAGTAAAAGAAAATGCTAAAGTTGTAGCTACTGGTGGAGGAGCGGAGTGTTGGAGATTCTTTGGATATCTATACGTTTCGAACAAAAAAGTACTGGAAAAGTACAAATTTTGCAAAATTTGTTTCGAGTCGGAAGACACAATTTTAAAAGGGTGAGTAATCTTTTTTTTTATCAAGTTGCACAGTGGGATATATCCCAAAATTTTTGGGAAATTTTTTGCTTACAAATACACAGTGGTGAATCCTCCGATTTTAATGAAACATGGATATGTTGTTGGGGCCCAAAAATATTAGACACGTATTTTTTTTGTTTGCTCCTCTACAACATATCCAAGTTTCATTCGAATCTGAGGATTCACCACTGTGTAGTTTCCTTGTTAGTAAAAAACCCTAATTATTAAATATAATTAAATATTCCAATATAAATTGACTTATTAACTGTTCTATATAATTTACAAAGATTTGGAGTAACAACATCAACCACCAATCATGCCAATCATCTTAAAGTATGCCATAATATGTGCATTAAAAGCCAAAATTACAAAAAAAACTCATGATCTAACAACTAAATGCCTTGCATCTTCATCGAAAACCACCAAATTCTCTCACGCTAGACGTCTTGCCGAGATGTGTTGCGTAGACTTGCAACCATTTCAGACAGTTGAAAGAATTGGATTTCAAAATATATCGGATATATTGACTCAACAATATCATTTCCATCTGCAACAACAGTGGCTACAGGTGCCCTTAATGATGTTTATGATGTGTACCTAACAAAAATTAAAAATATAATATCGAAATGTCCAAACTATATTAATTTGGTACTGGACATGTGGACAGATAAATACAAAAAAAATTCGTATATCAACATCAAAATTAATTTTTCCGATAATTTTGAATTAAAATGTGTGTCCTAAAAAACGGAACATTTCCTACTTTTTCGGTTGATACAAGATGGAATTCGATTTCTGTAATGGTCAAAAGTTTCATACAAAATTTAGATGTTATAAATATAATTCTTTTAAAAATCAAAAAAGAATATTTACTAATGCAATGTAAGAGGAGCTTATTAAAGAATTTTCTGATTTCCTGGACATTTTTACAGAAGCAACTACATACATGCAGGGCCAACAGTACGCCACAATCTCATGCGTAATATATTTTTATGAAAATATATACACAAAATTAATTGAAAAGTGAAATACTTCGTCTTTTGGACTAATAATTCACCTTTATGATTTCGCCAAAAAACAATTTTTCAAACGGTTCAAAATTTTAAAAATTCACCTCACTGCTGCATTAATGGACCCTTGCCAAAAAAATTGGTCAGCATTAAACAAATATTTAATGAGAATACCGGAAAATCAAACTCTTCCAGTCACTTTTGTGTTGGATACGGATTTCGAAAACCATATTACCAAAGAAAAATTCATTTTGCAGGAATTATATAAAGATGGCATTAACAAAGAAATTACAACTGAAGAGCCGCCTGCAAAAAAAGAGGTTAGTGTTAATTTTAATTTACATAGATAATTTGTAAACACATATTTTCTTACAGAAAATTTCGGAAACCAGTAAAAAAATGTTAGATTTTCTTTCGGAAACTGGGGAATTTACAGTAAAGGACCCTATTACCTTGGAAATTCAAAAGTATTTTGACATTCCTGTCCATGAAGCGGAAAGCCTTGACTGGTGGAAGGAAAATCAAGAGGTATTATGAAAAATTATTTAATAGATCTCTTAATCAATAAAGAATTTCACCTGAAGAGTAGGTACACAAAAAATTGGTGCCATTTCAACTATTTTTTTAGCTTAGTTCGCATATATAATGTGAAGACTAGTAAAATGTTACCAATTTTTTACTTATTTCTACTTATTTCTTTAATAATTAATGCAAAAGATGATTAGTTGAAATGCTCCAAATTACTTGGCAAATATTCCCTATTATTTTTTTGTGTGTGCATTAACATTACTCCCGAGTTCATAAATATATTCATAGCAACAAACCTGTAACAAATATCAGAAAAAAAAAATCTAAAAATTTGTTAAAAATGAGCTTGAAGAAAAAAATTTTAATTTAGCAGATTTTTGCTGTTACAAATATTAAAAAAATAATATGAAAAAAAATCTGTTAGTTTAATAAAATTTTAGTTGCATTCGATTTAAATTTTAGTTAATTCAAAACTGCTTTGTACTCTGTAAAATTAGAAAAAACTTTTGCTAAATATATACCTGCATCATGATAATTATCATGCGCTGTGCATACATACATATACATATATATATATACAAGGTGGCGCAAAAATAACCTTCCGATGTTTTTTGGCTGTAATTTAAAAAAAAAAAAATGAAAAACTTTGATTCTTCTTGTGGATTATTTTTATTTGGTATTTTAATTTTTTTTATATCAAGTCTAGAATATGATGTCATGTAAATGGCCGCCGCCACAGTTGATTGTCATTTGAGCCCTTTTTATGGCATTTTCCATCACTTTGGCCAAAACTTCCGGCGATAGGTCCTCACATTCTTGACGGATATTGTCTTTAAGAGCTGCAAGAGTCTGAGGCTTGTTGACATAAAACCGCGACTTCAAAAAGCCCCACAAAAAGAAGTCTGGAGCGGTCAAATCAGGCGATCTTGCTGGCCAGTGCAAATCGCCAAAACGGGAGATTAGGCGCCCGGGAAATGCATCATTCAGCATATCGGTTGTGGCACGTGCAGTGTGTGCCGTTGCACCGTCCTGTTGGAACCACATGTTTTCCAATCCCAATTCATCAAGTTGCGGCAAAAATAACTCGTTGATCATTGCTCTGTAGCGCTCACCATTCACAGTAACCGTTTGGCCCGCGACGTCTTCGAAGAAAAAAGGTACGATGATTCCACCAGCGAAAACAGCACACCATACAGTGACTTTGAGCGGGTGTAATGGCTCTTCGTGGGTTACACGCGGATTTTCAGTACCCCAGAAGCGTTAATTTTGCTTATTTACGTACCCGCTAAGATGGAAATGGGCCTCATCACTCATGATTATTTTTGATGAAAAATCATCTTCCTCTTGGTGGTGATTAAGGATGGCTTGAGCGTATGTTACACGCGATTGGCGGTCAGCAGCTAACAGCTGATGCACCGTCTGGACTTTGTACTGAAACATCTTCAAATCTTGTACCAAAATTCGCTGTAAAGACCGTCGACTGATACCCATTTGCGTGGCACGTCGTCTGGTCGATGTCGACGGCGCTTCCATGGCATCCTCGGCTACAGCAGCAATATTCTCTACAGAACGGCTACTCCGGGGTCTGCCACGCCTGGCAGCATCTCGTGTTGTGACAGTCTCTTCGAGGCGAGCGGCTAAACGTCGCAGTGTTTCACCAGTAGGCGTTGGACGGCCAGGAAATCTGCGACGAAATTCACGTTGTGCCAAAGTCACCGACCGATTATTGGTCAAATAAATAGTCACCAATATTCCGCGTTCTGGAGCAGTGTAGCGTAACTGTGTTTATTAACGTGTATTTCGTCAAATTTAAACTGGGTTTTTGGTGGCGATAATATTGAAATTGTAAATAACTATAAATATCTTGGAGTAGACATTACATACAATCTTTCCTTTAAAAAACACTTAAAAAACAAATTGGCTGCCTCAAAATTGGCGATAAACTCTACTTGGTCAAAATATATAAACAATCCGCAGATATCACAGAATAATAAGCTTAAAATATTCCAAGCAGCTTCCAGATCTATTATGTTATATGCTGCGTAAGTATGGGGCTATATAAAATATGATGAGGTTGAAAAACTATTTAGATTTTTTATAAAAAAGATGCTATACCTGCCAAACACAACACCTAATTACATGCTGTATTTAGAAACAAACCTAGAGTCACTATACGTATCTACCTTAAGACTTCACCTTTGCTACATCAATAAAGTGTTAAATATGAATCCTCACAGATTACCTCGTATTTTAGCATTAAAAATCATGGAACAAAACATATACTGGGCTAAGGAATGGGAAAACCTTTGTCAGAATATGCAATTTACTCCTGATGACTCAATATTACCATTAAGCAAACAGTGGAAACATATATTAACCCAACTAAAAATCAGTGAACGTAATGATTATATACTAAATGCTACAATATACAAAGAATTTAGAATACAATATTTTGGTAAAACCATACTAAATTTAGATGAAGTTATATGTATACTAAATGGCTCAAACTTTTTCTCCCTGTATAAATACATTGAAGTTTGTTTAAAATATAGAAGGTTTATTTTAAATGAATTTGCTTTTTAATTTTCCATGAAAATTTTAGTTTTAAATTATCATGTATTTTTTATTAAAAATTATATAAAATCAATACTATGTGAATGTACTTTACTTGCCTAGAATAGTGCCAATCTGGCTTACAACAATTATGTTATGCCAAATATAGATTTAGATATTAATCTTATTGTAAATGAATTAAATATGTACATACAAAAAATCTATTAATAAATAATAATAATAAAATAATTAACGTGTATTTCGCATGTGTTTACTACACAAATGTCAAAACAGAACTGACATTAGGGGCCAATCGCAAAATTTATAGCATTTTCTGATAGGAGGATTACTTTTGCGCCACCTTGTATATATATATATATATATATATATATATATATATATATATATATATATATATATATATATATATATGTATGCACAGCGCATAGTCCAGAGACATTTATTCGTTCCCCCGCATAGTTTAGGGACATTTCCTTACTTTGGGGACTGTCCCCAAAATTTTCGCGCCTTTTCATACATCTAGCGTTTAAGATGAGGACAATTTTTTCTATACACCGCATATTCCGGCGACAATTTTGGCCATGTCCCTAAAGTATGCGCTACGCATACATATATATATATATATATATATATATATATATATATATATATATATATATATATATATATATATATATATGTATGCGTAGCGCATACTTTAGGGACATGGCCAAAATTGTACCCGAAATATGCGGTGTATCGAAAAAATTGTCCTCATCTTAAACGCTAGATGTATGAAAAGGCGCGAAAATTTTGGGGACAGTCCCCAAAGTAAGCAAATGTCCCTAAACTATGCGGGGGAACGAATAAATGTCTCTAGACTATGCGCTGTGCATACATATATATAGAGACATTTATTCGTTCCCCCGCATAGTTTAGGGACATTTGCTTACTTTGGGGACTGTCCCCAAAATTTTCGCACCTTTTCATACATCTAGCGTATTAGATGAGGACAATTTTTTCCATACACCGCATATTCCGGCGACAATTTTGGGCGTGTCCCTAAACTATGCGCTGTGCATACATATATATATATATGTAAATGCGTATATATTTTGCTAAATTAGAATAAGTAGGCAAAGTTCCCAATATTTAATAATTAAATAAAAAAAAATTAACAAAAACTAAACTAAATTAACTTTTGGCGATTTTTTAGTTTTTTTAGTTTTTGGCGATTTTTGACTTAAATATTATACTAGCTTTTTTTTTGTGTAAACAAAATTTTATTTTTTAAATAAAAAAATTATCATCGGGCGTGGAAGTCATTTTAATTAAATTGTTTCTTAAAAGCCATTAAAAATACTTAATAAAAATGTATGGCTTTTCAAATGTAAAAACAAAGAAATTTTATGTATTGAAAAAAAAGTTATTTGAATTTCTTATTGTAGCAATATGCATTAGAAGCAATCACATGCAGTGCTGCCAGGTTTGACGATTTATAGTCATTTTGACGATATTTAATACCCAAAATAACTAAATGACTGTTGGACGATTTTTGCTTCCAAAAAATTTACGAATTTTTGACAAAAGTTTAATATGTGAGCAAAACATGTTAATTTGTCACCGGGTCAATTTTTTGATTTATATAATTTGAAAAAATACCAGTTTCCTTAATTTTTTGTGTCTCGAAAACACTCTAAACACACAAAATATTTTCTTTTTTAATTTTTTGACAAACTTAATATTATCACACTTTCCGTTTCACTTATGTGATGTATAGTATAAACACGTGTGTTGTAAGGAAAACGGGTATTTAATAATTATTTCATTATGTATGTCTCAGCAAGCGCATTTTTTATAAACCTTTTTTTTTTAATTCGCGTATGCTTTTTAAACCCTAAATTCACTAAAACTAATTCACTAAAAAACTAAATTCCCTCTAAAATTCAATAACAATAAAAATTGCAAAATGGATCTTTGTTATAAAGAATTCATTTTATTTAAATTGTTTGTCTCGTCAACCAGCCTCCATACAAATGATGTCTGATATAACGAACTTCTTATATCCACAGATTTCATAAATACTTCAATTTGCATTTCCCTTTAATTCTGTCCAATTCGACTGAATATATGTAACTGAAACGATTGCCACTTAAACTATGTTAATGTAGTATTTACAAAACAGTTCAAAAGTTTCTACGTAATCACCTTCTTGGACCCCTAAATGTTTTTTTAAAAGTCCATGTGAAAAAAGCATAACTTTGCTTTAAATGTAATATTAAATTCCTGTCAGTGCATGCAAACGATTTTTCAACTCTTTCCACAGTTTTTATCAATTATGTAAATTGTCACTACTGATTTTAAAACCAACTATTATCCCAAAAAAAAAAAACTTCCTTCATTGGGAACAAACCTGCAGAATAACTTTGAACATTAATTTGTGTTTCAGTGAAAAATAAGATGAAAAACATTTAAAGTTTTTATTAATATTATTAAAATATAATATTCCTAGTATGTTAAGATCAAATCGGTATGTTTTTCGCTAAAATTAAAGTGTTTTTGTATTTTATACAATTCATTTTCGTTACATTGCTAAAAGCCTATTTTGTGGCTTTTTTCTACTAACATCACGGGTTTTGTTTTATAGAAAAATAATTATTTCAGTGCTACATTATATGTAAATATTTCATGTACGGATAATATTATTTTCTACAAATATTGATTACTTTGAGACATCGATTTGTGCTTTTCCCCTATTTCAAGTGTTATAAGCAAACTGCATTTAATTATTGCAATAAGCTGAGTTTATTTTTGTCTACATAACCCTCGTTAATCGAGTGTTAGATTTTTTTCTACTGAAATCGTTTCATTTACAAAACAAAAGTCTTTTTCCTAAGAATATGATTTTCTATTATTTTTTTTTATAAACTTCCCTTCACAATTTAAAAGGTGGATCCAGTTATTCTTCCAATTAGGTCCTTTCTCAATTACAATTAGATATTAAATTAAATTACTAATTCACAATATATTTATTATTTTTTAATATATTTATTATTTTTTGGAATATTAATTGGATTTTAACTCCCAATTCAAATATATATTTAATATCATAGAAATTAAACATAGCGATTTCAGCGCCTGAATATCGACGGTTTTTTATAGCAAAGACACAAACCATAGGTATTGAATTGTGTAAATCTGTATCTGTATTTATAAACAGTGCAGTTCGCTTTTAACGATAATTGATACAACATTTTTTCTTCACCCCAAATACATTAATTAATCATATTTTATTTTACTTATAAAAACAACATTGTTATAGTTATTTTTACAAAGAATATAGATATATATATATTGTTTGTACTTTCACTGGTTAATTCAAACAATGAGATGGAGGGTATCCAAAAATTCGACACAGCCGAATTTAATCTTTTTTATACCAAATTCGGCAAATCGGACTTTAATGCTTCCACTTGTTTTAGTAAACTTTAATTAAACATTTTTTCTTCTGAAACATCCCAAATACATTAATCAATCAGTCATATTTTGTTTTACTTATAAAAACAACATTATTTTTGTTATTTTTACAAAGAGTCAATATATTTATATTGTTTGCACTTTCCCTGGTTAATGAAAACACCGAGATGGAGGGTATCCAAAAATTCGGCACAGCCGAATTTAATCTTTTTTATACCAAATTCGGCACATCGGACTTTAATGCTTCCACTTGTTTACCTTCAAACCTAGTTTTTGTGAGCACAGCCTAAATTTCTATTAAAAAACTCTTTAGTTGTTTACTGAGTTGGGCAGAGTTGGTGAAAAAAATAAAGAGGGCGGTATACTAAGTTTTTTTTCAATACAATAATCTCCAGCAAAAATTTTGTTGATGTCAACAGTTCGATTTTAATTTGCGTTGAACTAAGAGTCAGCAAAATATTTTGCTGAATTAACTAATTTTTTGCTAAAAATCATCTCACTGGATTTCAGCGAAAACACTTTTGCAGATATTAGCAATTTTTGCTGACTCAACTAACTTTTTTCCTAACTTTACATACTTTTTTTGAGTGTACCTAAAGTTATCGGTGCTTAAAAGTAGACTTTTGTAAAAAATGGGTTAATATATTGTTGAAATTCATACTTATGTAGTTAATAATAGGCAGTGCTACATTTGTACGTATTGCTGTGCTGGTTGAACTTTTCTGGGAGTGAGTGAGTGCATTGATATTTTATTAATTTTGTTTGCTATTCGGTTAACGTTTTGTGGAGCTTCAAGGACAAATGACGTCAGATTTTCGTGAATTATTCTTGTTTGTTTATTTCGCTGCATTATTGTTTATTTTTTTTTTTCTTTTCATTGATACAAACAGAAAAATATTTTATTTGGTTGCTTTTTACTTTGTTTTTTTTCGTATTGCTTATCATTTAGTTTTGACTCCATTCTTTCGATAACGAAAAATTGTATGACCGATAAACATAAATATGGGTACGATCGTCCCCGTACTCAGTGATGCCAACTTGGAGCATTTGAAACTATTAATTGTGCTATTCAATGTCACAAAACGTTAAAATTTTACTCATTGTGCTAAAACATAAAAAGCACTAAATTGATGCTTTTGTAATTTATCGTTAGAGCTTTTGGTGCTTTTTAAAAATTTTGTTTTAGAGGCTAGTTCTTTGTTTAAAAAGTTATAAAACTGCAGTAAGAATGATAGAAAACTCAAATTTTACAGTCTTAAGGAAATTTGCAACCAAATGTAAATTTTTCGATACATTTCGATACATCGTCATCTGTTACATAGATGCGAAAAACTTATTTTTTTATATAGCATTTGGCAGATATATAAAGAAAACAGAACATTTTTACAGTTTTTGTTGAGCTTTTTACTCACAAGTAATATCCCTCTCGTGACTCTCGAAAAAAAATCCTACTCTGCTCAAATCAGTACACAACGTTTTCTCTATAAAATCAGCCGAGTTGCAACATTTTGTTGAAAGCTTTTTCTTGGAAGGTCGCCATATTTTAAAATTATTTTTTTCTTCTCTTTGGTTGTGTACTGAGCTGGTGAACAAAAATAAAGGCGACGCGTTGAGTACCTAAGAGTGCCATAGAAGACCACTGCTTTAGGGTACATGTTCCCTAATATGGAACTTTTGGGTTGTTTTTAAAATTGCTATATAATTTTTTATATTAGTCGCCACAAGAAAATGATCTATAGCCGAAAAATGCGCAAGGAGTTGATATATAAGCTGATGGATTTGGAATATTAAACTTAGTTTTTTTATGTAACCCAAATACCAGGTGTAGGGCCACATTAGAGTACATTCATTTACATTTTGGCATCTGTCACTTGTGTCGTATCTGTTTAGTCTGCGATTATACAAGATTATAATGATATCACTTTAACTGTAAATGTACCCATACCCATTATTGCTATTTTGCTGTACACAGTGCAATAAGATGTACAATACTTTTGCATAAAATATGGGACGACTACTGCTGATATATACAAATTGGACAATGTGTCCAATACAACATATTTTATACATATCGCACATCCAGTTCAAAAGTGACTCAACTCAAAATTTTAATTTTTCGGTTTTATATGCTTTAACTATGCACAATATACTTGTTTATCTATTAAAAAAAATATCAGTGTATTTTGTTGTTGTTAACTGTTGCTAAAAAACAGTTATGTCTTTCTTTATGTTTCAATTGGTATAGAATTGCAAATATTTTTTTTCGATTTCTGAAAAATTAAAAATTTTGAGTTGAGTTACAAAACCTTTTTGATTTTTTTCAAATATTTAGCGCAATAGCAAAAGTTACACAAGAATATTGCGTAGTGTATTGGTGCATCAAATACTAAGTTTTGTATATCTTGTATCGTCCTAAATAATATTAGAGATGGTAATATTTTATTTTTTCTTTTACGAAGATTTTATATTGGGTTTTCTCTTTGTTACCATACTTGAACATAGTACATTAAATATACGTACACTCAAAAAAAAAGTTCCTAAAGTTTAAAAAAAGGTAGTTAGTCAGCAAAATTTTTCAGGGAGGATCCTTGCAGAAACATTGCTAATATCTGCAAATGTGGTTTGCGGAAAATCAGTGAGCTGATGTTTATCAAAAAATTTGTAAATTCAGCAAAATGTTTTGCTGACACTTAGTTCAATGCAAATGAAAATCGACTTGTTGGAATCAACAAAAATATTTGCTGGTGCTTGGTAGATTGAAAAACACTAGAAAACTTAGTATACAATTTTTGCTTTAGTTAATTTATTTTGCTGCAATATAAATCTATTTTTTTTTTTTTTGTGATTATTTTAAATATATATAAAAATGTGGAAATAAACAAAACATTTTATTAATTAAATAACAAAACATAATAATTCCCAACTACTTAAATGAATGTATGTATGACATAATTGTACTTGATTTGTATCTTTTATTTTCTCTATATTTCGTCTAGACCATTTGCGACATCTGTCTTTTTTATACTTACTGCGACATATATATATTCTCTTTTTATTTGTTCTCCGTCCTAGGAATGTGTTTATTAGCACAATTTTGGTAGCAACAAAAACTAGTTAAACATTAGTTCAAAATTAGTTTTTTAGTAAAACCGTTTAACTAAAATTTTTGCTGAAAACTCAATTTCAGCAAAAAATTTGCTGTTAGTTAAATATTTTAAATAGAAAACTTCGAAAAATTTTTTTTTTTTTCAATAAAAAAGAATAAAGTGGTGTTATCAGTGGTTTTTTTCTGCCCGAGGTGATATTCTTGCTTAATTAGTTATAACTACCGTTAAGTTATTAATTTGTAGTATGTACTTTTTTTAAAGGTTTTTGTGTTCAAATGCATTTTTATTCATTTAACACCTAAAAAATGCAAGTGAGAGATTTGACAGCTCGAGTGATTGAAATAACCCTCAGGTGATTTAGAAAATTTAATTTTTCATACAATTTTGTTTGAAGTCAAGCGTTGCAATTTAAAAAAATTACCTATTAAATTGTTAACCGATACCAATACGAAATCTCTTGGTTTCAAATATACCGGTATATCGTAACTGTGAAAAATATTACTATTTTTTTTTATTTTTGTTAATAAAAATCGTATTACCAATTTAACGTACGCCTATCAATTTTATACTGCATTCCCACCTGATTGCAAAGATTGGAAATGAATAAAAAACTGTTGGAATGGAATTGAGGCCTTTAATACGTGTTTTCCCAAAAAACCTGTTTTGCATTTAGGTGTGAACTTGAATTTAAATTTATGTGAAATGCATTTTCCAATAATACCGGTATTAATATTTCGGTATCGGGAGCACCATACCGAAGCAAACAAAAAAAAATCGATACCAATTCCAATGTCAATACCGATATTCGTTTCGGTTGCCGACTTTGATATATATTGAAGTTAAGGTGTGTTTATTCAGCAAAATAAGTTAAGTTGTTTTTTTTTCCTAAGCTCCCGCAAAAAAATAATTTATTTCAGCAAGTCGATTTCCATTTGCATTGAACTAAGTGTCAGCAAAACATTTTGCTGATTTTAACAATTTCAGCTCACTGATTTTCAGATATTAGCAATTATTCTGCAAGGATCCTCCCAGCAAAAATTTTCTGACTCAACTAACTTTTTTGCAAACTTTACTGACTTTTTCTTTTTGAGTGTGAAAAAACATATTGCTTATTGCATTGCAAGCAAGTATATGACGATTTAAGGGTTAATGCTCCTAATCGTGTGACATTGTCTTCAGAAGTCCCCCACGACGACCAGAAAAGCTGTTTTGAAGTTTTAAATATTCCGAAAAGCTAAAATTTAGAGTAATCACTTTAGTTTTTCGGTCACACTTTCGGTTTTCGATCTTCTAGCGGAAGTGAGGCGGATGTTTTGACAAAGACGGTTTTGAAAATACATAAAAATTTTTTTGTTAATGTTGTGTTTCGCTTGAGGCAAAACGCTTCAAATCGTTATTTTTATTTTGGACCCCCAACTAGAAAACAAGCTTGTTGATTTTTGGAACCCGCTAAAGCAGATGTACTCAAAATTCAAAAAATTTTACTTCCACGCTCCACCCTAATAAAACCTATATGTATTAATTTCTAAAAGACATACATATGTATGTACATACATATGTATATACAAAGTTAAAATATTTTTAAAATATGTTTATTAAATTGCTAACGTTGATATGAGTGACAAACAAGTGGAAGCATTAAAGTCCGATGTGCCGAATTTGGTATAAAAAAGATTAAATTCGGCTGTGCCGAATTTTTGGATACCCTCCATCTCATTGTTTGAATTAACCAGTGCAAGTGAAAATAATATATATATATATATATCTATATTCCTTGTAAAAATAACAATAACAATGTTGTTTTTATAAGTAAAATAAAATATGATTAATTAATGTATTTGGGGTGAAGAAAAAAATGTTGTATCGATTATCGTTAAAAGCGAACTGCACTGTATATAAATACAGATAAAGATTTACACAATTCAATATATATGGTTTGTGTCTTTGCTATAAAAAAATCGTCGATATTCAGGCGCTGAAATCGCTATGTTTAATTTCTATGATATTAAATATATATTTGAATTGGGAGTTAAAATCCAATTAATATTCTTTTAAGAATCCAATTGCAATTGATGGAAACGTCCAATTGGGAAAATTGTCAATAGCGCCATCTATTAAGTTATAAAGGGATAGGTTTAAAGGGACAGTAATAAGAAAAAAATTGTTTTAAAAATAATAAATATATTGTGAATTGTGCGCCCCGGTAGGCTAGTTGGTAGCGTGCTGGCTTATCAGTGCGGGGGGTCGTGGTTTCGATTCCCACCAGAGGCACTGGTCTGTTTTCGCTACAACGCGCCGAAGGCCATAGTAGCTAGTGCTCGGTTAGGGTAATATTTATATAATTTGTAATTATGTGATTATTAATTAATAAATAAAATAAATATTGTGAATTAGTAATTTAATTTAATATCTAATTGTAATTGAGAAAGGACCTAATTGGAAGAATAACTGGCTCCTCCATTTAAATTGTGAAGGGAAGTTTATAAAAAAAAAAAAAAAGAAAAAAATATTCTTAGGAAAAAAACTTTTGTTTTGTAAATGAAACGAATTTAGTAGAAAAAAATCTAACACTCGATTAACGAGGGTTATGTGGTCAAAAAATAAACTCAGTTTATTGCAATAATTAAATGCAGTTTGCTTATAACACTTGAAATAGGGGAAAAGCTCAAATCGATGCCTCAAAGTAACCAATATTTGTAGAAAATAATATTATCCATACATGAAATATTTACATATAATGTAGCACTGAAATAATTATTTTTCTATAAAACAAAACCTGTGATTTTAGTAGAAAAAAGCCACAAAATAGGCTTTTAGCAATGTAAGGAAAATGAATTGTATTAAATACAAAAACACTTTAATTTTAGCGAAAAACATACCGATTTGATCTAAACATGCTAGGAATATTATATTTTAATAATATTAATAAAAACTTTAAATGTTTTCCATCTTATGTTTCATTGAAACACAAATTAATGTTCAAAGTTATTCTGCAGGTTTGTTCTCAATGAAGCAATTTTTTTTTTTGGAATAATAGTTGGTTTTAAAATCAGTAGTGACAATTTACAGAATTGATAAAAACTGTGGAAAGAGTTGAGAAATCGTTTGCATGCACTGACAGGAATTTAATATTACATTTTAAGCAAAGTTATGCTTTTTTCACATGGACTTTTAAAAAAACATTTAGGGGTCCAAGAAGGTGATTACGTAGAAAACTTTTGAACTGTTTTGTAAATACTACATTAACATAGTTTAAGTGGCAATCGTTTCAGTTACATATATTCAGTTGAATTGGACAGAACTAAAGGGAAATGCAAATTGAAGTATTTATGAAATCTGTGGGTATAAGAAGTCCGTTATATCAGACATCATTTGTACGGAGTCTTGTTGACGAGACAAACAATTTAAATAAAATGAATTCTTTATAACAAAGATCCATATTGCAATTTTTATTGTTATTGAATTTCAGAGGGAAATTAGTGTTTTAGTGAATTAGTTTTAGTGAATTTAGGGTTTAAAAAGCATACGCGAATTAAAAAAAAAGATTTAAAAAAAATGCGCTTGCTGAGGCATACATAATGAAATAATTATTAAATACCCGTTTACATTACAACACACGTGTTTATACTATACATCACATAAGTCAAACGGAAAGTGTGATAATATTAGGTTGTCAAAAAATTAAAAAAGAAAATACTGTGTGTGTTTAGAGTGTTTTCGTGACACAAAAAATTAAAGAAACTGGTATTTTTTCAAATTATATAAATTAAAAAATTGACCCGGTGACAAATTAACATGTTTTGCTGACATATTAAACTTTTGTCAAAAATTCGTAAATTTTTTGGAAGCAAAAATCGTCCAATAGTCATTTAGTTATTTTGGGTATTAAATATCGTCAAAATGACTATAAATCGTCAAACCTGGCAACACTGCATGTGATTGCTTCTAATGCATACATACAGGCACGTAGCTAGGAATTTGTTTCGGGGGGGGGCTTTTCGATTTTTTTTTTGATTATATATTTTTTTTTTGCACACTAAAGTAACAGCTTTTTCTTTTGTTTGCTAAATTTTTACCTACACGTAATGGGCAATCATGTATTAATAATAGAAATAGCTTTCTGATTTCATTTTGAAACAAAAACCTCCTGCATAAAGTGCATTTCCTTAAAATGCATTTTTTCATTTATTACTTATTGTGTTCATTATTTTGCGAATTTTGATGTCTATATTGCGAAACAACGCTTTAATCTGTTTGATCACAAATTTGAAAATGTTTGTGTACTTTAAGTTGGATATGCATCGTTATTGTCTAATTACGTTAAATTTTTAGCTAAATATTAATTTTTAGTTTAATTAAATAAAAAAAGGATTATGCGGAAAACTTTTTGAAAACCACGAAAAATAAAATTGCGTTACTTTATATTTTTATGTGCTAATATATACGTCTAGGGTAGCTAAAACTTGATAAATGTAAAATAAAAGTAAAAAAGTTTCAACTTCTAATAACCCGATTAAAATTAATATGATGCTTTATATAATCATACGAAATTTAATATGAGTCTTAATAAAGTTTTATCCGAGAAATGGGCATAATAATTATATTTGCATTAGTTTAGTTTTAATTTTATAATATCAGATTAAATAACATCCGAATAATGACGCGATACAATTTAATACGATTTTATACAGCGGTATAAATTTATATGTGAACTGATACTGAAATATACAAAATAAGCTATAGTTGTGTCCGGTTTTTGATTTTAAAACTTCATGAAAATCCAAAATATCTATTAATCCTTTTAGACTTTAGCCACTTGCAAAAGGTTTACAACTTTATAATTTGTAACAAATTCCATAGCATTTGGAAATTTTATTATATTCAAAAATAAAAAAATATAAATGAAGATTTTGTGGTATTTATTAACGTTGAAACTAAATTTAGAGTTTTAGATTGAAAAAAATCTTAGACTAAATTAAGAACTCATAATGTTAAAAAAGAAACAATTCTTTTTTTAGGGTTAAGAACCAGAAATAAATCAATTCAAAAGACAAAAATTGGGGTAAATTTTGTGTATAAAATTATACACAAAATGATGCAATTAATTGTACTATTGTATTGATGTAATACACATTTACATCCAAAATATAATTGACAAATTTTCTAGTGTGACTCTGCATGGGGTAATATACAATTTTATCTAAAATACAATGGTGTTTTTTTAAATATGATATAATATCAAAATATATATTATTTTGCAATGTCTAGGTATATAAATATAACGTAATTATTAATTGGATTAGTTTTAGCGTATTCTAAATGCAATATACAATTATACGCAACTATATATGACATCATATTAAATTTTTTCTACGAAATTAATTTTATATATGAATTTATATAATTATGTCCGGTTAAATGCACTGGCAGACAATACCTTATAAGTGCATATAACATAATGTATTATTTTATGCAAACGTTTTTTTAACTCGGGAAATTAAAGAATTATAACCGTCCAAAAAACAAATTAAAAGCAAATACCCTATATAATTTGCCTGCCACTTATAAGGAAGCTTTTCCGATGGGTTTCCTTTGAAATTAAATTCGGATAGGTGATAAAGCAGCAAAAATATATGAAAAACGTATCTATTTTTAAAATTGGTTGTGAAAATTAACACATTTTTGTATGAAAATATGTTTAAAGTTTAGGAAATTTAGACTTATTTAAAAACAGCGTTCAAATCCTCGAGAAAACACACATTTTGAAAATCATTTTGACACTATGTCGTGGACCCCGGCTGCCACTTATTTGAATTATTTTAACAAATTATTCACTATTTTTTCCCCTTTTTCATATATCCGACTTCATGTATTGTATTAAAAAAATCGTAAATTTTACAAGCAAGCGTGATTGTAGCCTGAAAGAAACAATAAAGAAAAAAATATAAAATTGGAAAATTTAAAAATATACCTGACATCGCCTAGGTCTTATTTCCATCGCCTAGGTCTTATTTATTTCGTATTTCCAATTCACTTTGATTTATATTTTGGACAATTTCAAACGCTTTTCAAATTGTCTTTAATCAATTTTTTAAATAAAAACCGTTTAAAATGTCTAAAAAAAAAACTACATCGTTATTACTGGTTTATCTGCTTGATTTTAAAATGTCGCATTTCAAGGAGCGCCGATAGAAATTTGTTTACATTTAGTCTAAAAAGAAATTGAGAAAATTTGAGTCCCATTGGACCACGTTAACATGTTATGCATATCGATCAAAGTTTGAGGCTTAAATTTGTTTAAAACAATTAAAAAAATATGAGATATCGAAATATATATCGTAAAAAAAATACTGAAAACTATGTTACCAGATGCGTGCGTAGCAAACCAAATTTACCAAAAAGATTGCACTGTAAGTAAAGTAACGACTTTTACGGCACAAGTAAACTTAATTTTGAGTCTTAGTGGTAGCTCCATTTTAAAAGATTATATCAAAATACACAGAAAAAATCATTGTCAAAAATAAATTCAATTAAACTTTTGTTCGATTTCAAACTTACTTTCAATTAACTGTTTAATTGAAAATGAATTTGGTATAAAAAAAAATTCTCAGTTTTTATAACGTTGAACAACATTGAAACAAATGCAAAAATTTTAAAAAAGTCGCCAAAATTAAAAAAAATCGGCTAAAGTTGAAAATTCGCGTTTCTTTAATTTTGGTCATTTTTTTTTAAATTTTTTTTGAATTTTGGCGTTTATTTTGGGAGTTTTTTAAATTTCTGCAATTTTGAGGATTGTTTTGGCAATTTTTTTTTTTCAAATTTTGCGATTTTTCAAATGGTCTAATTTTTTCCAATAGTAAACAATATTCAATTAAATTTTTAATAGATGTGAATAAAACTATATGTCATTGAAAATAATATTAATTAAATAGATACAAATTATTTTAGTTGTTACTACAATTGCATCAAAACGACCGAATTTAGTTAAACTTTTGCTGAATCAACAAATATTTTAATTAAAACTCAATTTTATTTTTTTCTGTTTAGTTTGGATTGTCTCAAACAATTTTTTGATTATATTTTAAGTCAAAGACTTCGAAATCTCTTATGAAAGATTTTATTTATTGCTTTTTGTCGAAAATCAACTCTAACAATGATAGCCGCCCATTTGCAGGCGATGTTTTCTAACGAAATTTTAAGATTCGAATCATATAAAACTATTTCCTATTTGATCCAAGTCAAAAATAATTATTTTCATATTAAATTTATCAATAACATTGTTACTTTCTAACGAATTGTATTAAGTTTTTAAATTTGTCAGATCATTTCGGGGGGGCTCTAGCACCCAAGCCCCCCCCCCTAGCAACGTGCCTGCATACATACCAGTTATAAAAACCTTCATACATACATACATACATACAGGGTGGCTGATGCATATTGTTACAATAAGAAATTTAAATAACTTTTTTATTTTTATTTCTTTGTTTTTACATTTGAAAAGCCATACATTTTTAATAAGTAAAAATTTATAAATTTATCAATAACATTGTTACTTTCTAACGAATTGTATTAAGTTTTTAAATTTGTCAAATCATTTCGGGGGGGCTCTAGCACCCAAGCTAAGGGGCAAGTCTACTGCGTTCAATTGCTTGTTGTTTGATTTTTTTAAAGGAGAGAAATGAAAATCCTTAAGCAGAACTGTCCGTATTGACTGTCTGGTGATAAATATATGAGCAAAAATATTCCATGTCGAAACTCTAGAATTGACTTGTATTGCAGCAACTATGGCAACAAGTGTTTCTCACATTCGAACTGAGAAATTTTGATTAAAAGGCGTCCTAATGATTGTTCCACGATTGACAAAATAATTTACGAGCCCAATCTGCTCGGAGGAGTGCCGCCTAATGTGCCCGTTAAGTTTGTTTATGCGGAAATGCCAGCCCCCAAAGCATTGTAGTGGCGCACAATCAAAATGTTAGTTTCATTACCCCATTCGTTCATTTCCTTAAATTGAAAGACGAATCAATGACACCAAAAAAAAAAAATAAATCGAACCGATTAATAACTCAGAAAAAAAGTTATTACGTTTTCTTTTGTAGTGACATTTATCAGCCACCCTGTATTACAAAACAAAACAAAAAAACAACAACAATATTTTGTGGTTTTTTCCCAGATTTTTTTTTAAAAGAACTACAACTACTTTTACAAAGTGTGTATACCCTCCGCACTATGGGATGGCTAATTATTTTTACAAACACGCTTGCGGAGACATACATAATGAAATAATTATTAAATACCCATTTACATTACGACACATTTTTTTACACTATACATCACATCAATCAAACAAAAAGTGTAATAAAATTAAGTTTGTCAAAAAATTAAAAAAGAAAATATTTTATGCGTTTAGAGTGTTTTCGAGACACAAAAAAGAAAGAACGTGGTATTTTTTCAAATAATATTAATCGATAATAATATAAATCGAAAAATAGATCCAGTGACAAATAAATATGTTTTGGTGATATATTAAACTTTTGGCAAAAATTCGTAATTTTGTTGGCAGCAAAAATCATAAAATCATCATTTAGTTATTTTGGGTATTAAATATCGTCAAAATGACGATAAATCGTCAAACCTGGCAACACTGCATGCGATTGCTACTAAACATACATACATACATGCATTTAACAAAAAAACAACAACAATATTTTGTGGGTTTTTTGTTTTTGTGCGTGTTGATTATGACCACGGATGGTAACAGATTCTATGTGGTTATTGGTTTAGTTAACGCTATTTTCTTTTATTTCGGTAACGGTATTTCAGAGGTAACTAGATTTCAGTTATTTCGGTTGCGGGATTTTAGCGCTAACGGTGTTTTATTTATTGCGTTAACGGTATTTTAGATACAAAATAACGTTACATTTTAGTTATTTCGGTAACTTTATTTTATGGAAAAGATTTTTCAGTTATTTTTTAACGGCATTTTAAGGGTAACGTTATTTTAGCTATTCAGGTAATGTTAATGCAAACTACAATCTTTAGCCCCATTATGCCCGAGTCTTAATGATTTTCTAGTTTATGATCATACTTTGGGAAAATATATACATATGTATATTTAAAGAAGTTTTTATACCCTCCATCCCATAGTGCAGGAGGGTATATTCACTTTGTCAAATGTTTGTAATTCTTTTAAAAAAATTCTGGGACCCCATAAACTATATATATTCTTGATCAGCATGGATAGAGAAGTCGATATAGCCATGTCCGTCTGTCCGTCTGTCCGTCTGTCCGTCCGTCTGTCTGTGGAAACACAAAATACTCCTCCAATACAGAAGAGGTACTGCTAATTTTCAGTCAAATTGTTTGTTGATATCATGAGCAGTTTTTTAGTTAAAATGATCAAAATCGGTTAACGCGTTCAAAAGTTATGAGTGAAAATGTGGGAAGACCTCTAAAATTTTTTTTTTTTTATTTCATCATACATACATACATACGTACATTCAATGCTTATACACAAGAATATACGCAAGCAGGGATGGCTGTCAATATCGCTGAATTACCGTCCACGATTCTAACACCTTTCAACTGACTATCGTTATCGCTTAAATACCGTTACCGATATTCTTGAAATACCGTTATCCGTAAAATACCGTTACCTTAAAATACCGTTACCGAAATAATCTAACAAGATCTGAACAAAAAACTTCTGTAAATAGATATATTTTCCCAAAGTGTGATCATAAACTAGACAGTCATTTAAAGTCGGGCATAATGCGGTTAAAAATTGTGGTGTGCATTAACATTACCTGAATAATTAAAATAACGTTATCCTTAAAATGCCGTTAGCAAAATAATTGAAAAATCTTTTTCCCTAAAATAAAGTTACCGAAATATCTAAAATATCGTTACCGCTAAAATACCGTTAGCGAAATAAATAAAATACCGTTAACGCTAAAATACCGTTAACGCTAAAATCCCGTTACCGAAATAACTGAAGTATAGTTTCCCCTAAAATACCGTTACCGAAATAAAAGAAAATAGCGTTACTACGACCAATAACCACATAGAATCGGTTACCATCCATGGTCATGATCAACACTTAAAAACAAAAAAAAACCCACAAATATTGTTGTTGTTTTTTTGTTTTGTTTTGTAATACAGTATGTATGTACGGCCCTATGCTCCTTATAGAAACGACGGGAATATATATATATGTATGTACGTATGAATTAGTAGCAATCGCATGCAGAGTTGCCAGGTTTGACGATTTGTCGTCATTTTGATGATATTTAATACCCAAAATAACTAAATGACTATTTGACGACTTTTGCTTCCAAAATGACGATTTTTTGACAATAATTTAATATGTCAGCAAGATCTACTTATTTATCATTCTCATAAAATCGCCCGCTCGATCAATAAATTTATATTATTTCGTTAAAAATGGAAAGCAAAAACATTGTTTTTTGATCGATAGCTAGCTTTTATATGCTAATATGATGTGAAATACAATTTTGCAAAAATGCAAATCCTAGAATTGAATAAAACTTAATCCAAACCGCATTTATTTTTTTATAAATTCATTACGGGTTTAGCTTAATTTAGTTTCTGTGTTTATATGTTTAGAACATTTCTTTAAATTTTTATAAAATTTAATTGGAGTTAGATTTAAATAAAAATAAAAAAATTTTCATGTTAAAACACAAGGCATGGACTTTTTTTGCGAAACAAACAGATCTCTAGCCCGAATATATTTCATGTTGAAAGATGATATATATACAACTTTAAATGAAACAAAATAAATCCAAAAATAAATCCGGTGCTTAAAAAACAGGCCTAATAATATAAATAAAGTGCCAAAATTTAATAATTAAAAATATAACATTAAGTTTGTTCGATAACACAAAAATTTGTACAAGTTTTTACTGGAAGGTGTTCGTTTAGACAAATACGCAGTAAAAACTGGTAAAAAGAGAGAGTAAAGTGACAGTTTGATGCCAAAGAACTTACAAGTTTTTACTGGATACATTTTTGCCAGAAAGAATTTGTAAGATGAAAAAAACATATGACTAAAAAATAAAAAATATGCTTGTATTTTTAGTAAACAAAAACAAAAATTAAATTAATTTTAATTGTTTATGGATTGAAAGTGAAAATGATTAAATAATTAACTATGGAAGAAGTTAAAAAACATTTAAATTATTTTTGGTCGATAATTTCAATTAACTTTTTCCTTTTCCATAATGACCAGTTGATTTTTTTTTAATATTTAAAACAAGCTATTTTATCTAATTTAATAATTCCTACAAATTTTCTGTTCGTTTACTTTTTTGTAAATTTGTCTTACTATTTGTAATTTTGTTACTGAGTAGTTTTTACTGAACTTTACAGGAAAAGTAATCGAACAGACTTATTGTTAAAGAATTTCCAAATTTTGTAAAAGAATTTAATATTTAAAAAGTTGTGCCACTGAAATGTTGTTCACAGAATTATGCAGATATAAGTGTTTAACAGTTCAAGTGGTAAAATTAATTTGATTTAAAGTTGTATTTATTTGATCTTTCAACATTATATTTTTGTTATTTTATTAATTAATAATCATATAATTACAAGTTATATACTATTACCCTAACCGAGCACTAGCTACTATGGCCTTCGGCGCGTTGTAGCGAAAACAGATCAGTGCCTCTGGTGGGAATCGAACCCACGACCCCCCGCACTGATAAGCCAGCACGCTACCAACTAGCCTACTGGGGCACACTGTTTCAACATTTTATAAATATGAATATCGTTGTAAAATATAATGATTTTCGAAGTTTAAACCAAAGAGAAGTGTCAAAAATCGTGTTATATTACAACGATAACACGTTAACATTTGAAATGTGAATAACATTATTGTATTTTATTTTTTATTAAAACTTTATCCCTCTTCTAACAAATATATTTTATTTTGACGATTTTTCAAAATATGATGACGATTTTGACGATTTTTTCTAGAAAGTTTGTCGTTTTTATGCTTTGCAAACCTGGCAACACTGGTTATAAGTGCAAATGCGAGAAGCCCTCGAAAAATTGTTAAGCTAATTTATAAAGTATGCTTTTGTTTTCCATATACCAGGCTTGCCATATACCTTTTTTTGTTAACCCCAACAAATCAAAAAATCACCAATAAGAAAAAGGTAGAACAAAATAGTTTAGTTAAAATTCTTTATTTATTTGACTGCATTAACCGGAGTTGTCAGACACATTAATCGTTATCAGATCAAAAAAAATATCCAGGAACAAAATCCCCGAATCCAACAATGTAAATTCATAACTTTTTTTCGTACACTATTTTTACTTATTTTCATTCTGAACCTTTAATAAATTTGCAAGGAAACTCTTACATTCTAATTACATTTATTAAAAACCCCATTCAATTTAAAGGACATTCACTTTCAGAACTTTTTTATTTAAGACATATAAGGTGCATACTTCATCTTAAAATCTTTTGATTATATGCATTTGTTTTCCTTAAAAGCCCTAATTTTTATTTGATACATACAAAAATAATCTAAATTAAAGTATTGATGTGTAAAAATCAATCGAATTTTGGGAAAATTTCTTAGGGTTCTTATTCTAGGAGTCGTAAACGAGAATTGCACAAGCAACTGAGCTGAAAAACAATAATTTGAAATACCAGTTTCTTTAATTTTTTGTGTCTCGAAAACACCCTAAACACTCGAAAGATTTTCTTTTATAATTTTTGACAAACTTAGTTTCATCACACTTTCCGTTTTACTTATGTGATGTATGTAAACATGTGTTGTAATGTAAACTGGCATTTCATAATTATTTCATTATGTATGTCTCCGCAAGTGTATGTTTGTTCCCTTAAATTTTTCTAAAATTCTGATTATTCGAAACTGTTTTTATGCGTTTGTATTCATTGCATCTCTTCTAACGATCCAAAAATATATTTTAGTAACTTTCTTTCATTATTATATAGGCAAAGAGACAAACAACAGGCGAATTTTACAACAGTTTTTTTAACATCATAAGGAACTATACAAATATATATATTTTTCACTACACGTTCTTCTTTAGGTAATCAGAATAACCTTTGAATACCCACTGCAGAATTTCAGATTCATTTTAGTAAACTTTAATTAAACATTTTTTTCTTCTGAAACATCCCAAAGACATTAATCAATCAGTCATATTTTGTTTTACTTATAAAAACAACATTATTTTTGTTATTTTTACAAAGAATATAGATATTAATATTGTTTGCACTTTCCCTGGTTTATGAAAACACCGAGATGGAGGGTATCCAAAAATTCGTCACAGCCGAATTTAATCTTTTTTAATACCAAATTCGGCACATCGGACTTTAATGCTTCCACTTTTTTTTTCAGATCTTGGTAGATTATTTCGGTAACGGTATTTTAAGATATTGATATTTTAATTATATCGGTAACGGTATTTTACGGATAACGGTATTTCAATTATTTTGGTAACGGTATTTTTGGGAAAACGATAGTCAGTTATAAGGGGTTTGAATCGGAGACAGTATTTAAGCGATATTGACTGCCATCCCTGATTGCGTATATTCTTGTGTATAAGCATTGAATGTACGTATGTATGATGAAATAAATGGAATATTTTAAAATTTGATTCAAAATTTTAAGAGGTATTCCCACATTTTCACTCATAACTTTTGAACGCGTTAACCGATTTTGATCATTTTCACTACCAAACTGCTCATGATATCAACAAACAATTTGACTGAAAATTAGCAACACCTCTTCTGTATTAGCGGAGTATTTTGTATTAACACAGACAGACGGACAGACGGACAGACGGACATGGCTATATCGACTTCTCTATTCATGCTGATCAAGAATATATATAGTTTATGGGGTCCCAGATTTTTTTTAAAAGAATTACAAACATTTGACAAAGTGATATATACCCTCCTGCACTATGGGATGGAGGGTATAAAAAACGAACAAATTATAAAAGAAAACGAGTCCCGTCTTTATTAAACAACTTGTTCTTATCACTTTCTATGTACTAAATGCAAAGAGCACTGGACCTGATCCAGTCCGGCCTGCTTTTAATTATTGTTGTTGAACTGCAATAAAAATATATTGTCCATATGTATTTATGTAGTACAAACCGTGCACAGTGTACAGTGGACCGATCTAGAAAATGTCGAATCTTAAAAACATGTGAAAGAGATAAATATTTTTTAAATCGTTCGACAAATACGAAAAGCGGAAAAATATTTCGATTTTCGTGAAATTCTTAATCTTTCTTATAACCAAGGACCGGAGGTGCAAGTTTTTTTCTCTTAAGTCTGAGAGCAGGGTAATTGCTTTGAAATTTCATCGCTTTCTAAGTGTATATTGTTATATATTTTGCAATAAATAGGCTAACTATTCGTACTGATTTGATCAATACTGATTTTTGGTCACGTGCCTGATGAAAAAATCGTGTACTGCCTTTTACTGATTTTTTAAAATTTGTACTGATTTTTAAAATTTTTAGACAAATATACGAGTTCAAGATCATTTTTTTTTGTCAAACAAAAAACCGCGCAATGGTATTTATGTATTAACAAGCCGGCTAAAGCCGGAATTGCCCGGAGTGCACCTACACGCAGAGAAATAGTATGATTGAACATGATTGTGGACACAAAATTATCATATTCTAATTATCATATAAATGACTCTGGATGATCACATTATGGTTACCGAAGGCGATTTTATCGTCATTTAGAATCATAATATGATTGCTACGATCATATTATGATTGTTACTAATTGTAGTCATAACAATATTCTCTTAAACTATCATTAAACTATGCTATTTTTTGTGCGTGTAGTTCTGCCTAAAATTTTTTATTTATTGTAAGTTTTGTGAATATTTAAAGAGTTTTTTTTTTATATAATGACCAACATGTGGAATATTATACAGAATTAATGTGATGTTGATGGAGGTCTTCCAGATACATGCCTGTAAACTTTCGCCGAAGGAGTTTGAAGCTTCATAACAATAGGTGCGTTTGTTTACTTTTCCAGTAAAATCCAGTAGATGAGTAAATTTTGGGCAATATGAAAATTTTACTCTCAAAACTGGCTCTTGCACAAAAAAGTAAGCGAACGGAAAAATTGCAAACACTTGCAGGTTAATTCAAACATATGAGCGCTGAAAAGCTTAGTGTTGTAAAATATGTGTTATTTAGACTATCCAGTATATATTAATGCATTGTATTTTAATAATTATAAATTCGTAACAATTGTATTTATTAAATGAACTTTTGTGGAAGCTTGTTTAGTTTGTACATGACTTTTAATTTTGTTTCCAGTGAAATAACATACGAAAATACATGAATACTTGATTTTTGATATTCGGTACCCTGAATAATATGCAGTAAGAAGTATTCATATATTCATTAGCTTTACATCTCTAATTAATATTAATGTAAATAAAAACAATTAACACAAATTCTACCATGGATGCCAAAAAACAAAACCTAATATTGTATGCTCTCCTGGAATATTTGGGAAGGTACAAAGTGGTAAGTAAACTTGTTTATGATGTACATATTAATATATACTAACAGCCGTAGTTATAAAAAAGTCTTATTGTGAGTTTACAGAGTGCAATAGCTATTATAGACTTTTTGTCTTATTAATCACTCATAAAAGTTTTAATTCATAAAGAAACAATAACAGCTCCATAACTATTGAACGTTTGTAGTAATTTTTTGCTTATGTATGGCAACTCTCTTTTTATTTACTTGTCATTTAGTTGTTAGTGACGCTTAAAACCACTGATTAATAAACCCGGTAATCAATTATATGTTTATTTGTCCATAATTTTTGTTCAACATTCGACGTAAAAAGTATGTTTTAAAAATAAAAAACGTATAAAATGAGTTCTGAAAAAAATTTAAACAAAAATATTGCAAAACTGTTTTGAGTTTTCTATTTGAGTAGTATATGGTAACAAAAATAATCGAATAAAGAGTTTGTTTACATCTGATTTACATCACTAACATATTTTGTCAAGTTTTTATTTTATTTCTGTGATTTGTTAACCAAAAATACTGATTTGTGCCAAAAAAAAAAATAAAAAATGGATTTAGAACAAATAAAACCAACAAAAGAAGTGGAAAACAAGGTATGTGTGTTAATAAATACTATAAATGGACATACCAAAATAATTTTAATTGTATATTTTCTATTTTTTGAAGGAAACAAAAAAGAGGCAAAGGTCTGAAAACTGGTGTGAAGAGGATAAGGTAAGAGCTTCGTGAGCTGGTTCTAAAAGATCATTCATATATTTAAAAATGTCTATTACACATATTTATAATTTTTTCCATTTTACAATTTCTTATAGGAGCTGTTAAAGGAGTTAATAAAAAAAAGAGTTAAAGATATTGAAAATAAAAATACAGACACAAACACCAACCAGTTAAAGAAAAAAGCTTGGATGGATCTTGAGAAAGAGTAAGTAACAGTGTTTGTTTGTAGATTATTTTTAAAGGGACTACATTTTTGCATTTGTAGCTTTAACAGTTTGTGTTCCGGCAAAAAACGTTTGATCGGACAGTTAAAGTCCCAATGGACCACAATAAAAATGAATTCTAAGAAAGAAATGGCAGAATTCCGTGCTAAAAGCAAGCAAACTGGGGGAGGGCAACCGCCGCCAGAAGTCCAATTATCAGCAAATGATATATCCGTATGGCTGCCGAACGAATTTGTGGTGGATACAAACCAGTATGACTGCGACTTTGAAAAGGATTTTGCATATGTAAGCATTTCATTTTTATTGCAAGTCACTTACAGAATTGAGTTTACATTTTTTCTAGGAAGAAGAAAAAATATGTGAAGTATCTGTTGCTCTTGCAAATCCTCCCTTAGAAATTGAAGAATTACAGGCCAATGAAGTTGAAGCAAACGCCAAATGCAACGATAAAGTTACTCTTAGCAAAAAAAAGGTTTGTATAAAAGTAAATTTCTTTCAACCCCTAATACAATATGTTTATATTTTCAACTATTTTTACATAGACTGCTTCTCGGAAAAACAGAGCGCCGGAAGAAAGCATTTTTAAAATCACGCAAAATGAATTAGAATGCCGGCACGAACTCCACCTTCTTCAAATTGAAGTAGAAAAGATGAGAATAACAAACCTTAAAGTGGAATTTGAAATTCTTCAAACAAAACTGCTCTTTCATAAAAAAAAGTTAACTTCTTTAGATACTACTGATATATGAACATTACGTATGAATTTATTTACTACTATTGGAAGTATTATTATTTTATGTTTTTTTTTTATTTTAAAGTTCGCAATATTGATTGTAATTGAAATTTTTTTGTTTAAAGTTTTTAGTTATGCCTTTTTATATACATATGTATGTATGTATGTATGTACTCGTACCTGAGTAAAGTACAAAATAAAATGAATAAATGTTTTTTTTAATTGTTACCATTGCTATTATTATTATTTTTTGATGAATTTTTTAATAGGTACATATCGTCACCTGAAATGCAAAAGGGCGCAACAACACTTTATTTTTTACAGGAGAAGCAAAAACCTCGTATAATTCAATATATTTTAGATTGAAATTGAGTTTGAATTTCGTTCATAAAATTGTTATCTGTTCACGTTTAAGTTCAAAATTTTATAAGGACATGTAATTTATAATTACTATGAATAAAAAACCATATGTATGTATCTATGAACTTTTAAAGAAACATTTTAAAAAGAGATGGTAAACAATTTAATTTGTATAGAATGAAATTTATTAAAAATTATTTTGGATAAATGTTTTTAAAATGAATTTTGCTCTTCCTTCTGACGTTGAGGGGTAATTTGGATTTTGAATCGCTTCCATGGCAAACTGTGTATTTTCATCTAGGTCATCTGAAAATTTTTTAAGATGTTAATTGTATGCATCGGTAAAGATAGAAATTTTATAGGTTTTTACACAAGTAAAACCACAAAAACATATTGAAATTTTTGAATAAGTAAAAAAGGGGTTTTGTAAAAATTATTGTATCAAATTTTTTTTTTTTGTTAAAAATGTATTTAAATATAGTATGAAAAAAAGTCGATTCGTTTTACTTTCACCAACCCTTTACTACTCTAATTCAAAACGAATAAAAACATGTTAATGTGAATTGTAGAACACCAAAAATGCTTAAGTAATCCACTTTCGAGGGAATTCGGATTCTAGAACACACACGATTTCTATTATTTTTAAATCATAAGAAAAAATTCTATTACAAACCTGAACTTTACTAAACTAGCTTCTTACCCGGAGCTGAATCATTTTCATCAATTGCAATGTTCTGGAGTACGGCGAGAGCAACAATTACAATTTTTGCATTTTTAAGGCTTACAGTCATACCGCGCAATAAACAACGAAATCGTTGCTTCCATACTCCAAAACATCGTTCCACCGAATTTCGAGTGGCGATGTGAGCAGCATTATATATTATCTCTTTTTCATTTTGAGGTTGGTGTAAAGGAGTAAACAGATAACTTGTTAATTTGTAGCCCGAGTCAGCAAGTAATCTACCTTTAAATTCGCCTTCTTCGAATCGCCGTTTAATAGTGGACTCGTTAAAAATCCTACAGTCGTGGGTACTACCTCTCCATCGTGCCACAATGTCTCGTATTTTTAAAGTTGCATCACATATTACCTGCGTAAAAGTAACATGTGGAAATAAAAATAAGTTCTTATATTTTTTTGATATAAAAAAAAGAGTTCTTACTTGCACATTAAGGGAGTAATATCCTTTTCTATTAATGTAATATTGAGCAAGATCACCTCCTGTTTTTCTTATTTTTATATGGGTACCATCAACGGCCCCAATTACTCCCGGAAAATTTCGGATTCCTTTGAAATCTCTCATTAACAACGCCTCCTCCTCCAAAGATGTTGGCATTTTGATTTTATTTCGGCTATAAGAAGCTAAAGCACGAGCAACTCTTTCACAAATTCGTGACACTGTGGTTTGTGTTAGACCATGAAGGTCGGCGGCATCGTCTTGGTACTAAAAAATATATATGTATATACATACATAGTTATATTCTTACAAATTCTTTTAACACTTTTGTGATGGTAACATATATTACCTCTCCGCGCCCCCAACAACGTAAGGCAATCATTACCTGCAGCTCGGCAGACGTTCCACAGCCTCTACTATCCATTGCGATATTATCTTTGACTAAATCCACAATTTTAAGTACAGTGGCTTTTGTAAAACGATACTTAACTTTAAATTGTTCATCAGGAATGGAAAATGGATTCACTCTTTCCTTGTACACTTTTTGTTGCCGATAATTTGGCATCTGGGATAAAATTTCTAAAATTTTTTTATTAAATTTTATGTTTTTTTTACAAATTGCACTAACCTATTTGACGAATTGCGTTTATCGAATGCATACTAATGTTTTAATCACTTTCTATTAATATTTTTCAAAAATATTCTGCAGAAATATTTTTATAAAAGGTAAACAATAGTCATATGTAGATTTAAACAAAATGTCTAAATGCAAAATGTCTTCTTATTTTTGGTTTAAAGAAGGGTAAATCCAACAATAAAATTTCTTACTTTATGAATGGTTTATTAAAGGTTTAATAGACTATTTTTCGTTTATAAATACAACTATAGCAAATTTTGGTTAAAAACGGTTAATAAATCAAAAATACATTTTTATAACTACGGCTGTAAATTTTTAATATCTTTTAACTTTAGATGAAATATATAGAAATAACAATGCAGTGGATTTTGTAAATGGCAAAGAATTTGATGAAATAATTTTTACACCAATTGAAGAATATAACAATTTACCAGTTGATAATTTACCAAATAATATTAATGCAGCGAAGTCAAAAATAAATGTATGCGTTGACTCCGCTGTGAAACTTTTGATTTCCCAAATAAAAGATTTGCGGCCACTGGTTGGAAAATCTATTAATTTGAAGTAGAAAAAACAAATATCGCAAAAAATTTCGCAAGGTCTTCAGGAAAAGGGGTATTTGTTTATGGCAGCACAAGTAAATGCCAAATATTTCACTTTAGAGCGGCAAATATAAAAGAGTCTGAGATAGGCGTGGTAGAGAAGATTAAGCATACTTTTCTAAAAATCATAACTACATTGTAAATTTTTATTGAATTAGACTGCGCAGTTTCTGGTAACACAACCTTCATCAGTAATCCTTTTTGACAATACTGTAATTATTTGTTATGGTTTTTATTGTTTGATTGCATCTATATGAAATGTTTATTTATTAAATGCAATCCTGACCGTGGCTTGAACCTGCTTTCTTTGCCACATGCACTTCGCACTACACTTAGACAGAGGCTCTAACCAACTGATCTGAGTAAGGTCGATTTTTGCTGTGGCTTAAAACCAGTTTCAATTACACGGGGTCGATTTTACATTTAATTGTAATTGCAGAAGATAGCTAAGACAAACACCACAACAATTCACAATTGTTAGAAAATCATATGTAATCTAATTACATATTGTTGAAACCGGCCGCATCAGGCAAACATGTCCCTATCAAAGGTAAGTTTTTATAAATAAATCGTCAGAAAAACGGAAAAATTTAAAAGAATTTACAATTTTTATACTTATATTAGTGAACTTGATGCCATTTTAAAAGAAAATGTGTCATTAAACCCGGAGTATTTGCTAGACAGCGAGACTGATGTAAGCCTCGATGAATCATCCATCACCGATTTGACAGAGGAGCCGGAGTTATCAAAAGCTGGTTAGTATACAACAAATATATGATTGCCAGACATGTTCTATGAATAGAGTGTTCTAAAATCGTTTGATTTCTAAAGCAAAGTCTAAAAAAGTCGACTTGTCGCTGATATTTTAATTGTTTTGTATTTTGTTTTATTTTAAAACCCCAATTTCGCAATTTTAATTTTTGGAAAACGTACGATTTGTAGAGCATGTTGGTATGTACATTAGGGTGGGGCGATTAGTATGGAAGGAAAAAAATCTTAATGGGCGCTTCGCGTTTCTGATTCTTGGGATTGTACTGAGCAAAAAAGTCCACTAGACCATACGTCTACGGTGAAAATCAAGCTTCCAGATTTTGACTTTACGGCAAAAAGCGCTAAAAACTAACCCCTTAAACCCCACCCACAAATATGATTGATGCATTAATCGGCAAGAGAATCTTCCAAAGAAGAGATTGATACGATAATCTTGGATAAGTTCCTCTTACTTCCTGAGATATGTCCATCCCACACATTATTCCTTTCACAAAATACGGCAAAAAAGCCCTATTTTAAAATTTAAAATTAACCATTTAAACCCCACCACAAAAATGATTGCTGCACTAATCTGCTAGAGAATCTTCCAAAGAAGAGATTGATACCATAATCTTGGATAAGCTCCTCCTACTTCCTGAGATATGTCCATTAGGTTGTCCCGAAATTTTTTTTTTGGATTTCCCTAACGCAAGGCCTCCTAGAATTTGCGTAATTGATCGTAGATTACCAAAATGATTTTAAAAATGAAATGAAACTATATCTTTAGGGTTCTACCGATCTTCAAAGTTTTGAAAAGTAGTTATTTTCATGATTATATTTCGCTATCCTTAATTTCGACCCCTAAACTAAATATGCCACGACTATATATAACAACAACACTTTACCGGCAACTAAAAATTTGCTAGACACAGTGGAGTTCGTTTATAACGTACATCAGTTATAACGAATTTTTTATAAAACAAAAAAATTCCGGAAAAAAAATGTTTCCTTACCCAAAACATTCACTTTCAAAATATATACCAATTATTACGGTTATAGCGAACACTTGTTTATTGCGAACCAGTTTTTAAGTTCCTTTTATAGGTACAGCGTACTCCCTAAAATATAGAAACCCTTGAACATGAAATAAAAAATTATAAAAAAAAAATCTGGCAACACTTCAAAATCACCTGTTATAATACCAAAATACGTAAATCGGGGTTTCCCCAAAAAAGAAAACTAAAAAAACAAAAACTAAACTAATTTTTAATACATAAGTCAGTTGCGATAGTTACAGTATTAAGAGCGGTGTTTGTGATTTAAAAAAAATGAGTTCGAGGCGTAGTGAGACAACTTGTGTTATATTGGGACCATATAAGGAACTTGGTGATCGCAAGTTACCAACTATAAGAGACGTCCTTAAATATATTTTATTTATCAAATATAACATGAAATTGAAGTATAATGGCAAAGATCCATCAAATTCAGATATATATGCGATTGTTTTTGAAGAGATTGACAATATTTGGACCAAAGCTTCGATTCCAATCGTAACAAAGGAACGAGTTATTCAGTTACTCAAATCCTATTTCGAAAAGTACCTCCATTTGAAAAGATACCCCAAAAGCAAACGAAAAAATGGTTTCGAAAACAAACTAAAGTGTTTCTTGGAGTCATCTGGGAAGCTTTTCGACGTTGCTGCTTGCAAATGCACTTCATTTGAATTTTGTTCTTGTTCAAAACCTAAGAAAGTTCCAATCAATGAAAGAAGTTTTTTGTTGGATCAAAGAAATTACAGAAAAATGGTTATATGTGGAGTTGATAAAAAAGAAACAGATCGATTAATAAAACGTAAGCAGAGACAAACTGAACATTCCATAAGGGCAGCAAAAAAGGCGCGTTCTACTCTAGAAATCGATTCTATCCCAGAAAATTGTGATGAAGTTTCACTGTGTGAATCTTCCCTAGAAACGTATTCGACAACGGAGGCATCTCCCACTAACACACTTTCGACAGATACACCTTCCACTTCAACGACGAATCGGAATACATTGCCGTTGCCAACAGTTGCTAAGGTCTGTGATAGATACGGTTTATCGACTCGTTCTGCTGCTGCTGTTGCTTCTGCGGTTTTGACTGACTTCGGTTTAGTTTCTCCAGAAAATTTAACTCTGGTAATCGATAAAAACAAAATACACAGAGCTGTATCTAAAGTCCGGAAAGAAAATTCCAAAGACATTGGAGGTATTGTTATTAAAAGCATTTACTTTGATGGACGAAAAGACAAGACTCTGATAAGTGAGAAAATAGGGGATCGTTACCATCGCAAAGAAATTTTAGAAGAACATATCTCAATTTTAGCAGAACCTGAATTAATTTATTTAGGTCACACAACGCCAAGTCGTGGCACTGCAAAGGGCATTCTAACTTCGATCACAACTTTATTAGAAGATAAAGGTTGGAATTTAGATGACGTGATTTGCATTGGATGTGACGGAACTGCTACTAATACCGGTTGGAAGGGTGGCGTTATTCAATATTTGGAGGAGTATTTGAAGAGACCGCTACAATGGTGTGTTTGTATGCTCCATGCCAATGAGTTGCCCCTTCGTCATTTATTTTTGACTTTAGATGGTTGCACTTCGGGACCTAGAGAATATTATGGACTTATTGGAAAACAATTAGCTAATTGTGATAATGAAACTACGGTGTCTTTTTGTGCGGTGGCTGGTAATTTGCCTGACTTGCCGAAAAATGTGGTCGATCAACTAAGTACGGATCAAAAATATCTTTATGAGATATGTAAAGCTGTAGAAACAGGTGATTGTAGTCCTGAGCTGGCAAACCGTAAACCTGGAAAAATTGCGCACTCGAGATGGCTTACTTCTGCTAATCGTCTACTCAGAGTTTACGTAAGTACTCTTAATCCATCGGAAAATTTGCAATTGCTTGTCAGTTACGTTGTTAAAGTATACGCTCCGATTTGGTTCCTAATCAAACAAAAAACATCATTTAAAGAAGGAGCCAAACATATTTTTCATCTAATTATGTACTCTCGTTTTTTACCCGAAAATATGTTATCAGTTGTGGATTCTGTTATCGAAAGAAATGCTTTTTTTGCTCACCCGGAAAATCTACTTATCAGTATGCTGTTTGATGATAGAGACCACATTCGGGAGCTGGCATTGCAAAAAATAATCAAAGCTAGAGAAACTGAAAGTAGCATTAAACACAGAATATTTAAACCACCAAAAATTAACTTCTCTGCTGGAGATTACACCGAAATTATTATATGGCACGAGTGTAGCGTTACAGCACCTCCCGTTCTTCGGCATATTTCTAATGAGGACCTTCAAATCATGGCAAAAGATAACTGCTTGGAAATTGTTGACTTTCCTTGTCACACACAAGCTGTGGAAAGATGTGTTAAACTGGTAACAGAGGCCTCTCAAAGTGTAACACTGCTTCTAGAGATGGCCTTATTAGAACCAGGTTGAAATCACGAGCAGAAATGCCAAATTTTGGTCAAAAAATATGTTTAAATTTTAAGTTTTAGTCATTTATTATAAGATTTATTTTCTTCTACATTAATTGCAAGTATAAAATATATTAATAAAATAAATTTGCATCTCGTGTTTTTTTATTATTTTAAGCATACGGTTTAGGTTTGTAAAAACGTTTTCAAAAGTAGAGCCCTCAAGATGGCACGTAATTCGATTTTTATTTCTTTTACCGTAATCTGTGTAAAATTACGCAAATTTTGATACCTCTTGCGAAAGTGTAGCTCGAAAAAACATTTTTCTCATTCAAGGACGGGACAACCTAATGTCCATCCCACACATTGTTACTTTCACAAAATACGGCTAAAAAGTCAAAATGTGGAAGCTCGATTTTCACCGTAGACGTATGGTCTAGTGGACTTTTTTGCTCAGTACAATCCCAAGAATCAGAAACGCGAAGCGCCCATTAAGATGTTCAAATCGACCCACCCTAATGTACATACATTCATAACGATAATAATTTTTAATAAAATATTTTTCCAATTTAAGACTTGGCACCATCAACCTCCAGAAAAAGAAAAAGTACAATGGGAATATATATGGAAAAAGCAGCTAAGCATGCAGAAAAAAAAAGGAAAAAATTTTGAAGAAATTCGCAAAATGCTTGTAGAAAATTTTAAGCAAAAGGAAGAACGTGCAGAAAGAACAGTTGCTTTGGAAATGCAAAAGGTGGACCTTCTAGAAAGACTTGTAAGCCTTCTAGAGAAAAAATTAAAAAAAACAAATTGTAGTATGTGGTGGAATTTGATTGACTTCAAAACGATTGTATGCGAATCAAATTTAAGATAGCAGACCAAAACAGTGCTTTGTAGATAATTTATAAAGCTTTTATTTTCATCTAATCTAGTCCAGATTATGTAAGTAATAAATATGCTACGATGGTCGAACTGGAAAATCAAATTATTTTAATATATTTTTTAGATACTGGTTTCTCAATATTTATATCTCGATTTTTTCAAGTTCATAATTTTGTATTTTTAATAATAATCTCGTTGATCATTTTCAGTTAACATATAATTTTGTTACTGACCAACAAAAGACCCAGCCAGAAATTGCCAATGGTCTGAAAAATCAAGCACTGGCAGAGCACTATTTGCCAATGATCCAAAAAAAAGTGCTGGCAAAGCAAGGATTTACAACGCTCTGCCAACGTTAGTAAAAAGTGCTTTGCCAGTGCTTAGTTAACAAAATTTACAACAGTAAAAATAATAAAAGCACTGGCACAGCTCTGGCTTAGAACGCTCTGCCAACGTTCGTAAAAAGTGCTTTGCCAGTACTTGATTTACAAAATTTACAACCGTAAAAATAAAAAAGCACTGGCAGTACTTATTTACAACCGTTAACTTAATAAAAACAGTGGCACATCCCTTGTTCACAACAAGAGTGGAAAAATTCAAAACTAAATTGCAATTTATGATTTGAAGTTAAGAATATAATAGGAGTCAGCACAAAGTATAGTTTTTGTACTAAAATTTTACTTAAGAAATTTATTTTCAAATTTCTTTCTTTGGTAAAATTGTAGTAAAAACTCGTGCTGACTTATCACAAAAATAATTTGATAAAAAAATATTCAGTTGTTTTGTAATTAACTTAGTTTAAGCAAGCCTATTGTTATTTCTGTTCAAATTACCGAAATCATTCAATAAGAAATAATACAACTCTTTAGTGAAGTGAATTACTAAGTAGGACTTTATTAGTCGTTTTTGGTTTTGGTACTGGCAAACGCTTTGCCAACGTTTTAAAAAAGAAACGGCCAAGCCCTGCCCGGTGTTATCATTTTGGGGTTGGCAAAGACTTAAATCGTTAGATATTCAATGCTCTGCCAACGCTCATACCACCGTTGAAAACACTGGGCCAATGCTTTGCCGTTCGTATTTTTCTGGCTAGGGAGTTACATACAATATTTTGATGTTAGAGACCTTTTCAGACCTTTTAATTTTTTGTTGGTCAGTAAAAAAATTATATGTTTTTTAAGTTCATACCAAATTATGAACTTAAAAAAATCGAGATATAAATATTGAGAAACCAGTATCTAAAAAATATATTAATATAATTTGATTTTCCAGTTCGACCATCGCAGCATATTTCATTTCATTGCATTCTTTATTTATAACCTAAGCCCCAATGGGCCAAATGATTAAAGATAGAAGAATTTAGGTTTATAATTAATATACTTTATAAAAATAAGGTGGTACAATAAGCATTAATTAATATCTAAAATATACATGTAGCAAACAAATTTCGAATATATTGTCTAATGTATCCAGTAACCGCTAAATTATTCAAAAATTTTCAAGTACAATTTTCCGAAACACAAAATCGGATTTATTAAAAGTCCTTTCACTATAAGGTATAACACTATTCCATAATCTTATAACCCGAGCTTGAAATGACCTTTGCAATATCTGGGTTTCAAAATCTATATGCACTAAAGTGTGTGTTCGTTTAGAATTTCTAAATCTAAATTTTTCCGCTAGATATATTGGTTTCTTCTGCCTATACATTTTGTAAAAAAATAAAAGACATCTTAGTTTGACAAAATCGTCAAAACTACAACCTAAAAAGTCGCGCACATATAAAGTAACATGATCAGTTCTACCTAATTTATAAACAAATCTTACAATGCGGTGAACGCACATTTTAAGTTTGTCCAAATTCTCATCAGATGTGCCACTAAAAATCTCCAAGCCATATAGTATCGTTGACATGAGGAGTGAATGGGCTAATTTTTTCCTGACATTAAAGGGCAAAGCTACACCTACATTATATAATTTCCTCAACGATTGGTACACTCAGAACACTAACGCCTTGTAGTGTTCCACATATTCAACTCTCGAATTCCCAATAAACAACTCTGGTTCATTTACTATACGGTTGGAAAAGAACATGGCCTTAGACTTACTTGAGTTTAGCACAATATGATTTAATAAACAACATTCACCTACACGACGAAGGTTCTCATTTAATAAAATTGTGAAAGCATTAATTCTATCAGGTAAACAAGAACAAACTATCTGAACGTCATCCGCAAAAATATGGGTTGTACCAATAGTTATGCTGTCGAATAAATCATTAATATACACCATAAATAATAAGGGAGCTAAAACAGATCCCTGAGGTACCCCCCTTTGCAAACTAATCATTTCTGACGTTACATTACAGAAAGAGGCAAAGTGCTTACTTCTATTTACAAAGGAGTGCACAAGTCGACAAGCCGAAGTTGAAAATTTATTATACAACTTATTTATTAGTAGGTTATGACAAACAGAGTCAACCGCCTTTGTAAAATCCAAGAATATTAAAGTAGACAATTTCCCTTCATCATAGCTCTCCCGAATCTCATCAGTGTTACTCAACATAACGGCTGTAGTACTAAAACCCACCCTAAATCCAGACTGATACCCATTTATCAAGTTGTTACTAGTAAAATACTCTAGAATTTGGCCTCTTAATATAACTTCTAAGATTTTTGAACATATGGGCAAAATACTAATTGGACGAAAATCAGACAGAGATCTAGGATTACGAACTTTTGGAATCGGTATTTCTCGCGCTATTTTCCATGCAGAGGAAAACTTGACGAGGTAGTTATCGTGTTTATAATGTGCAACAGATGCGGAGACAAAGCTGGAAAAACGTTCTTTAAAAAAGTTGGAGACACCCCATCAAATCCTATTGACTTTGACTTTATACTTAGCACAGCATCGCAGAGTTCAGCCTCATTTATACACCTAAATGAAAAATCACCTTCAATATTATTATTTAAGAATGATATATATTCCTCCGTATTAGGCAACGATGGCATTACGCATGATCTATTGAAATCATCAACATCTAAAGGTTCCCGTGGACTATCATTTCCAATACAACCAATTTGCCTAAGTTTTTTTCATAATTGCGCATTTGTACAGTTGCCAAATAATCTGTTCATAATCTTCGCTCGCTCTTGTCTAATCGCAGATTTTACTCGATTTCTGTAGACACAATAAACCCTCCAATTTTCATCACTTCTTTCCTCCATATACGCTCTTTTTGCCAAATCTCGATACTCTTTAGCAACTAATACTTTTCGACATTTCATCCATTGGTTCCCACTTCCCCTCTCAACAAAGCTCACTGGTACAAACCTATCAACTGCTACCATTATATTCCTATTAAAAGCCTCAACTTGATAATCAGTATTTGAAGTATCATAAATAACATCAAAGTTAATAGTATCTAAATACTATTACTTACATAATCTAGTCCAGATTACTTACATAATCTGGACTAGATTAGATGAAAATAAAAGCTAGATAAATTATCTACAAAGCACATTTAATTTTATTTTATTATTTGTAACACTCAGTGCCTAATAAACCGTGGTTGTGAATAGACGTATAGTGCTCTTTATTAGCAAAAACCTTTTTTCTAAAACAACAAAAACATTTATTAAAAACAAAGGGATTACATTAGGATTATTAATCCCCTAATAAAAAACAATAAAAAAAAAAACCTTTCGTTGTTGTTGAATTCAACATGCCTAGTTTAAGTGAAGATGATAACGACGAAAGTGATGGTATTTGGCAACAGTTACCAGAAAATATAAATAAACGGCGGTTGACTAAATCACCCAATATGCATCAGCATAAAAAGTTCAATTCATCTGAAGAGCCAAGCAGTTCAAGAACAAATCAATTTAAAATACTTGCTCAAAAAGACACCCCAGAGGAAAACTAAGATCCAAAAGAAACGGTAGAAGAAGATGTATCTTCAAAGCCACCACCAATTTATATCCCTGATGTATCAAGCATAAGTAAAATGATTAAAGCTATAAGTAGTGAAATACCCGCTCATGATTTCAATTATAAATCAACGAGAGAAAATCAAATTAGATTAATGGTTAAAACCAATGACTCTTTTAAGAAAATTGTTAAATATTTTGAGTTAAAAAATGTTTGTTACCATACTTACCAATTAAAACAAGAACGATCATATAGAGTGGTTATTAAGGGTATTCATCATTCAACACCAACTTCTGATATAAAGGCTGAACTTATTTATTTAGGCCATCAAGTTAGAAATATAGTTAATGTTAGAAGCCGTGTCACTAAATTACCATTACCTATGTTTTTTGTAGATTTAGATCCCAACCCCAATAATAAGGAAATTTTTGACATAAAATACATTGCTAGTGCGTTCGTTTCAATTGAAGCCCCTAAAAAGGCTGACGATTTGGTTCAATGCTATAGGTGCCAGCAATTCGGCCATACTAAATCTTATTGTAGAAAACCATTTAAATGTGTTAAATGTGGGACGGACCACTCCACAATTGATTGTATTAAAGCCATTAATACGCCACCTAAGTGTGTACACTGTTTACAAACTCATACAGCTAATTATAGAGGTTGTAATTATTATCAAGAAATGTTGCACCAGAAAAGATCTTCAAATTCTAGATATCAATATCAATCAAGAAATGCACAATTTCGTACAAATTCTCAACAATTCCCACAATTGAATTCTAATAAAAACTCTACTCCAAATAATAACAATGTCGATAATGATGGCCATATTACATATTCGCAAGCAGTCACAGGTAATACAAAAAGTAATGCTGAAACTAGATTATTGAAGAGATTGGAACGTATGATGGATAAAATGTTTGATCTGATGACGAAAATAATGATTAAACTATGGCCATAAATTTAAGAATTGCAACATGGAATGCCAACGGTGCTTCCAATCATATAAGGGAAATAGAAATTTTTCTCGTCAATAACTATATAGATATTTTATTAATTTCCGAAACACATTTCACAGTTAAAACTTATTTTAATATAAGGGGTTACGATATTATTCAGGCAAATCATCCTGGTGGCAAAGCTGAAATAATAGATTTAATAAGAAATAAGAGAAGACTTAGAATAATTTGGCAATCAAGTAGGAGTCCAATAGATAAGACAAACTACAGCAAAGCAGCAAATTATCTTAAAAACGTATATCTGAGGTTAAAAATGAAAATCTGACAAATTTTTTAAGGAATTTAAATAGTACAAACAACATTGAATATAATCTATGGAAACCCACAAAATATCTAAAGAAACCAGCAAAAAGAAATATTCCAATAAAGGGACCAAATGGAACCTGGTGTCGAAGTAGTAATAGTAAAGCTGACTCTTTTTCTGAGCATTTGGAACAAATCTTTCAACCATTTCCATCAACAACCTTTACCGATGAAAACCATACTAAACGGTTTTTGGAAACAGCTTGCCAAATGGATTTACCAATAAAAGCGTTTTCTCCCAGAGAAGTACAAAACGAAATATCTAAGCTAAACAACTTAAAATCGCCAAGGCACGATAAAATAGATACAAAAGTGGCAAAATCTCTTTCAAAAAATTATAATGATACTTTCCAAATTATAATGATACTAAAGCCCAATAAGCCTGAAAATATGATGTCATCATATAGGCCAATAAGTTTGCTGCCAACTTCTTCAAAATTTTTTGAAAGATTGTTCTCAAGTAGATTGCTACCGATCTTAGAAAAACAAAATATTATACCTGATCACCAATTTGGCTTTCGGCATAAGCACGGAACCCCAGAACAATGTCATCGAATACTAAAAATGATTACGGATACTTTAGAAAAGAAATTTTACTGCTCTGCAGTATTTTTAGACGTTAAGCAAGCTTTTAATAGAGTATGGCACGAGGGACTGCTGTACAAGCTCAATAAGCAATTACCTGCGCCTTACTACTTTTTTCTCAAATCATACTTAACACAACGTAAATTTTATGTAAAGGTAATCGATGATACCTCTAGCATATGCCAAATTAACTCAGGTGTCCCACAGGGGAGCGTATTAGGTCCAGTATTGTACACCATCTACACTTCAGATATGCCCATATATGATAATGTTACAATAGCTACATATGCTGATGATACAGTTATATTTGCATCAAATGTCTCACCAGTTGAAGCATCATTTTTGGTACAAAGGTATATAAACCAATTACAAAAGTGGTTATCAAAATGGAAAATTTGCATTAACGCTGAGAAATCGAATTATGTTATGTTTACCCTAAGAATAGAGGAATTTCCACACTTGTATATTAACGGCTCAGAAATACCAAAAGCTAATACGGTGAATTATCTGGGAATGCACCTTGATAAACGACTAACGTGGAAGAATCATATTACTGCAAAGAGAGATCTTCTAAATATTAAAACCAAGAAAATGTGGTGGTTATTAGGACCTAAGTCTGAACTTAGCCTAGAGAATAAAATTTTGTTATACAAGTGTTTATTGAAACCAGTATGGACCTATGGTCTTCAGTTATGGGGTACGGTAAGTAATTCAAACGTAGAAATATTACAGAGATATCAGTCTAAAACTTTAAGATTCTTAGTTAATGCTCCGTGGTATATGACAAACAAACAAATTCATAGGGATCTTGAATGTCCTTTTATAAAAGACGAAATAAACAGGTTTAGTTCTAGATATATTGAACAACTTAGTAACCACAGAAATGTGCTAGCCATTTCACTGTTGGATGAGACTGAGGAAACTACAAGACTAAAACGGTTTCACGTTTTAGATTTGCCATACAGATAATAATAATAACAAAAATTGTAATAATGTAAATATTGTTCATTTATATTTTTTTCTTTCTTAACAAATATATTAAGCCATGTAAATATACATAGATAATAAAACATAAAAAAAAATATATGTGAAAACATATACTTTTTAGGATAAGTTTATTAAGCTTGCTGAAGCTCAATAACGTATGTTAATTGGTTTTAGATTATCAAATTTACTAAATATTGTAAAATAGATTGTAAATATAAATATTGAATAAAAAAAAAAAAAAATTTTGTAACACTCGATTTGTATGCCCTTTTGAATTTTAACGTTAGTTTTCCATATTATTTCATATCGTTTATTCATTAAATTTTCAACTATGCGATTAAAAAATAACTTTTAATTGATTTATAACAGTTAAACAATTTTAATACACTTTTTCTTCTTGTATTTTTCTAGTTTTAGGCATTTAACTTTTATTTATTTTTTTGTTACAATCTTTTATGTATGTGTGTATGTATTTTGACAGCTCATATCATAATATTGTTGTGTAGAGATATATGATAACAACTCTATTTAGATATCAGATATAATACTGACATTAACAGTAATGTGTGGTCCACACGTAATATAATTCTCTCTGCGATTGAATTTGAAGTTTGCTGACAGAAAAATATTCAAGTTAATATCTAGTGTGGACACTATGTTAAATGCAAATAATAAGACTGAATATTAGACAGTATTAATTGTATATTTTATTAAAACGATATTCTGATAAATAAGTATCTTATAAAAAGTTTCCAATTTGAGCTTTAAGTTCATCCCAAGCACTGCCTTTGTATTAATTGGCATATTGGATCTCTAACTAAATTTCCATTTGAAACTTTGGCGTGTCCTAAAAATTCATAATTTTCCTCTGGTATCATATTAGCATTGATGTCAATGGATTCTTCATTGGCAATATTGTGTAATAAACAACAAGCTCTAACAAATTGGCAAATTTTTCATTCCCCTTAACTTGCGAAATCGTCGCTTCAAAATTCCGAAAGTGTGTTCAATGGCAACACGACCTGAGCTCAATTTTATCTTGAAAAGTTTCTGAGGCCTGGTCAAATGGCCATTATCTTTATATGGCGTAATTAATTATTTATTGCATGGATATGCCGAATCACCCAATAAATAGCACTCTGAAAATACATATTTAGTTGTAAAATAGTTAAAATCACATAATAATGTACATATCGCCAACTTAAATGTAAACGGACGTAACTATGCAAAAATGTTAAACCGATTTTTTTTATGATAATGGTTCTTTTTATCAAGGTACGTGTTTATGTCCGTGGCGATATGTACATACATAATTAACACACGCACATAAATATTACCTCCACAATATGAAGGCAATTTTTCGTAAATGGGTGAGGATATCCTATAAACACGTTTAAAAACTTTTTTTTCTCGTCGCAGATACCTTGCAAGAAAATTACAGTGTTTCCTTTTCTGTCAATGTATTCATCTTTTGATTTGGAAGGTATATCAATAAGGATATGTGTTCCATCAATGCAACCGAGTATTATTACTTTATAATATAGTAACATTTGAATTGAATAATTACCTATAGTCTTGGGAAATAAACATTTGCTTTCAAAATACTTGCTGGATTTTATTTTTTGTGCTTCATTTGGCCACTTAATAGTTTCCTTACTTATTGAACTGATGAATAAAGTAACTCGGTTTATTATAACGCATATGGTTGACCGGGATAAATTAAAACGATCGGACATATCGCTAAAGCTTCAGGCTTCGTGGCAAGCAAACCATAAAAATACCAACATATGCAAGCTTTTATCCGGGAGAAGAGTTTTATAAATATCCGAATCAAGAAATTGTTTGCTTAAATTTTCATATAATGCTCTTGATGTTCTAAAATGTGTCCGAAACTCCACATCTGTATAGTCCGGTACCATCTTATAGAAGTAATGTTTTATTGAATTGCGTGGTATTCTTTCATTTTTTAATAGTATGTCATAAGGGCATATTTCATCGTTATTTCTTAACATTTTTAGGATAATTATTTCCTGGTCATCTTCGCTTTCAGATGACGACTCAACCAAGAAAGTAATTGTATCGAACATAACAGAACCCATCTTTATTTCTTGCACACTTGCAGCTAAAATTAAAAATTTTAACACTGTAATATATTTACAAATCAATCCTTAAATTTACTTAAAGGCGTCATTACGCTGTTCCAAACTTTTACTGGTGGAAGCTTCATCTCTTGTAACAATGTTACTCATTTTACATTTGATTTACTTTTCAAAAACACAGATATTAGAAAACTGATAAATAGTTACTATAATAATTGTAACTGACTACTTTAATTTGTTTCAGGTTGAAAATAATTATTTTTAGTTTTAGCCGCACTTTTAATTCAGCTTTTGTTCTTTTAAATGTTTTTAATTCTAAATGTATGCTTTTTGTTTGTTTATTTTTGTTCGTTTACTTAATTTAATCATATGTTTTTGTTTTCTACTGGATTTTACTGGCAAAAATTTGTTCAGTAAAAATTTTCAGGCTTTTTGCTGACAACTGCAACTTTACTATCTTAGTGTATGCTCTGTTTTGCAAATTTATGTGTACGCGAACGCATTTCAGTAAAATCCAGTACAAATTTGTGAAAATTTTGGGGTAAACGAATACACCTAATGTAGTTTGTGTTTGGATTTTATTTACCTATAATTAATAACTTAAATTAGTTTTTGTTCGTATAAAAACATTTATATTTATGATTGTAACCTTTGATAATTAATGAAATTGTGATAAATCCACATTCTATCGATACCCAATAAAGATGTGTAGAGCGGCTTGAGTCATTGGACATGCCTTCTTATAATGAGGTAGTATCCCATTTGCTAACTACCCATGATACGTACTCACTATGATCCGAACCATAGCGGCTTAAGAAGTATTTTTATTACTAATTAAAAAATTTTTTTACGAACGGTTACCTACCCTAACCGACCGAGAGGGCTCATCTCCATGACGTAGGGATACATACACACTATGGACCGAACCATAGCGGGTTAAGATGTATTTTTAGTACTAATAGTATGCCCGCTGCATTGTTAGAGTGGGGACGACAGTGTTTTGCCTTTAAGTTTAAAATGTAATTGATTTTGGATAAGAATTTAATCTTTTAAGGAAAATAAAACACAATGTATTAGTGTTGGTATCCAAACATTTAGGTAGGTATGGCCTGGCATTATCCCCATTTCAAATTTGGGGACTACGAATGAAAATATTTCTTTCTTAACCCTCAAATCAAAATGAGAGCTATGTCTTACATAGTTATAAGATCGTTTTTCAAAAGAATATTGTGTGAATATTACAGTATTTTATTTGTATGTTTATTATTTTTCTATTCTGTGGTATGTCCAAAGCCGGCTTCGCTGAGTAAAACATTTATGGAAGGCTGTAAAATAAAAAATTAATACTTTATTCCGTTGTCCAATAAAAATTACATTTTAAACTTTAAGGCAAAGCAAGGTGTTATCTATGATAGCAACCCAGTGGGCTTGTCCGTTACCATAACTTATGTGCTCATTGGTATATGGTCTTACTGAAAATATAATTTCTAAAATCTATAACTATATAAGAGTGGCGTGACTGAGATACTGAGTGACTGAGTGACTGAGATACTGAGTGACTGAGGGCTGAGTGACTCAACATCGCGGAGCCAAGACCTCTGGACCTAGGAACTTGAAATTTGGTACATATGTTCCTCCTCCGACTTAGACCTCCACTAAAAAGCGATTTTTTGATATTCCAACGGACAAGGCCAAAAAGTGGAAAAACTCCTCCTTTTTCGGAAAATATTGTCCATTTTTTCTAGCCAAGACCTCTGGACCTAGAAACTTGAAATTTGGTACATATGTTCATCCTCCGACTTAGACCTCCACTAAGAAGCGATTTTTGGATATTCCTACGGAGAAGGCCAAAAAGTGGAAAACTCTTCCTTTTTCGGAAAATAGTGTCCATTTTTCCAAAAAACAGTACCTTTTTCCAAAAAAAAAAGTACCGAAAACGAAGTCCCAAAAAAAGTACCTTCTTCAAATAAAAGTACCGAAAAGCATTGGAAAAAAGTACATTTTCCAAGAGAAAAAGTACCGAAAACGTTCATTTTTAAAAAAAAGTACCAAAAAATTTTTATTTTTACCAAAAAAAAGTACCAAAACTATTGACAAAAAAGTACCAAAATGATTAAATTTTCTAAAAAAGTACCAATTTCAAAACTGAAAAAAATCCCTTTCGCAAAAAAAGTACCAAAAAATTTACCTTTTTCGGAAAAAAGTACCAAAAAAAAAGTACATTTTCCAAGAGAAAAAGTACCGAAAATATTCATTAAAAAAAATTTTTTTTTTTACCAAAAAAAAAGGTACCAAAACTATTGGCAAAAAAGTACCAAAAAAATTAAATATTTTAAAAAAGTACTAATTTCTAAAATGTCCCTTTCCAAAAAAAAAGTACCGAAGTTTTCAAAAAAAAAATAATTACCGAAAAAAGTCCCTTATCCAAAATAAAAGTACTATTGTCAAAAAAAGTACCAAAAAAAATTTGTTTTTCTAAAAAAGTACCAATTTCAAAATAGTACTTTTTCCCTAAATAAGTTCCTTTTTCCAAAAAATGTACCTTGTTCAAAAAAAGAACATTTTCCAAAAGAAAAAGTACCGACAATATATTGTATATTTAGTAGTCTTTACGGATAAAATATTGTGAGTGTACGTGTACTAGCATCAATAAATTTCCCAAAAAAAGTAAATTCTTCAAAAAAAAGTACCGAAAAGCATTGGAAAAAAGTACATTTTCCAAGAGAAATGTACCGAAAACGTTAATTTTCAAAAAAAAAGTACCAAAAAATTTTTATTTTTACCAAAAAAAAGTACCAAAACTATTGAAAATAAAGTACCAAAAAAAATTAAATTTTCTAAAAAGTACCAATTTCAAAAATATCCCTTTCCAAAAAAAAATCTACTGAAATTTTCAAAGAAAATAATTACCGAAAAAAGTCCCTTTCCCAAAAAAAGTACCAAAAAATGTACCCTTTTCAGCAAAAAGTACCAAAAAATAAGTACATTTTCCAAGAGAAAAATTACCGAAAAAGTTCATTTTCAAAAAATTTTTCTTTTTACCAAAAATAGTACTAAAACTATTGGCAAAAAAGTACATAAAAAATTAAATATTCTAAAAAAGTACTAATTTCAAAAATGTCCCTTTCCAAAAAAAAGTACCCAAATTTTCAAAAAAAAATAATTACCGAAAAAAGTCCCTTATCCAAAATAAAAGTACCAAAAAAATTTAATTTTATAAAAATGTATCAATTTCAAAAATGCCCCTTTCCAAAAATAAAGTACCGAAATTTTCAAAAAAAAATAATTACCGAAAAAAGCCAATTCAAAAAAAAGTACCACAAAATTTACCCTTTTCAGAAAAAAGTACAAAAAATTATTATCAAAAAAAGTACCAAAGAAAATTTTTTTTTCTAAACAAATACCAATTTTAAAATAGTACTTTTTCCCTAAATAAGTTCCGTTTTTCAAAAAAAAAGTACCTTCTTCAAAAAAAGCACATTTTCCAAGAGAAAAAGTACCGAAAACGTTAATTTTCAAAAAAAAAGTACCACAACTATTGGCAAAAAAAGTACCAAAAAAATTACATTAAAAAAAATACCAATTTCAAAAATGTCCCTTTATAAAAAAAAAAGTACCAAAAAGTACCGAAAAAGTTAATTTTCAAAAAAAGTGTCAACATATTTTCCTTTTTACCAAAAAAATTACCAAAACCATTGGCAAAAAAGTACCAAAAAAATTAAATTTATTTATAAAAAAGTACAATTTTCAAAAATGCCCCTTTCCAAAAAAAAGTACCGAAATTTTCAAATAAAATAATTGCCGAAAAATACCCTCTTCCAAAAAAAGGACCAAAAATGTACCCTTTTCAGAAAACAGTACCAAAAACCGTCGTAAAAGCAAGTTTTATCTAAAAACGTGCCAATTTCAAAATAGTACTTTTCCCCTAAATAAGTACCTTTTTCCAAAAAATATGTACCTTTTCCAAAATAAGTAACGAAAAAGTTCCCTTTTAAAAAAAACACACTACCCAAAAATTTATCTTTTTACCAAAAACAAAATGTACAAAAAAATTTATTTTTCTACAAAGTACCAATTTCCAAAATAAAGTACCAAAAAAGTACTTTTTCCAAAAAAATACCGAAAAAGTACCTTTTTTAAAAAAAAAACTAAAAACAAAATTTAATTTTCAAAATGAGTATCAATTTCAAAAAGTGCTTCTTCCAAAAAAACACCTTTTCCAAAAAAGATACAATTTCCAAACAAAAAAGAAAATAAATAAATTTTTCTAAAAAAATAGCAATTTCAAAACGTACTTTTTCCACAAATAATACTGAAAACAGTAATTTTTCCGCAAAAAATACTTTTTCCTAAAAAAAATTTCCATTTCCCACCTAAAGTATCTTCCACAAAAAAAAACAATGTGTCTTCCAAAAAAAGTACCAAAAAAATTTTGTTTTTCTTAAAAAAGTACCAATTTCAAAACAGTACTTTTTCAAAAAAAAAGTACATTTTCCAAAAAAAACTTCCATTTTTCAAAAAAAAAAAAAACAATTAGCGAAATATTTTTAGCTTTTTCAAAGAAAAGTACCAAAAAAAAATTTACTTTTTCTTAAAAAGTACCATCTTCAAAAATATACATAAAAAATACATTTTTTCAAAAATTAAATTACAGTTTGAAAAAAATACTTTTTCCAAAAAAATTTATAATTTTTGAAGTGCTTTTTTCCAATTTTTTTTGTATCTAAAATTAAAAAAACACTAAATGAAAAAAATTCCCGGTTCAACGAATGTCAAACTTTTCACACTGAAATCGAACGAAAATAAAAAATATAAATAATAATTGCATAGTTTTGTTGTTTAACGAATATCTCGATTTAACGAACAACCTTGACGTCCTGTAATTCGTTTAATTCTACAAAATTTTCTACAAATATAATTTTGTTATAATTACGTTCTAATTTTCTACACTTTTTCCCGTTTAAAACTTTATTTAAGTGGTTTTTTTACACTTATCGTGTTAAAATCTTAGACTACAAATAGAGGTTTAAATATTTCGTGTATATTTTTTTTTCATATTAATGTATATAAATAATCTATATATAAGAAGTGGTTCGAGTGACTGAATCAACATCGCCCAGCCTAGACCCCTGGACCTGGGAACTAGGAATTTACAAGGGATTTTCCAATATTCCAACGGAGAGTGCGAAAAAGTGGAAAAAGTCTTCCGTTTTTGCAAAATAAGTAACGGCATTTTTAAAAAAAGTAACCGTTACTTTTTTAACAAATAAAAGTAACGGTTTTTTTAAAGTAACGGTTTAATCAAAAACTAACGGTTTTTGTTTTTTAAGTTACGACATTTTTCAAAAAAATAACGTTTTTAAAAAAGTAGCTGTTGTTTTAAAAAAAAAGACGGGTTTTCAAAAAAAGAACGGATTTTTTAAAAAAAAGAAACGTTTTTTTTCAAAAAAGGAACGTTTTTTTTTTTAAAGTAGTTTTTTTCAAAAAGTAACGGTTTTTTATAAGTAATGGTACTTTTCGAAAGAATAACGGGTTTAAAACAAAGTTTTTTTTTCACAAATGGAACATTTTTTTTTTTTTTAAGTAACAGTAGTTTTCATCTATCTATCTATTTATATAAAAGAGTAGTGTGAGATACTGACTTAACATCGCCCAGCCTAGCACCTGATCCTAGAAACTTTAAATTTTGCATATAGGTTCCTCCAGGGAAGGTGACCTCCACTAAGACACGATTTTTTGATATTCCATAGGAGATGGGCAAAAAGTGAGAAAAGCCCTCATTTTTTCCTGACCAGATCAACATTGCCCAGCCTTGACCACTGGGCCAAATAACCGAAAATTTGGTATACAGTTTCCTCCTGGAAAGACGTAATTTTTTGATATTCCAACGGAGATGGCCAAAAAGTATTCCGAAAAAAATTATCTTATTCCAAAAGAATATCTTTTTCCAAACAAAGTACTTTTTCCTCAAAATAAGTACTTTTTTCCTCAAAAAAAAAATACTTTTTTAAAAACGATTGCTTTTACCAAAAAGAACTTTTCACGGAAAAAGTGCTTTCACCAGAAAAAAAGACTTTTTCAAAAAAAGTACTTTTTTCAAAATAAAAAATACCTTTACAAAAAAAAGTACTTTTTCAAAAATAGATACGTATTTTTCCGAAAAAAGTCCTTTTTTAAAAAAAGTACCTTTTTCAAAAAAAAGTATTATTTATAAAGAAAGTATCTTTTTCAAAACAAAAGATATTATTTAAAAAAAAGAAATTTTTCCAAAAAAACGAATTTTCCATAAAAAACACATTTTTCCAACCAAAAAAATAATGCTTTTTCCAAAAAAAACTACATATTATTATTGCAAAAAGTAATTTTTCAAAAAGGTCAAAATCAAAGTACTTTTTCCAAAAAATACTTATTTTTTCTTTTTTAAACAAGTACGTATTCCACAAAACTAATTTTATTAAAAAAAAGTCCAACACTGAGCGCAAATGATAACAAATTTTCAAAGAATCTAAAAAACTGAAAGTTTGTAAAAATTTAAAGTTTTATGTTATATCAATTTTCAAAAAAGTACTTACTAATTAAAAATCGCCCAAATGTAGACCTCCACTAAAACAGGATCTTTAATATAGTACTGGAAGATCATTGGCTAAAAAGTAGAAATATAGGTTTTCAGTGATGTGGGCTAACACACTGAAAATGCACTTATTGAATTTTAGACTGGAAACGTGGTATTACCGGGATTTAAAATGTTTAGAAGTGCTCATCTTAATCAAAATGTTAACTAAATCTGAAACTTAAAACGAAAGTTGTTTCCAAAATGGGCAGATCAGTAAAAATTTGGTTTTTGAAAAATTTTATAAGAACGGGGAAACTCGATTACTTGATCGTCGAAACATTAAATTTTATATGTAGTTATAAAAACATGCGCACTGAGAAGGACTAATTAGGAATTCGGAGATGAAGAGGATAGAATGTTTTTAGAAAAAGTCTGTCTTAAATCCTGTTCCTTCGAACTTGAATTTAAGTTCTTTCTTGCAATGAGTAGATGAAATGTTAAAAAAATTCACAGAATTAATTAAATGACATTAAGACATCGAAAAAGTTTTTGCATAATTTGATAGCATTTTTTCACAAACATATTATATTTAAATTTCAATACTCCAGGTAGTTCCAAAATTTTCTTGAAGGAATTTTAGTCCAAATTGGAAATAAAAAATACAAAAACTATACTTTTCGAAAAAACACGTTAAGGACAATTTTATTCAAACTTAAAACCACATAAAACGTCACTGAAGTTTTTGAGTTCAAAACCCAACACTCAAAATAATATATCTGTTTGCTCAACAGAAAAATTTATTACAAAATGTATTTCGGTTTTTTTGGCTCAGAACCAGTACTTCTACAGTTTTATTTCTATTCTTACAAAGTATTTTATTCGAATTCTTCAAATTTAACCGGTTAACTGGTTTAGACGCATATTTACACACAATTCTTATTAAAGCCAAAAACAAAGCTACATTGATGTGAAATATAATAATAAAACTTGGTATTTCATTTGACTCATTACATTTTATTTTTGGACTCTTTCTTCAAAAGGGAAGCTTTACCAGCCTTGGTCCATATATATTAAGAACATTTGTGGATACTCCAAAGAAACGAAAATTTTGTCCGTTTTATAAAATAGAATATTTTTCGAAAAAATTCCGAGGCTCCTGGTCCCAACCAAGGTCCAATTTTCTATAGGGATGTCATTATCACGGGCGTAGGGTGAAGGTAGGAGTAATAAAAATTTTCATCGACTTTCCTTTAACTTTGTCAATTTTCAAGCTATGGGTCATATTCTAAAATCAGATAAGGAGCAAATGGCGCAGTCTTGAAAACTTCGGATTAGCTGATGACGCCATTTACTAGGTATTATCATATTTTAACAATAAATTTTAAATTAAATTTAACAAATAAGTTCTAAAAAAATTGTTTTGAAAAATAACACTCAAAAATGGTTAAAAAACTGGGAATTTTTACTGTTTTGTTAAATAAATGTAACTTAAATCTATGCTTAAGTCAGTTTTTAAATAAAAAAATTGGTTCAAAAATAGTCAACTCGATTTAAAACCCATTAAATAGATTTTGTATGTTTATTGTTTTGGAAATACATGGAATTTCGTTCTGAAATTTTAGTATAACAGATTTTGTGAAAAAGTTTTCTTAAAGGCTCATAATGAGGATGTCCTCTTAAAATTGAAAAGTGGAAAATTTTAAAAACAAATTTAGGATCGGGAGATAAAAATCGTCTGGTACCATATTTGGTTTACTGGTTCCAAATTTCGTGCTTTTGTGTTCATTGGTTGTCCAGGACCAACTATTATTTTACAGATTCCCAATTTCGTGCTTTTGTGTTCATTTGTTTAAAACAGTAAATAATTTAGCCGCAGTTGAAACCTACAAGTTTTAAGTGAATATGTAAATTACTTTAAGAGTTTTAAAGAGTACCACCTTTACTGTTTTTTATACCCATAACTTCCGAATATCCAAAATCTTCTATAACTTAAAAATCCTAGACGACGTTAACGGTAATTTTTAATATCGGAATACTTTAAAATTTCATCTTTTAATAATTAAACATTAAAATTGTTTGCCTTATTCCAAGTTCCTAGCTCCAGTGTTTTGAACTTTGTGATTCATGACCATTTATCCCCTATGAGCCATGTCTTACCATGGTTTTATGATTAATTCCAAAAAGTTTTTCTTTAGTGAATAACCTGAAGGGGTTTGGACATAAGGAGACTTTTCCCCATAAACATTTCCAAATATCCCTTCTAAGTGGATGTTTATGGGAGGCGATGAACCTACACTTACAATATTATGTAGGTAAATACCACTGCAAATGTAGTTAAAAACGAATGAAATTTCACTTAAAGAAAGGACGACTTACATTTCATTAAATTCAACTAACATTGTCATTTGTTTTTTAATGTTCAAAAAATTACTAACAATTGCAGTAAAAATGAACCACATGTAAGTAAAAAATAAACAAACATTTATTTTCTTTATTTTTTTAAATGGCAAAAAACAACTGTAAAAAATTAATGTAAAATCATAAAACAGTCATTTGATGTGGTTTGTTTTTCTAAATGAACTACAAGGTTAGTAGTTAGTTTAACTTTTTTTAACTTTAACGTATTTTTGCGTTAAAGTTAAAAACGTAATTTTGATAGGACAATACAATAAAGTATTACCTATTTTATTTTACAGATTTGCAGAAATGTTTTACTCAGCGAAGCCTGCTTCGGACATACCACAGTGTAAAAAATCCCTAAGTCCGGCCGCAGGCCGGCTACGCAGAAACACTTTCATATTCACACAATGTTCTTTTGAAAAATTTGTCTATGAAGAATATGTCTATTTTTTACTGGTGATTATTAGCATAATCATTCTAGGCATAGTTCCCCTGTTGGTTTGGGGGTTATGATAGAAACATTTCAATTCATAGTCCCCAAATCGGAAATTGGGATAATGTCATGTCATTCCTGGCTAAAAATGTAGATCTTCAAATGATTAACTTCTTATAAAAATCGTCCAGGACTAAATATTTTTTTTTTACAAATTTTGTGCTTTTGTGCTCATTAGTCAAAAAGAGTATATAATTTTGCAGCACTTGGAATCTAAAAATTTCAGTTTTTTAATATATATAAATGTATTTAAAAGTTATGAATTAGTACCAACTTTTACTCCTTTTTATACAGTTAACTTCTGAATATCCAAAATATTTTATAATTAAATTTTTATTTTTACTAGACTAGCTTAAATGTCTGATATATCGTTACCAATAGTCTTTAATTTCGGAATACATTAAAAAGAAAATGGTTTCCTGTTTTAATTATTTTGTTTAACCGTTTCGAGAAGATGTTTTAAATATTAAGCATAAAGCCATTGTACATGTCATTAAGAGGACACTTTTCCATTTTCTTTATGACAAGTTTTGAATAAAAACGCAAAAAATATATCTTAAGTGAATTACGATATTATGGTTTGGTTATGACGTTAAGGTTAAGGAGAGATTGTCCGTTTTTGCCCCTCTCTTGGTTGATGTCTACGCTTAAGGAAGTACCTACATGTCAAATCTCAAGTTCCTACCTCCTACGATTGGAGCCGGGCTATTATATTAAGTTTGTCAAAAAATTAAAAAAGAAAATACTGTGTGTGTTTAGAGTGTTTTCGTGACACAAAAAATTAAAGAAACTGGTATTTTTTCAAATTATATAAATTAAAAAATTGATCCGGTGACAAATTAACATGTTTTGCTGACATATTAAACTTTTGTCAAAAATTCGTAAATTTTTTGGAAGCAAAAATCGTCCAATAGTCATTTAGTTATTTTGGGTATTAAATATCGTCAAAATGACTATAAATCGTCAAACCTGACAACACTGCATGTGATTGCTTCTAATGCAGGAGTGCCCAAAAGTTCCTTATGGAAGAGCAAACACCAATACATTTAAAGAAAAACTAATTTTTATTCAATAATTTCAATGTTTACCAGCAAAGCATACGAAAGTGTTGTTGCTTTGCGCTTGCGTGGATACAGTGAAGAACGACAAAAAAACTAATAAGACAAAGTTGTTTGTGTATTTCGTATTGCTAGTGCTGAGCGCTCTATATGTGTATTAAAACACACAGCCTATAGCTAAGTGTTTTTACAAAAAACAAATGAGCACCAAGCGTATAGGCCTTGGGCACCCCTGTTCTAATGCTTACATACATACATACCAGTTATAAAAATCTTCATACATACATACAGGGTGACTGATGTATATTGCTACAATAAGAAATTCAAATAACTTTTTTTCAATACATATAAATATTTCTTTGTTTTTACATTTGAAACGCCATACATTTTTATTAAGTATTTTTAATGGCTTTTAAGAAACAATTTAATTAAAATGACTAACACGCCTAATGACATCAAATGCAAGCGAAATTCCGTGCAAATTACAGAGAAAATTCTAAGCTAAGGGGCAAGTCTACTGCGTTCAATTGCTTGTTATTTGATTTTTTTTAAAGGAGAGAAATGAAAATCCTTAAGCTGAACTGTCCGTATTGACTGTCTGGTGATACATATATGAGCAAAAATATTCCATGTCGAAACTCTAGAATTGACTTGTATTGCGGCAACTATGATTGTCCCACGATTGACAAAATAATTTACGAGCCCAATCTGCTCGGAGGAGTGCCGCCTAATGTGCCCGTTAAGTTTGTTTATGCGGAACAATCATAATGTTAGTTTCATTACCCCATTCATTTTCCTTAAATTGAAAGACAAATCAATGAAACCAACAAAAAAAATTGAACCGATTAATAACTCAGAAGAAAAGTTATTACTTTTTTTTTTGTAGTGGCATTTATCAGCCACCCTGTATTACAAAACAAAAAAAAAACAACAATAATATTTCGTGGGTTTTTCCCAGGTTTTTTTTTTAAAGAATTACAAACATTTTAAAAGTGTGTATACCCTCCGCACTATGGGATGGAGAATTATTTTTACAGACACGCTTGCGGAGACATACATAATGAAATAATTATTAAATACCTATTTACATTACGACACACATGTTTATACTATACATCACATAAATCAAACAAAAAGTGTAATAAAATTAAGTTTTAAAAAAAAAAGGTACTTTTTGTACTTTGTTTTAAGAGCTTATTTTCTTCTCCTCCAGATCTACTGCTCTTAAGTTTAATCTTTATACTTAATTTTTGAGCCCTTGGTAGTTATATTTTTCAATTTCTTTATCGTGAACTTCAATTTCTCTATTGTGCTTTTCAACTAATCTATTGTGGCGTTTTCTTTCTTGCCTATCCTTTTTAACTTAATCCACCTTTTGTTTTTTGAGACCAATTACAATATTAAACTTTTCGTTGAGACTATCCAGTTTATCATTTACTCTTTTTAACTCCATTCCCAATACCTCTTTGTCATGCGAAATTTTGCTCAGTTCTGAACTTATATCCTTTAAATGATCAGTCTCTTTCTCCATCAAAGAATTTAAACTAACATCAAATCTTCTTTTCTTTGCAACTGGTGTGTCAGGTGATCGTTGAGGGGATCGCTCAAGCGATACTCGGGGTGATGTCGGGGCTGATGAGGATCCTGAGGATGAGCCTGATGAGGAGCCTGGTGAAGGTGGTGAGTTCTTTCCTACTTCAACATTTTCTTTATTTTTTGCTGATACCCCGCAGCTTTTTGTATTATCAATACCATTGACAGCTCTATACAAACCGCATATAATTGCTATTTCCTCTTCAACTCGAGTCAAAACAAATTTGTTGAATTTACCACCACCTGTAATTCTGACTTCCGATTTATTGTGGGAAAGTTTTTTTCTTATATTTGCCTTCCAGTCTATCCAAGTCTAAAAAAAAAACAAATGTTAATTTGCTTTGCAATACGTAAACAAGGCGAAGTTACACTTTTCCATTCTCCCTTTTCCTTTTTAGGTGGACCTGCTGAATTAAGTTTACGTTCAAGTTTTGACCACAATTCATCCTGGACAACCTTATCGCCCTTTGCTAAAACCGCGAGCAATCTCATGGTGTTCTCTCATAAAGTCAACTATTTCAGCTTCCTGCTTAGCGTTTCTATGTTTACCCCTGTACAAATTAACATTTATTAACGTGAAGCTTAGGTTTTTTGGTAAATTGCTACTCACATATTTATATTACTTAAAATAACCAGTTATAATTATTTAGTTTTGTTTTAGAAACTTTCAAACACTTGTCGGCGTCCTTTTATCTTTTTTTTTTGCTAGTACACAACACAGAGATGATGAATTCATCTGCTTTTTTGTAATAGATTTACAAGGGTTTTTCTATCGGACATTTAAAATTTCCGTTTTGTTTTTTAAAACGAATTTTGCCAAAAGATTTAGCTTAAAATAGAATTAATTCTATTATGACGAAGTTTTAGTCAGCAGTCTAGCGGATTTTTGCTATTCATACAAAATGTATGGGGAAACAATTTCGTTATTAGTTTTATCTCTTATTGGGAGTGTTCTCATAAACAAAAACTTGTAAATAAAGTAGTAAAGTGGTCATAAGAGTACCATGGTACTTTTCAAATACTACAACCAAAAGTACTATAGTACCAACTTTATCATCCCTGACACGACATGCAAATGTTTTTTAAAAACATGTCATTAAAATCTAGGGCTGCCATATTAAATTATTGCAATAATTTTGCAACTAAATCAATAGTTTTTATGTGTTTATTTTTAACAAAACAATTAAAATCATATTTGCTATTTATTTGTATATACATTCTAATTGTTAATTTGTTGTTATTAAATAAAAAAAAATGCATAAAAAACTTGTGAACTTCGGTAACTCTGGATTTTTCGAACATCATTATAAAAGAAAAAGAAGGCTTTAAGTAAATTTGCGATTTGCAAAAAAAAGTGTAATTTTCAAGAAATATTTTTTTAAGACAGCTTTTTAATAAAAGTTAATAATAAATTATTTAAGTGCATGATAAAAAAATTAATTTACATTGTTCATGCTCAGTTCAAAGTGTTTTTGTAATTGTTAGACTAAAATTTTGTTTTAAAAAATGCATTTTATTTCATTGCCACAGATTTATGTAAAAATACATGAAATATTAAGAGATTTTTAAAAGTCTTCTTTTAAATTGAAGAAGCTATTAAAAGATTGCTTTTTGACTTAAACTAAATAATAAACATTTCAAATGTTTAATACTAAGTGTTGTTTTTATTATTTAACAAACCTTTCTAAGAAAAAATCCACATTCTATTTACTTTCGACAAGGTACTGCTCGATTTAAAACGAGCAAAAAAATTTAGATATCGGAATCTGGCACACATAATCTTGTAAACTCGTTTTACTTATGCGGTTTCGTTTTCTGGCACATACACGCTTCTTCTGGAAAAGGTTTTTTTTTTGGAAGAAGTATTTTACTTTTTTAGAAAATTAAATTTTTTTGGTACATTTTTTTTGGAAGATACATTTTTGGGAAATGTGATTTTTTAGAAAAAGTGCATTTTTAAAATTGAAAAAAAAAATTTTTTCTGACTTTGGAAAAAGTACTTTTTTTTGAAATTGATAGTTTTTGAAAAAAATTAAATTTTTTTGGGACTTTGTTTTGGAAGATTCTTTTTTTGGAAAAATTTAATTTGTTTTTTGAAAAAGGTACATTTTTGGTACTTTTTGGAAAAGAAACTTTCGGTACTTTTTTTGGAAAAGGTATTGTTTTAAAAAATTAAATTTTTTTGCCAATAGTTTTTGGTACTTTTTTTTGGTAGAAAGGTGCATTTTTCGGTACTTTTTTGAAAAAGAAACTATCGTTACTTTTTTTTTGAAAAGGTTCTTTTGTTGGAAGATACTTTTTTTTTGAAACGGTACTTTTCTTGTTTTTAGAATAAATTTTTTTGTACTTTTTTCCAATAGTTTTGGTACTTTTTTCTGAAAAGAACTTTTTCGGTAACTATTTTTTTTATTTTTTTTTTCGGTACTTTTTTTTCGAAAAAGGTACTTTTTCGTAAACATTGACACCATTTTCCGAAAAAGGAGGAGTTTTACGACTTTTTGGCCTTCTCCGTTGGAATATCCAAAATCGCTTCTTAGTGGTGGTCTAAGTCGGAAGGAGGAACATATGTACCAAATTTCAAGTTCCTAGGTCCAGAGGTATTTTCACTCAGCCCACTCTTATATAGATTAAAAATTTCTTCATCTGCAAATGCTAGATGAAGACATTTTTTTGTTTTTTATTTAAAAAAACAAATAATCTTGAACATGAATAATCTTGATCCCGTCATAATTTATGATAAAAGATTGAAAAATAAACTTCTTAATTTGTTTATATAAATAGAACACTTATGGTCTTCAAAGTTTAGTAACTGCATGATGATTGTTAACAAAAGACCCCAGCCAAGTGTTTGTTTACTAAGACGACAAGAATGGAGCAAAATTTATGATTAATAGGTTTTTTGTTAAAGCTCTGCCTATTCTGGAGGCTATAGCTTTTCTAAAACTTCGGGTAGTGATGAGATCTTTAGCCAAATCGAAATACCAGTGTGTCGTGATCCATACCGGTATCAATCTAGCTAATATATTTAATTCGCATAATTTTTGTAAATACACGGAGATTGAAAGCTCGTTATAAATAAATAAAAATTAACTTTTTATTTTAATTTTTTTAAAATTTAAAACTAAATGTTTTATTTTTTTCCATGGAAAAACGTTATTCTTAACACCGTATCCATTTAGAATACGGTGTTAAAAATTTACAATTTTCGAAAATAGAACCAGATGTGTTTTCTGCATTTAAAATTTTTTAATCTAATTGAAACTTTAAAAATAATTCTAAACTAAAAGTATTTATTATACATGTATAGTTATAATATTGTTCTAACCCCAAGTTCAAAAATCTAATATAATATGCCATATTAGATTGTATTTGTTACTTTTCAAAAAGTTTGATCATTTTCATTATAGACAATACAATTGTTTCGTTAGCATCACCCAAATCTTCAGTTATAAACTCTATGAGAATCTTTTTGTCTCCCTTTTTGTATTTTTATTACAAAAATTAAAACATTTTTAAAAGTATTTATGTGCACTCAGAAAACGGATTCGGTAGTAGCAACCGTATTTGTTGCCAATCGAATGCTTCGGTTGTTGCGATCGAATTATTCGATTGCGATAACAATCATTAGATTAAAATAACATAAATTCTAGCACAACAATTAAATTGCGATTGCCTTAACAGACATTCGGTGATAACTACCAAAAAAAATCGAACCATTCGATTGGCTACAAAACCGGTTGCTACTACCGAGACTGTTGTTTGTGTGCGGGAAACTAGTTTTAAATCTAAGATTAGTTCTAAAAGAAGTGCTAAGTGGGTTTTAGCAGAAACAAATATTCAGGACGAGAAATGAAAACATCAAAGGTTAGACAAATAACTGGCAAATTGAATATTTAACCAAAGTATATTTTAAGCTCATTTTTAAACTTGTTTCCGTTGTTTATGACTTGAATTCGAATAGGAAGAAGGTTCCAAAGACTAGTGGTGTAAATGAAAAATTGGCGTTGTCATAATAGGCTTTTAAATTTTTTCTGGATAATATTATTCCCACGATTTGATCTAGCAAATTGTATTCTGCTGTATAGGTAGACAGGTGGCATTGACGTGATTATTTTATGGAATAAAATAAGACTCCTAAATTTAAGAAGGTTTTCAAAACTCATCTTATTAATTTGATATGAAAAACTAGATATATATTCACGGCGCCCTTTGTTGAAGACATATCTTGCAATATTGTTGTAAGCAACTTTAAGTTTTCCAAAGTCCGCCACAGTTTGCATAAATTTCACAGCCATATAACAGAACGGGGATAAGATACGTTTTTGCTAATATCATACGTATATTAAATGGTTTTGAATATTTAACAATCCGTAGATTACGAAGCATTCCGAAAATCCTTCCCATTATTGAGTTTATGTGGTTGGACCAAGTTAATTTAGAATTGAATATTACTCCTAGATTTTTCGTTGAGTCTACGAGTTCAATAATATTGTTGTTTATAGAAAGATGAAGATCATTACATAAAGTTCTTTTACTTTTTGACAGAAAGATGCATTTAGATTTTGAAGGATTTATGCTTAAGCCATTGGTAACAGCCCAGTTGTGTATATTGGCTAAATCACAATTAATATTTTCTATGCATATATTTCATTAATAGAAGTACTGTTGTTGATTTGGACGTCGTCAGCATACATTTGCACCTTGCTGTGTTTCATTACGTCGGGTAAATCGTTTATATATAAACAAAATAAAAGAGGGCCTACACTCAAAAAAATAAGTTAGTACAAAAGTTAGTAAAACGTCTTGTAAATCAGGTATACTATTTTTTAGCAAACTTTTTAGCTAAAATCGTGTTTTCAGCTAAAATTTTTGTTATACTTATTCAGCACTTAACTGTTTTATACTAATGCTTTACTAATATACTAATGTTTTACTAATTCATTTTGCTAAAAAAATTGTGCTGATAAGCACATTAATAGTGTGTACGACAACCAGATTGAAAGATATACGCAGAATGAAGCAGATGTCGCGGCATGTCAAGATGTAGTAGAGAAGAGGAAAATGATACTAAAAAGTACAACTCTAATAAGACATATAAAAAAATCAACCATGGAAGACTTTTGTATCTGTTTTTCATACATAAAACAAAATTGAGGATTAAAACAACTTAAATTTTGCGTTGTCACCGGCTTGTGAAAATAATTGTCTATTAATAAAATAAAAGACAAAAGAAAATATTTAAATTTAATATGTATTTCTATAATAAATGTTAATAGATTAATAATCTAGTGTGGTCAAATTGCAAACAAACATATACAGACATGTAGACAGAGTAAATCGAAAGACAAAGACACACATCTTAGTATGGTTCCTTTTTGTTATTGCAAAAAAAAGGGTTGTTTTTTTTCGTTTCGTTTGTTTTTGTTTATTTTTTCGTTTCTATAATTATCTTCGGCAGTTGCGTCCTTTAAACGATAGCATCATTTAGACAACCATTGATGTATGTAAGTAATTGAAAGAAAATTTTTGTTATGTTATATATATTTATTTCTATATATTTTCAGATATTAAATTAATTCATGACGTCAAAGTGGGAAAATGAAAATTTTTATATTTCATAATTATTGTAAATTATTTTTAAAAGAATCACAAAAATATGTTTTATGATTTTCAGCAAATAAATTAACTAAATTGCAATTTTTTTACAATTTTTTTGCGTTTTTTTCAGACTACTAAAATTCAGCAAAAAATTTATTAATTTTTACCAACGTTTTTTTGTTTCTAATCTACTAAGTGTTAGCAAAACTTTTGCTGAATCTACTAATTTTGTTGCTAAAAATCAGCTCGCTGATTTTCAGCAAAAGATTTTCCTGACATTAGCAACTTTTTTGCAAGCATCCTCCTGACTAAAATTTTGCTGACTCAGCAAAATTTTTTGCTGACTTTACAAACTTTTTTTTTTGAGTGTCGAAAATAAAACATTTTTTTCAATTTTCTTCATTAGTATTGAATGATCTACAGTGCCGAAGGCTTTAGTATGGTCTAACAGAACTAAGAATGAAACCATGTTTCTATCAAGTTTAGCTCTTAATTCCTCAATCAAGTCCGTTAGCGCTGTTATGTAGCTTCTGCCCTTCACAAAACCAGATTGAAAATCGGATACGAGTTTATGTCGACTAAGGTAATCTTTAATCTGTCTACTCATGAGAAGTGTGTGTTTGTTTGTATATTTTCTTTTTTCTGTACTTCGTCCACACAAGCTGCGACATCAACATCTAGTCTTTTTACTTGTTCTCCATTCTATTTATGTGTTAATCAGCAGACTTTTGGTAGCAACGTAAATTAGTTAAGGAGCATGTTGAAACCCAGATCGACTTGATTGTTGGCTCCACAGAGAACGGTTTCTTTTCCTCTTTTCTTTTTTTTTTAATTTCGATTTCATTGCAGTTATAATTGAAATTACACTGCACACTGCAATTGCATTATCCTTTGATTCCATTTAACTATCACTTTTAAAAAAAAAATTATTTTAATAAAATTTTCGCACTGATCAGCTGTTGAAGAAAAAAAACAGAGACTGTGTCAGAAGCAAAAAACATGTACGTTTGTGACCAAATATTATAAACCTTATGTAAAACAGCAATTTTGACAGACATGCACAATTACATGTGACTTGAAAATTTGACATGTCAGATGACAAATACATGTCGTGTATATGCTCCTTTAAACATTAGTTCAAAATCAGTTTTTTGCTAAAAGCGTTTAACTAAAATTTTAGCTGAATACGCAACAAAATTGCTGAAATTTATTTTAATATTTTAAATAGACGTTTAATAAATTTGTTAACTAACTTTTTTTTCGCGTAGTTATCTTGTTTCACCACAAGAACAAATTTTATCCGTATTTGAACAAAGTTTTCAATCTAAATCTTAATAATTCATAATTCTTAAAATTACAAATATGGCAGTTAATTTAAACCACATTTAAACTAATAAAGTTTATTTACATAAGATATGCGAAAACTAGTAACATTTTACCAAGTTTTTACTTAATTATTGAATAATTTGCCTAGTTACTTGGCAAAGATTTTTTTGTGTGTATTAGTCTTATGGCGTTATTTTCTCATATTTATTTATAATCATAAAATAGGCTATAACTCGGAAACTAAGCAAAATAATCCGTACCTATTAAGTATTCAATGTTAACCACTTATATTACCGGTAATAAGTATGGACTTGCCTTTGGTCAGATCTGGAGAAAATATTTTAGCAGACATTTTCTGTTGATTTAGCTTAAGAATTCCATTGATTTAGCTAAATGCTTAGTTAATTGAACTACAACTGTCTACCAAAATTGAGGTATTCTAAAATTTAGCAGACTGTGATGGTCAAGTTCACTCAAAATTCTGCTGGCGCAAATTCAGGTACTATTTGCATTGTCGTAGCTGAATTTGCTACTATTTGAACGGATGTTTTTTCATGAGTATAGTGTTATGATGATGCACTTTTTCATAAATTTTTACTTGAACATTTCGGAATATATGTACAACAAATATATTTAAATGTTGTGTAAATAAATACCATTTGAAAGTATTAATAAAGCAAGTGTCATACGGGCTTTAGACTTTGAAAAAGCAGTTTGAAATCTTGGATTCAACACAATTACAAGTAGTTCAAATATAATAAAAATAAAAAAAAAATCAAGGAATACATTCTTTTGTTGGACATGAGGCAAACATACAGACAATAACTTTGAAGTTTTGTATAAAAATCAAAGAATGTATGGATAAGTTAAAAAAGCATTTCCGTTGTAAACGTTATTCATATGAATATTAGGGTATATTGAAAATAAATGAGAGCACACATAAAAAAGTCCGTTAAAAGGGTGGGTTCCAATTTAGTTGAACTATTTTTTGTTTCAGCTTTTAACGTTTAAATAAAAAATGACACCTTTGAATATGTTTGAAGGTAATTATTTATATATTTGCAATGATTCAAACCTAAACATAGATATATTTAAATTTTTTTAGATATTATGTTTGGACATGCAAAAATACATATAATATATGTACATATATGCATTTGCAGCCAACATATATATATTTTTAGCTGTTTACACTTTTTCAAAACATATATATGTTTACAGGCAACCATAATTATTTTTGCAAGCAAACATGTTTTATTGGACACATGGGGAACGGAAATGTTTTCCAAACAAACGTATATTTCCAGCAGGGCGCTTTTTTCAGCGTGTAACTAGTTTCTGTTAAAGTTAGGTAAATTAACTCTATGTATGTAAATTGGTACACACATATGTATGTTCAAAAATGGTTCATTACACATAATGGGTGTAAATTTACGCATAATATGCGTAATAAATTTTTTAACCAAAATCAACCATACCATCGAAACAAAAAGCACCCCAAACCATGAAGGATCCTACTCCGAAATTTGTTTTTTGAGAAATATCGTGGTTCCTTACGTAGGTTTCTCCAATAGCTGTTAAAACCATCTGGAATATCAAGATTTAACTTTTTCTTATAAAAAAAATCACCTTTAAAAGAAATTTGTGTTCAAACAGATCTACCAACAATAGCGATTATTGACATTCTTTTCTCTAGTTGGTTTGTAAATTCCTTTTTTTTTTGCTTTTTTTCGGCAGCCTGTTTTGTTGTTACCATAATCACTCAGATTAATTGCGAAATTTATTTTTGAATTAATTTCGCTAAAGCTTAAGCCACTTTTTAAATAGGCTGAAATTTGTTCTTTTTCAAATCACTTAGAAATAAACCACAAGTTATTGCATAAAAAACAAAAATAATTCTTTAATTTTTCATTATTTGCTATTCTTCTTTGTTTACCTTTATTTGCGATTCTTCTTTGTTTACCGTTATATGTAATTATAGTTATGAAACACTAACAAAATATTATTACTGACACTAATAGAAAACATATGATTTTCTATTGTGGATTTACTTGAATAAACGTCACTACATTGCTAGGTCTGTCAAAAAAACAGAGTAGTATTTGGAAGATGACAAAGCCAATTGTGACAATTTTTTGTTGTTGTTTTTGTTTTTTCTTTGATATTTTAAATTTTGAATCTCGCTCCTAGACGAGGACAAGAAATTCTCATTGAGTTTGTGATTTAACATAACAAATATCTCTAGAAATTCTAATAACAAAGTCCCCTAAAGATTTCCTTAGGCAGGAATGAAATCCGGATAGGGACACGCCTACATCAGATTGCTTTTCACAATTTGTTAAATAAGTTTTGGGACTTTAGCACATTTAATTACTATAAATGCAATTAATGTTTATCCCGATGAAAATAAATTTAAATAACAAATATGCAGGTGCTTGTGCAAATTTAAATGTAACTGACACTAATAGAAAACATATGATTTTCTATTGTGGATTTACTTGAATAAACGTCACTACATTGCTAGGTCTGTCAAAAAAACAGAGTAGTATTTGGAAGATGACAAAGCCAATTGTGACAATTTTTTGTTGTTGTTTTTGTTTTTTCTTTGATATTTTAAATTTTGAATCTCGCTCCTAGACGAGGACAAGAAATTCTCATTGAGTTTGTGATTTAACATAACAAATATCTCTAGAAATTCTAATAACAAAGTCCCCTGAAGATTTCCTTAGGCAGGAATGAAATCCGGATAGGGACACGCCTACATCAGATTGCTTTTCACAATTTGTTAAATAAGTTTTGGGGCTTTAGCACATTTAATTACTATAAATGTTATTACACAATTTTTCTCTTAAATCAATTAAGTAATCTCTTTTACACAATAAGAGATCAATTATGAAACTCTAAAAAACAGTTACAGTTTTAAAAAAATTTTTGTATTATTTAAAAAATAGCAAACATTATTTGTAATTGTAGTTATAAAGAGTATATGCAAATATAGAGACTACACTACCCACGCCTCTCAGCAACAAACTACCTAAATCTGCCTAACAAATGCAAACATTTGTTTTAAACTAAAAAATTATAGCAATATGTTGATACAACATTTTTGCTTAAAACACTCACTGTTATTTTGCTCATATTTTGGTATTTTCTATTCAAATTTTAAATAATTAAAACTTTTATTAAATTATTATTTAAAAACATAATAAAATAAATTTAAACTTTTAAATTTCTGCAAGAAGTTTTCAATTACTCTGTGAGAGTTTACTAACAAATAAAAAGAGAGCAGATTGAGCGACACCGAGTAGTATTTAAACCAACTGGTTTAACAGTGCTTGCAAACTCTTTAGCAAATACTCGTTGATTTAATTTTGTCAATTTCTCTGTCCAGTTTTAAAGTATAATTTTAAGATAATATTTATTAAATTAATAAAAATGCAATGAATAAAAGGTCGAAAAACATAATTTTTATTGTTTAATACAATTTATAACAAAATTGTGATTTATTATTATATATTTATTAAAAAATATTTATTTTCAAAACGTTTATATCGTATCCGAATTCAGGTTGAACTTCTACATTGTTGCATAGTTCGTTTTCCTTAAAAGTCAAATATTAAAGTGATTAATGTTTTTTGTTGAAGCGACTTAAACCATATATTTTTATTATATTGCATTTTTATATAAATCACCATAGAAAGGAAATCTAGTTTTTGCTTTATCTTTGTATATTTGTATATATCTATATGAATATTCTCATATTTCACCTTAACTCAATGGGAACAAGGTTCTCTTTCCCTTTAATTTTGTAAATACTTAAACTTGAATTAATTTTTAAACTAGACACTCCATTGATTTAAGGCTCAATTAGGCTTGCCTAATCATAAAACAAAAGATGGCTTTAATTTTTTTTAATAATTTTAAAAATAAACAATAAATACGTTAACTTCCGAGCCCTAATAATGACAAAAATATAAAAAAATCTATCTCTTTAATTTATTAACATATAATTATGATCTCGAACCTGACAATTCAAAATGAAAAAACTATTTGAGATTAATAAAATTAAAAAATAAGATTAATAAAATAAATTTAATAAAAAAAAAAAAAAAAATATTATAAGCGTAATAAAAACAATATAAAGAAAATTATGTACATAGTTACGTCGTTACTGACTTTTTTTTTAGTGTACAATTGATAAATATAAAATTTAATATTTATATTTTCTGAAATACAATTTATAATCTGAAAAGTAATTAATTATTTCTGATTTCCTATTCTTTAAAATTTCTTGGCATTTTGGAATGAAAGAAGCTCAAATTGTTTCAATGAAAACAAAATCTCATAATAGGTGAAGTGAAAAGTGACAGAAAATTAGACAAAAGTGGAAAACATAGTTTACATTTTTTTTTTTCAATTTAGAACGAGCTTTCAACCTCCGTTTATTTACAAAAATAAAGCAAATCAAACATATTAGCTAGGTTGATACAACTAGTATTTCGATCTGGCTAAAGATCTCATTAGAACCCAAAGTTTCGGAAAAGCTAGAGCCTCCATAATAGGCAGAACTTTAACAAAAAAAAAACCTATTAATCATTAATTTCGCTCTTTACTTTATTGTTTGGCATCAGCTACAGTAGAAAATACATCAGATGGAAAACCAAAAATCGATAAATACAGAATAATTTAAATATAAGAAGTAATAAATTAATATGTAATGAAGTAAGAACTTAAAACATACAAAGCAAATAAAAATAAATAATTTTAAGCAAAAACACAAATTTTATATACATATATTAAAATATAAATTAAAACTAAAAAAATTAAAAATAAAAAAAAAATGTATAGACAATAAAGGACAAACACAAGATTACAAATTGAAGAACAACACAAAAACAACAAACAATAGAAGAACAACACATAAACAACACATCGCTACATACACAATATTTGGCAACAAAGACCATACAAAAAGAAAAAAATCGTTTTATTTTCCCTAATAAATATCTGGAGGCAGTCGGAAGATTCTCAAACACAAAAGTATAATCCGACACATCGCTACAGATACAGTAGTTGCCAACAACGGAAATAAAATTTAAAGTTAAATCTCGCGTAATAATAACCGTTTTATTTTATGAATAGGATCGGACACGGAAAATTAGTTGTGAAACTCATTAAAATTTGTACATAGAAATCGAAATGAATTAAATTCCTCATAATTATATCTGCAAAACGACGTTTGTATAGGAACATAATTCCTTGTTACACGAACTGCCACATTAAAATATATGTTCCCAAGTGAGAACCGCGAATCAATTTCAGCATTAATTAGTTCAACCATAAACGTTACGAATAGCATTTATCTCCTCTTCCAAAGTGAAGCTGTAAACGATGTTCATAGGGTGGCAGATTTTGAGTCACACTCCAACCTAAAGCATAAAGCAAATAACAAAAACTGTTTTTGAATCGATTCTATACTATCAATATAACAACCATAATTTGGGGACCATACGACCGATGCATATTCTAGAATAGGCCTAACAAGACTAACGTATACATTTTTTGTAACACAAGGATCATTAAATTCCCTAGACCACCTTTTAATAAAACCTAGCAATGATTTTGCCTTGTTAACGCATGAATTAACATGTAAATTAAAGCTTAACTTATGATCAAGTAAGACACCTAAATCCAAAAACGAAACAACATTCCCAACCCATAGGTTCCAACGAAGTAATCAAACTGAATTGGGCATGACCTGTAAAAAGACAATTTCTTGCACTTTCTCAAATTAAGAGACATCCCATTAAAACCACACCATTCAGCAAGTTTTATAAGATCATTCTGTAACAAAATGCAATCTGTAATCGGTAATAAAACTATTTCTAAAAACTTAATATGAAGATGACAGTAAAAGCTTTTCATACAAAAAGTTCTTTCAAAAGATAAATAATCTTAAGGTGGCACGCGACATATTTTTACAAAAAAAATTTTTGTGGCACGCCTGGTATAAACTAACAATCCAATATGTGTAGTGAAAAATAATTTCAAAAATTTATTGAAACTTCTAAACTTGAATTTAGTTTATACAGTTCACATAAGTATATCCATAAACAAATGCTGTTTTATATTTTTATAAACATGGGTGTTAGGTTTTAGCTTTTGACTGGATTTCAAATGAAGGATCTAAATGAAGCGAAGTAAAAGTTTTTAGTTTAGAAAATAGAATAGCACATTAAATTTTGGCAAGGATCCGATATCGAATTCGACGTTTTCTTTTTCACTATACCCTAATGAACATTCATACATGGATGTGTTGTAGCAATGGATGTGTTTGGCAAAAAAATGAGGAATGTTGTTCAACCAGTCAAATTGTGTATTAAAATAACACAAACTTTGTTTGTGAAATCTTTAAATAGTATAAATTTCTAAACATTTTTAATAATTTCCTAAGAAATGCAGCCACAGAGTTCTTGTGACTCCCTACAATTTATACACATTAGACTGAACTGAATCTAAACATTTTTGATAACTGCAGAAAAGCTGTGGAAAAAAATTTCGAATCAGGGAAAAATCAAACTTTGAAAATCGTTTTCGGTATTTCATCCAAGTTTCTAACGCCCTGTTTCTAGAACACGTTTTACTTCACGTCCGTCTAAAAACAATAACAAAATACATGCAATGCAAAACAAAATACATGTAGTCACCCGTTCGTGTAGAGGCGAACGTGTTGTAGAAACCAGGGGTAAGTCTAAAAAATCTTCTGAATTTCTTGCGGTTAGTTTATATTGTGTGATACATACACAGAGTGAATTACCTGCAGGCTTTTAATGAATTTTTGCATAAAAGCTATGAAATTGCATTAGAACTAGCCCATTAAAACATAACATAACATAATGCAAGCTTAAAAGCTTAAGCTTAAAAACGCCCTGCTGGAAATATAAGGTAATATACTTCTGCTTGGAAAACTATTCCGTTTCCAATGTATATAATATAACTTGTTTGCTGGCAAATATAATTATGTTTGACTGTAAATATAGAGCAATTCCATATGAAAACGATCAAAATTGGCAAATTTTTGGACGACCCCTCTCCGATTTTAAAATAAATAGTCTCAATCGATTGCCCAGCAAAAAATAATGTACCTACATATTTTTTTTTTTTTTATAGTGACTGGTTTAGTGGTGGTGTGCACCACTGTCATGTGACAAAATTGAAGAATTCTTCATAAGGGACCTCATTGAAAGTTGTTTTAAAAAAAAAACTACTAAAGCGATCGCAACGAGTGATAGCTCGTTGGAAAGGTATTGAATCAGGCTTTAATTGGAAAATAAAATTTTCCTAATTTTTCTCAGAAATTTACCTTTTTTCCCATGAAAATTAAATTTTCCCATGAAAATTAAATTTTCCGATTTTCCACAGAAGCTCCTAAATTTTCCGGCTAATTTTATTTTTTTTGGATTCCTCATAATTTTTGCTTTAAGAATCAGCAATAAAAAAATGGGCCCCGACTCCTTGTTTGGACAGGAGAAGAGTATTTAAGAGACCAACTTGTTCTCATTGTTTTTATATTTTTTATTATCAGGCTTTAATTGAAAAATAAAATTTTCCTAATTTTTCTTGTTAAATAATTAAAAATAATTCAATTATAAAAAATATAAAAACAATGAGAACAAGGTGGTCTCTTAAATGCTCTTCTCCTGTCCAAACAAGGAGTCGGGCCCCATTTTTTTATTGCTGATTCTTAAAGCAAAAATTATGAGGAATCCAAAAAAAATAAAATTAGCCGGAAAATTTAGGAGCTTCTGTGGAAAATCGGAAAATTTAATTTTCATGGGAAAATTTAATTTTCATGGGAAAATTTAATTTTCATGGGAAAAAAGGTAAATTTCTGAGAAAAATTAGGAAAATTTTATTTTTCAATTAAAGCCTGATTCAATACCTTTCCAACGAGCTATCACTCGTTGCGATCGCTTTAGTAGTTTTTTTAAAACAACTTTATGAAGAATTCTTCAATTTTGTCACATGACAGTGGTGCACACCACCACTAAACCAGTCACTATAAAAAAAAAAATATGTAGGTACATTATTTTTTGCTGGGCAATCGATTGAGACTATTTATTTTAAAATCGGAGAGGGGTCGTCCAAAAGGTGATCGCTTTCATATGGAATTGCTCTATATATATATGTTTGGAACAAGTGAAAAAAGTCTACCTGCAAACATATATATGTTTGACTGCAAATATATATATGTTTATTTTTAGTATGTTTGCATGTCCTAAACATAATAACTAAAAATGTTTGACAGTTATATTAGTTTTTTGTTTTTATATACATCGAGATTATTTTTATGTTATTTTCAATTTATAACGAGCTTTCAACCTCCGTATATTTACAAAAATAAAGCAAATCAAACATATTAGCTAGGTTGATACTAGTATTTCGATCTGGCTAAAGATCTCATCAGAACCCGAAGTTTTAGAAAAGCTAGAGCCTATATAATAGGCAGAACTTTAACAAAAAACCTATTAATAATCAATTTTGCTCCATTCTTGTCTTCTTAGTAATCAACCACGTGGTTAGGTCTTTTCCTAACAAGCATCATGACGTTACTAAACTTTGAAGACCAAAAATGTTCTATTTATATAAAAAATTGTTAGTATGTACTCTGGCTCAAGTAATATTTTTTACAGTTATATTAGTTTTTTGTTTTTATATACATCGAGATTATTTTTATGTTATTTTCAATTTATAACGAGCTTTCAACCTCCGTATATTACAAAAATAAAGCAAATCAAACATATTAGCTAGGTTGATACTAGTATTTCGATCTGGCTAAAGATCTCATCAGAACCCGAAGTTTTAGAAAGGCAGAACTTTAACAAAAAACCTATTAATAATCAATTTTGCTCCATTCTTGTCTTCTTAGTAATCAACCACGTGGTTAGGTCTTTTCCTAACAAGCATCATGACGTTACTAAACTTTGAAGACCAAAATGTTCTATTTATATAAAAAATTGTTAGTATGTACTCTGGCTCAAGTAATATTTTTTACAGTTATATTAGTTTTTTGTTTTTATATACATCGAGATTATTTTTATGTTATTTTCAATTTGAATTGCAAAATATTTCTTCGTTTAGGTTTGAAATTTTGTGGGCGTTGTGGTGTAATGGTTAGCGCGTTGGACTGTTACACAGATGGTCCCGGGTTCGATTCCCGGTGACTACAACATCAATTTAGAAAAATAATATGTATGAGTTTTCTATCACTTATGTATATGTATCGCTGCGCCCACCTTCGGTGTTCCTATAGCACTTAACCCCACCGAAATAAACTAATGAATCAGGGCTATGAAACAAAAAGCTTCAATAAATTCGCCAACTCTACATCAGGTGGCGAGCAACAACTGTTCTAAGACTTATCTACTCGCGCAATTACAGTGTTGCCATGTTTGAAGCCCTTCATCTTTCACCACCTTTCATCTCTCCACTATCCCTTTTCCAAAGAAAGCAACACATTAATTAATAGGAAGAATTTCCTGAGTTGTATAAATTTGTATGAAAAATACCATTTTATTTATTCAAAGTTTCATTCACTCAATGAAGAAAATTAATTTAAAAACTAGTTTCATAAAAAATGGTGGCATATTCGTGTTACGCATTTTCTGAACTCGAAAACTGCGATTCATTACCGGAAACTGAAGACATTTAACTACTTTCATAGTTTCTATTTTCTTCGATTTTGAATATATTTAGACAACTTTTCTGCGGTTGTTCAACTTTCGAATCGAAATTCTTAACGCTCGGCCCACTCTAATGCACATCCTATTGTATCCAATGTTTCGCATTTCAAATTAAATTAAAAACTGGTTATTTTTGTATAAATGGATATCAGTTTGACAAAGTTTAAAACTCATTAATATTATAAACTTTGTTTTGGTTCGCGCCAAAATCGTCCACTAGTAATTTTGCAAAAATAATGTTATTGAACTTATAACCAATAGAAATAAATAAATTCAAATATTAGATATGAGCAAAAGTTTTATGCCCAAATGGACATTATAAATATCTTTATGTATTTTTTTTATATTAGCCGTGAATTTTGTGTGTTGTGTTAACATCGTATTTTTATCACATTAAGGCAGTTCACAAGTGGTTTACTTAATTTTGTATGTGTTGTATAGTCGTATCGAAAAAAAGTAATGGTAAATTTTGTTTTAAAATATACAACAGTAGATGATAGCGCGATACAACATTCGTAGCTATTTTTAGTGTACTATGTTCAAGTATGCTAACGGTGTGAAAATCCAAAAGCTTCGTCGAATTAATAATAAAATGTTACCATCTCTATCTTTACAATACAACATATTCAACACTTAGTACACATTGTGAAAACTGTTATTAATGTCATTCAAGTGTTACCAACCCTTTAAATTTTTTTTCAAATTATTTTGGTTTTTGAGTTTGAATTTTAACGTCTTTTTCAGACAATTGCAATTAATACTATAATTAATATGCAATTTTATTTAATTTAATTGTGAAAGGCGTGGTAGAGAAGAATGAGTGTATTTTCTAAAAATCATAACTACATTGCAAAATTTTTAAATTTTTTCTGAATCAGACTGCACAGTTTCTGGTATTGAACCTTCGTCAGTGACCCTGTTTTTTTAATTTTTTGAATAATGTAATATTTGTTATGTTTTTATTTGTTCGATTGCGTCTATATGAAATTTTCTATGCAATCACTGACCGTGGTATAGATAAACTGATTTTTAATGCCACATGCACCGCACTACACGTTAGACAGAGCGGTTTAGCCCTCTGAGCTATCGTCAGGTCGAGTTTTGTTGTGATTAAAACTAGTTTTACTCAATACACGGTGTTTTTGTTCTTGCATACATAATCTCAGAAGTACAACTCCAACAACACAATAGTTCTATTTTTAGAAACTTACCTCACTCTAATGTCCACAACTCCAACAACACAATAGTTCTATTTTTAGAAACTTACCTCACTCTAATGTCCACTGTTTTCCCATATGTTGTAAGTGATGCCATGGTTTTTATTTCTATGTTTTAAACATTTTTAAAAAATTAAAATAAATAATGTTTTTTTTTTGTTGTCATGTATGTAGTTGCAGTTAAAGAAAAGAGTTGTCACTTAAAGTTGTTATTGTTGCCGTTTTTATATTTTCTTGAAAATGCTACAGAAATGCACATTTATTCATCCGCATTTACACATTTTTGCATCCAGATGCGTACAATATGGTGCATTTTTTGTTTTTTTTTGCAGTTGTTTAGTATCAGTTTTACATTTAACTCCGACGGCATCATGGTTGATGGAAGTTATTCATACTGTTTGTGTTGATAATCCTCTTGGCTGTATGACTCAAGGCCATAACAATATGAGTTTTGAATTTTATTGGTCGATGTTTTATTCCCAGCAAAAATAAATTGAACAACTCCAAAATTCAATCACTGCATCACAACATCAAAAGCTTTAATAAAAGTATGCTAATTAAGAGTTCTGTTTTCCACGAATAATAAGAATTTAATATTTTGTATGGCTTTTGTTTGGGAACGTGCTGGTCCAGCAACCAGAAGTAACGACCTCTGTTTCAAAATGATTTAAACATTTCTATAGAAATTCATATGGAAACCCAACAAACAAAACGTTCCGTTTTCTTGCCGTTTACTGAACGGCGTTGAAGGAATCCGACTCCGTATACGTAAGTTTTCTGAATCCATATACGGACCATAAAACGGATTATAAGGAACATCGAAACTGATTTGAATCCGCTCCTGTTAATGAAGTACAGTTTACGGACCGTAATGTGGTGCTCAAAACGGACTCCGTTTTTAGAATAGCGTATTGGGTCCGTTTCCGTACCTTTTTTTTATACAAAAACGGGTTTCCATATCTAAATAAATTGACCTAACTTTATTAATTTTTAGCGATGTTTTTAATTTATGGTGTGTGCAAGATTATTCAAGTTCAAGATCATTTGTTTTTTGTTAAACAAGAAACAGTGCAATGTTTACGTATTAATTAAAAAATTTCTACATCCGCTAATTTAATGCAGACTTTATCTAGTGACAGGTCCTTACATATTTCATTTCGTGTCACCGAAAATCTTTAGAGGACCAATGTAGAAGGAGTAGAAGATGTACCCAAATCATAATTTTTGAAGAAAAAAGATCAACGCTTCAGCCGATGAGAAGTAAAAAACTAAATTGGAAGAATTTAACTAAGTCAAATCAAAAATAAAACATTTTTAACTAATAAACATTGTTCCTGTATAGGTTAGAATCTCTAGTCATAATACACTGTGCGGTTAGTGTTTATTAAATAAACAATAACACTTTCTGACTATAGCATCATTAGGGCCATAAGTCAAATGGTTTACTATTAAATTTAAAAAAATTAAAACCAAAAGTTTATTTTTCGATCTTTTATCATAAATTATGATGTGAGCAAGATTATTCAAGTTCAAAATCATTTGTTTTTTTGTTAAACTAAAAACCGTGCAATGTTTATTAATTAAAAAATTTCTTCATCCGCTAATTTAAAGCAGACTTTATCTACTGACAGGTCCTTAAATGTTTTGTTTTTTTTTAATTTACTTGAAATTGTAAGTATTATGAAACTTTAATATTAATATTTATTTACATCCGATCCAATTTATATCTCTGTCACCGATTCAATGGTGGTCCATAATAAAATTGAATGTCTACAAGTGAAGGAAAAAAATATTAGTTAATGTTTAATTGTGTTCATTCACGGTAGTGTTTTATACACGATGCTAATCGCATTTGTTTTTGCCAAAGTAACTCAAGATGTAAATTGCTCACTCAGAAAACAGTCTCAGTAGTGGCCACCGAATTTGTTGCCAATCTAATTCTGGCGGTTACGACAACTATCGTAATGTTAAATTATACTTTTAGTCGTAAAATCTAATATTCTATTGCCTAACCCTATATTACATTCCACATAAATATTATTACGTTCCACATAATTTTATTGAAACTAAAAAAACATTTAGATTTTCTGGTATTGAACTGTGTCCTTCAGATTAATAGTAATCTGTCCTATTGATTGCAACACAATAACTTTAAATTTTCTTTGCCTTATTTGCTGTTTAAACATTTGAATATTTTATTTTAATTAACAAAAAATGTTTGCGTTTGTCTTTTCCGAGATTTGAACTCGGAAGTTCGGAGTGCAAGGCACTATTCTGTACAACACAAACACTTATAAATGTTGAGTGCTAAATTTTAATTTAAATATTTTGTTACGAAAACAAACATAGTCCATAATTCGTTTTCCAATACCAATCATTAGTTGCTTTTATAAACAATGCAATCCACAATTCGGTTGCCATTACTGAAACTCTAATTTAGTGGCATATTTGATTGGGAAACCCGTATTTGCAGTAACCACTTTTGATTATCGACAATTTTTTAAAAAAAGTTCTTTGGTGCAAATTTGAACAAAATCTTATAACTTTAACCCGTGGCGACCAGCTGCCAAAGCTTTACATTTTTAAAAATTTTTCTTTCACAAACTTTTTTATTAATTTTGACATGCTGGACACGAAATTTTTTAAATTGGAGTAAAGGTTTAACAGTTATTTTATTGCCATTTGATATTCACTAAAAATTGTGTATTTTTCCTCTATTCTAGAAATTTTTTAAAAGTTATCTTTGAATTTTTTCTTTTTGCACTCAAATTCTCTATTTAATAATAATTATGCCTGAAATTAAAAAATATATTTTTTTAAATTTATTTTTGTTTTTTTTTTTCATATATCAGAGGCAGGTCGCCAATGGTTAAGTAATATTTTTTTTTTAAATTTTGCAAAACAAAACCATTGGGGCTGGTACTAAAACAATCAAAACATTAATTAATGAAAATGAAATGAAATTAATCAAAATTTAAAGGATATATTCCTTAAATAACACTGTGCAACAAGAAATTGTATCCCGAATGAAACCAACAGGAAATGAAAGTCGACTATCATTAGACAAAAACCCCCAAATGGTTTTGAATACTTCTTTTATGGCCTTTTAAAGTTTGGCTATTTTCGACCGTTTTTATATATCTGTGAAATTTAAAATGTTATTTAACGCACCCAAGTAGAAAAGTTTATATGTGTTCAGATATAATTTTATACAATTAAATGTTTCAATGTATAAATTTATATAATCGTATAATAGCTTAGTAGATAGCCTTGTGTTGTTTAAAAAATTTAATAATTTTAATTATAATTTATATTTTTAATTATATATTACTATGTATATGTGCCTTCGTATATAATTGAACTTGAATGCATATGTAATTATATATAACTTCATGTGAACCAACATTAATCATGTTTTTTATAATTTTTTATAAAGCTATAACCAAACAAGCACTTTTTCCATAAAAAAGTGCTTTCTCCGGAAAAAATTGTTTTTCAAAATAAGTACTTTTTTCAAAAAAAATATATTTTTACCACAAAGTTATTTTCTAAAAAGGTAATTTTTTCAAAAATGTATTATTTCCAAATAAAAGTACTTTTTCCAAAAAGCTAGTTTTTCCATAGAAGAGCACATTTTTCCAACAAAAAAATAATGTTTTTCCAAAAAAAACTACATACTATTCTGAAAGGTAATTTTTCAAAATCAAAGTATTTTTTTCAAAAATAAGTACGTATTCCACAAAAAGTAATTTTATTTAAAAAATCCAACATTGAACGCAAATGAAAACTAATTTTTAAAAAATCTGAAAAACTGAAAAAGTTTGTTAAAATTTGAAGAATACATATAACAAATTTTATATTCATGTCACGGTGGGTTATTTTTAAAATGTTCTTCAAACAAAAAAGTACTTACTAATTAAACATCGCCAAAATGTAGACATTCACTAAAACGGGATGTTAAATATATTAATTTAAGACGTAGAAAATAGTTCCATTTTACGAACATTGACTAAAAAGTTGAAATATAGGTTTTCTGCGATTTGGGGGGAAACGGGGAAACAAAGGGGTTTTAAGTGCCTCCTACACTGAGAAGGGCCTATTAGGAATTCGGAGATGAAGAGGATAGAAGGTCTTAAACCTTCGAACTTGAATTTAAGTTCTTTCTTGCAAAAATAAAAAAATTTCACTAAAATACGAGTATTATATTTACATTTCAATATTCCAAGTAGTTCCAAAATAATATTCTTTTGAACTCAAAAACTTCATTCACATTGTATGTATTTTTTAATATTCATTATCATTTTTCTCAAACCATATTTTTCGTAAAGCAATTTTAAGCCAAATTGAAAAAAAAAATACAAAAATTATACTTTTCGAAAAACAGGTTAAGGAAAAATGGATTCAAATTTAAAACCACACACAACTTCACTGAAGTTTTTGGGTTCAGAAACCTACACTCAAAATAATATATATTTCTGTTCGTTCAACAGAAAAATTTATTACATTTAACAAAATGTATTTCTGTTTTTTTTTTGTGGCTCAGAACCAGTATTTTTGTTAAAATAAGTACATCTACAGTTTTATTTAAACTCTTACAAAGTATTTTATTCACATTTTTCAATGTTAACCGGCTCACTTGTTTAGCCGCTTATTTACACACAATTTTAATTCAAGCCAAAAACAATGTTACATTGATGTTAAATATAATAATAAAAATTGGTCTTTCATTTGCAACATTACATTATAAATTTGGGCTCCTTGTTCAAAACCACTTAAGAGGTTAAGGGTAGCGTAAGCTTTCCCATACCTGGTCCATATATAATAGAAACATTTGTGGATAGTCCGAAGTAACGAAAATTTTGTCCTTTTTATGAAATAGAATATTTTTTGAAAAATTCTGAGGTTCCAGGTTCCTACCAAGGTAAAATTTTGGATAGGGATGTCATTATCAGAAAATAGCGCCGTTTACCAGGTAATATCATATTTTAACAATAAATTTTAAAAATTTAACAAATAAGTTCTAAAAAAATAGTTTTGAAAAATAATACTCAAAAATAGTTAAAGCACTATGAATTTTTACTATTTTGGGTATTTACTATTTATAAGGTTAACTTTCATCTATGTTCAAGTCAGTGTTTAAATAAAAAAAATTTTAAAAAATAGTCAATTCGTTTTAAAGCACATTTATTTAATAGGTTTTTTAAGTTTAATGTTTTGCAAATACATGGAATTTCGTTCTGAAAAAAAAAATAAAAATCGTTCAGGACCAAAGTTTGTTTACAGGTTCCAAATTTCGTGATTTTTTTCCCAATTTCATGCTTTTGATTTATTTGCTTAAAAGAGTAAATAGTTTTGACGCAGTTGAAACCTACACGTTTAAGTGAATGGGTAAATTTCTTTAAGAGTTGTAAAGAGTACCATTTACCACTTTTGGCTCTTTTTTATACCCTTAACTTCTGAATAGCCAAAATCTTTTATAACTTAATTTTTATTATCAGTTAACTAGGTTAAAAATCCGAAACTCCGTTGCCGGTAGTTTTAAATATCGGAATATTTCATCTTTTAATAAATAAACATTAAAATTGTTTGCCTACTAGTTCCTAGCTCCAGCGGCTTGGTCAGGGTAATTAAGGGGAATTTTTTCTTTGTACCACATTTCATCGCGTTTTTATTGGCAATTCCAAAAAGGAATATTTTAAGTGCATTTAAACTTTAAATATACAAAAAAGTATATTTTAAGTGCATTATTACAGATTTATAGTCGAAGGGTGGGTTTGTTCCACTCCCTAACAATTTCCAAAAATCGTATACGATGAAGGAGGAACCTACATGAAAAATTTCATGTTCCTAGCATCTACGGTTTGGACTGGGTGATAAAGGTTACAATTTTTTCTTTGTACCACATTTTTATTAAGTTTTTGATTAATATTAAAAAACGTATATTTTCAGTTCATTAGCCCATACTATACACCCAGAAAACATACACAGTCGTAGCTACTGTTATTGCTGCCTTTGCTACATGCATTATAAATTACATAAAAAGTGCGATTACATTGATCACATAATAATATATTCTGATGGTTGTTTCTACCAAAATCGGAATGTAGTTCTCTCCAATGCTTTATTATCATTATGTGTTCAAAAAATATTACCGTAGAACATAAATATCTAATAGTAGGACATACACAAAGAAAAATCAACAAAAGGCAAATAAATTTGACATATCAACTAGCTGGTTTGATTGAAGAATCACGAAAGAATCCGTGAATCGTGCCTTGGGATATGATCCATCTGGAATTATTTATTATAAAATAAATATTAAAGAGAATTATAATGCTTTACCGCAATGTACACAACAAAATTTCGAATATGCCGAACCTTCACAGTTGCATACAGACAGAATAAAAATATCCAAAAAGAAATGGGAGCACCTTCATTATCTTAAATTTTTACTTCCGGCGGACTGCCACAGCTTTTATGATATTATTCCATTTTTATCTTGAACATAGCTTCACTTTCATTACTAGTTCAGTCTTCTTTCCTTTTTATTATGTAATGAGTTACTATTTTATTTTATTTTGTTTTATTAATTTGATTTTATTATTTTCTGAAAATAATTAAATTTTTGTTGAATTTTTATAATGAATTTATCATTTTGTATTAAAAATACAAAAAATAAATAATTTAAAAAACATATGAGTTCACTAAAACTTGACTAATTACGCCTAAAAGCAATATTTTTTATCCTAACCATTTTCCCTATATAATTCTTAATTTTTTGTATTGTAGTTACGGCCCACAGTGGAGTGAATCAAATAAAACGTGGTAATAAATATAGAACTTCTTAACTACTGGACCGATTAAGACCAAATGTATATGTAAACTGCATTTATGACAATCATAAATTACCTGTAAATATTTCTATGTACCTGTTTTTATTGAAAGATGGATTGAAGATATGCGAATTTAGCCTGTAGCCATAAAATATTGCGGTCAATTGGTAAACATTAGGACCCGTGGATAAACCCATTCAATTCTGAAAAAATACATTTATACATAAATGAATGAAAAATAGGAAGTTGACCTGATTTTGCTGTTGTAGGTTTATTAGTACCATGATTTTCATACAAAGGAATTTTCATATAAATAAAATTTTTGGTCGAGTTGATACATTTTAAAAAAGTTTTTAGACGTTTGTAAACGTATTCACCAGACATGTTATACATCGTTTAACAGGTGAAAACCTCTACATAAAAAAAAAAATAATTTATTGTAAATTTTAAAAAATTTCTAAAACAAATAAGTAAAAAAACAAAATTATATATATAATAGTGTTTTTTTGTATTATAACAACTTAACTTTGCCCACGTGTGTAAAATTGAAATTTTGATTGAAAATTGGTCGTTTTCGATCAATGCTGGGTGTAGGGTGCATTTCCAAAATTAATAATACTTTCATTTAAAACTATTCTCAAAGCCTGTTCTTTTCGAATAATAAATTAAAAAAATATTTACTTTTCTTCTATTAGATTATAAAAAAAAACGTATGAGTAAAGCTACTTTTTCTCAAAAATTTTACAATTTTTTTTACCTATTTAAAAAAATTGATTTTGCAGATTTTTCTTTACTCAACGGTTACAGATAATGAAATGAAACTTTAAGCACAACATTAATGATAAAAGTGGCAATACACAAATTTTTTTTTAATGTCTTACCACTTATTATAAAGGAGTTATTAACTTAAAACCTAAAAAAAAAATTTGTCAAAAAATTTAAATTTTAATGTTCAACATCACACAACTTTTAAACTTTAAGAAGTAACATACTACCATAAGCATCTCATCAAGCGGATTCAAAAAGTCTAAAATCATCGAAATCGGTTCATAATTGTAGAAGTTACAGCATTTTAAAAGTTTTTTGTACTCGAGGTGGTCTACTTTGGCACCTTAGTGCTCACCCTGTGTTAACACAGGCTGACTTCAAAATTAATTTTCTGAAAGCTATACTCCTCCTTAACAATTACATATACACATATTGATCTTAATCGGTCCAGTAGTTATATATATATATATATATATATATATATGTATGCACAGCGCATAGTTTAGAGACATTTATTCGTTCCCCCGCATAGTTTAGGGACATTTGCTTACTTTGGGGACTGTCCCAAAGTTTTCGCGCCTTTTCATACATCCAGCGTTTAAGATGAGGACAATTTTTTCGATACACCGCATATTTCGGGTACAATTTTGGCCATGTCCCTAAAGTATATATATATATATATATATATATATATGTATGCACAGCGCATAGTTTAGGGACACGCCCAAAATTGTCGCCGGAATATGCGGTGTATGGAAAAAATTGTCCTCATCTAATACGCTAGATGTATGAAAAGGCGCGAAAACTTTGGGGACAGTCCCCAAAGTAAGCAAATGTCCCTAAACTATGCGGGGGAACGAATAAATGTCTCTAGACTATGCGCTGTGCATACATATATATATTAGACCTGGCGTTAAAAACTTTTTTTTGAAACTTGAATGTGGGTAGCGATAAAAATATGCGATTTGATGCCAAAATTGATGTAGCAAATTTTCAGGCTGATCGGATGGTGCCAACCCGTGCCACAATGAGGTCAAAGGTCAAAATTTTGAAAAAGCACCAAAATACTCTTTTTTTTTGTTTTATCAATCTTTTTAATGAGAAATACTGTAAATATAATGTTTTTTTCTTTCATTTTTATTTATTAGGCTTATTATTTTTATTTTACATCATTGAAGATTTTGTATAGGCTGGGAAGTCATTACGGTAGCTCTCTACAATGTGTAACAAGTACTGTTTATCGTCTTCGTTGTGTGTTAAGCATCTGTTAAAGTCAGTTATTAGTTTGACTTTTCTTTCGGCGGCATCATTCACAACAGTAATGCATTTGACGATTTGTTCCCCTTTACAAAATGCTTCGCTCTTAGGCCAATTTGACGGATGAAAGCGTAAGAAATCCATAGAAATTTCCAAACGAGAAAAAAAAAATTTTGTTTTAGTAGTCACAAAAGAGCTTAAATCCTTGGATGTGAATAATTGTAATTCATCAACGCTTGCACACACTTTTTTAGAAGGGAAAATATCAACATCATCACCGATATAATTGTCTTCATCGGACTCTATTTGCAACGCCAAAATCATCTTTTCCTTTATTTCTGAGTCTACATGTGGATCAAAAAAGGCAAGTGCAACTGCTTCCTCTGATAAATACCACAGATGGTTCCGAATTTTTTCCAATAGCACTGTAGACATTTTTTTATCAAAGTAGCCAATAATTCCCTTTATCAGTTGCATATCTCTATTTGGCGCTTCAACTGCATTTGCGGTTCTGAACCAGTATGGGATATAGAGAGAGACTTACTAAGAAAATGCAAATATTACGCATTCCATTCAACTGACTCGCAGAAATTTTAAAGTGCGCGTGAAACATATACATTTTTAGATAATAGATGGCCTTGGACATGAATCTTGCATGAGATGTCGCTCCAGGTGCACGAAATGTGAAATTGGGAATGCTACCACCGAGAAAAATAAATGCAAGTTGTAGGAGTTCTCTATAATCATGCCGAATGTGAACTTTCGTTAAATATTCAAGACAAAATTGTTTGCTTGTTTCGCGTTCCACAATAAGCTGCGTCCCAGTTTACGTTCCAATAAAGTTCCAGCACCACTATGACGGCCAGTATTTGCAGCAGTTTTATCAAAACATATCATTTCTAATGAATTCAGCATATTCATTTTTAACAAATAGTCGTAGACTGATTGAGCGACTACAGCACCAGTTCCATCTTCAATGATGGGGATAGCTATCAATTTTTCAACGTTCTCCGACGTGAGCACAATAGCCAAGCGATCAACTTTTGCTTTTCCAGCAATTGCGGGAAGTAGCTTTCCATCCCAATGCAAAATAAATGTTTCAGGGATCTAAAAAACTTAAAGCTTAAAGAAAAACTTATAACTTGACCAAAATGAAAAAAAATTACCTTGAAATTTTCCATAATTTCTTTGCCATGACGCCGACGATATTTTTTACGTTGTTCACGCAAACTTGTGCAATTCAGAACAAGATCCTCAATATTGTGACCCAACGCTTTGGCAGTTGCACTGATGAAGTGTATAGCTAATGGAGATGACATATTGCCAGCATCCATACAAGCCAGCATTCTGTCGTCAATAAAATTCTTTTTTCCACGTTTTCGAATCGGCTTATTGGAGCAACTTGGAATGTTGTCAGTATGTTCTACATCCATCGCCTGCACATCATCTCCCGATTCATCACTATCAAATTCAACATGTTCCATAGTCAAGTCTGCACATGAAATTAAGTGCACAACAAAAAGAATAGCCACTTTGCGTCCAAATACCAAATAATAATTACCTGCAGTGCCTTTTTTCTTTTCATAATTTTCTTTTCGACGTTTTTCGTCTTCCAATCTTTGTGCCTTTCTTTTTTCTTTATTTGTGACATTTTGATCGACACAAGTCATGCTACCAACACGCCCATTTTCTCGCTGCTTTATTAAGAAGTCTCTATCTTCCTGTATACTTATAAGCTTCAGAGCGTCAACGTGGGCAATGTCAAATAAATTGTTTAAATTTTCCTTAAAGTTATTTTCTTTTTTGCGATGACTCGGGAACGGAGATTTACATACTTTTTGGACTTTTCTCCACTCTTCATAAAGTTTAATGACTTTTGCAGAACATGTTCTTTGATCAGGCGTTGGGATTCTAGCTTTTTCCCAAAAAGGCAATATTTCATCCAGCACCAATCTTCCACTTTCTTTAACCGTTTTGTTTTCACAACGCACATTATAAAAAAAACACTGAAGCACTTGCTGTTTCGATGGTAATTTCACACCAACTATTTTTGGTTCACATTTACCAATCAAGTATACATTTGTGTCAGCAGATCGAAGCTGTTTTCAACGATACATTTATCTTCTGAGCCATGGAATTACGAAAATTAACAGAATATTTTATTTTACAATAAACTACACCTTTCTCAACAATATTCAAATTCGCAATGACAAAATTTTACATATTCATATCAACAGCCTTGCTATGTGCTCAGTAGCAGAGCGGAAAAACGGTACTTTTAGACAAATATGCAGTTGTCGACAACTCAAAGCGTAGGAATTTTGAGGCAGTTTAAAAAACAGCGAAGAACAAAAAATTTTACCGTTTTTTCAATAATAGTTGTTGGTATAAATTAGAGATGCGCATGGGAGCAGATTATTGCGTGAATCACGCGTGATCACGTGTGAGTGTGATTGAAACTTAATGTACTCACGTGATTGTGAGTGAGTGTGAGTTTCCCAAAAAATGTTCGTGAGTGATTGTGAGTGAGTCCAGTTTTGAGTGAGTGAGTGTGCGTGAGTCGATTTTTTTGCGTGAGTTTGCGTGATTTTTTAAAAGTTTTTTATTTTGCGTTTTTAGTTTAAAATAAATGGCAATACCTTACACAATAATCTCTTTTGCTTTATTTAAACCATGTTTTAAAAAAATCGTTACCACTTCATATAAGAAAAGTTTTTAAAAATAAGTTTGCTATATATTACCTGTTTTAATGTTATTATTATGCTCAAAAAATAGTAAAAGATTAACACAAAAACCTTACAACCAATTTTAATTACAAAATTAGTATGTATATTAAATATTTACTTGTAATTTGTCAGCATTTTGCGAAGAGGCTAAATTTTCTATTTATTTTCCGTACAAATTTCAAACCAATTATGTACATAAAACATTTTTTATGCATTCGTGAGTATTTCGTGAGTGTGAGTGAAGTTTGTGTGAGTCACACGTGAGCGTTATTGGATCAAAATTTACTCACGTGATTGTGAGTGGGTGTGAGTCGTACAAAAAAAGTCCGTGAGTGAGTGTGAGTGATTAGAAAATTTCTTACGTGAGTGTGAGTCAAAACTCACTCACACGCGCATCTCTAGTATAAATACATATATATTGTTAGCATTTTTTTTTGTCTTACTACAATAGCAGAAACACCATACATTTTTGCAACTTAGAGCTCAATTAAAAATTATAATATATATTTATTTGCTTCTGGTGCCATTATGTACTTAATCGTTAATACAACTATTAACTAATTTACAAGTTATAAATTAATTACAAGTTATATATATAAATTTAAAGTAGTTTTATTTATAGTATTTCTAATTAAAAAAATTGATAAAATGCAAAAAAAAAAAGATTATTTTGGTGGCCTTTCAAAATTTTGACCTTTGACCTCATTGTGGCACGGGTTGGCACCATCCGATCAGCCTGAAAATTTGCCACATCAATTTTGGCATCAAATCGCATATTTTCGTCGCTACCCACACTCAAAATTCCAAAAAATAAAAAACCCCATATTAGCTACGCCAGGTCTAATATATATATATATATGTATGCACAGCGCATACTTTAGGGACACGCCCAAAATTGTCGCCGAAATATGCGGTGTATAGACAAAATTGTCCTCATCTTACACCGCATATTTCGGGTACAATTTTGGCCATGTCCCTAAAGTATGCGCTACGCATACATATATATATATATATATATATATATATATATTTATTACCACTTTTTATTTGATTCACTTTTTTTTTCAGAAATAAATCCGTCTTGGTTTTATAAGCATTAAATTCCTTATAGTTTTTGTTTTATGATGTATTTTGCTTCTCCAGTAAAAAATGAAAAATGTTAGTTACGACCTTTTGGATTTAAGGTGACGATATAATATTGATAATTATTTTAAAATGCATATTACTAAATGTTCCAAGGTCGCAATTTTCAAATACTAAGAACAAAAAAAAATTGGAATCCGAGTACATAATCCGAATTATAATTTTTGAGATCAGACGGAAATAATGTTATACATTAAAAAAATAAGTATCTTGAGCTTTACAAGGGAAGTCTCCTGATGGGTTCTCTCCGGCCTTCTTTGCGTTTTTCCACAGTTATTTTAAGGAAAGTATACAAAAATGGGTATTAAAAAACAATATATATATCAATGTTTATTTGTTTTTTCTGGCACTATTTTTAACCCCAGCCTTTTAGCCCTTAAAAATTATATTGGGACTATAAAGAATTGCTCTTGTTCGCTAGTTTAGTACCCTTTATCACATATCCAAATTTAATTAAAATTTAAAAGAAGTTATTTAGTTAATTTCATAGTGGGTATTTTTGGGTCAAAAGTAAACACATTAACCCTATATGGATCAATATAATAATATCAATATAATCCATGTATTAAAATACGAAATAATGTCAAAACAACGAAAACTTTTGTAAAATGTTCAAAATTTCGTTTTTTTAACGAAAGTTTTTGTTATTTTAACATTTTTTTCGTATTTTAATACGTGGATTATTATGAGTGTAGTCTAATTAATTGTATCAAGTGGAATTTTTTTAATGAATTTGAAAGCTGTACAATCTTGTGCTTATAACTTAAATAAAGTTTAAAGGGTCTGATTCGTTCCCAGACAAAAGATAATTATTTTTTAATTCAACTTAAGTAATATTTTTTCAAAAGTTATGCAAACTTTGAGGAAAACATTAAAATTTTGTCCAACTTTTGACAAAATAATCAATTTTTATAACAACGACAAACACAAATTATTATTTTTTCAAATTATTTTTTTACAACTTTTATATTATAAAGATTGCAAACGACATCTCCAAGTTAGGCATTTTGAAAAATCTTTATAGCTAATTAAAAAAAAAGACGTTTTAGCATTTTTGTCAAATTTGTACGTAGTTTTTGATTCCAGGCTTAATTCCATTTAATGAATTTTATGAATAATATTTAATGAATTAATAAAATAAAAAATATTTTTAATAAAAATAAACTTTTTTCAAAATGCGCTTTTTTTCGGCCAAAATTCTCCAAATTTTCAATTTACTCACAAACCAGGTTTACAAAACTATTCGATTTATTAAAACACTATCTTTTATAGACATAATAAGGGTATTTCTTTATTTTTTTTTAAAGAACTTAAATAAATATGCGTACAAATAATTATGCATATTTTTTTATTAAACTGCACTAACTAAAAGAAACAATGTCCTTTAAAATTAAACTTTCTTAAATAGTTAACTTTTAACTCGTAAGAAATATATTTTTCGAAATTAACTACCACTTGCATATTGGGGCATAATGATTTTTATTTTAATCTCTTACCCTCCAAAAACGACAATGTTTATTTGCAAGTCCATCCTTTATCACTAAATGCATCATTTTCCAAGGATGTATCCAATTTTAGAGCCCAAGATGAGATGTACAATAGTAATAGTGTACATATATTATAATGATATGATTAAAAGATTATAGCCGTTATAGAACAGGCTCACTGTGAGGTAAGTTTTCTTGAAATATTGAGAAATTTGTTTAAATTATAATAATAATTTGAATAAATAATAACCTTCTTTTTCTATATATAAAGGGTCAGCCATCTAACGTTTTTTTTTCAACTAGTGCTTATTTCGTGAATGGTAACACTTAGCTCATGTCTGATTTCACAGATAATTAGTTTTATCCTTCCGCTGAACGAATATGGTAAGTGTGTTCGTTATCTTGTGAAAAAATTGAAAGAAACTGGCATCTTCATCGATAAACCAAAGCGTGAAAAGCCAAAAACAGTGAGTACACCCGACACTATTGCTGCTGTGGCAGAAAGTGTGCGTGAAGCGCCATCAACATCAATTCACCGTCGTTCTCAACAATTGAACATTTCGGAGACATTATTGAGACGAATTTTGCATAAAGACCTTGGTATGACGCCATACAAAGTCCAATTGGTTCAGGAGCTCAAAAAAAAAAAGTTATTTGGCGGACCCTTTATAAAACAGGATGTGTGTATGTATGTAACGTATGGACTTCAAAACGGCTGGGCCGATTTTAATGAAATTTTCAGGGAATCTTCAGAATCCAGTTTTCATATTGTACTACGAATGACATATATATATATATTTATTTTGTTTGCTTTTTTTATTTTATTTTTTTTTTGAAAGCCGTTTTCACGTTTTTCAAAACGAGATATCAAACTCTTAAATCGGTTATGTAGTTCCGAAGATATTTACTAAAAACCTATGTTAATCTTCACGCTATGTTACACGAACACAACAGCCTGCTCCGTCTATTCAAACAGCCCAGTTGCCGACAGATAATTATACGGTTGTGATAAAGGCTGACAAGACACCGGTTGGTGAGCATGAGCGGCGCTTCAATGCACCGGTGATAGGTGACGTCGCAGTTGTAATGGCAGTTGTTTTCAGCTATTTATTTTATATACTTCAGCAAATAAAGGCGATAGAAGGATAAAGAGGCGTTGGGATACCCACGAAATAACAAATTTTAAAATGATTTACTAATGTGAATTTATTTTTTTAATTATTTATTTGAGTAAAAAAAATTTCTTGATTTAAAGAATTAATTACAATTAAAATTTGAAGGCAAACCAACGTTTTCCGGGTCAGCAAGTACTTCATAATTTTCATTTTCATTTCAAATTTATTATAATTATTGTTCTTTAATGGTTGTAATAAGATGTTGGAAGCATAAACATCGTGAGAATAATTTTTTTAAAAAATGGCAGGAAATAAATACAATTCTGATTTTAAATCAAAAGTTATAAATGATTTTCAAAATGGACTTTCCCAAAAAGAAATTTCCATAAAGTACTCCGTTCCAAAATCAACGATTGCCGCATTGATAATAGTGGTAACATCCACACAACTCATAAAGATGGAAGACCCCGTATTACAACTGTAAGAGAAGATCGGAAAAATCAAGAAATATCCCAAAGCAGTTCCCAGAGAAGCTAAAACTGAACTTTTAATATTTGCCAGTCTTCCCACCATTAAAAGAAGAGCCCGAGAATATGGTCTTATAAGTTATAAATGTACAAAAAAACCGTTTGTGTCGGAAAAAAAGCCGAAAAGCTCGGATTGACTTTGCACGCACCCATTTGAATATTACTCAACAGCAATGGAAAAATGTATTGTGGTCAGATGAGTCTTAATTCAACCTCCGGGGATCAGATGGAAGAGCCAATGTTCGAAGACCACGAGGCGAAAAGTTTAATCCCAGATACACAACCGCCACAGTGAAGCACGGAGGTGGAAACATTATGGTGTGGTGGTGTTTTTCAGGAAATGGGATTGGCCCAACTCACCGCATTACTAGCACAATGACTGGGACAATCTATATAGATCTTTTGAGTTCAGTTATGCTTCCGTATGCTGAATGGGAAATGCCACTCTCATGAACCTTCCAGCACGACAACGACCCAAAACACACGGCGGGAGTTGTAAAAGTTTTTCTGCAGGAAAATGAAATTAATATCATGTCGTTGCCGGCTCAATCTCCCGATCTCAAAACGATTGAGAACATGTGGATGATTGTAAAACGGAACATCGGCAATAAAGTATTCCGAAGTTGGAGAAGCAGTGGAATGAAATTTCTTTCGATCTGGCTAAAGATCTCATCAGAACCCGAAGTTTTAGAAAAGTTAGAGCCTCCATAATAGGCAGAACTTTAACAAAAAACCTATTAATAATCATTTTTGCTCCATTCTTGTCTTCTTAGTAATCAGGCACGTGGTTAGGTCTTTTCCTAACAAGCATCATGACGTTACTAAACTTTGAAGACCAAAAATGTTCTATTTATATAAAAAAATTTTAGTTTGTACTCTGGCTGAAGTAATATTTTTTACAGTTATATTAGTTTTTTGTTTTTATATACATCGAGATTATTTTTATGTTATTTTCAATTTATAACGAGCTTTAAACCTCCGTATATTTACAAAAATAAAGCAAATCAAACATATTAGCTAGGTTGATACTAGTATTTCGATCTGGCTAAAGATCTCATCAGAACCCGAAGTTTTAGAAAAGTTAGAGCCTCCATAATAGGCAGAACTTTAACAAAAAACCTATCAATAATCACTTTTGCTCCATTCTTGTCTTCTTAGTAATCAAGCACGTGGTTAGGTCTTTTCCTAACAAGCATCATGACGTTACTAAACTTTTCAGTCTACATATTTTGAATAGATTTTTTACCTATAAATTGTCATTGTTTATGCAATGAAATCATAATTTGTCGCAAAAAATTTATTTTCGCGAAATTTATTTTGCGATTTTTTTGCCATTATGTTGTCTACGATATTTTTTTACCTCCATTGAGAAAAACCCCACTTTTCAGAAAACAAATGTAACCAAAAAAGATTATAAAAAATTTTTTGTTAAAAAAAAAGTTGCTCGAAAACATTTGCGGACAAAATTTGGCAAACTTATTTTTGGGAAAAAAAGTTTTATAAAACAAATATTTCGTGAAAAAACGTTACAAATATATATTTTTGAGAAGCATATGAACGTTTTCCTCAAAAAAAATACTAGTGGCTCGCTTTAGCAAATACTCCCTTAGAAACTATTTTTTACTGGCAAACATTAGATGAAATGCGCTCCCATAAAAACCTATATTTAATTTTGATATTTTCTCGAAATTGTGGTATACGTAGTAGGGTGGGGAAAATTAACATATAGTCCTTGAAATATATTTAGTAAATCTTTAGATAGATCTTTAAAGTAACTTTAATGTAATAGCAATTTTTGGAGCCACATTTGACCACACCTTTTAGACCCTTAAAAGTAAGATTGGTGCTATAAAGAATTGAGCTTGTTCGTTAGTTTAGTATCCTTTATTAATATCCAAATTTTATTAAAATCTGAAAGAATTTATTCTGTAAATTTCCTACTGAGTATTTTTTGGTCAAAAGTTGAAACATAAAATAATAATTTTTATCATATAGAATTTGTTTATCAATTTTAAATCAATACAATCTTGTACTCATAACATAAACTACGCTTTATGGGTATATTTTGTCCCCATGGCAAAGGGGTTTAAATAAAAGTTAAGATAATTGAGTGATATTTTTCCGAGAATTTTGTAAACTTTGATGAAAATAGTCAATGTTTGCTCAAACACGAATTATAATTTTTTTATTTTAGAAAGTGTTTTGCAACCGTCAGATAATGACAATCGTAATTAATTTTTCATTAATTACTGTAGAATATTATATTAATAATTTGTCACACTACGTACACACAAGTATTGTTTCGATCAGAAGAGACAGAATTAACTAATAGCAATGAACAATTCATTTCTCCACTACAATGCTTCTTCTTCTTAATCCTATCTCTTTTTCACAAGTAATTATCACGTTTTTTGATGCGCTTTATTCACATACAATAGTTGGATACCAGGTGTAGGTTAGAGATTGAGTCGCCGTTAAGCAAGTTTTCTTCAAATTTCATGTTAGAAAGTGTTTTGCAAACCGTCAGATAATGACAATCGTAATTAATTTTTAATTAATTACTGTAGAATATTACTTTAGTTAGTCTCTTTACAGGAAGAAGAAGAAGAAAGCATTTTTATTGAAAAATTTTACGGACACAAGGGATACACCAGACTGCCGCAGTTTCGTCCCCCTCCTGGGACTCGTCAGTGGTTAATTTATGTATCAATTGAACAAAGTATTTTATATTGTTAATTTGCTCTGTATGAAAAGCTTTTTATTTATTTTTTTTTTTGTGTCGTACTGGTATTTGAACTCACTGCCTTAGCATCAAGCTATGCATCGTAATTTCACTTCTTAACGAGTTGAGCCACGGTCGACTTTTTCTTTAATTACAATTATTATATTATAAAAATATCAATCGAATTTTCCGAAACAGGAGTTTTAAAAAAATCGTTAAAATTAATTTTAAAAAACCGGTGTTTGCATTTTTATCAAATTTTGGATCATTTTTAATTCCATGTTAGTGTTTTTTGTTTTGAGTATATTAAATGAATAAATAAAAAAAAATTTTTGAATTTTTAATAAAAATTCCAATTTTTTACAAATTGGCAATTTTCGAACAAATTCGACAAGGGTTAACGTATTGAAATAAACCAATCGAATTCTTCCATTTAGAACCATTTGCAATAAAACTGGTGTGGAAAGACAAATAGGTTTTTAAAGGACACCCTGCTTACATTTTTCTGTCAATTTTTTTTTTTATTTCAAATAATCAAAATTTTATATAACTTTTCTTTTTAATGATATTTGAATTTTGTTAAATTACATTTGGTATTTTGAAATTTGGATCTGAATTTGTATTGTATTTTTCTAAATTTTAATTGATTTTTATTTTATTGTGGTTTTTGAATTTAAATTGTGTGTTTTTAAACAAATGAGTTAATGGGCCTTAAATTACTTGTACCGCGACAGGTCAACAAAGTGCATATCACTGCAGTTCAACTACATTTTGTTTTTGTTGTATTAATTTTTTTTTCTATTTTATTCTTCTTTATTTTTGGTAGTGTTGGTTTTGTTGTTTTTGTTTTTGATTTTTATTTTATTTAAACACACACAAAAAAAATTAAAATTTTATGTTAGCCAGCCAATGTTAACAATCAGTAGTGTCCGACCGTACAGTTCGGCCAAAAAATGCATTTGGTCTGTATTCGGTATTTTAAAGCATTATGGACAAATTTGGCGGATGGAAAAGTGTTTATTGGACTGATTAGATGCTATTTTGAGTGTCAAATCTGAAGAAAAGTCTCTAGTTAAGCAATGAATTCACTGTTCGGCCTCAGAAAGTTCGGCCAAATCGAAAATAGTTCGGCGGCCGAACTTTTAACTTTATTGCTAAACTTCGGCTTTTTTCTTAAATTTTATACACAAAATCGAATTAAATCATCTCAACAAACATGTTTAAAATACCAAAAATTTGTCATCATTGCCTCTAGATATCAAAAAACCGACGCAATATAGTTTTTTGGGCGGACTGTTCGGTCGGACACTAACAATCAGCTTTAGTTCAGACTGTACAGCGTTTCTGTGATCTAGTCCTACTGGTGCCTTTTTAAATTTTTTGTTAAGTCTCACTAACCTAACACGTCGCAAGGTGTGCACAATGTGTCAATTGACACTTTCCTATCAAAACGTCAATTTAAAGTGCCCGATCCTTTCGTGTAAAAGATCGACTAAGAATCCGTCCCTTTTTCTGTAGGGCTACATATTCTATATTGAACGTTATTGAACCCTGTGGCTAGCCGTTGGCATGTGTTTGCTGTTAAAAACAACTTCATTGCTAATAATTTTTGAACAAACATTGGAAAATGGCAACAATTCCTGATTGGCTTGTTTACAATTTGGTTATATCATCACTTTAAAATTGTTCATATCACAGGGTTCAAATTATATAGTAAATTCTCCTACGGTACGTACTGTATTATTTGCTTATTATATGATTCATGCGATTATGACAAGCATTTATGGTGGAGATTTTTGTCTATATTGATATACCAACGTGAGTAATTTTATATAAAAAAATATTTTATATTGCAATATGGGCATTTCCAACTTTTTGTCGCGTTCTCGATCCTATGTTTATTGCTAATATAATGGAATCAAAAATCAACAAAAACTATCTGCACTAAACATAGGGCTACCAAAAAGCTATCTAAAAATGAAAACAAAAAAAATTGTTAAGGTTTCTTTACTATTATTTACGTGAAAATGTCTCGAACACGACATGCGACTCTGGAAATGTCCACTTACAATTTTGTGGTGTTTGGAATTTATTTCAAATAGGTTAGGAGAAACTGCTGACTCTTTTGAAAGATTATATAGTTATGGTATACCTTGGACACGCACTTCCTATGCTTGGCTGGAATCTATAATAGTCGAGGTGGAAGATACTGATGTTGGTTAATTTATGTTAAAATATCAATTTTATTTTTTTTTTTTCTTTTTCATTATTAAGATCATATACAAAAGTCTAATAAGTAATAAGCCATTTTGAAATTAATACTTTAGATGAAATGAAAATATGGGCTTTGTTGTGGAACGCATGGCTTTTGGTAATTTTGGCAAGGGTGATTTTATTACCCCCGAAACTTTGAATCGTTTAAAGTTAATGGTTGATGATATCTGATTATGGTTCGTCGTTTATGGGTAAATTTACCCAAATACAATTATTTAATATTGTCATGGCAATCTTCGGGTTTTGATAAATATTGGGAATGGAAGATAACAGAATCAAGTGGATATTTTTTTTTTTTTTATTAGTTAATAATCATGTAATTACAAATTATATACTATTACCCTAACCGAGAAATAGGTAATAAGGCCTTCGGCGCGTTGTAGCGAAAACAGACCAGTGCTTCTGGTGGGAATCGAACCCACGACCCCCGCACTGATAAGCTACCAACAAGCCTTCCGGGGCGCACTAAAGTCGATATATCTAGAGGCATCCACTTGATTCTGTTCGTCGAAGCAAATAGTGTCAAATATTATTGAAATGTAAATTACTAGATGGTTCTTAAAAGTACTCAGTTGTGCCAATAATATTAAAATAATGAAAAAATATATATATATATATTCGCAAATAGGTACTTATAATATTACACCGCAACATTTAAACCGTTGTCTAAAAAGGCAAGACTATCATCATTATCCATTGCGTAAGTTGTTAAAAAATGGTAGAGTTGGGCATTCTTCTAGTTCATTTCGTTAATTTGCATTTATTTAACTAGTTCGTTGTTTTAGTGCATATGTTTGTTCGACAATTCTTTTCAATTATTCATATTGTTATATTGGTCTATTGTTTGTTTAACAAATCTGCACAGTATAAGCGAAAATCCCAAATGAACTTGTTCATTTTTAACCGTTCATTTGAGATTTTCTCTCATATTACGCAGATTTGTTAAACAAACCAATGACCAATAAACCAAAATGCATAATTAAAAAAAACAATATTGGCAGACAAACTTACGAGCTAAAAGAAAAAACTAGTTCAATAAATGCGAATAAAGAAATAAATTATAAACCAGAATGTCCAACTCCAAAAAAAATGGCCATAAAATTAAATTTAAAGAAAGACGTAAGCTGCAACGCGCAAAAGAGAGCTGTTTACTTGAATTGTGCAAACATAACAGCCAGACTTATCGCCTGTGTACATTGTGACTCACAAGAAAACCACGCAGTGGTGAATCCGAAGATTTGAATGAAACTTGGATATGTTGTAAAGGAGAAACAAATATTAGATACATACTTTTATTTTTTTTGTGCGCACTCTCAAGTTTAGGTGTTAAAAAGTGGGGTAAAAATTACCCAATTTAACGTTTTTTTAAATATATTTCTATATTAGTTATTAACTATAGGTAAATTGGGAATCAAATGAAATATTATTTTTTTTTAATATGTAATACAATTCCCACTAACAAATAAGTTAGTTGGGTTAGTAAGTTAATTAACAAAATTGCTTCCTAAACTCTCCCAGTAAATATCAATTTTTGTAAAACAAAATATTACAAGAATATTAATATAATATTTCATAAAACATAAAAACTTCATTAAAACCGCAAACGTTTTTTTTTTATTTTTGTACAAAATGTTAAATGCCGAATTATATAAAATAAATTATATAAAATTATATAAAATGTATTTATAAAATTTTTAACATTTTAATCTTTTGTTGACATCATTATCATTATTTGCCGTTTAATTTATAAACTAAGGCAATATAACCTGAAACCACAACTGATTTTTACTCTTTTGTCTTTGTAAAAATACACACAGCAAAAAGTTTGTCGATTGTTCAACTAGAAAAAAAGAATAAAACCGAAACAACCATGTCGATTCGAGATAACGCACATCACTTTGTCAGTGTCGAATCTTGACTTTCACTACCCATGATTAGGTACATTCTAAAATACGTGACGATGATCTATCGGTTAAAGTTATCACATTTTTACCATCTCTAAAAAAAAATAAACAAAAACAGAGAAGAAGAAGAAATTGTTTTTTTTATTAGTTTTGCATGTACTAAATATGAAACGAACAAAATGTAATAATTTTTATGTGTTTTTGCAAAATTAATGATTTTTCCCAATGCAAAAATTTGGCAGACAAACTGCATCTTGTTATTCTGCCGGAGTTGATTTTTTATTCCCTCCTCCATCCCATAGTGCAGGAGGGTATATTCACTTTGTCAAATGTTTGTAATTCTTTTAAAAAAATTCTGGGACCCCATAAACTATATATATTCTTGATCAGCATGAATAGAGAAGTCGATGTCCGTCTGTCCGTCTGTCCGTCCGTCTGTCTGTGGAAACACAAAATACTCCGACAATACAGAAGAAGTACTGCTAATTTTCAGTCAAATTGTTTGCTGATATCATGAGCAGTTTTCTAGTGAAAATGATCAAAATCGGTTAACGCGTTCAAAAGTTATGAGTGAAAATGTGGGAAGACCTCTAAAAATTTTGAAGCAAATTTTAAATTATACTATTTATTTCATCACACATACATACGTACATTCAATGCTTATACACAAGAATATACGCAAGCAGGGATGACTGTCAATATCGCTGAAATACCGTCCCCGATTCTAACACCTTTCAACTGACTATCGTTATCGCTTAAATACCGTTGCCGATATTCTTGAAATACCGTTATCCGTAAAATACCGTTACCTTAAAATACCGTTACCGAAATAATATAACAAGATCTGAACAAAAAAACTTCTATAAATACATAGATATATTTTCCCAAAGTATGATCATAAACTAGACAGCCATTTAAACTCGGCCATAATGCGGTTAAAAATTGTGGTGTACATTAACATTACCTGAATAACTAAAATAACATTATCCTTAAAATGCCGTTACCAAAATAATTTAAAAATCTTTTTCCCTGAAATAAAGTTACCGAAATATGTAAAATATCGTTACCGCTAAAATACCGTTAGCGAAATAAATAAAATACCGTTAACGCTAAAATCCCGTTACCGAAATAACTGAAGTATAGTTTCCCCTAAAATACCATTACCGAAATAAAAGAAAATAGCGTTACTGCGACCAATAACCACATAGAATCGGTTACCATCCATGGTCATGATAAACACTTAAAAACAAAAAAAAAACCCACAAATATTGTTGTTTTTTTGTTTTGTTTTGTATACAGTATGTATGTACCCAGCCAGAAAAATACGAACGGCAAAGTACTTGCAAAGTACTTACGTCGACGGTTCCAGCGTTTTCAAAGCGTTGGATTTCTGAAAAATTAAGTGCTTTGAGAACAACAAAATGATAACACCGGGCGTGGCTTGGCCGTTCCTTTTTTAAAGCGCTGCCAAAGCACTTGCAAAACGAACAATAAAGTACTTTTTAAATAATAACATAAGCGCTTTGGGACCACCAAAATGTGAATTTTAAATCGCTGCCAAAGCACTTGCAAAACGAACAATAAAGTACTTTTTAAATAATAACATAAGCGCTTTGGGTCCACCAAAATTTGAATTTTAAAGCGTTGACAAGGTATTGGCAAAATAATCAATATAGTGCTTTTTCAGTAATTCATTAAGCGCTGGCCCAACCCCACCGGCCAGAGCTCGGCCGACCGTATTTTACAGTGCTGGTTAAGCACTGGCAAACCTAAAAATAAAGTACTTTAAATACAAAAACAACAGTGACATGGCAGTACTTTAAATACATTTTATTATTTTTTTTGAAATTTTTTTTAATGATTTATAAACTTAAATGTATTTCATTCAAAACAAAAAAATAAAAAATAAGTTATTATTTTTATATAAAAAAAGAAACATTTCAATACAAAAACAAGTGGAAGCATTAAAGTCCGATGTGCCGAATTTGGTATTAAAAAAGATTAAATTCGGCTGTGACGAATTTTTGGATACCCTCCATCTCGGTGTTTTCATAAACCAGGGAAAGTGCAAACAATATTAATATCTATATTCTTTGTAAAAATAACAAAAATAATGTTGTTTTTATAAGTAAAACAAAATATGACTGATTGATTAATGTCTTTGGGATGTTTCAGAAGAAAAAAATGTTTAATTAAAGTTTACTAAAATGAATCTGAAATTCTGCAGTGAATTTGAATACCAAAGGTTATTCTGATTACCTAAAGAAGAACGTGTAGTGAAAAATATATATATTTGTATAGTTCCTTATGATGTTAAAAAATCTGTTGTAAAATTCGCCTGTTGTTTGTCTCTTTGCCTATATAATAATGAAAGAAAGTTACTAAAATATATTTTTGGATCGTTAGAAGAGATGCAATGAATACAAACGCATAAAAACAGTTTCGAATAATCAGAATTTTAGATAAATTTAAGGGAACAAAAATACACTTGCGGAGACATACATAATGAAATAATTATGAAATGCCAGTTTACATTACAACACATGTGTTTATACTATACATCACATAAGTAAAACGGAAAGTGTGATGAAACTAAGTTTGTCAAAAATTATAAAAGAAAATCTTTCGAGTGTTTTCGAGATACAAAAAATTAAAGAAACTGGTATTTCAAATTATTGTTTTTCAGCTCAGTTGCTTGTGAAATTCTCGTTTACGACTCCTAGAATAAGAACCCTAAGAAATTTTCCCAAAATTCGATTGGTTTTTACACATCAATACTTTAATTTAGATTATTTTTGTATGTATCAAATAAAAATTAGGGCTTTTAAGGAAAACAAATGCATATAATCAAAAGATTTTAAGATGAAGTATGCACCTTATATGTCTTAAATAAAAAAGTTCTGAAAGTGAATGTCCTTTAAATTGAATGGGGTTTTTAATAAATGTAATTAGAATGTAAGAGTTTCCTTGCAAATTTATTAAAGGTTGAGAATGAAAATAAGTAAAAATAGTGTACGAAAAAAAGTTATGAATTTACATTGTTGGATTCGGGGATTTTGTTCCTGGATATTTTTTTGATCTGATAACGATTAATATGTCTGGCAACTCCGGTTAATGAAGTCAAATAAATAAAGAATTTTAACTAAACTATTTTGTTCTACCTTTTTCTTATTGGTGATTTTTTGATTTGTTGGGGTTAACAAAAAAAGGTATATGGCAAGCCTGGTATATGGAAAACAAAAGCATACTTTATAAATTAGCTTAACAATTTTTCGAGGGCTTCTCGCATTTGCACTTATAACCAGTGTTGCCAGGTTTGCAAAGCATAAAAACGACAAACTTTCTAGAAAAAATCGTCAAAATCGTCATCATATTTTGAAAAATCGTCAAAATAAAATATATTTGTTAGAAGAGGGATAAAGTTTTAATAAAAAATAAAATACAATAATGTTATTCACATTTCAAATGTTAACGTGTTATCGTTGTAATATAACACGATTTTTGACACTTCTCTTTGGTTTAAACTTCGAAAATCATTATATTTTACAACGATATTCATATTTATAAAATGTTGAAACAGTGTGCCCCAGTAGGCTAGTTGGTAGCGTGCTGGCTTATCAGTGCGGGGGTCGTGGGTTCGATTCCCACCAGAGGCACTGATCTGTTTTCGCTACAACGCGCCGAAGGCCATAGTAGCTAGTGCTCGGTTAGGGTAATAGTATATAACTTGTAATTATATGATTATTAATTAATAAAATAACAAAAATATAATGTTGAAAGATCAAATAAATACAACTTTAAATCAAACTAATTTTACCACTTGAACTGTTAAACACTTATATCTGCATAATTCTGTGAACAACATTTCAGTGGCACAACTTTTTAAATATTAAATTCTTTTACAAAATTTGGAAATTCTTTAACAATAAGTCTGTTCGATTACTTTTCCTGTAAAGTTCAGTAAAAACTACTCAGTAACAAAATTACAAATAGTAAGACAAATTTACAAAAAAGTAAACGAACAGAAAATTTGTAGGACTTATTAAATTAGATAAAATAGCTTGTTTTAAATATTAAAAAAAAAATCAACTGGTCATTATGGAAAAGGAAAAAGTTAATTGAAATTATCGACCAAAAATAATTTAAATGTTTTTTAACTTCTTCCATAGTTAATTATTTAATCATTTTCACTTTCAATCCATAAACAATTAAAATTTAATTTAATTTTTGTTTACTAAAAATACAAGCATATTTTTTTTTATTTTTTAGTCATATGTTTTTTTCATCTTACAAATTCTTTCTGGCAAAAATGTATCCAGTTCTTTGGCATCAAACTGTCACTTTACTCTCTCTTTTTACCAGTTTTTACTGCGTATTTGTCTAAACGAACACCTTCCAGTAAAAACTTGTACAAATTTTTGTGTTATCGAACAAACTTAATGTTATATTTTTAATTATAAAATTTTGGCACTTTATTTATATTATTAAGCCTGTTTTTTAAGCACCGGATTTATTTTTGGATTTATTTTGTTTCATTTAAAGTTGTATATATATCATCTTTCAACATGAAATAAATTCGGGCTAGAGATCTGTTTGTTTCGCAAAAAAAGTCCATGCCTTGTGTTTTAACATGAAAATTTTTTTATTTTTATTTAAATCTAACTCCAATTAAATTTTATAAAAATTTAAAGAAATGTTCTAAACATATAAACACAGAAACTAAATTAAGCTAAACCCGTAATGAATTTATAAAAAAATAAATGCGGTTTGGATTAAGTTTTATTCAATTCTAGGATTTGCATTTTTGCAAAATTGTATTTCACATCATATTAGCATATAAAAGCTAGCTATCGATCAAAAAACAATGTTTTGCTTTCAATTTTTAACGAAATAATATAAATTTAATAATCGAGCCGGCGATTTTATGAGAATGATAAATAAGTAGATCTTGCTTACATATTAAATTATTGTCAAAAAATCGTCATTTTGGAAGCAAAAGTCGTCAAATAGTCATTTAGTTATTTTGGGTATTAAATATCATCAAAATGACGACAAATCGTCAAACCTGGCAACTCTGCATGCGATTGCTACTAATTCATACGTACATACATATATATATATATATTCCCGTCGTTCCTATAAGGAGCATAGGGCCGTACATACATACTGTATTACAAAACAAAACAAAAAAAACAACAACAATATTTTGTGGGTTTTTTTTGTTTTTAAGTGTTGATCATGACCATGGATGGTAACCGATTCTATGTGGTTATTGGTCATAGTAACGCTATTTTCTTTTATTTCGGTAACGGTATTTTAGGGGAAACTATACTTCAGTTATTTCGGTAACGGGATTTTAGCGTTAACGGTATTTTAGCGTTAACGGTATTTTATTTATTTCGCTAACGGTATTTTAGCGGTAACGATATTTTAGATATTTCGGTAACTTTATTTTAGGGAAAAAGATTTTTCAATTATTTTGCTAACGGCATTTTAAGGATAACGTTATTTTAGTTATACAGGTAATGTTAATGCACACCACAATTTTTAACCGCATTATGCCCGAGTTCAAATGACTGTCTAGTTTATGATCACACTTTGGGAAAATATATCTATTTACAGAAGTTTTTTTGTTCAGATCTTGTTAGATTATTTCGGTAACGGTATTTTAAGGTAACGGTATTTTACGGATAACGGTATTTCAAGAATATCGGTAACGGTATTTAAGCGATAACGATAGTCAGTTGAAAGGTGTTAGAATCGGGGACGGTAATTCAGCGATATTGACAGCCATCCCTGCTTGCGTATATTCTTGTGTATAAGCATTGAATGTACGTATGTATGTATGTATGTATGTATGATGAAATAAAAAAAAAAAAAATTTAGAGGTCTTCCCACATTTTCACTCATAACTTTTGAACGCGTTAATCGATTTTGATCATTTTCACTAGAAAACTGCTCATGATATCAACAAACAATTTGACTGAAAATTAGCAGTACCTCTTCTGTATTGGAGGAGTATTTTGTGTTTCCACAGACAGACGGACGGACAGACGGACAGACGGACAGACGGACATGGCTATATCGACTTCTCTATCCATGCTGATCAAGAATATATATAGTTTATGGGGTCCCAGAATTATTTTAAAAGAATTACAAACATTTGACAAAGTGAATATACCCTCCTGCACTATGGGATGGAGGGTATAACTAGATTTTGTTTAAGTTTAATTGTAATTCAGAAGTTATCATTACTGCATTTATTTTCGGATGATTTTCATATCGCTTAATCTTATTAACAGTTACAAATTTTGAACAACAAATACATACACAAAAATAAATTACAAAATTTTGTCTGTAATATTAAACATGCCCCATAGAGTATTTTTGTAAATACAAAAAAACAGTGATGATTTGTAAATACAAACACCCTTTTGTTGATTTTTTTTTATAATTTATGTTTTCAAAGAATTGTTATATTAAAAAAACTACAATTAACAAGCATTTCAAAAAAAAAAAATTGTTGAAAATATGAGTTTTTTCACTGTGTAGTATTTTATTTTAACAACGGTTGAAAATTTAATTAATCAAGTCCTGACAAAGCACTTTTTGTTAACGCTAGGAAAGCGTTCTAAACAAGTGCCTTATCGGTGCTTAACATATTGTTTATTCATTAAAAATTTTATAAATAAAGTCCTGACAAAGTACTTTTTGCAAGCGTTGGGAAAGCGTTCTAAACTAGGTATTTGCCATTGTTAAATTATTTTTAAGGTTGTAGATTCTATAAATCAAGTACTTGCAAAGCACATTTTGCTAGCGTTGTGAAAGCGTTCTTAATCAGGGCTTTGTCATTGCTTTAATTTATTTACGGTTGTAAATTTCATAAATCAAGTACTGACAAAGCACTTTTTGACAACGGTGGGAAAGCGTTCTAAATAAGGACTTTGCCAGTGCTTTAATTTGAGTTTTCTGCCAATGGTATTAAAAATAAAGTGCTTTGACAGTGCTTGATTTTTCTGACCATCGGCAATTTCTGGCTGGGTACGTATGAATTAGTAGCAATCGCATGCAGAGTTGCCAGGTTTGACGATTTGTCGTCATTTTGATGATATTTAATACCCAAAATAACTAAATGACTATTTGACGACTTTTGCTTCCAAAATGACGATTTTTTGACAATAATTTAATATGTCAGCAAGATCTACTTATTTATCATTCTCATAAAATCGCCGGCTCGATTATTAAATTTATATTATTTCGTTAAAATTGAAAGCAAAAACATTGTTTTTTGATCGATAGCTAGCTTTTATATGGTAATATGATGTGAAATACAATTTTGCAAAAATGCAAATCCTAGAATTGAATAAAACTTAATCCAAACCGCATTTATTTTTTTATAAATTCATTACGGGTTTAGCTTAATTTAGTTTCTGTGTTTATATGTTTAAAACATATTTTTAAATTTTTATAAAATTTAATTGGAGTTAGATTTAAATAAAAATAAAAAAATTTTCATGTTAAAACACAAGGCATGGACTTTTTTTGCGAAACAAACAGATCTCTAGCCCGAATATATTTCATGTTGAAAGATGATATATATACAACTTTAAATGAAACAAAATAAATCCAAAAATAAATCCGGTGCTTAAAAAACAGGCCTAATAATATAAATAAAGTGCCAAAATTTAATAATTAAAAAATATAACATTAAGTTTGTTCGATAACACAAAAATTTGTACAAGTTTTTACTGGAAGGTGTTCGTTTAGACAAATACGCAGTAAAAACTGGTAAAAAGAGAGAGTAAAGTGACAGTTTGATGCCAAAGAACTTACAAGTTTTTACTGGATACATTTTTGACAGAAAGAATTTGTAAGATGAAAAAAACATATGACTAAAAAAATATGCTTGTATTTTTAGTAAACAAAAACAAAAATTAAATTAAATTTTAATTGTTTATGGATTGAAAGTGAAAATTATTAAATAACTAACTATGGAAGAAGTTAAAAAACATTAAAATTATCTTTGGTCGATAATTTCAATTAACTTTTTCCTTTTCCATAATGATCAGTTGATTTTTTTTTAATATTTAAAACAAGCTATTTTATCTAATTTAATAATTCCTACAAATTTTCTGTTCGTTTACTTTTTTGTAAATTTGTTACTGAGTAGTTTTTACTGAACTTTACAGGAAAAGTAATCGAACAGACTTATTGTTAAAGAATTTAATATTTAAAAAGTTGTGCCACTGAAATGTTGTTCACAGAATTATGCAGATATAAGTGATTAACAGTTCAAGTGGTAAAATTTGTTTGATTTAAAGTTGTATTTATTTGATTTTTCAACATTATATTTTTGTTATTTTATTAATTAATAATCATATAATTACAAGTTATATACTATTACCCTAACCGAGCACTAGCTAATATGGCCTTCGGCGCGTTGTAGCGAAAACAGATCAGTGCCTCTGGTGGGAATCGAACCCACGACCCCCGCACTGATAAGCCAGCACGCTACCAACTAGCCTACTGGGGCACACTGTTTCAACATTTTATAAATATGAATATCGTTGTAAAATATAATGATTTTCGAAGTTTAAACCAAAGAGAAGTGTCAAAAATCGTGTTAAATTACAACGATAACACGTTAACATTTGAAATGTGAATAACATTATTGTATTTTATTTTTTATTAAAACTTTATCCCTCTTCTAACAAATATATTTTATTTTGACGATTTTCAAAATATGATGACGATTTTGACGATTTTTTCTAGAAAATTTGTCGTTTTTATGCTTTGCAAACCTGGCAACACTGGTTATGAGTGCAAATGCGAGAAGCCCTCGAAAAAATTGTTAAGCTAATTTATAAAGTATGCTTTTGTTTTCCATATACCAGGCTTGCCATATAACTTTTTTTGTTAACCCCAACAAATCAAAAAATCACCAATTAGAAAAAAGGTAGAACAAAATAGTTTAGTTAAAATTCTGTATTTATTTGACTGCATTAACCGGAGTTGCCAGACACATTAATCGTTATCAGATCAAAAAAATATCCAGGAACAAAATCCCCGAATCCAACAATGTAAATTCATAACTTTTTTTCGTACACTATTTTTACTTATTTTCATTCTCAACCTTTAATAAATTTGCAAGGAAACTCTTACACTCTAATTACATTTATTAAAAACCCCATTAAATTTAAAGGACATTTACTTTCAGAACTTTTTTATTTAAAACATATAAGGTGCATACTTCATCTTAAAATCTTTTGATTATATGCATTTGTTTTCCTTACAAGCCCTAATTTTTATTTGATACATAAAAAAATAATCTAAATTAAAGTATTGATGTGTAAAAACCAATCGAATTTTGGGGAAAATTTCTTAGGGTTCTTATTCTAGGAGTCGTAAACGAGAATTGCACAAGCAACTGAGCTGAAAAACAATAATCTGAAATACCAGTTTCTTTAATTTTTTGTGTCTCGAAAACACCCTAAACACTCGAAAGATTTTCTTTTATAATTTTTGACAAACTTAGTTTCATCACACTTATGTGATGTATAGTATAAACACGTGTGTTGTAATGTAAACTGGCATTTCATAATTATTTCATTATGCAAAATTCTGATTATTCGAAACTGTTTTTATGCGTTTGTATTCATTGCATCTCTTCTAACGATCCAAAAATATATTTTAGTAACTTTCTTTCATTATTATATAGGCAAAGAGACAAACAACAGGCGAATTTTACAACAGTTTTTTTAACATCATAAGGAACTATAAAAATATATATATTTTTCACTACACGTTCTTCTTTAGGTAATCAGAATAACCTTTGAATACCCACAGCAGAATTTCAGATTCATTTTAGTAAACTTTAATTAAACATTTTTTCTTTTGTAACATCCCAAATACATTAATCAATCAGTCATATTTTGTTTTACTTATAAAAACAACATTATTTTTGTTATTTTTACAAAGAATATAGATATTAATATTGTTTGCACTTTCCCTGGTTTATGAAAACACCGAGATGGAGGGTATCCAAAAATTCGTCACAGCCGAATTTAACCTTTTTTTGTACCAAATTCGGCACATCGGACTTTAATGCTTCCACTTGTTTACACTTTTATTGTTGAAATTAATTAAATGATCAAAAAATAGTTAAAAATTTAAAGAGTTTTCATGTTTTAATAGAAATACAAGCATTTTCTTGTCAAACGCCTCAATGCGTATTGCAGAATGTATCGATGATCATCAAAAACATATGTTTTCTTCACATCACTAGCGTATTATAGAATATTTACGGCGCATATTAACGGTGAAGGTGACTACAAAAATAGAGGCGAAGATTTTTATATTAGGGCAGGCAAACAAATTTCAATTCGATTTAATTTAAAGTGAGAAAATTGGTATTTAACGTTCCTATGATATATGCTTTGTATTAAGTTTTTCGAAATTCTGCGTAGTCGGCGTTCTATCGCATCCCAAAGTTCGATATTTTAAGCAAAGCTAGGAAAATTCCTTATGTTTAAACTACTCTAACCTTTTAAGTTTTTGTCCGATTTGTAAAAATTTTATCTCATATGAAAGATTTGATCTTTTAGTTTTAGATACTTGTTAGACAAGTTTGCAAAAATTCAAAAATGCAGTTTTTTAGCAAATATTTTAAAAACTACATCTTTTTTGACGATTTTTGAAGTGAAATATGAAAAAATGGCGATTGACGATTTTACAAAATTCATTGTAAGAACGATTTTTAAATATTTTAACTTTTTATAAAATTTTTTCTCTAAAAATTTTCTTACAAAATTGTATTAAGTTTCTTTTCATTTAACACATCTAATGAAAATGTAATAAAATGATTTAAATTTGAAAATTGTTTTAAAACATTTTTTTAAGAAAATTAATAACAAAGCGAAATAAGAAAAAACGAAATGTGACATCTGTTTCACTATCTTTTTCGAAAACTTATTCGAAACGATATATGATTAAGTGAAACTAACATAAAATATATCTTTAAATATCATGGTCCAGGACGTTTGATATCAACTTAAGATAATCGCTGCTACCCTTTTACAAATTTTGAGAAAAGGGAAAATATGCTGATGCAACATGTTTGATAGTTTAATAGATAATAGAGGTTTGATTGAAACATATTTGTTTAAATTTAAATACATATTTATAATTTTTTATGCTATTACATTGATTTTATACCAGATCTATTGTATGGCTCTCTTTTATTTTAACATTAACGAATTATTTTAACATTAACGAAGAGGATACAACCTGTAAAAATGTATAGCATGAACCTCTGCTAAGAATGTTTTTTGTAGTTTTTATGATAATAAAATACTCTTTTTTTATTATCTCTCTCCCTGTTAATACAAAGAAATTATGAAACACAGAGAGGTTATAAAAAATGTATTTTTATATGATAAAAATTAAACAGAGGTTGTAATATCACGCTGTAAATTTTTACATGTTGCATCCTGTTCAAGGACGCCTAACTATGTTAAAATAAAAGAGAGCCATGCAATAGCCCTGATATTATACACAGCGCTGCCAACTTTGACGATTTGTCTCCATTTTGACGATTTTTGAAGTGAAATATGATAAAATAACGATTGACGATTTCACAAAATTTATTGTTTGGAAAATGACGATTTATAAAAATGTGCAATTTTTATAGAATTTTTAAATTTTTTTAATTTATTTCTCTAAAATTTACTAACAAAATTTGATCAAGTTTCTTTTTGTTTAAAACATCTAAGGAAAATGTGATAAAATGATCTCAAATCGAATGAAAATTCTTCATTTACCCATTTAATGATCAACTACATATAAACTCCATCATTTTGAACGGTTTATTTTAATTTTAATTAAAAAATAACGAAATTCGAATGGATTTTTTTATATATTTTACAAAGGCAAATCCAAAATCTTTATTTTTTAATAATTTAAATCATTTAGCTTCAAAATCACTGATTAAAAAATGTGATTTTCTACATTTTCGATTCTAGGTAAATCAATATTTTTCTTTAATTCCCTTTTTTATTGTATGTATGCCCAAATTTTGTGAAACCAAATATCGGAAAAAAATTTTAAAACTAAAGGAATTTTGTAGATTTTATAATAGGTCAGTGATTTTCAAATTCTATTCCCCGAAATAAGTATTGGGAGTTGTCTTTTAAGACTCAGAGTCATTTGTAAAGGAACTAATAAAAAATAACTTTAAAATTGTGAAATAATTACAATTAAAGTGATTAAAACGTAAAATTTAATTTTTTTTATTGAAATGTAAATAGTTTTCGGAATGGCGATTCTTTGACGATTTCTCATTCCCAAAATGACGATTTTGAAGATTTTTCAACCAAATTTGACGATTTTTGAACTAATTGGGTTGGCAGCACTGATTATACATCTTATTGTACGGTGTAGGTCAAAACGACGATAATATTGCTACTAATATTTGCAAAAATATTGCATAGTTGTTATATGTACCTTTACTCCTCTTGTTGTCCTTCTTCTTTTAATAAAAAAAAATTTCTACACACACATTTACATAAATTTGTATAGCTTTAGGCCGTATGCCCAACACATTTGCATGAGCTACTTCCACTGACATCAAATGTCAAAAAGAAAGAAATCTATGTAATCTATGGTGCGTAAAGTGTGTGCAGAAATAACCATTTATAGAGTTACGCTGTTATTCTAGTAGGGTAGAAGGTTGCGATTTCTACACTGGGGTACATAAGCCAACCGCGATTTTCGGTGTATTTAAACGAGTTGTTAAAATGGTCGTTTCCATAATTTGAGCAGTTATTGATAATTTTTCGTGTCACCAAATTTTACCCCTGTACTTCACAAGTGGTCGAGGATAGTCATGTTTTTTGGATTACAAAAAAAATAATAGAGGGTTAATATTTCATTTCGTGTATTAGAACAAAATACCATTTAAGATATCCAAGCGTTGATATTAATTTGTAATATTAATATGAATTTTTAAAATTTATTTCTAAAAAAAGTAAAATAATGTGAGCGACTGATCATGGGTCACATACGCCTGGCCACCAGTTGGGATAGTTTCGTCAGCAAACATTAGTAGCACTTTAAAAGACTTATACGAAAAATGGGTCATCTACATATATTCAATTATATTAAATTAGATATAATTTGATATCATTTTATCCGAGATTTTTCATATTAAATTATATCTAACTGGATTGATATATATTCCATTTCATATAATTTTCGCCGATAATAGGTATGCTTTTGGTGACTTGAAGTCACCAAAGCTGAAAATTAAAAATTCTAGAAATCAATAATTTTAAAGACCCACACGTTTTTAAATAAAACATAACGAAAAGTTTAAAAATTATAGAGAAAATATTGAGTGTCTCAAAAATATATTTATGTGGTTTTGTCTTATAAAATGTGCTCATGTTATTATTTGAAAAACTATATGTGAAAGATATATAAAGCTGTATAATATTAAAGGGAAAATATTTTCAGTGTGACGTCACATATAGTTTGAAAAACTTAGCATGGGATCATATATAATCATATCAAGCACTATATATATTTATATTATTATTATATGGCTTATGTAGTTATATATTGAGTAAGATTTAAATACACATAATAATATCAAGTAACATATAAAAAATTCTGTAAAAAAAATTATCAGATGTATTTGTATATAATGATATAAGCCGTAATGTGATTCCATTCAAAGTCAGATATGACTTAATCATACTATATATGAGTAGATATAACTATTTTTACCAGGGTGGATAAAATGTTGTTGTCATACCAAATGTTTCTTTATGACTTGAATTTTATAACATTGCATTTAACTCGGCATGTAACTCCCATTTAGTTAGAAGATTTATTTATACTTAATGTGAACAAATTGGCACAGAAATTCTTTCTATTGAAGCGTAGTTTTTTTTTGATTTTTTCTTTGTAGAAAGCAGCTCTTTTGTATACATTTTTATTAAACAAAATAAAACTTTAAAAATTATATTATCAAATTTTTGATAAGAGCATTTAAGGGCTAATTCAGCTCAGAATATTTTTTTTACGAATTTAAAGAATGGCTTTAGCCAGGTTTGTAAAAAAAGCGTTTAAATATTTTTGTTGAAATTTACATAAATTTCAGCAGTATCTAATTTGAACTCAATGCGCCACGGCACGTTGTTAACGTTGTACAATTTTTGTGATATTCTATTTTAAATCGCGTTTCTTAAAATTAAATAGTAGTAAGAAAAGCTTTGACTTTATTGTAAATTGAAATAAATAAGTCTGGGGTCATTTGGGGCAGCATGCCCACATGGGTTAATGATGTTCGAAAAAAAATTTTTTTTCAACTTAGAAATTAAATAAAAAATTTTATTTTTTTTAGCAACTTTCTTTTTGGCAGCTCAGCTGTTTTCGTGTAACATTTTACTGTTAAACATGTTCAGTTTGGTCTTTAATGAATAATGGTCTATAACCATGAATCGACTTACAAACGAACAATGCTCGCAGATTATTGAATTTTATTATCAAAATTCATGCTCGCTTAAGAAAGTGCATCGTGCACTTCTTACAATTTATGGTTAGCTTGGGCTATTCGGAATCTTGTAACTAAATTTCGCACCAAATTTACATTATTGGACATTAAACCACCAACACACATACGTAGAGTGCGGACAGAGAAAAATATCGCAGCTGTATCCGACAGTGTTGTTGATGATCGTGAATTATCTATTCTGCGGCGTTCGCAGCAATTGGGCCTATGTTACTCAACTACGTGGAAAAGTTTGCGGAAGGATTTGGGTGTAAAACCTTTTAAAATACAGCTGGAGCAAGAATTGAAGCCACATGACCTAAAAAAAACGGCTAACTTTTGGTGAATGGGCGCTGGCAAAGTTGGATGAAGATCCACTTTTTTATCGGAAAATTATGTTCACGACGAAGTTCATTTCTGGCTGAATGAATACGTCAACAAGCAAAATTGCCGTGTTTTGTGTAAAGAGCAGCCAGAAGCATTGCAAGAACTGCCAATGCATCCCGAGAAATCGCATTTTATGGACCGGTGGCATTATTAGACCGTATTTTTTCAAAGACGACGAAGGCAGGAAAGCTACTGTGAATGGCGAGCACTACCTGATTACAATTTTTTTTTGCCCGAAATGGAAGAGCTGGACTTGGGTGACATGTGGTGCCAAACAGCATGCGAAACAATGGCCCAATTGAGAGGCGAACAGTTAATTTCACGTTGAATTATATAGATCGTTCTATCGACTCAAATAAAGATTTCGTACATTTCTCTAAATTTTATGTGTTTTTTTAAATCAAATCCGAAAGCTCTTAAAAGATCGCCATTTATTTTTCGATTTTGAATATTTTATGACAACAAACAAGCCTTGTTATTAAAAAAAAAACACAATTACCTCGAAAGCCGTTGCCCAACCCAAGTGTACCGGGGGATATTTTAAATTCTTTTATTTTCATTCTGTAAAATGTTTAAACAATTCCCCGGAGTGCAAATCTAAATATTTTCGATTTTGTTTAAGACATTTTTATAAATTTGAAATTGGAGGTTTGAAAAACACCCCAAAAGTTTTGATCGTTTTTGACATCAGCTTAGGACAGGTATCTCCAATATTGAGTCTTTTGAATATAATAATTATATTGCAGAAATCAATTTCAAAAATGTTTAAGGTGTGTGCTCGAATTTCTCGCTCAATTAATAGCTGGCACATTAGTGGTCTGGGCAGTATTTATTACTAGGCTAGTTTTTAACCTATTTTGGATTTTTATACATTTTTGAATACATAATTTTATTCTTATATCGATTAATTTATCATTTAGAATAAAAACTATAACAATATTGAAAAAATTGTCAAAAACTGAAAGCAGTAGTTTTTTACCCCACGTAAACACTGTTGCAATTTTCAATCGATTTTCGGCACGACTTTTCTTTATCTGATTGGCACCAAATTTCATATATATATAATTTTTTATATAGAAACGAAACAAACCCTACCCATCCTTGCTTAAAATTCGCATTTTGAAAAATCTCCATACAACCAAGAACCAATCTAATGTCGATGTTATCGTATTTTTTTATCACATGCTTTTAAGCGATAGCATTAAAAAAATGTCAAGCAAGTTGCGAATTTGAGCAATTATTTAATTGATTCAATTAATATTTAATTGACAGCTTTTTAAATTATCAACAAATCGATTTCGAATATAGTAGAGAAATATTTTTTTCTGTGCGCAAATTTTGCATAATTCGCCAAAAAAAAGTTTCCTTGCCTAATAAGCAAACAAATCGAAACATTAACCCTATGTGGATCTTATTACATTGAATAATAATTTTCTTGCCGATTTGCAATTGAAAATATATTTTTTTGCTAAAAATGGGTATTTTTCGGCAGCAAAACCAAAACAAAAAACTTAAACAATCGAATTTTTAAAATTTCAACCAAATATAACAAACCTGAAAATCGACACATAGCATTTCAAGGGACGTGCTAATGTGCACAGGTACACAAACACAGATTTTTTATAAAAATAATTCATCTGAGTCAAGCAAAAAGTAACGATTTGTTAAATTTTATTTGAATTGTTTTTTTTTTTTTGTAACTGTGATTTGGCATTTTTTAAAACTTAAACAAAATTAAATTAACATCAGTAAACGACATTGCAGTCAATGACATTTACTGCAATCGAATAAACGGTTAGGAGTATAGGCATAATACAAAGAAAAGTGGAAAGAAAAACCGTTAAGTAAAAAATAATGAACAAAATTGTAACGGAAACGGAAAACTGAAAAACATGTCATTTTAGGTTATTTATTTTTGAATTTTTATTTAATCATTCTTAATACTTTCAATTGATAAAAACATTTACATAAGGCCATAGAGTAATCAAATTTATATAGAGAGACATTCTTACTATTCCCAAAATTCAAATAGAACTCTTAGTTTGTTAGGTGTACCAAGAACGATCTACATAAAGGATATTTAAAATGCTGTTGGAGTTTGAGAAAAGATTTTCTCGAATTACGATTTTTTGATTGGAAAGCCTAATTTGTAGGAAGTTCTGTAGGAAGTTTTGCAGGAAGTTATGCAGGAAGTTTTGTAGGATGTTGGTGTAGAAGAATTATTTGGAAATGTTTAAAATTTAATATAAATAATACAAAATTAATGAAAGAATATTGAGTTTTATAAAAACAAAAAAAAAAACAAAGACAATAGAAAACAGAAAAAGAAATTTGGAAATAATATTAATATTTTTGTTAAAAAATATTTTATTAAAGGGTCCGCCAAATAACTTGTTTTTTTTTAACTCCTGAACCAATTGGACTTTGTATGGCGTCATACCAAGGTCTTTATGCAAAATTCGTCTCAATGATGTCTCCGAAATGTTCAATTGTTGAGAACGACGGTGAATTGATTTTGATGGCGCTTCACGCACACTTTCTGCCACAGCAGCAATATTCTCGGGTGTACGCACTGTTTTTGGCTTTTCACGCTTTGGTTTATCGATGAGGATGCCAGTTTCTTTCACTTTTTTCACAAGATAACGAACATACGGACCATATTCGTTCAGCGGAAGGATACAACTAATTATCTGTCAATTTAGACATGAGCTAAGTGTTACCATTCACGAAATAAGCACTAGTTGAAAAAAAACGTTAAATGCGGACCCTTTACTTTTCTTTTATTTGTCAGTCAAGTAACCACCAGCTATCTTGTTTAAATTATAATTTGTTAGTTTTTACATTTTACTTTAGATAGTTACAAAAGAAACTTTTTAGGTTAGGTTAGGTCGAAAAGAGGATTCGGAGAAGGAAAATGCTTCCCTAATCCGACTCAAGTTCCTGAGTTGTTGTGCGCTCTAAAAATCGGTCCAATGTCATATTCCTAAGCCAGGAACTCCGTCGCACTGACGAAATTCCTCAACCTCTTCCATCCAATGCCCCTAAGATCCCCCAATGTGGGATCCAGGTCACTGGATAATATTTCGACCCGGATCCAGGCAAATGCCGGGCATTCGCAGAGATAGTTTCCAAGGTCACCTCGTCCTCCCCACAGGCCCTACATATTCTCGAGTCCGCCATACTAATACTGTGGAGATGAGCCCTCAGTGTCGAGTGTCCAATGAGGATTTCCATCAAAAGACTCATTTCCTTCCTACTGATATTCAGAATTTTCCTCGTCCTGTCCCTATCCGGGTTGCCCCAGAGAATCCCCGTAGTCCTGCCAACCTCCGCATTCTCCCAGATGGGCCTATGCATGGTGTCAGCCCAGTCCACCAGCTCCGTCTTGTGAGCTCGAAAAGGTCTAGCGTTCCCCAAAGTGACTAACTTTAGGGAATATCCTCCCCTGGCCAATCCATTAGCCATTTCGTTCCCCGCTATACCACAGTGTCCCGGCACCCATATAATCTCAATGCGTCCCAGTGTAGAGAAATCGTTAAATTCCCCTATCCGTGGAAATCCCAATATAACCAGTCAAGCTTATGATATTCACCTGCCTAATGCACTCCGTAATCGCGGTGATCTCCGCCTCTAGTACGGTATTATGGTCAAGAAGACGGAAGCATTTACGTACATGAAGTCAGCGTCACAGAAGCCCAGTCCCGTTCTCCCCTCCAGTTTCGATCCATCCGTGTAAAAGTGGATCCCCGGACGGTGCCCCAAGAAGGTCTCATTTAACCATGGTTCCCTGTCGGGGATTAACGTGTCACAGAGCGTCGTGACCGACATCTCTGAAATCCTGTCGCAGTCCCAGTCTGTGACGCAATACCCTGGCAACTGGTACAAAATAGTACGGTGCCCGGTAATATGGCCATTTCCTAAAATTTAAATATTTTTTGATATATATTAATACTTTTTTTTATTGAACTACGTTTTTAAAATTATAAATTTTTCATTTGTAAATTTTTAAATAGTACTAAATGAATACCTCAACAATTACTATAGTAAAAACTTTATCATCCCTGGAGGTTACCTTTTACTTATGTATGTATAGATAGGTATCCCATAAAATGTGTTTGTTTATTGCTCAAGCTTAATTTTAATTTTTATGGAGCAAAATATTTTTGAGATTTTTTGGAAGAGGTTTAGAGGTCGCGCGTTTTCTGAATTTTAATTATAACTTGATCAATAACCAAAATTTTCCTAGCTTCTGTATCAACATTTTAAAGAAAAATGTTCTAACTTTATTTTTATGTGCATAAACCATAAACCAAGTTTCGGCAATGCTTTTGTATATTTACGTACCGTAGCATATGTTACTTGTTCGTAATTTTTGCATAAATTGTGAAAATAACGCTTTATAACGTTTAAAATGTTTACGAAGTTTGAAAAAACTAATGATGCAGTTTAAAAGATTTCTAAATTCTAAATAATTTTGTCAAAAAAAATTTTGAATTTGCTCTTACTGATCCTGAGTTATACCCTTTTAAAGCTTTCTACCCATTGTATAAAACTAATAATATTATAAGCTCTTTGTCGTCGGATTTGCGTTAAACTTTTAATTTTGTGATTTTTCGGGTTTCATGGACTAATTATTTTTGATATTTGTTATCTTGAGTGAAAAAATAAAAACTAAATGAGAAAAATCTCATAATTATGTTCCATACAATTTATATGGTGTCTTTTATTTTATCTCAATACGCAAATCGCTATAATGTAAGCATACCCATACTGTTCAAGATTTCTGTTTTGGCATATGTCATTGGTGTCATTCTCCGAGATTTCCTTATTGATTTGTCTAGTATGAATGCATATTTTATGTGTGAAAATTTTTAAGCAAAATTATGTTTGAAAAGGACGGCGCTACGAAATAACCCCCAATGAAATAACCCCCAACGGCCAAAAATGAAATAACCCCCAAAAAAATTGTGTAAAATTGTTTGGGGGTTTTTTCATTTTTTTTGGGGATTATTTCATCTTACGGTTTGGAGATTATTTCATTATGAAGCAACCCCCAATGAAATAAAGCTCAAAATTTAAATTCTTTGGAGATTATTTCATATGCAATTATTTTGGGGGTTATTTCATATTTTTTGGGGGATATTTCATTTTGCTAAAAGTGAAATTTTTTTAATATTTGTTAGTTTTTCTGCGTGGCGGCCGCTCTTAGGGGTTTTCTCCTCCATGGGACGCGGCAGGTGGCTTCGCTGAATAAAGTTTCCCTGCGCGCGTCACACTAGGGAAGATAATGAGACGCGCGCAGGAAAACTGTATTCAGCGAAGCCACCTGCCGCGTCCTATGGAGGAGAAAATCCCTAAGATCGGCCGCAGGCCGCCACGCAGAAAAACTGAACAGTGTAACAAAAGAATAAAAATATGAAAACAAAAAATAAAAAAAATTTGGGACATATTTCATTTCTTTGGAGCTTATTTCATTGGGGGTTATTTCATTTCTTCCTTTGGGAGTTATTTCATTACGAAACAACCCCCAAATTTTGGGTGTTATTTCATTTTCACCTTTGGGGAATATTTCATTTCTTTTGGGTATTATTTCACTTTTTTTTGTTGGGACTTATTTCATTTTTTTTGGGATTTATTTCATTGGGGGTTATTTCATTTTGTCGTTTGGGTGTTATTTCATTGGGGGTTATTTCGTAGCGCCGAAAAGGACAAATCCAAAAAATTCAAGTTCGAAGATCCTAACGGCGTCTTTCAAACACGCTTGAACGTTTTCCAATACGGTAAATTAAAAATTCACTTTTGTTATTCACAAAAAATTTATGAAAATTTGCACTTTTATTGAAAATTTAAATTTTAAAAATATATTTTTAAATTTTTCAAAAATGCAATGAAAATTAAATTTATTCAACTTCGAGGCCATACCCTTTTTTTTATAATGATATTCCTGAAAGTGGTCAAGTAATAAATTTGAAAACAAAAACTCACTAACATAACAAAAAAACCACAATTAATGCTATAAACACATAGACGACTGCAGCTACACGACTACAGCCTGTCAAAAATAAAATACACACGTTTATATGAAAACGATTATTTTGGCACCAACACAACTACACGGCTACCCGACTACTTTTGCCGCTGTAGTCAACTTAGATTAATGCTATAAACACATAGACCACAGCAGACTGCAGAGCTACACGACTGCAAATGCCGTTGACTGCAATCGTCGCCGTGTGGTCAGTTACTTATTATTTTGGAAACGACAGCAGCATAGTAAACAGCTGATCACGATTCAATTTAAAAATATCAACAGCTGTTTTTTATACAAATCAGGGATGTTAAAGTTGGTACAATTGTACTTTTTTTTGGTACATTTTGACCTTCTAAAGTACCGTGGTACTACAGCGACTCATTTGGTACAATTTAAAAATTTTTAATTTTTCCCCTTTTTGAATTTTTAGTATAGCAAACAAATTGTTATTGTGTCCTTTTTCATTGCATTTATTCGTTTTATGTAATGAGCTCTTAAAATATATGCGACTATATCCGCCAGATTTTACGATTTATCATCATTTTAAGGATTTTGAAGAATAAAGTTGGCAATTTTTTTTTTTTTTTAATATCGATTAAAAATTTACGATTTTTTACAAAATTTATCTGGCAGCTCTTACATATATTGACACTTGTTGCAGCCAACTTCACTTTTATTTTGAATTTATTAAAATTCTGAAGAAGTGAAAATTGATATATAGATATGGCATCACTTATAACATATGGGAAAACAGTGGACATTAGAGTGAGGTGAGTTTCTAAAAATAGAACTGTTGTGTTGTTGGAGTTGTACTTCTGAGATTATGTATGCAAGAACAAAAACACCGTGTATTGAATAAAACTAGTTTTAATCACAACAAAACTCGACCTAACTATAGCTCAGAGGGCTAAAGCGCTCTGTCTAACGTGTAGTGCGAGTGCATGTGGCATTAGAAATCAGTTTATCTATACCACGGTCAGTGATTGCACAGAAAAATTTCATATAGACGCAATCGAACAAATAAAAACATAACAAATATTACATTATTCAAAAATTCAAAAAAAAAACAGGGTCACTGACGAACGTTCAATACCAGAAACTGCGCAGTCTGATTCAGAAAAAATTGAATATTTGCAATGTAGTTATGATTTTTAGAAAATACACTCATTCTTCTCTACCACGCCTTTCACAATTAAATTAAATAAAATTGCATATTAATTATAGTATTAACTGCAATTGTCTGAAAAAGACGTTAAAATTCAAACTCAAACGAAAATTAAATTATTGTTAAAGAAATGAAAGAAAATTCCAAACAATCTTATATATGTTTAATTTAGAACGAGCTCTCAACCTCCGTATATTTACAAAAATAAAGCAAATCAAACATATTAGCTAGGTTAATACTAGTATTTCGATCTGGTTAAAGATCTCATCAGAACCCAATGTTTTAGAAAAGTTATAGCCTCCATAATAGGCAGAACTTTAACAAAAAACCGATTAATCATTAATTTTGCTCCATTCTTGTCTTCTTAGTAAAAATATTACTTGAGCCAGAGTAAAAACTAAAATTTTTTTAACTGAAGTCGTTAAAAAATTAAAACGTTTGTAGTTTTTGGTCGGTAGTAGCTAGTTTTCAAAATGAACTGAATGTCAATATGTTTCCAGACATTTCTAGTCGTTGCTGGAATTTTATCCATTCCACACTGGTCTGCAAATGTGGAAAGAGTTTTTTTCTTTTCAAAATATAATAAAAACTAAGGAAAGAAACAGACTACATTAGCCAACATTATCAAGTCTCATACAGACTAAGGATTGGTTAAGAGCGACAAATTTATGCTGCTATGATGTAGAAATTCCAAATAGTTTATTAACTAAACAAATAATTCCATGATTTGGTCTCATATATTCATAAGACTTTTTTATGCCTTATTTTATTCATACATATAATGTATGTTATTGGAAGGTTTTGTTTTTTTTTTTCTGTACAAGAGAATTTTTATGTATTTTTTTTTTTTGTTGTTTTAATAAATTTAAAAAAAATGGTACCGTCAACGTCCAAAAAGTACAATTTTTTTTGGATGTTGGTACAAAATTGAAAACTCCATTTAACATCCCTGATACAAATGCATTTTTGTTTCAGTAGTGCCAATTACATCTTTTTTTTCTTTATTAAAATAGAACAACATGCTTGGTTGTATACACGTATATAAAGTTCAATTAAAAATACAATTACTTATTTATAATACATTATTATAACGTGAAAATAAATTTATCTAACCCCTCTTGAATATTAATGCAATTATACCATTTAATGTTGCGACGTTTTTTGTGTTTAACAAAATAAAATATTTTTAAGCACTAATTTGTTACATATTTTGTTTTATTGTCAACACTATTTTTGTTTTGCAGCCAACAAAAATAGAAATTAACCTAAGTTGACTACAGCGGCAAAAGTAGTCGGGTAGCCGTGTAGTTGTGTTGGTGCCAAAATAATCGTTTTCATATAAACGTGTGTATTTTATTTTTGACAGGCTGTAGTCGTGTAGCTGCAGTCGTCTATGTGTTTATTGCATAATTTCTATTTTTGTTGGCTGCAAAACAAAAATAGTGTTGACAATAAAACAAAATATGTAACAAATTAGTGCTTAAAAATATTTTATTTTGTTAAATACAAAAAACGTCGCAACATCAAATGGTATAATTGCATTAATATTCAAGAGGGGTTATATAAATTTATTTTCACGTTATAATAATGTATTATAAATAAGTAATTGTATTTTTAAGTGAACTTTATATACGTGTCTACAACCAAGCATGTTGTTCTATTTTAATAAAGAAAAAAAAGATGTAATTGGCACTACTGAAACAAAAATGCATTTGTATCAGGGATGTTAAATGGAGTTTTCAATTTTGTACCAACATCCAAAAAAAATTGTACTTTTTGGACGTTGACGGTACCATTTTTTTTAAATTTATTAAAACAACAAAAAAAAAAATACATAAAAATTCTCTTGTACAGAAAAAAAAAAACAAAACCTTCCAATAACATACATTATATGTATGAATAAAATAAGGCATAAAAAAGTCTTATGAATATATGAGACCAAATCATGGAATTATTTGTTTAGTTAATAAACTATTTGGAATTTCACAAGTTTGTTATAATTTTTATTAAAAATAAAAATTATGTTTTTCGACCTTTAATTGTGCAATGAAAATGAAAATTATTCAAGTTCGAGGCCATATACTCTATATTTCTTCATTAGGATATTGTCCTAACAAATAATCTATAGAGTTTTTGTTTTCAAATTTATTATTTGACCCTTTCAGGAATGTGTTGATAGATCTATTTCGGGAATTTTCTAGGTTCCCATCATCAGAACACGTTTTGAAAGCGGTAACAATCCCATGTCAAACATCAAGCATTCATATGAACTAGTTTACTCACTACATGAGAACTAATATACATATGATTTTGAAGTTAAAGATTATAACCATTGATCAAAAAATAAATTGAAAACTTGTTTGTGTGTATGTCTACCTTTGGTAAATATTCAATACACGTTTTTGTTTTTTTCCTCCTTTTTATGTTTTGTTAAGTTTGTAAACAAAACAGGGGAAGTAAACTAGGCGGTACTTTGCCTTTTTTCACAAGTTTGTTATAATTTTTATTAAAAATAAAAATTATGTTTTTTCGACCTTTAATTGTGCAATGAAAATGAAAATTATTCAAGTTCGAGGCCATATACTCTATATTTCTTCATTAGGATATTGTCCTAACAAATAATCTATAGAGTTTTTGTTTTCAAATTTATTATTTGACCCTTTCAGGAATGTGTTGATAGATCTATTTCGGGAATTTTCTAGGTTCCCATCATCAGAACACGTTTTGAAAGCGGTAACAATCCCATGTCAAACATCAAGCATTCATATGAACTAGTTTACTCACTACATGAGAACTAATATACATATGATTTTGAAGTTAAAGATTATAACCATTGATCAAAAAATAAATTGAAAACTTGTTTGTGTGTATGTCTACCTTTGGTAAATATTCAATACACGTTTTTGTTTTTTTCCTCCTTTTTATGTTTTGTTAAGTTTGTAAACAAAACAGGGGAAGTAAACTAGGCGGTACTTTGCCTTTTTTCACAAGTTTGTTATAATTTTTATTAAAAATAAAAATTATGTTTTTTCGACCTTTAATTGTGCAATGAAAATGAAAATTATTCAAGTTCGAGGCCATATACTCTATATTTCTTCATTAGGATATTGTCCTAACAAATAATCTATAGAGTTTTTGTTTTCAAATTTATTATTTGACCCTTTCAGGAATGTGTTGATAGATCTATTTCGGGAATTTTCTAGGTTCCCATCATCAGAACACGTTTTTCTACATCATAGCAGCATAAATTTGTCGCTCTTAACCAATCCTTAGTCTGTATGAGACTTGATAATGTTGGCTAATGTAGTCTGTTTCTTTCCTTAGTTTTTATTATATTTTGAAAAGAAAAAAACTCTTTCCACATTTGCAGACCAGTGTGGAATGGATAAAATTCCAGCAACGACTAGAAATGTCTGGAAACATATTGACATTCAGTTCATTTTGAAAACTAGCTACTACCGACCAAAAACTACAAACGTTTTAATTTTTTAACGACTTCAGTTAAAAAATTTTAGTTTTTACTCTGGCTCAAGTAATATTTTTACTAAGAAGACAAGAATGGAGCAAAATTAATGATTAATCGGTTTTTTGTTAAAGTTCTGCCTATTATGGAGGCTATAACTTTTCTAAAACATTGGGTTCTGATGAGATCTTTAACCAGATCGAAATACTAGTATTAACCTAGCTAATATGTTTGATTTGCTTTATTTTTGTAAATATACGGAGGTTGAGAGCTCGTTCTAAATTAAACATATATAAGATTGTTTGGAATTTTCTTTCATTTCTTTAACAATAATTTAATTTTCGTTTGAGTTTGAATTTTAACGTCTTTTTCAGACAATTGCAGTTAATACTATAATTAATATGCAATTTTATTTGATTTAATTGTGAAAGGCGTGGTAGAGAAGAATGAGTGTATTTTCTAAAAATCATAACTACATTGCAAATATTCAATTTTTTCTGAATCAGACTGCGCAGTTTCTGGTATTGAACGTTCGTCAGTGACCCTGTTTTTTTTTTGAATTTTTGAATAATGTAATATTTGTTATGTTTTTATTTGTTCGATTGCGTCTATATGAAATTTTTCTGTGCAATCACTGACCGTGGTATAGATAAACTGATTTCTAATGCCACATGCACTCGCACTACACGTTAGACAGAGCGCTTTAGCCCTCTGAGCTATAGTTAGGTCGAGTTTTGTTGTGATTAAAACTAGTTTTATTCAATACACGGTGTTTTTGTTCTTGCATACATAATCTCAGAAGTACAACTCCAACAACACAACAGTTCTATTTTTAGAAACTCACCTCACTCTAATGTCCACTGTTTTCCCATATGTTATAAGTGATGCCATATCTATATATCAATTTTCACTTCTTCAGAATTTTAATAAATTCAAAATAAAAGTGAAGTTGGCTGCAACAAGTGTCAATATATGTAAGAGCTGCCAGATAAATTTTGTAAAAAATCGTAAATTTTTAATCGATATTAAAAAAAAAAAAAAAAATTGCCAACTTTATTCTTCAAAATCCTTAAAATGATGATAAATCGTAAAATCTGGCGGATATAGTCGCATATATTTTAAGAGCTCATTACATAAAACGAATAAATGCAATGAAAAAGGACACAATAACAATTTGTTTGCTATACTAAAAATTCAAAAAGGGGAAAAATTAAAAATTTTTAAATTGTACCAAATGATTCGCGGTAGTACCACGGTACTTTAGAAGGTCAAAATGTACCAAAAAAGTACAATTGTACCAACTTTAACATCCCTGATTTGTATAAAAAACAGCTGTTGATATTTTTAAATTGAATCGTGATCAGCTGTTTACTATGCTGCTGTCGTTTCCAAAATAATAAGTAGCTGACCACACGGCGACGATTGCAGTCAACGGCATTTGCAGTCGTGTAGCTCTGCAGTCTGCTGTGGTCTATGTGTTTATAGCATAACTGAGTACATATCCACAACCAAGTGCAACAAGCCTATTTCAATATTCTTGGGATATCGGTAAATCCAAAACTAATTTCAAACGCAATAGAGCAATTCCATTTAATATCACCGTGAAATTAATCGATGTTTCCTGATTTTGATAAAATTTTGTGAGTGTATGCGGTAGTGAACGCAAGTATTAAAATTTTTTTTCTTTTTTTGGGAAACTCTGGCCACCCCTATAGCTTCAAATTGTGTCTTAGGGACTTCACTTAAAAGGTCATAACTTTTGATGTGATCAATGCAAACAATTTGCGAGTTGCAATAATCGAGGAGTTGCATTTATCGAGGGTTGCGTTAAGCGAGGTGTAATTGTATATTGTTTTCCATATTTTAAATCTGACAACTGTTATATGTACTATATGTTCTAAAAGCAAAAAAAAATAAAATGGAATAAATCAACAAAATGTTGAGGGCGCAAATGAGCAATGACTTAAATTTTGAGGTCAAAAATAACTTGAAATTTCATCCTCAAAATAAACCTTAAAATCAATTGTTTCGACAAAACAGACAATCGACCACTCGTGTTAATAGTGTGTATTGTGTTAAACGTTTCCAAAGCAAACCACAAACGGTTTGCTCTGGTCGTTTGGTTTTGGACTAAATGAGTGACCGCGCACACGCACATAAGTGGTGGACTGCACACACGCACACCACACCACCAATGATGTTCATTCACATCATTGTATTGGTGGACATCATCACCAACGGCGACACGATCTGCATTGCAAAAATACAAAAATCCACTAAAAATCATCAGCAACAGAAACAACGGCAGCAGCAAAACTACAACGACAACAATAATATGTATGCGAGTTGTTTAATTATAAAAGATAACTTTTTTGAAGGACACACACTGTCTTGAAAATGAGTAATGCACTCCAGGTTATTGACTCTCCCATTCATGTATAATTTTAATAGTCATCGATGTGTTGGTTATTATTGTTGTTGGCGGTGTTGGTGTTAGTATTTGCCTTTATTGTTATTGGTGGCGTCGTCGTTTTCATGGTTTGTTGTTGTCGCTATTTTCGATATTTCATCTACAGTTGTGGTCATAAAAATACTAGTGAATACAAATTAAGTTAACACATGGATGGGAAATAAGCTTTTTCATTTCGGTATTAAACATTTTTTTGAAGGGCACTTTTTTTAACTTTAAGGATTACATATATTTCTTAGTTCGACCAAAAGTAAATTTTTTCCCAAACATTTAAATTTTGTTTGTATCATGTCCTCTCATGTGTTGCGCTTACTGACACGAAATGTCAAAAAAGAGTTCTATTAAACATATGCTCAGAGTACTAAACATATTTTAATTTGTTCACTAGAAATGGATTATGTCATTCTAAGAACCGATCGAAGATTATCGTCAACCTTTCAAAGTTTTATATCTTCCATATTAACTAAAAACTTCTAAATATTGTAAAAGAATTGGTGAAAGATATCAATATTGCATCCTATAGTCCAACATTTTTGTAATTTACATCTTTTAAAGGATAGCGTTCCTCTTGTAGTGTTGGAATAGGTCCATCCCCCGTTTTGGTGAGAGTAAAGTGGTTACTCTATATATATTTAAGGCGTTCGATCGTGTGTGGCGGTATGAAAACGCTTGTCTCATATCGAACTTTCTCAAAGATTAGTTTTTTTAGCTCTTAAAAAACATCCAGCTCTTTTTGTTTAGTCTTTTGATATACCCATTCTAAAGAGTGGGTAGTGGTGTGGATTGTTAACCCAAAAGAACACAACTAAATTATTCGTTAGTTGGAGTTTTTGGCGACTTTTTCAATGAAGAAAAGGTGGGCTAATTTGGAACGTTGTGTTGTAATTAGGGACTCCATAAAAACTATATTTAAATTTAAAAAAAACAATAGTTTTAACGGTAATTATTGGTTATAAGATGTGAATTAACGAGATAAATGAAATAGAAAAAGTAATAAAACGAAATAAAACTACACTCAACAAAAAAAGTCTGTAAGGTCAGCAATATTTTTGCTGTGAGGATCATTGCAGAAAAATTGCTAATATAAAAAAAAAAATACATTAGCAAATTCAGAAAAAATTTTGTTGAATTTAGCAAATTTTTTGTTGATATTAGCAATTTTTCTGCAAGGATCCTGCCAGCAAACCTGTTGCTGACTTTACAGATTCTGTTTTTTTAGTGTACAAAAGAAAATTATGATAAATATTTATAATATTCTGAGTTGTAATGAAGGTACACAAGCTTGCTATTATTTTAGCACATTGCAAGTGAGCAGCCCTCTTGCATGTGTTGTAGTTCAATGAATTTTTAGAAATTAATTTAAAGGAACTTTCCATTGAAAAAAATTTAAAAATTTATATCCAAACACATTGGGGAAGATGATGATAGTCGTGGTTTTGCAATATGCGGTTTAATAGCATGATATTTTTAGGTAAAAACCTTTAACACACAAAAAAATATTTCTTAAATTCCGCCAAGTAAACATTTTGTTGAATAAAAAAAACATAATCAATTACTTTTTTAATTGACTCAATTACTTTTTTAATTGACTCAATTAAAAAGTAATCAATATTTTAAATAATATTGATTACTTTAAATAAACAAAAATATTGATTACTTTTTAATTGAATCAATTAAAAAAGTAATTGATTATTTTTTTTTATTCAACAAAATGTGTACTTGGCGCAATTTTTTTTTTCTGTGAAAGCACCGTTTATGTTTTAAGTTTTATATCGTGTATGGCTTTTAATAAATCATATAAATTAATAATTTACAATAATTGCTATAGAAACAACATGAAGAAGCGTTAAAATTGTTTAAATTACCAAATTATTCCCAAAGCCACAAAAACTGACATAATTTTTGCATGGTTTTGCGAAAACCAATTCGTCATTCGCAATATACATAACAAAACAAAAATTTTTTACGTTTATTTGGGGTCGAATTACGGCATTCGAGATCGTAATTTTGCTATGGAAATTTAATTTTTATTTCTTAAAATAAAACATGTTGCAGATCGGCCCTTGATTGAAAATAAATATAAAACTTGATGTTTTCATTACTGATTCAATAATAATTCGGCCCCTGATTAATAATGTAAAAGAAAATATTTTTTTTTTATAAAAAACAAAAACACCAATAGAAGCTTTTTTTGTATGATTTTCTTCTTTGCTACATAAAATGTAATAAAAAAATACACCTCCTAAAATATGGATTGCTCAAAGTACTAATAATTTATTAAGAAACAAGACACAACTTTTAGAAATTCTGAAAATCCGTTAGTATTTGAAAAATGCAGTCCCAAATTAACCCACCTTCCCATATTGTTACACTTAGAACACTATGTAGGTAAAGACTACAGCAAATGTAGGTCAAAACAAATGAAATTTCACTTGAAAACATTACAGCTGTTATCCAATTTTACCATAAAGCGTTTTTATTGTAAAATTTGTCTGTGAATTGTTGTTGTTTCGGGTCAATTGGGTTCCGGCGGGAACGCGCGGTAAAGATGTCGAACAGACGTGTTGTCATATGTTTGTTTAAGGTACCCTTACATTAGCAATATTATTGCGCAATTTTTTAGATTTTGTTCTTTATCACATATGGTAATAAAATAAATAACAAAAGAGTGAAGTTGTGAAATAATACTACTGTGTAATATAAAAATTTGGAGTTATGGATAGTTTTTACTTTTTGAACAAAGTACTGTTCTCTGAAACTGGTGAAAAAGCAGTAACGATAAATTACAAAAGCACCAATTTAGTAATTTTTATGTTTTGGCACCATCAGCAAAAGTTTTGGCGTTTTGTGACACTGAAAAGCGCCATAAATAGTGCCAAAAGCAATAAGTTGTCATCACTGCTTGAAAGGGGTTAATGTCATACAGAATATATTTTTTATAGCTTAAATTTTATAAAATTTAATTTAATGCGTTTAATTCTTTTGCAGTTAATAGATTTGTTTACACTTATGTAAAAAAATTCTTTAAGAAATTAGTGTTTTCTTTCTTTTGAAACGCACATTCGGTTTTTTTTTTTTGCATAAATTGCCCTTTTGTTGAAATCAGTTTTTTTTTAAGTTTATTTTGAGCACTTTTTTCTTTAAAAAAAAATTGTATTAAAATAGTAGGTATATATATTTTTCTGTGTAGATTTATTTGCACTTATGGACAAACAAACTCGGAAATTAGTTTTAATAAAGTTTCTTGAAAAAGCAGATGCCATACAGACCTTAGACGAATAACTTTAAGATAAAGTTAATGAAAAATAAGCTTAAAATATATTACTAAGACCTGCTAACTTATCTAACAATAACCAAACTTTAGGTCTTAACCATACACGCAAAAAAAAACTAGTGTGTTTTTATAAAAGGATTTCCTTGCAAAATTTAGATGGTGTTGATATAACGGCAAAAATGCTAAACTGCGTTTAGCATTTTTTGGTAATTTATTCACGTTTATGCTATGTAAAATTTGAAGTGATGAGAATAAGCTAAAAGTATATTTGAATAAGCAGTGTTGCCATGTATTTTTTTCAAAAAACTGCGTAGTATTATTTTTTATTGAAACATTTTGCGCAACTTTTGTATTAAATTTATAAATTCAAGTAAAAAAAAAAGTAAATCGAGCAGGTAAACTGTGGAAAACTGGCAAAACTGAAAAAAAAATGCTCAAATTAAACAAAAACTGTTTTTTTCATGAAAAACTGGAAAACTGTTACGTATCCTAAAAAACTGGAAAAAAAACAGTTAAAACTGTCAATATGGAAACACTGGCTACAAATACAAAAAAGATAAATTATAAAAAACACTTAGAATTTGATTTGACATACACAAATTAATGTGGCAATATTTATTAGATATGGCAATATCGTACAAAAAGCATAAAGGAGGTGGAGTTTTTTAATCATTTTATTTCTGATCTAATATAATTTAATAAAAGGAATGTATAATTGGCTGTGAAAAACGCAAACTAATGAAGAATTTAAGTACATAATATCTTATATATGAATACAAAAATCTAAATACTAATTGTATTGTTTTTTTTTCAGGCACACTGTGTTGGATTTATTACGACGCAGACTTTGGAAACTTCTGAAGACGTAGGCCATCGTAAACACATCATGGTTAAGGTATTTATATTCGTTTTTAAGTATATATAAATTATTAGTTTTAATAAAAATATTATTTGCAATATAATGTAGTATTTTTTATTTACAAAAAAAAATAGATAGGTTATTTAACCTGGAAAACGCTGCAATATTATACAAAAAACTTCGGCCTATTTACATACATATCACTTCGAACAATTACCTGACAAAATTGTCGTTAATTTTATGTAGTTGTATAATTACCACAAAGCTTTGTAAACTATTACTCTAATTTTTGATACACCATTTTTTCTGCGTGTACACTACTAGTGTAAAAATCAGCTTTGTAATTTTTTTATATAAACTTTATAGAAATTATATAAGTCAAGTATAAATCACCGCAGTCCAAGTATAAAATACATTTATAATTTCTTTTGTATAATTACAAAGTTCCCTTTGTTGATGATAAGGACTATTGTACTTTAAAATATTTCACTTTAATTTATACAATTTTGTAGCTTACCTAAGTTTTTTTTTGTAACTTTCTAAAGTAAAATATTAAAACTACCAAAGCATCAGTTAAACAAGATACCAAACTGGTTACTTGACTGACATATAAAAGAAAACCGAAAACATTGACTATGAACTGCTTACAAAAAAACAAAAATGTTCATGTTTATTAAAAGGCGTTTTGAAATTGGTATGTATTTGTGCTAAATAAATTTCACTTGATTTTAATGAATTTTTATTTTATTTGGTTTCCTAAAAGGTTTTTCTTGAAGACGTCGTCTGGAACTGTCAGCCACCAGTAGCATTACTACGTTTGCTCCATTCCTATGTTTTGTTTTTTTGAAATGTGTTGTGTTGAAAGTTAATTAATTATTAAAACAATTATTATTTTACAATTAAATATGTTTTATACAAATATAATAAAACTAAATAATAAGCTTTTAATTGCAAATGTATCAAAAAATATAACACATAAAAATAAAAATGTATAAAATGAACAAAACTAAATTGTTTGAGTTAGCAAAGTATATACAATGTAGTTTCACAAAAAACAACTCATGGAAAGTTTACAAAGTTTCTAAAGTATATATGTCCATAGTTTTAGTTTACAACTTTTTGTCGAAGTTGTTTGTATAACTTATCGAACAACTCATACGCTATTTTTTTTGTTGATTTTACACCTTTTATTTTTTTGCGTGTAGTTATGAATGTAAAATTTATATAGAAATATCTGCGGTTAAACTCTGGTAATTTTTAGAAAAGTTACTCGCCCTAAAAGTAGACATTTTTGTATGAAGTTTTCCAATCCAAATAACTATCTTTTTTGGCTCAAAAAGGCTCTTTTGATTAAAAGAGACATTTTTGGTTTTAGAAGATAAAATTTTCGGTTCAATTACTATTTTTGTAAAATAATAATGAAAATGTTAAAATTAAATGTTAGATTTTGATAATGAAAACAGTTAAACTCTAATGAAATTGTGGTATTTTAACATTTTTATTCAAAGAATTTGAAATAAAAACTAAAAAATTTAATAAATTTTAGGTGAATAATTTTTAGGGGAATTTTTTGTTAGCTTAGTTGGCGTAGGTAACAGTGTTGCTAACTTTTTGATAAAATGGCGTAAAAATGTACCAAACAAAATATTGTTTTAATTGTTTACAAAGTTTTATAGATTTTTAAAGATTGTGTTGGTCTCTAAAACGAAATTGGTAAAAAGCTCCAAGATCACTAACGATAAATTACAAAAGCACCAATTTAGTGCTTTTTTTGTTTTGACACCATGAGTAAAATTTTGGCATTTTGTGACATTGAAAAGCACCATAAACAGTGCCAAAAGCACCAAAAAAATGCAAAAAACTATTTTTTATTTGCTTTAATATTTTTTTTTTAAATAATCCCTTTTGTTAAAATTAGATTTTTTAAAATATTTTTAATTTTTTTTTTTGTTTAAAAATTAGTTACATACATTCTAGAGTATAGTAAATAATATCTAGTAATCTAGTAAATAATAATATATAAATTTAAACTGCGGAAATTAAATTATTTAACTTAACAAAGTAATAAACCGAAGAAGAACTTATAAAAATCTTATTTAAGTGAATTCAAAATATGTAATTGGAACTAATCCATAAACATTTATAAGAAAACTGCCTACAAAAATATTACAAAAAACCAAAAAACAACAAAAACTTTATCTTGTCATGCTTTTCATGCATTTAAGCAATACGTTTTATAGCCTTTATACTATTTTTAGTAACTATGTTATTGAATAAATAGTTGCATTGAAAAAATTACAATAATTGAAAATTAGCTTCAGAATATTCAGCGGTCTTTTCACATTTTCATTCATAACTTTTGAACACATTTTCCAATTTTACTCATTCCCAATAGAAAACCGCTTAAGACCATGGCAAACATTTTGAGTAAAATCAGCTTTCAACGGACAGAAGGACAGACAGATATCGCTAAGTTGACTCCGCTATTGACGCTGATCAAGATTATGTAAAGCTGATGGGGTAACAGATTTATTTTCAGTGCGTTGCAAACGTAATGGCAAATTGATATATACCCCCCTGCACAATGCGATAGAGGGTTTAAAAATATCAATAGAATTTTAGCTGATATTTTTTGAATGACATTTGGTATTTTTTGAATTATATTTGTTATTTTTTGACTAACATCTGGTATTTTTTGAATAACATTTGAATTTTAATTGTGTTTTTATTACGCATTTTTTTGTTTCGAACTACAATTGGTATTTTTTGAATAACATTTCGAATTTTTTTAATCACATTTGGTATTTTACATATCACTTTGTCATTTCGTTAACGCATCGAAATATAATTCTAAGACCCCATAAGTGTATATATTCTTGATCATTATTAAATTTTACGACGATTTAGAGATGACCATCTGTCTGTTGAAATGCGATCACGACATGAAAACGCAACACGTACTGCTCATTTTTGCATAGATTGATGTAAAAGTCTGATATTGAAAATGAGCAAAAACGGTCCAGCGCACTGTGTCAGATTTTAGTAATTTAGAGGGACTAAATTCTATAATTCAAAAACGAGTAGAGATAATTCCATGATTTTTGGAACACTTTATTTTATGACCTAACACAACTTTTGTGAAAATCTTGAGGTGGGCGTGGCAATATAACGCCTACCTCTCATACAAATTTTAAAATAAAATTTTTTTTTTAACTTTTAACAATTGATATTTAATAAAATAAACTATTTTAGTAAGAAAAATGTTTTTAGTGGGCATGGTCAGCTTTATTTCAAAAAATAGCAAGATATTTTGTTTTTTTTTTTATATTAATTAACTTAATTTATATATTAACACATATTGATATATAAAAGTAAAATACTGTTTCATTCTTCATCAGAATCAGTGAAAAAAAATTTCTGGATCTTTCAATAGTGTTAAAATTTCTTTTGTTAAAATCGCTTTTTTGGTTTTAGGTGGCTTGCGCCAACTGCATATAACTGGATCTGATGATGTTAAAAGTCTATGTAGTAAATCAGTATTTGTGTGAATTCTTGATGTTTTTTTGGTAAACTTTTCACGACAATTTCTATTGTCCTTATTTCTAGCTTCCTGAGCTTCTTCAGACAACTGTCCAATAGGAAGTATACTACTTTCTATTATTTCCTTTCCATGGAGGAGAACCTTATGAACTGTTACTGGCATGTTGTACCATGAATAGTTTTTTAAATATATATATTAATATATATATTATTATATATTATATATATTATATATAATAATATTATATTACAATGAAGTGAACCGCATCAAATTTCTCAGAAATTAATAAAAAAAAAAACGTCTTATAGAGTTAAGCATAATCTTAATACAGTATGATCCAACAGTGACTGTAGGCTAATATCAGCATAAGATTCAGATATATTAGTATTACGTGGATAGCACAAACTCATTGATTTGTTGACTAAATCATAGCATGGTAATATCTCAGGACTAAAATATTTTAAATGTTGTCTTAACATACGGTAATTATGAGTTGATAAATCACAATCGATCATAAGAGCTAGAGCTGCGTCAGGAGAAAGCCCTACTTGATTATCTTGAATACCCCTGATTTTTTTAAGGCCAGTACCTCTTTTTGGAGAAGCTGTAATTAGTTCGTTAACGATTGTAGGCGACGAACGCTTTCCCGATGACCGAATTTTAATTTCAGCTGCCATTAATACATTTTCATGGTCTGACGTATTCAAATATTTCTTTGCTTTCCTTCAAATGTTTTTTTTGGCCTTCCACGTGTTGTTTGAGTGTTGGCATCACAACAAATCTTGTTAAATCAATTATAGTCCCAAGCCAATCAGCATTCCATTCCAAAAATCTCAACTGCTTTCTGTGGGCTTTCTGCCATTTTAACTTTAATTGATGGCAAAACGTACTTACAAAATTATGTAATGTAGTTAAATCTCCAATCTTTTCGGTCCCAGTACTTATATATCCACATATAAAATCAAAAACACGGTCATGTCTTTCATTTTTCTCTGTCGACAACCAGACTTCGAAAATGTCACTTTGAAAAATTTGATTGGGCATGATAAGTTTTTGGGTCGGCTTTATCCGGGCGCAAATTGGCGCAGGTTTTTTTTTCTGTTCCCACAAAAACAAATGTTTCTTAATAGTGTAGTCTTAAAATTTTCACTAAATACTATATACTATACTATATTTTCTTTTCCATTTAATATTTCGTAATTAGAAAAAATCTTACCTTAAATGGATGTCACGGTTATCACTTCAAATTTAGTTTTAAACCATTTATTTTAAAACACTTTTCAACTATTGTTAATTAACTGTATTGTTTTTTTTTATATTCAAAAAGAATTGTGAAAAAATAACATGAAACACCAAAAATACAAACTTTCAAAGTTTACATACTTTCAACAACCACTATAATGAGTTTTTAAGTCTTCAAAACATTCAACTTTGTGATACCGTTATATTTTTGTTGTTTACAATATTTACTTTAAACGTTGTTTTTATTAATACTAGAATTGTTATTAATCGTATTCAATAAACTTTTTTGAAAAAGGAGACAACATTTTTTTTTAATTAAATCCCGCTAAAATATCCAAATCTGACACTGTGCAGCGGTTCAAAAGTTATGAGTGATAAAATGAAGCTACCTCTAAAATACAAATTGGTATATAAGAAGTGAAATCGAATAATTCCCGACACGGATCATAATTTATAACTTTTTTTATGTTTTAAAGTGAACTTTTTTGGATCAAGTTATCTTTTAAAAATCCTAAAATTAAGTGAACAAAATATTAGCAAAACCGAACCATTACAAAAGGACTTTGAACAAATAATTTGTTGCCAATAATATCACGCAAAAATAAACTAGTGTAAGAATATCGAAGTCACTTTGTAATTATTTTTTATCTAAAGTTGTTAGAAATTATACAAGTCAAGATAAAGCAACTGTAGTCCAAATATAAATTACATACATATATAATTTATTTTTTAATATTACAAAGTTTCCTTTGTTGAGATAAGTACTATTGTACTTTAAAATAATTCATTTTGTTCGTTATTCAATTTATACGATTTTGTAGCTTACCTAAGTTTCTAAAGTAAAATATTAAAACTAAAGGGGACAATACACGACACCAGCATGCATGCACAATCAAGTGATTGTGTGATTGAGCTTTTGAGCATATACCACACCATCATGCTGATACAGTTTTCATTTCTTTACAAAAAGTGAGTAGAAAAGTTCGTCATGGATACTAGTTTGTCCCTGTTGGCATCTGGATCAAATTCTTTCCATTTCTCAACCATTTTATTATAACATTGGCTTTTTAAATCACGATTGCAATATTCAGAACTTTTAATTTTCAATAAACACGGCATTGACTTGTATGAATCGAGGAATTCTACCCAAAATAATTTTTAATTTGCATTCATGGTCTTGTTTACTGCTTAAAAACTTTTAAAAACTGAGCTAATTTCACCACACACGATACATGCATGCTGGTACAATCATAAAAATATCAAACTGTTTTTGATTTCGCTCAGTCGGCATGTGCAATCGCACCACAACCTCACACACCGTCAATCGGCATGCACAATCACTTGCTAACCCATGCATGCTGGTGTAGTGTATGGGCCCCCTTAACAAAGTAAACAAGATAACAAATCTTACTTGACGGCAGGGACCGTAATCATTATTAGTTTTATAATAAAAATTACACAATAATGATTATGTTATGAGTTTTAATGATTTTCTTCAATGGTAATGATTAGTTTTGAGTAATAATGAAAAAATCAGCAATAATCATTATTTTTGAGCAAAAAAAAATAAAACTCAAAAATAATCATTATTTATGATTTTTATTTTTTCGCTCAAAATAAAACTCACTTTCATGTAGGTGTAAATATATATACATATTAGGGTGGGGCGATTAGTATGGAAGGAAAAAAATCTTAATGGGCGCTTCGCGTTTCTGATTCTTGGGATTGTGCTGAGGAAAAAAGTCCACTAAAACATACGTCTACGGTGAAAATCGAGCTTCCTAATTTTGACTTTACGGCAAAAAAGCCCTATTTTGAAATTAATAATTAACCCCTTAAACCCCACCCACAAATATGATTGATGCATTAATGTGCTAGAGAATCTTCCAAAGAAGAGATTGATACCATAATCTTGGATGAGCTCCTCCTCCTTTCTGACATATGTCCATCCCACACATTGTTACTTTCACAAAATACGGCAAAAAAAAAGCCCTATTTTGAAATTAAAAATTAACCCCTTAAACCTCACCCACAAATATGATTGATGCATTCATCTGCTAGAGAATCTTCCAAAGAAGAGATTGATACCATAATCTTCGATAAGCTCCTCCTACTTCCTGAGATATGTCAATCCCACACATTGAAAGTGAGTTTTATTTTGAGCGAAAAAAATAAAAATCATAAATAATGATTATTTTTGAGTTTTATTTTTTTTGCTCAAAAATAATGATTATTGCTGATTTTTTTTATTATTACTCAAAAATAATCATTACCATTGAAGAAAACTGTAAAAATCAAAAATTTAAAAATCATGACGGATATGCAAAGATTGTCAAAAAATAATAATAATGGTGCAATAAATTTTTTTTTATGTCTCTTTTAAGTGATTGATTTTTTGATTCAAAAAAACGAGCAATAATTATTATTTACGGTCCCTGCTTGACGGGCATGCAAAAAAAAAACTATTAAGCTTGACAAAATTTTAATACGGCAAGCAAAATAGGTGTTGGTTTTTTTCACATGACATAAAGTCTAAATTTTTTGGAATAAAAAAAAAATTAAAATTTGTTAATAAAATGTACAAAATGTTAAGGAATTATTTAAAATTGGTATTTGTGTTGAAACAAAACTGAACATAATTTTAATGAATTTTTATTTTATTGGATTTCCCCTTTTAGGTTTTTCTTGTCTGGTACTGTCTGCCCTATAGACACCAGTCGCATTAATACTTCTGCTCCATTCCTATGGTCGGTTTTCGTGAAATGTGTTGCAAGTATTTTATTATATTTATTTAACTTTTTTTTACATAAAGTATTAAATAAAGGGATTTTTCATGAAAAGGGCTTTAAAAGAAAATAAAATGAACAAAATTAAATTGTTAGAGTTAATAAAGTACAACAATGATATGTCATATAAAACCACATATGGACAGTGTGTAAAGTATAAATGTCATTAGTTTTATTTTCCAACTTTTTGTCGAAGTTGTGTATGTAATTTGTAATTTGTTTTCCAAGTTGTATTCTATATATTAAACTTAGGTAACTATACGCTTTTTTAGTTGATTTTTAATTTTTACGTGAACACACATACAAATAATATACATACATAAAACTTAGTTCTTTTCGTTAAAATCAACTTCCACTGCTATTTTACTGCACACCGTTGTATATGCGCCTTAGTATAAGCAGAAGAATATCTTTTAGAGAGTTCATTGTTGCCAATTTGGCTATTTTCTCGTTAAATCCAGTGATTTTTTATACGTCAGTTTAGACTTTTTTCTTATCGTTTTTTATGCATTTATAACCTTGTCGCGATTTATCGCAAAACTTTTGCTAAAAACTTAAGCAAAATTTTGCAATTTTTTTTTAGTAATTTTTGAACAGATTTTAAAAAATTTGATAACTTTAGCGATTTATCGGTAATTTTTTTTTTTTTTTTAAATATAGATATTTTCTAGCGATTTTTTAGTTTGATTTAGCGATATTTTTGCAAAATTAATTGGCGACAGTGAGAGAGTTGTTGTTTTCTTCATTGTTTATTATATATATTTATTTTTAAAAATTTTGTTGGTTTTTTTTTTTGTTTATTTTTGGTTCAAAATAAGTTTATTGTGTTGTATATGCGTGTTTTTTCTGCTTTTTTCTTTCTCTCCCGATTGCAGATACATTCGTCCGTACAAACATTTAAATGGAGATACATATGCACAGTGTTTGTATGTGTGTGTTAAATCATTCAGTCGATGTGATTAAACTTTATGCGCAATTTATTTTGCATTTCTTTATTCTACACTTAAAAACAGAAATAACAAAAACAACAAGTTCATAAAAGTTCAAAATCAATGCTAATATCACATTGTTGGTATCTTCAATAGCATTGAAGCTAGGGTGACCATTCATCTGACTTGAAATCCGCACAAAATTAAAAATCAATTACTAGAAAGGTTGAGGTTAGGAAGTACAATTAACTTTTTTCTCTAAAAAATAATAAAAACTATTCATTTGCAAATCAGACTAGAATGACTAGTTTCTGTCTTTTTAATGGACAGTCTTTATCAGTGATTTTCCAAGTAAATTGTATTAATTTGTGTGTTAAAATTGTCAGATTGTCTCTATATGATACATTTTTCAGCAACCTGTCATCTGTAGAATTCGAACCTGGGTCTACTCCAACATTACAAACGTAACAATATCAAGGCGCAACCGCTTAATGATTTATATTTCTATCAGATTCTAGTACATTTTTCTCATAAATTAAGCATTTTTTTGCATAAAACCCTTTGATTCCAAATGATTTCTGCTGCAGAGAAGTGCAACTTGTGTTTTGTGCAAAAAATTAACAGTTGTATGTAATATTGGAAGATTGTACAATATATTGGTTGTATAATCAAAAATTGCACCGGAGAAATTTAAAAATATGTTTTAATGTGTCATAAAATGCAGTACATAAAAATAACAATTTATGTAATTAAGAACTAAAAAATTCGTCAGAATTTTACTTTTTCGTAAACAAAAAGTATGTGACCCCCTCTAGATTTAAAAAAATAAAATGTCTCATAAACCGTTACGCCTGGTAACTATCACGATTTCAGATATGCAGTTTATTTTGCGATCCATATAATGTGGCTCCCAATAGATTTATTTTAGACCCCGTGAGAGTCTAAAATAGCAAATTAACCTACTGAAATAAACGGAAATTTTCACAATTAAAAAATTAAAGGCGCCATAATTAAAAAAAAGTCTACTAAACACTTCTTATTTTAACCTTTATCAAAGTTAAAGTCCAAAAAAAATTAAAATTTATTAAAAAATCGTAAATTTTTGTGGAAAAAATAGTCAAAATTGTCATTTTGAGAATGAGAAATCGTCATTCCCAAAACTCCTTATATTTAAATAAAAAGAGGAAGTCAATTCAAAACTTTGTTTTAATAAATTCATTTGAAATTATTTCACCAGTTTGATGTTCTTTATTATTAGTTCGGTCACCTCCGAGTCTTAACAAAAAAACTGCCAATTACGTGGAATATAATTCAAAAGTTACTGCCCTATTTTAAAACTTCTAAAGTTCTATGACAAAATGTTAATTTTTAAATTTTTTTTCCGATATTTATTTTCACAAAATTTAAGCATACAGAAAATGTCATTCCAGAAAACTGTTGATTAAAAAAGAATTAAAAACGTGTTTTGAAGCTTAATGATTTAAAATATTGAAAAATTAACATTTTTGGATTTTTCTTCCTAAAACATATAAAACATCTATTCGGTGTTCGTTTTTTTTTTTTTTAATAAAATTAAAATAATCTTTCCAATAGATGAATTTTATATTTAGTTAAATGGGTAAATGAATAATTTTTGTTCGATTTGAGATCATTTTATTACATTTACTGATTTTTTAAATGGAAAGAACCTCGATTAAATTTTGTATATCAATTACATATTAGGAAAAAAACTTGTTTTAATTTAAAATTTTAAAAAATGTAATTTTCTATACAATGAATTTTGTAAAACCATCAATCGTCATTTTGTCATATTTAACTTTAAAAATCGTCAAAATGGATACAAATCGTCAAAGTTGACAGCGTTAAGCAGACGTGAGACATTGTTACAGGGCTTTTCAAATAACCTGCATTTGATTTTATATTTTGAACAATTTTTTTGTTATTAAACAATTTTAAGTTTTGAACAAACAAAAGTACGCAAAGTACTTTTGCGTACTTCTTTAGGTATTATGCAGAAAAAGTACAATTGTGGGAAAAATTGTGCTGAAAATAGTACTTCTGGAAAGTCTATGTGTTGGCTACATTGTACAATTTTTTTACCTCTCCACAACAGAACATAACAGTAGTGCCATATTTTGTGCTAAAGTATTGTACATTTTATTACACTGTGTAGGGCAAAACTACAATTAAATTTGTAATACCATTTGCAATAATATTCCAAGGTGTATGGATAACTTAAGAACACTTTTGCAAAAAAAAAACACTTAATCTGCGTGCCATAATAAAAACACCCAGATTCGAGAGTCTTTTTCCTCAGGAAATCCTTCAGACTTTGATAACTTTTTTCATATTTTTATTATGAAGAGAAAACATTAAATTTGCATTTCAACTTATGAAGTTTTTTCGCGTAAATTGTTCAATATTATTGTGTGAAGATTCTGCAGAGTTTTCAATGAATTTCTGCTTTACACTGATAGAATTTTCCTTCATAGTATTAATGAAACGATTTCATTAAAATCGATTCATTGCTTTAATGAAAAATTGCATTAAGTGAATGAAAATTCATTAATTTTGGTATTTTTTTCATTAACATTTTTATGATTTTTCATAATTTCATAAAAAAAAATTCATTAAATCAATAAAAAATTTTCAAATTTTTTTCAATAAAAATTTTGATTTGTAAATTTTTTTTTTGTACTATCATTTTAAAATAAAAAAAACTGAAAAATTACTTTTAAACAGAATTAAACAAAACTTTGATATAATTAAATTTTTTATATTAAGTTTCCCTAATGCTAACAGTTTTTGACAAATTTGAATAGTTGGTCACTAACTTCCAGGGAACAGATTCTCTAAGAAAAACGATATAGTTTTGTTCAATACGACACCTAAATTGTTGTTTATTTTCGAAATTTGTAATTTTCGATCTGAAATCTAATCAGCAACTTTTCAAATTTTAAGTTTTTAGATTTAGCAATTGTTAAGAATCAACAGAAGTTTCCCCACTGTGATACATTGGTGGGTGGATCCGGGAAAACCTTTCTTGTTAGATTTCTTTCTTACATGTCATAATATTCCAAGTAACGAAAATTTGCTGAATCAGGCTGAGTTTAATAAAAATCTGCCATCGCTTTTGCAGAACAGCCTGTGATGTTTACTTTCGAACTTTTTTTATAAAAATATTTTATAGATCCTATAAAGACCAGACCTTATAAATAATATCAACGAATGATAATTTCTCAATAATCCTATCCTAAAATAATAATAAGTAAACAGTGCAATTAAATATCAACGAAAATATTTCATACAAACTATGAATTTTATTTATTAAACACATGAAACTTTCATAACGATTAGGCTAGGATTAATGAAAAAAATTTCATATACTTTACGAAATTTTCATTAGGTCAATGAAACCATTCATTAATATTGATTTAATGAAACACCTTTCATTGACTCAATGAAACGTTTCTTTGGGGACTTTTTTATGAAAAAATTCATTGGATTAATGAAGGAATTCATTAATACTACGCACAAATTTCTATCAGTGTAGGTCCATTGAAACTTTTAATTAAATTAATGTAGTTTTTTATAAATTTGAATGAAAATGTTCATATTATTTATTAAAAATTTCTTACGACTAATGAAAAAGTTTCATAAAATAGTTTCATTAAAACTATGCAGCTTTTTTCATGAAGTTTAAGACATTTTTCATTCACATTGTGAAGAAAACTTCATTAGTTTAATGAAAAAAAATTATTAGAACTCTTCCAAGGAATTCTGTCAAAGTTGAGAATGCTTTTTGCTACACAAAAAAAATCGTTTCCAAGTAATTAGGAGCATTTCAACTAATAAAGTTGTTTCACATAAATTATTCAATAATTAAGTAGAATCAAGTAAAAACTTGGTAAAATGTTACTAGTTTTCGCATAACTTTTGTGAATGAACTTTATTAGTTGAAATACTCCTAATTACTTGGTCATCTTCACAAAATTCCTCAGTAGTTTTCAGTAGAGTTTCAAAAAAACTGACTTTTTGAGAAACCGGAGTTTCAGACCGAATGTAAAAACCCCGGTTAATCGTTTAAACACTCTTAATAAAATCAGCATTTTTCTTACTAAATAATGCTAGCAAAAATGGGAAAATGACACTTAAGAATTTTGATTAATTGGTTTATTATTCATGCAAAACACTTAAAGCTTTCTAAAAACGCATTATCTTTTAGTATATTCCAAACTTATATAACAGATTTTTCTGAAATTAGGAGTTAAAAAAAAAATTAAGGAAAACTTTTCTTTTTCTTAAGTGCGTTAGAAAATTGTAGAAATTGTAATTTGGCAATCTTTCGGCTTGATTTCAAATTAGACAGAAATGATTATAAATCTAAATATAAAGAACTTTCGAGAGTTTGTGTATCCTCAAACTGTAATAGTTATGGGATTAAGTTTAATGTCCCTTTTAAAAAGAGTTTAAACATTAAAAATTTCATGAAAAATTTCACAAATGCCATTTAAAAATGTATTTCTTCAATACCCTTCATGATCCTAAATACGTCAATCGGCACAAATATTGTTTTCAAATATATAAAGATTTTTTGACACAAAATTTTGTATATCACATGCATGTATAATGTTTGCTCATAATCAGGGACAAGAACGTCATGGACCAGAACTTCACAAAAAAAGTGTATTTTAGGCGCTTAGTATATGTATGAAAAATATTAAAATGTGCAATACAAATTAAAAAAATATGCAATTATTTTTTTAATTTTATTTATATATTTATTTAATTGAAATATAACTTGAGTACCCTGGTGTCTTACCTGACTGGACACTGCAATCTTAGATACCACCTGCGCAAAAGGGGCCTTTCGGACACGGATGAGTGTAGGTTTTGCGAACTGGTAGCTGAGACATCGGAGCATGTTCTTTGCGAATGTTCGAGGCTCTGTGAAAGGCGTGCCAAGTTTCTTGGCGATCGCTTTGTCTCCCCTTCGGACATTATGAAGGTTTTGCCTAATAGGATTATTGGCTTTATAGGCAGCTTGAATCTTTAGGGTAACTTTAGGCAGCACAAAAGACCTAAGTTGGTCGCGGTGCATAGTGCCATATAATCTAATCTAATTGAAACATCTTTACAACAAGATTAGAATATTTTAAATTGCAGCATGTGATGTTATAATGACATAATCGTATCGTAAAATTTAAATTATATCAAATTTAAATATCAAATTATAATAATAATATAAATAAAATAAAATAGAACATATAAAATAAAATTATAAAGAAACAAAAATTTTAAAATATATTAGTTAAATATTACATTTTAATTGATACACAAATTTTAAGAGCTCGAGAAAAGTTTATTTTTAAATTGTAAAGCTTTGCCTATTAATTGAGTACTAACGGGTATAGAATTCCAATGATGTTCAGCGCATATTAAAAAGTGCCAATCAGAATTTAAACTACGGCGCAGACGTCAATATGGGTAATCTGGCTGTTTGGTATATATCATCTTGTGCAGGCACGTGGCTACGGGGGTGCGGGCAAGGGTTCTAGAGCCCCCCCCCCCCACGAAATGATTTGACAAATTTAAAAACTTAAAACAATTTGTTAGGAAGAAAGTAACAATGTAATTGGTAAATTTAATATCAAAATATTATTTTTGGTTTGGATGAAATAGGAAATGTCTGTTAGTTCAGTATTATATGGTTCGAATCTTCAAATTTTATTAGAAAACATCTCCTGCAAATGGGCGGCTATCATTGTTTGAGTTGATTTTCGACAAAAAAGCAATAAATAAAGTTATTTCATTAGAGATTTCGATATCTTTGCCTTAAAATATAATCAAAAAATTGCTTGAGACAATACAAACTAAAAATTAAATATGTCTACACAGAAAAAACTAATATTGATCAATTAAAATATTTGTTGATTCAGTTAGAAGTTTAATTGAATTTCGTCCTATTGAGCTAATTGTAGTAACAATTAAAATAATTTATAACTATTTAATTGATATTATTTTCAATTATAGTTTTATTCATATCTATTACAAATTTAATTGAATTTTGTGTTTTAGTTCAAACAAATTTTTAGTAGATACTATTAAAACATTAATTAAAATTAAAAAAAAAATCGCCAAAAATTGGGGAAAATATTTCTTAAAGTAAAAACAAATCGCCAAAATTACAAAATTTTAAAAAAATCACCAAAATTGTAAAAAAAATCGAGGAAATTTAAAAAAAAAACCGAAAACATTTGAAAAAAAGCCAAATTTGAGAAAAGCTGCCAAAATATAAAAATAGAATCTTCAAAATTGCAGAAATTTAAAAAAATTGCCAGTGATCAATTTATTGCTTACTAATTACATCAAGAATTTATCTTTTGTAGTGTTAGGTCAACCCACCGTATGGAAAATATTTGATTTTTGTAAAAAAATTAAAAATGTTTGATAAAACTAAATAAGAAACGTCAGAATGATGAAATTTAGTTATATTTTTCAGTGTATTCAAGCCTTTAGAAAATTTTTATTTTGAACAAAATTATCAAAAATCACGAAGAATATTGAAGGATTTGACTTTTTAAGGTCATTTTTGAATCGATATTTTTGATTTAAAGCAGAGATTCTCACCTTTCATTTGATACCAATATTTAAGTCATATCATGAGTACAAGTATTTTAATATTTTTTTGAAAATCTGAAACTTTGAAGCCCTTTAAAGTATATATAAAGGGCTTCTTTAGTTTCACGAGTATATTGATTTTTTCATGTGTCTTTTCAAAAGTAAATTCAATACTGCCTCTGGTTGAGAATGTTCAAATTAGTACAAATTTCCAAAAAGCAGTACAAATTTGTACTTATCGAATCCATGGTCACCTTAACTAAAACACACTCTCACCATTGCGATATAATAAATAGATCCGCTTAGGAACAATTTATGCATTCATTTAGTATTATACCTGCAAATAAAAAACCAAAATACATTGATGTTTTATAATAAAGAAAATTTTCTAAATAAATCTAAAACTAGTTAAATGTCAGAGTGTTTTGTTTAAACTACATGTTTTGGTAACTATTTTCCCATATACATATTTCCATGTTAGTAAAACGTGTCAAACAATGTGTTAAATTTTAAAAGATATTGAAAAGGATCTGTGTAACACTCAATTTTGTCTAGGATAAGTTGGCACACTCATAGAAAAAACCTATAAAAATAGCAGAAAAGCTACTAAAAATTTGTTAAAAATTACGATGCAGAAAAAACTATAAAATTAGCAAATTTTTTTCCTAAATATTAATAAAATAAGAACAGCAACTTTTCAAAATTTAAGTTATATTCGAGTTAAGTTTTAGATAATTGAAAAATATATTTACCTTAAATTTAGTAGAATTCATATAACAGTATATTTTGAAATTTTTGCTAAAAAATTTCAGATTGTTTATTTTATGAAAAAAATCTAAAAAAGAAAAACTAAAAATTTCTCTGTTTGTGTTATTTGGCTAATATTATTTTGTTTATTTTATTTCATTTTACATTTTTGTATGACTCTTTTGTCTACTAATATTTAGCAAATTTGTTTGCTAACTTTAGCAGATTAATTTGTTACTGCCAATTTACAAAAATTTAGCTCAAATATAACTAAATATTTGTATTTAATGCTGAATCATATTTATTTTTGCCATTATTAGCTTACTAATAAAAGCTTTGCCTATTAATTCAGTACTAACGGGTATAGAGTTCCAATGATGTTCAGCGCATATTAAAAAGTGCCAATCAGAATTTAAACTACGGCGTATGGTATATATTAATGCCTTCCCTCTTTCTGATGAAGCAAACCGCAGACGTCTATATAGGTAATCTGGCTCTTTGGTATATATCATCTTGTGCAGGCACGTGGCTACGAGGGTTCGGGCAAGGGTTCTTTTGGTTTGGATGAAATAGGAAATGTCTGTTAGTTCAGTATTATATGGTTCGAATCTTCAATTTCTATTAGAAAACATCTCCTGCAAATGGGCGGCTATCATTGTTTTAGAAAAAAAAAATTGCTAATATTAGCAGTTTTGCCAACAACATATTTTTTAACTAATTTTTAGTAGTTTTACCAAAATTGTTTACTACATTTTTTCTATCAGTGCACGAACTTTTTCAAACAGCTCTGTCATCTATTTACACTGTGGTGAAAAAGTAGGTCAATATTTCAATATTTGAACTCAGGATGTATTTACGCTCCAAATATTTTTGGAAAAAATAAACTTATTTATAATCATAAAGGTCCAACCTTTTAGACTTTTAGAATCTCAAATTGTGTAGGAGAAGCTCATTGGCTCACTTTTCACCAAGCCTCCGATTAACTAAAAACAGTACTTTTGTTACAGAACTAACAAGGTGAGTCCGTTCATGGAACCCCGCCGATTGCGATAAAATTTGTTTATGTTATAAATAATCAAAAATTAAGGACCCATGCTTTTTAGCTGTCCAATCTCACATTTAGGGGAAGTGGGGTCAAAAATAAGCCTATTTTCTCTTTTTGCTTGTTTTCTCATATTTCTTTTAAAGAAACTATATACAGTAGTTCTCGCTTAAATGCGACCCGCTTTAGTGCGTTCCCCGGTTAAACGCTCAATATATCCGACCGAAAATGGAATACAACTCCCATATATGGGCAGGGGCTTCAAAGTCTATTTTGGAGCTTCTGGACCGTGTGCAAAGGAGGGCGTCGGCGCTCATCAATGACGAGAGGGTATCAAGCTCTATTGACTCATTGGAGCATCGTCGGAATGCGGGTTGTGTAACATTGTTCTATCGATATTACCATGGAAATTGTTCTGCTGAGATAAGTGAACTTATCCCCAGGGCCCGTATTTTCATTCGAAACACTCGCTTATCTAGCAGAGCTCATCCGTTTGTAGTCGATTGTCCAGTGAACCGCACAACGCATTACAGGGAAAATTCGTTCATCAGCCGTACTAGCCGTATGTGGAATAAACTCCCCGCGGAGGTCTTCCCTGTCACTTACAATGTAGCGAAATTCAAATCAAATATTCACAAACACTACTCCCTCTTTCCTCCTCCCCATAACCTAATTTCCTGATATCAACACAATGTATTGCATTATAGGGGGCATCCCCTGAGTGTTGGTCTAACGAAAAAAAAAAAAAAAAATAAGTGCTAGCAAAAATATATTTCTTACAAAATGCATGAAAATAATTCCGTTTACATGCGTCCCGCTTAAAGGATTCCCTTAGGCTGAGTAAAATTTGTAAAGTAGGAACGAAATTGTTCGCTTATATGCGTTTTGAAAATAGGATTTTTTTTGCTTAAAATAATTTTGCTTAAAAAAATTTTACTTAAAGAAAAATAATTTATTTAAATGCATTTTTAACGCATATATGCGAAATTGTCCTAAATGCGTTACTGCGCATCTAATTGAGTTTTCGGATAAATGATTTCCCGCTTAAATGCGCTTAAAACTCTGCTTTTTTGATCGCGCATTTAAGCGGGGACTACTGTATAAGTAGCATGTAGCATCACATATATTATTGTCTATTAAGTTTCAGTGGATACGTATGTATTTTTTTCTTTTTCCGATATTTGGATTTTAGACGAAGTTTCCTGAAGCAGGATGAATGGCCAAAATATAGGCAATATATGTATCAAACTTCATATTTTGGAAAATAAACTGTGTTTTTTATACAGGTATATAACTTCAAGTTTGCAACACTTTTTCAACTGGCGGCCATTTTGTCAGCTGTCAAGTGATTTATGTTTAGTTTGGTTTGGCATTTCACCCTCCAAATTGTGCAAATTTATTTTGAAAATCATGGGTCTGTTCGAAGTACGTATCGCTCACTACGTCCATTTTACGCTCAACATAGTCGTCCATCAGAGCAATTAATTCGATTAACTATGGAACGTTTTCGCACCACGTTTACTCTAAATGATAATATGCATCCACAGAGACGTCGTACAGTGCGTACAGAAGATTTTGCGGAAAGATCCAATTCGTGCAACAATTGAAGCCACACGATCACCTAGAATGCCGTTGATCCCTATTTTCAAAAGCGAATTTTGTTTAACGATGAAGCTCACTTTTGGTTAAATGGATACGTTAATAAACAAAACTGCCGTATTTGGAGTGATGATAATTCTCAAGTGCATGTTGAGACACCGTTACATCAAAAAAAAAAACTGACTGTTTGGTGTGCTTTATGGGCTGGTGGAATCATTGGTCCGTACTTCTTTAAAACGATGCAGGTCAGAACATTACAGTCAATGGAGACCGCTATAGAGCCATGATTACTGACTTTTTCGTTCATCAATTGAACAACCATGATGTGCAGGACCTGTGGTTTCAACAAGACTGCTCAACATGTCACACATCTCGAGCCACAATTGATTTATAGAAGGAAACGTTTGGTGACCGCGATTTAACGCCGCTGGACTATTTTCGGGCTTATCGCTAGTCTACGCCGATAAGCCCGAAACGATTGACGAGATGGAGGACAATATTTGCCGCGTTATTGCCAATATAAGGCCACAAATGTTGGAAAAAGTCATCGAAAATTGGACTTCCAGATTAGAATACGTCCGAGCCAGCCGTGATGGTCATAACTGGCATATTTATTTATTTTTAATTATTTATTTTTATTTATGGATTTTAAGCCCTTGGGACATAATTAATCCAGATTAATAAGTATGGCAGTTACAAAAAAATTAATTTGACTTAAAACTATAAAATTCATTTCGTATATTCATTTGCTGATCTTAGTATAAATAAAATCATTATTAAAAATACAAACTATTTTCGTTTAATAATATATATATGAAAAAAATATGGAACAAATACAATATAACACAATATAATCTCAAAAGTGGCAATTAATGTAGCAGCTTTCTACAATTTTTTAATAAAACCTTTCTAAAATTAGAAATAGATCCAGTGAATTTGCGATCGTCATAAGGTATTACTGAGTTCCATATTCTAGTTACTCTTAGAACAAATGATTTATTCATAATAAGAGATGAAAATCGTGGAAAATTAATTGGATGTGTTCTCGTAGAGTTACCAAAATTGAATCTTTCAAGAAGATATGGAGGATTTCCATTTTTAATGATTTTATAAAATTGAACCATTATTCTGAAATCAATAAAATTTTTAAAATCTCAGCCAAGAAAGTCAATAACATAGGGAGTCATATGCCTCCATTCCCTATATCGAAGCCCAAAAACATAACGTACTACCCTATTAAAACATAGTTCCATTTTCGAAATATTGTCTTCTGACATACCCGAATAAGCCATACAAAAATATAGGAAGACAAAGTGCTGTAGCAACTTTCCATTTAACATTGTCTTGTAAATACAGACCTATGTTATATAGACGCCTCATAATGAAATTTATTTTTCCTATAACTCTGTTAACTTGACAGTCAAACTTGTGTTCATTGTCAATATACACTACCAAAGTTTAATAATAAGAAACAGACTGTATTGACTCCCTGCCTAAAACTATGTTTGGAGTTATCATACTTTGTGAAAACCACATACATCGTGTTTTAGAAGGGTTTAAACGTAGAAAATTGGATTCTGACCATTCCATAATATGAAGCAAATCATTATTAACATTGGTTTCTAAATACGAAAGACCAATTCCCTTATCATCAACTAGCAACTGAATATCATCTTCATATGTATAACATCTACAAAATTTAACGTGCTAGTACAAATCGTTTATATAAACCATAAAAAGAAGGGGGCCCAAAATTGACCTTTGGGGGACCCCTCTGAAAGTTTTTAATGATGGAGAAATTCTCTCGTTACTTCGAACATATTGATATCTATCATTAAGGAAAGAAAACATTAAACGACAAGCGGAAGAACCGAAGTCATATTGGTTAAATAATTTACTACAAAGTATGACTCAGAGAGTCGATAGCTTTGCTATAATCCAGAAATATAAGCACTGAATTTAGCTTCATATCTAAATTACCCCTTAGTTGTTCAACTACATCTAATACTAACCCAGTAGTATTGTAATTCTTTCTAAATCCTGATTGGCATGGGTTTAAATAATTTCTTGAATTTAGATGTTCCTGCATTTGACCTCTAAGTAAAACTTCGAGAATCTTAGAACTCGCATTTAAGACGCTTATGGGCCGATAATCAGAAATAAGACGAGGAGACTTTATTTTTGGTATTGGAGTAACTCTTCCAATCTTCCAATTGTTTGGAAAGTAGGAAGAGGTTATAATATTGTTCAGTATAAAAAGCAATGGTGTGGAAATACCTTGAAAAACAAGTTTAAAAACTTTAAAGGTATACCATCTGGGCCAACAGCATTTGTTTTAATATTCATCATTGCATTATAAACATCAACTACGTCAACGTTTCGAAAAGTGAAGCCATAATCATTAGGTCGTGGGACAGGTGTAATAATTGAATTCCTATTAAACTCGTCAACATCAATTTGGTCTTGAATATTTTCATCACCAATTACTCCACCAGCTTTCAGTTTACTCCACAGTTGTGATTGTGAACGTCCTTCAAAATACTTTATTATAATGCCAGAAGATTATCTTCCAAATAAAGTCAATTTAAAAAATTCATCCTTGTTTTATTCCATTTCAAAGTTATATACCTCTATAAAAAACACCTTTTACTATACATCACATTTTCTTACGTAAATTTCAAAAAGGAGGGTGCGTTATTTTGGTGATCGAATAGTGACGCCATCGGACGTTTGGAACTGTTCACCTGGTAGGATAATTGGCTTCGTAGGGAGCCTCAACATATAGGGTGTATTCGCTGGCAGCACAAAATACCAATTTCTGGTCGCGGTGCATAGTGCCACTATCATCTAATCTAATCTATGCACCTTATATGTTTTAAATAAAAAAGTTCTGAAAGAGAATGTCCTTTAAATGATGATAATGAATGTAATTAGAGTGTAAGAGTTTCCTTGCAAATTTATTAAATGTTGAGAATGAGAATAAGTAAAAATAGTGTACGACAAAAAGTTATGAATTTACATTGTTGAATTCGGGGGTTTTCTTCTTAGATATTTTTTTGATCTGATAACGATTAATGTGTCTGGCAACTCCAGTTAATGCAGTCAAATAAATAAAGAATTTTAACTCAACTATTTTGTTCAACCTTTTTTCTAATTGGTGATTTTTTGATTTGTTGGGGTTAACGAAGAAAGGTATCTGGCAAGCCAATACCAATCTAGAAAACAAAAGAATACTTTATAAATTTGCTTAACAATTTTTCGAGGGCTTCTCACATTTGCACTCATAACCAGTGTTGCCAGGTTTGCAGAGCATAAAAACGTCAATTTTCTAGAAAAAATCGTCATCATATTTTGAAAAATCGTCAAAATAAAATATATTTGTTAGAAGAGGGATAAAGTTTTAATAAAAAATAAAATACAATAATGTTATTCACATTTCAAATGTTAACGTATTATCGTTGTAATATAACACGATTTTTAAGCACTTCTCTTTGGTTTAAACTTCGAAAATCATTATATTTTACAACGATATTCATATTTATAAAATGTTAAAAGATCAAATAAATACAACTTTAAATGAAACAAATTTTACCACTTGAACTGTTAATCACTTATATCTACATAATTCTGTGAACAACATTTCAGTATTTTAAAACTTATGGGTCGATTATGGATAGCAACCGAACTTCAGTTGCGTTGCCAGTTGCCAAATACATATTACGTATGGCAACTGGCAACTGAAGCTGGCAACTTCAGTTGCCAAATAGTGATTATATTGGCCACCGAAAAGTTCTGGTTGCTGTAGAATTTTTAGCAACAAAAAAGGCGGGAACATTAAAAATTTAGTATATTTTATTTTTAAATTATTTGTAATATAGATATAAATAATATTTTATACATATTTTACATCATATATTTCATATAACAAATATTTGAAATAATTTTATTTGTACCTGTAGATTTTAAAATGGTAAAAATCACAACCCGAAAACAATTTGAGCTGTTGGTCCAACAACTAGAAAAATACTCAAATACATACAACATTTTTAATTAAATAATTGTTTTAAACAATACTTTTATTAATATATTTTTTATACAAATTCACATTTGTCAACCTTTTTTTTATTTGTTTACATTTTTTCAGTTGCTGAACTGTCAAAATAAGATTATCGATAACTTTTTGGCAACTGGCGAAGGTTGCCGTACATAATACCAATTTATATTTCAGTTGCGTTGCCAGTTGACAACGCAACTGGAGTTCGGTTGCTATCCATAATCGACCCATTAAATTCTTTTACAACATTTGGAAATTCTTTAACAATAAGTCCGTTCGATTACTTTTCCAGTAAAGTTCAGTAAAAATTACTCAGTAGCAAAACTACAAAGAGTAAGACAAATTTACAAAAAAGTAAACGAACGGAAAATGTGTAGGAATTATTAAATTAGATAAAATAGTTTGTTTTAAATATTAAAAAAAATCAACTGGTCATTATGGAAAAGATAAAAGTTAATTGAAATTGAATTTTAATGTTTTTTCACTTCTTCCATAGTTAATTATTTAATATTTTTCAATTTAAATCCATTAACAATTATAATTTAATTTAATATTTGCTTTTGTTTACTAACAATACAAGCATATTTTTTCAATCATATGTTTTTTTCATCTTACAAATTCTTACTGGCAAAAATGTATCCAGTCAAAACTTGTAAGTTCTTTAGCATCAAACTGTCACTTTACTCTCTCTTTTTACCAGTTTTTACTGAGTATTTGTCTAAACGAACACCTTCCATTAACTTAATGTTATATTTTTTAATTATTAAATTTTGAAACTTTTTTTTATATTATTAGGCCTGTTTTTTAGGCACCGGATTTATTTTTGGATTTATTTTGTTTCATTTAAAGTTGTATACTATATCATCTTTAACATGAAATATATTCGGGCTAGAGATCTGTTTGTTTCGCAAAAAAGTCCATGCCTTGTTTGTTAACATAAAATTTTTTATTTTTATATAAATCTAACACCAATTACATTTTATAAAAATGTTCTAAAAATATAAACACAGAAACTAAATTAAGCTAAACCCATAATGAATTTTTAAAAACAATAAATCCGGCTTGGATTAAGTTATATTTAATTCTAGGATTTGCATTTTTGCAAAATTGTATTTCACATCATATTAGCAAATACGGGTTAGCTTTCGATAAAAAACAATGTTTTTTTATTTTTAACGAAATAATATAAATTTAGTAATAGATCCGGCGATTTTATGAGAATGATAAATAAATAGGTCTTGCTGACATACATATTAAACTATTGTCAAAATATCGTCATTTTGGAAGCAAAAATCGTCCAATAGTCTTAAAGTTATTTTGAGTATTAAATACAGAGTTCGAAAATGTATGTACCACTAACATAACGTTGCTATCAAAAAAACCAATACAACGATCTCTATTGTTTCGTTCGTATTTATAAACACAACACAAGTGCTGAAATCGTTTTTTGTAATATAACAAACGGAACAAAACGAAAATGTTTCTTTCGTCAAACATTATTATTTCGTAGTGGTTATTTTTTAGTGTTCATTCAACTTAAACATTAAAACGCGTTTTTAACGTTGTGGTTGGCAGAATAAAGAAATGATTTTTCTGCATGTTATCAATATTTTTTTGCATTAGTTTTATAAAAATTTCACTGGAACTCCTCCGTTGACACTTTTTATTAAACTAATGCAATTATTCATAAAATTAAAGGAAATTTTTTTCACTTGTAATATGACATAAACACTAAGAACGGTTTACGAATAGTTTTGTTCCATTCCATAAACACAACAAAATCAAACTGTTTGAAATATTGGCCAAACAGAACAAAATCGTTTAGTTCGGTCTCTCATCGAAAACTGGTTTGTGAAAGTGTTTGTGTTCTGGTTAGAAATCAAAATGAAAATAGAGAAATGTTCTGTTTATGTTTACTGTGCACAACAAAATGATTGTGTTGAGTTTCAGCAAAAAACAAAACAGAACGATAGAAAAACGTTTGATAGTGTTTTAATTCGAACTCTGATTAAATATCGTCAACATGACGATAAATCGTCAACACTGCATGCGATTGCTACTAATGCATACATACATACCATTTAAAAAAACCTACATACATACAGGGTGGCTGATAAATATTGCTACATTAAAAAAATCAAATAACTTTTTTTCAACACATATAAATATTTTTTTATTTTTTCATTTGAAAAGCAATACATTTTTATTAAGTATTTTTAATGGCTTTTAAAAACCAATGTAATTAAAATTACTTCCACGCCCGATGACGTCAAATGCAAGCGGAATTCCGTGCAAATTACAGAGAACATTTCAAGCTAAGGGTCTACTGCGTTCAATTCGCTTGTTATTTGATTTTTTAAAGGAAAGAAATGAAAATCCTTAAGCAGAACTATCCGCATTGACTGTATTGTGATACATATTTGAGCAAAAATATTCCTTGTCGAAACTCTAGAGGAGTGCCGCCTAATGTGCCCCTTAAGTTTGTTTAGGCGGCAACGCCAGCCTCCAAAGCACTGTAGTGGCGCACAATCAAAATGTTAGTTTCATTAACCGATTCGTTCATTTTCCTTAAATTGAAAGACGAATCAATGAAACCAAAAAAAAATAGAACCGATTAATAACTCAGAAAAAAAGTTACGTTTTTGTTTTGTAGTGGCATTTACCAGCCACCCTGTATTACAAAACAAAACAAAAAAACAACAACAATATTTTGTGGGTTTTTTTGCTTTTGTACGTGTTGATTATGGTAACCGATTCTATGTTGTTATTGGTAACGGTAATGCTATTTTCTTTTATTTCGGCAACGGTATTTTAGGGGTAACTATACTTCAGTTGTTGCGGTTACAGTCTTTTAGCGTTAACGTTATTTTAGATATTTCGGTAACGTTATTTTAGGGAAAAAGATTTTTCAGTTATTTTGGTAACGGCATTTTAAGGGTAACGTTATTTTAGTTATTCAGGTAATGTTAATGCACACCGATATTTTTAGCCCCATTATGCCCGAGTTTTAATGACTGGTTACACTCAAAAAAAAAAGTTTGTAAAGTCAGCAAAAAATTTTGCTGAGTAGTAGATTCAGCAAAAGTTTTGCTAACACTTAGTAGATTAGAAATAAAAAAGCCTTGGTAAAAATTAATAAATTTTTTGCTGAATTTTAGTAGACTGAAAAAAAACGCAAAGAAAATGTAAAAAAATTGTAATTTAGTTAATATATTTGCTGAAAATCATAAAACATATTTTTTTGATTCTTTTAAAAGTAATTTACAATAATTACGAAATATAAAAATTTTCATTTTCCTACATTGACGACATGAATTAATTTAATATCTGAAAATATATAAAAATAAATATATATAACATAACAAAAATTTTCTTTCAACTACTTACATCAATCGTTGTCTAAATGATGCTTTCTTTTAAAGGACGCATCTGCCGAAGATAATTATAGAAACGAAACGAAAAATTAAACAAAAACAAACGAAACGAAAAAAACAACTCTTTTTTTGCAATAAGATAAAGGAACCATACAAATCTACCTAAGATGTGTGTCTTTGTCTTTGTCTTTCGCTTTACTCTGTCTACATGTCTGTATATGTTTGTTTGCAATTTGACCACACTAGATTATTAACCTATTAACATTTATTATAGAAATACATATTAAATTTAAATATTTTCTTTTATTTTATTAATAGACAAAATTAATTAGTAAAACATTAGTATATTAGTAAAGCATTAGTATAAAACAGTTAAGTGCTGAATAAGTATAACAAAAATTTTAGCTGAAAACACGATTTTAGCAAAAAAATTTGCTAAAAAATAGTATACCTGATTTACAAGACGTTTTACTAACTTTTGTACTAACTTATTTTTTTGAGTGTAGTTTATGATCATACTTTGGGAAAATATATCTATTTACAGAAGTTTTTCGTTCAGATCTTGTTAGATTGTTTCGGTAACGGTATTTTAAGGTATTGATATTTTAATTATATCGGTAACGGTATTTCAATTATATCGGTAACGATATGTTAGGGATAACGGTAGTCAGTTAAAAGGGGTTTGAATCGGCGACAGTATTTTAGCAATATTGACAGCCATCCCTGATTGCGTATATTGCGTATGATGAAATAAATAGAATAATTTAAAATTTGCTTCAAAATTTTTAGAGGTCTTCCCACATTTTCACTCATAACTTTTGAACGCGTTAACCGATTTTGATCATATTCACTAGAAAACTGCTCATGATATCAACAAACAATTTGACAGAAAATTAGCAGCACCTCTTCTGTATTGGCGGAGTATTTTGTATTTCCACAGACTGACGGACGGACAGTCGGACAGACGGACATGGCTATATCGACTTCTCTATTCATGTTGATCAAGAATATATATAGTTTATGGGGTCCCAGAATTTTTTTAAAAGAATTACAAACATTTGACAAATTGAATATACCCTCCGCACTATGGGATGGAGGGCTAAAATTTTAAACCGATATTTATGTAACCAATTACCATTAACTCATTATTTTGCAATCACATAAAAGTACTTTTATAATCCATTATCAGTATCATTATTTTGTATTTTAAAGTAATATAATAGGCAATGCCCTGTCATTACTTGGTAATCTATACGGTAATGACCTGCCATTACCATGTTTTTGCTGGGCATATGTGTATTTTTCCATTTTTGCAATTTTTCAAACTAAAGGCAGAGCTATTTTTATATTTTTCTTGCACGTACATATTAAGGTTTAAACGGTGATTTTTTGTGTCCCTGCAATTTTGGGCAATTTTTAAGTAGATTTCGTGCATTTTTCACCAAACTTTATCCAAAACAAAAGTATGGGAACAAATAAGCGTTTATAAATAAATTTAATATTTAGTTTGAAAGTATAATTTGAAACATTTGTATGCACAGATGTATTTCTTGAATTATCACTTGTTGTGCAAAGCAGAAAAAATAAAATTTAAAAATAAAATTAATATTTGCATACACACCAGTTCAAATCACATACAAATATACACATAGATACATATGAACGTACACATTTTTATACAAAATTAAACACAAATACATTTTGAATTAAAACGTGTCTCCGGCTTCCATATCGCGTTCAAAATTCCTAAATATTTGCAACATATGTGTGTACCATAGCTGTGACTTGCAAATTGAATAGAAACCAGAAGTACATTTTTTTTTTAATTTTGGTGCAAAAAAATGTACACTATTTCAATCCGAAAAGATTAAATTAATTTTTATTTTTATTACGAAAATTATTTTATTTTAATTTCAATTAGAAATGCTAAAATAATTGTATTCGCTTTTCCCATTATTTGCATTTTTTCATGGATTGTTATCATTGTAAGGTAGACGATATAGGTTGCGATCTGACCGTTAGTATCGCTTATCTCTATCTTGTTTGTTGTGTTTAAAAAATAACAATTTATTCATAAAACACTACAAGTGTAATAAATACAATTTTTTTTTTTTTTTTTTTTCATAACAAACTTTATTTACAATCTATCCATTTAAGGATAATAAGCAAATATGATAAAATAAAGAAATTACATTGGTTGTTAGACTCCAGCGAGAACAACAACATATTAAAAATATAGAATTTTTATAATAATTAAAAATTATTTACAAATTGAGTAAACATAAATAGTAAAAGAAATATTTTATGAATATAAATTTACTGATTGGAAAATTAATTATTACTTAGAAAACGATTACATTTTGAATACATTTATTTTTTAGCGAAATGGTAAATCAAGAATATGATGCCGCTTAAGTCGTCTAACTTCTTCTGTATCATCTAGTAGAGAGATAGCCAATGGGTTGCAGTGATTACTTAGTCTTTTTAGATAATTTTCGCTGAATCTATTGATTTCATCTTTAACCTTGGGAATAAATAAGTCGTTATGTATAGTTTTATTTGATACAAATATTGGAGCGTTGACAATTGACCTTAATGTTTTATTTTGGTATCGTTGTAATATCTCAATATTTGAGTTGCTAGCTAGTTCCCCACAACTGTATGCCATACGTCCATACTGGCTTAAGAATGGTTTTATATATTAATACTTTCGTTTCAAGACTTATTTGCGACGTAGGGCCTAGCAGCCAATAGAGCCGTCTACTCTTAATTTTTAAATGTTCTTTTTTGGCTTTAATGTGAGTGCTCCAAGTTAATCTTTTGTCAATATGGAGACCAAGATATTTGACACTATCCTTTTTAGGAATTTCAGTATTGTTGATAGACAAGTTTGGACAATCGCCTTTACGTAACGTGAATACGACATGTACCGATTTTTCAGTGTTTACTTTTATGTTCCACTTGTTAAGCCAGATTTCAATTTGATTTAGTTCATTTTGTACATGATTTGAAGCTTCAATAGGACATGTGCTAGAAGCTAGTACTGCTGTGTCATCTGCATAAGTTGCCACTAAAACATTTGCAGTAAAAGGCATGTCTGATGTATATATTGTGTACAGTATAGGTCCCAAGACACTGCCTTGCGGAACGCCTGCATTGATGCTATATATTTGGGATGTTTCGTTGTTTACTCTCACATAAAAATGTCGTTCACTTAAATAGGACTTGAGTAATAAGTAGAATGGTGTTGGAAGTAGCTTTTTAAGTTTAAAAAATAATCCATAATGCCAGACTTTATCAAATGCTTGCTGTACATCTAAGAAGACGCCGGAACAATATTTTTTCTTCTCCAATGTATCCCTTATAAAGGCTACGATACGATGGCATTGCTCGGGTGTACCATGATTATGTCTGAATCCGAATTGGTATTCAGGTATGATGTTATTTTTTTTCCAAGATTGGTGACAATCTACTTATAAATATTCTTTCAAATATTTTCGAGAAAGTGACCAACAAACTAATAGGTCTATAAGATGTAACAACATTCTCTGGTTTATTGGGTTTATTTACCATAATTATTTCTGCACACTTCCATTGGGACGGAAAATGGCTTAGTCGCAAAATAGAATTATAAATGAGCGTTAAAAATAGAATGCCTTTTTTAGGTAGATTTTTAGCTACAATTCCATTAATACTATCGTATCCCGGAGTTTTTTTACAATTTAGTTTGTTCACTTCTTGTTGAACTTCAGATGGAGATATGTGTTTAATAGGGCAATCCATTGGACATGGGATATCTAAAAAATTTGTAATTTCATCAACATGAGTACTATTACTAAAATCATGTGGTTGAAATGTATTTTGGAGATGTGAAGCAAACGCTTCTGCCTTACTATTGTCGTTTTTGCACCATGTCCCATTTACATCTTTTACGGGATCATTTCTTTTAGTTGGACGTTTTAAATATTTCGTTGCCTTCCACAGACTAAACTCGTCGTTTTTAGAAAGACCAAGATTTTCAAGAAAATAACCAAGCTGTTCATTTTTTAATTCATAAATTCGTTTTTTCAGATCTTTGGCTGCTTTATTAAAACGTTGCTTGTCATTAGGGTGTCTACTGGTTTGCCAAATTTTTCTTAATTTTCTTTTATTTTGTATCATCTCTCTAATTTCAGCAGTAATAACTATTTTATCTTGAGTGTCAAAAGCTTCTTCTTTTGGAGTAGAAAGAAATCCAGCTTCATGAATTAAACTGTTGAAAGTTTCAACGACATCTTCTAATTCTGTTGGTGATTTAATGGGTATATTCAGATTAATGTTTCTTTCTATCCAAAGTCGAAAAGAGTTAAAATCTGTCTTTTTGTTAACAACTTGGTATTTCTTGGAGTTGGAATGTAAATACGTGTTAAAATTTAATAAAATTGGAGAGTGGTCAGAGTTAAGTTCATCACAAAGCTCATTAGATATGTGAAGGAATTGACTAGAAATGCCAGAGTAAACAACAAAATCCATTAAGTCCGGTTTCTTTCTTGGATCTGTCGGCCAATAAGTTGGACTTCCGGTTGATAAAACAGAATAGTTATTTTCGATAATACAATTACGCAACGCAATACCTTTTGGATTAGGTACTCTTGACCCCCACCAGGGATGTTTGGCGTTAAAATCACCTCCAACTAGAAATTTTGGCCCCAAAAATACAAATTTTGAAAGACTTTTTTTTTAATGTAGTTTTTTTATATACAGTTCACAAAATAGTTTCACAATTTTACTATACAAATACGTGTTTATAAAGTTATAGGGTCGTTTCAAAAGCAACGTTGACAGTTATCAGCTCGTCCCCTATCGATTTGAATGAAAAAAAATTCAAAATACATCTTTCCACAAAATTTTACACGCTTACGGCTAAAACATCAATTTTATTAACGAAAATCAAAAGGACGTAACTGCAATTTCAATTCATTAACCAAAAAGTCGTGTTGTGCAAATGTTGGCCTTTTATCTAATGATTTACACTGTTTTTTTTTTTGCTTAACCAATTTAGTTTAATTTTATTTTCTTAGAATAAATCAATTAATTCAAAATTAAATTCAATCAATGAAATAAATTAATAATAATACAATTTAAATGGAAAATCACTGATAACATCAGTCCATTAAAAAGGCAGAACCTACCCAAGAAACAACTTTACGGACTGTCCGTTACAAACGGATTCATGAATCCGGCATTGACGGTACGAAAACGAACCGGAATTGACGTATCCGTCAAAGCTTGTACGAAAACGGACCATTAACGTACAGTAAAATTGGATTATTCAAATTTTCGAAAATTATCCGTTTTAACTCCGTTTTGCTGTATCCGTTTCGGTGCCGTTTAACCGGACTACACCGATTTTCATCAGTTAAAACTCCGTTACAACCGTTATCGTTTTTCTTCCGGTATTACCGGAGTGTGTTTTGTTTAAAAAAAATCAAACAGTTTTATTTATTAATAAAATTAAATATTAATAAAATCTATATATATATATATATATATATATATATATATATATATATATATATATAAAGAAGTGTACATTTTGATTGTCACTCCATAACTCGAGAACGGCTGCATAAAATAAAAAATGGCTGAAAACGTTTTGTAGAACATGCAATGAGGATGGTTTTTAAAAAAAAATTTTAAAAATATTTTCGTTTGGTCCAGATGTGATGATTTTTCTGAACATTAGTCATTTTCATCTATCCAGATGTGGTTATTTTTCTGAACATTAGTCATTTTCATCTATATCTATATATATAAAAAGAAGTGTACATTTTGATTGTCACTCCATAACTCGAGAACGGCTGCATAAAATAAAAAATGGGTGAATACGTATTTAAGATTTTTAGTGGTATTTTTTTTTGTTATTTTTAAATGTACCACTTTTTTAACATATACTTGTATTTCAGATGTTTTTGCAATTAAATATAGAGACGCAGATCTCATGAAAATTTTAATGATGAAGATGTTAAACAACACCAGATCCTTTTATTGATTTTTATTGAATTTTTATGTGGTTTCATATTGTTTTTAAATAATGTAATTGTTAATCTTTATAAATGAAAAAATTTAAAAATAAAACCAAACTTTTGTTTAAAATTAAAAAAAGAATAAATCATTTAGGTAAAATAAATAAAAAAAAAAATAAAAATGGACCATTTAAAAAAAAACGGTACGAATACGGACCATATTCGGACCGTATACGGTATATTAAAAACGGAGTCCACTCCGTTTTTAAAATAAATGACGGACAGTTTACGGTACGTTTTGAACGTACACTCAATTCGTACACTCCGTTTTATATACAGCATGACGGTACGAAAACGGTCCGTTTTAGCGTGCTTAATACTGTTTCGAATCCGTATTCGATGTTCCTTTTATTCCGTTTTCCGGTCCGTATACTGATCCGGAAAACGGTACGGAAACGGACTTCGGATCCGTATATGCTGTACCGAAAACGGCACATAAACGGACCGGATTGTTTGCTGGGTAGTCTAGTCTGATTTGAAAATGAATAGTGTTTATAATTTTTAGAGAAAAACGTTTATTATTCTTCTTAACCTCAACCTTTCGAAATTAAATTTGTCAAATGCATATTAATTAAGAATTAATTGCTACTGACGTTAAAATAACACTGTACTAAAATACATTGCAAAATTTTCCCTGTGGCGATATCTCAACATAATCGCAAAGTTGGCTACTCTAAACGTAAAAACCATACGTCAATCTGGTAACAGAAAAGCTAATAGGAAGGAAAACTGCAATTATCTGCATTACATTCGAGGCCATACTTGGGTATAGGGTTGCCGCATGGGCTGGATTGTCCAGCTTTTTTTAGGCTTGCTCAGTGTCCAGCTGAAATAAAATTTGTCCAGCAAAACATAAATTTTCGAAAATAATCAAACAAATCTTTTTAAAAATGTTTTAATTTTTGTATTCAAAAAAGAGGGCGGATCAATAAGTCCGTAACTTTTTGAATGAAAAACAGTTTTTTTTGCAAACAAAAAATTATTTTTCAACATAATCTCCTTTTAGCTCAATACACTAGTCCAACGTTTCTCCAATTTTTGTATCCCTTCCAAAAAATAGGATTTTTCGAGGTCCATATAATAGGCATTTGTTTGATCAATAATTTTATCGTTGGAGCTAAATCTCTTTCCACCGAGCCATTTCTTTAGGTTTCGAAATAGGAAATAGTCACTAGGGGCTAAATCTGGAGAATATGGTGGAATATGGAGAATATTCGTAGCCCAATTCATGGAATTTTGCCATTGAGACTGCATACGTGTGCACCCGTGCATTTTCTTAATAAAAAAGAACTTTTTTCTTGTTCATATGGGGTCGCTTTTTTAAAATCCTCGTTTAATCGGTCCAATAAGTTGGCATAATATTCGCCGTTTATTATTTTTCCCTTTTGAAGGTAATCGATGTGGATTATCCCGAATGCATCCCAAAAAACTGTTAACATCACATTATTGGCTGACAAACTTTCCTTGGCTTTTTAGACTGCTGCTTGGTCTCCGGAGTGTTGTAATGGATCCATGTTTCATCCACAGTTACAAAACGCCTCAAAAACTTATTCGAATTGCTGTTAAACAACTCCAAACAATCCTTTGAAGTTTTCACACGCGGCACCCATCTTGCAGACAGCTTTCTTAAACCCAACTGATCATTTAAAATCGAAACCACACTGCCATATGAAATGCCTATGGCATCAACAATCACACGCACTTTTACTCTTCGATCGGTCAACACCATATCGCAGATTTTTTCGACATTTTCGGATGTATTGACCTCAATTGGCCGTCCAGGATGTTTAGCGTCATTTGTACTTGTGCGACCACATACGAAAGTCAGTAAACCACTTTTTTACCATTGAAATCGATTGTGGAGAGTCCCCAAAGTATTTATCAAGCTTTTCCTTGGTTTGATTGACTGTTTTTTTTCGCAAAAAATAATGTTTAATGAGCACTCCATTTTTAAAAAAATCCACTAGGTTGTATGTTTTGAACAGCTGTTAAACGCAAAGTAAATGACGGAACTTGCTCAAAATTTGACAGTAGTCTATTAACAGGTGGTACTTGATGGGAGCAGTATTGCATTTCATATAACTACGAAGGAATTTGGAAAAGTCACGGACTTATTGATCCGCCCTCGTACAAAAATCGTTTTTTCGGACTTTCTATATTTTCATATATTTAGTATTGTTCTACCTCAAGTACAAAAATCTAATATGATATTGTCATATTAGGTTTTATTTGTTGCTTTTTAAAAACTTTGATCATTTTCATGGTAGACAATACAATTGTTTCATTGGTATCACCCAGATCTTCAGCTGTCTACTTAACTCAAAACGAGACAAAATAAACTCTATGACAATCTTTTTGTCTGCCTTAGTGTATAAACTGCCTAATCTGGTAACCATAATTATAAAATCAAACTCTTTGTAAAACAACAATTTTACATGTCGATATACTTTGTATGTCAGTACATGTATATGTTGTATTACAAACAATTGTATTGTCTGAAACAATTGTACTGTCTATCATGAAAATTATCAACCTTTTTGACTTTTGTCCACTAAAATTCTCTGTGCAAAAGATCGAAACTGAAATATATTCTGTAATTGTTTTACATTTCAAAAAAACTATTTAGATTTGATTTTGGGACATGTCGAATAGTATTCCACATTATCCTCTATGTTTCAGCATGTAGACTTTTTGGGTACGTACAATAAAGATACATTTTACAATAAAGCCCCGCAAAATAAGAGCTGAGGAAGAAGTAGTAAAAACACCACATCTACTGAGCCTACACTATTTGGGTGTGATCGCTAGGCGGTTTGATTCTTACAGCTGCAGGTTGTAGAAACATTTATCGTATAGAGACAATCTCACAATTATAAGACACAAATAATAATACAATTTAATTGGAAAATCACTGATGACGCCAGTCCATTAAAAAAGCAGAAACTAGTCTTGTCTGATTTGAAAATTAATAATGTTTATAATTTTTAGAGAAAAATGTTAATTCTTCTTCTTAACCTCCACCTTTCTAAAATAAATTAATTAATTTTATAAATTTTTCTCGAAATTTTTTAAATAATTAAATGCGTTTTGTTTTAAAAATACTCACAATATATGTATAAAAATACATAAGTTGATTAAAACTTTTTTAATGCAGCCAAAAAGCAGTATTTTTTATCTTAAACGTCTGTTTTATTTTTCCTTAAATTTTTATATTGGAGTTACCGTTTTTTGGTTTCAGAAAAATCGATTAAAGGTCGTAACTGCATTACTTAAAAACTACTATTTTTAAATGAATTTTCTAAAATTTGGATACTAAACTTCAAGTAGTTATTTATTTATAATGTTTTTTGTCTCGCCTGTAAAAAACTAAAAAGTGTAGTTACGGCCTTTTGGATTTTAGGTGACGATGTGTAAACTACTAACTAGTATAACAAAATAATTTGTTTATTTTTTTGTTAATTCTAATATTACTACGAATATATTCAATATGAAGCAACACAAATTTCCAAAACTTTGAAAAAATATTAAACTTGAATAGTCAAAAAAATAAATTTAAAAATACAGTAATTTAAGAACTCATTAAAAACATCTATAATATTTTTATTTTTGGTTCTATAAAATAGTAGTAATATCGGAAAAAATCATATTAAAACTTCATTCTGAATTTGTTATATGATTTAGAGGACATATTTCTCAATCTGCAAACAAAAATTTAAGAAAAAAAGTGATGCATTTCGAGACATTTGTAATACAAGGACATACACACAGAAAACAATTTAGCTATTTGCCAACTGAAATATCGTTGTACTAACTGAATTTATAAGTTGTTACCATTAATATACACTTTTTAATTCGGTTGGCACTTTATTTCTCTGTGTGTATGTAAGTCTTTTTTGTTCTCTTTCATAAGCATATAAATCAAGGCGTCACATATCTCCGAGAAGACAAAATAGGCTTTCCAATGAGATATTCATTTTTATAATCGGACTGCGTTTTTTATAAATATTAAAAAAATACCAACTCCAGGCAACGACAAAACGCGAATGACAACGAATTAAAACAAATAAACAAATTGTTTTGTCATACTAATTAGAAGATTACATGCAAATCGGAAGGGTTGAAGTTGAAAATTTCATATTTTCGTCAATATGCATTCTGGAATGACTCTTTATTTCAACTATTTTTATTTGAAGAAAAAAAATGATTTTTTTTTTCAAAAATACTCAAAATCTCTTCACAAGTCACAGCTTTGGTGTATTCTTTTATTTATTTCGTACACACAGATGTGTTAATATTTCAATATATTGCAAACAAAAATGTATATGTATGCATAAAAAATGTGCATATGTAGTAGTACCTGTTTTTAACAAATTATCGCTAAGATGTAATTTGTAATCAATTATAAAATTTGGCTTGATGTCATTGAACTTAAAAGAAATTCTAAAATGTTGTTGGCATCCAAATTGGGGTTAATGAAATTTATTGTTGTATGAATTATTCGTACACACGCGATTAAATCAATTAAACTCAATCGATATGAAGTACATACATACATACAGGGCCGTCGCAAAGGTTAAACGCAATGATTTGACAAATTAAAAAATTGTTTATACTAGAATTAATAACTTTAGCGAGATTAAGGCCCATTTATTAGGTGTTAAAATTTAACAAAAAGTTATACTTTATTTTAACTAGACGAAAAGTTACTCTCAAAAAAAGTCAGTAAAGTCAACAAAAATGTTGCTAAGTTTTTTTTGAGTGTAGAGTTTTTTGACTATTTATAGTTTGGAGCTGAACACTTTAAAAACAAATTCAGTTTTTCCATACAAATTGAAACCCAGCAGACCTGGACGATGTCAATTACATTTTGCAATTATTCACTTGTGTTATTTTTCTATATCATTACTAAAACGTTTAAGTCCACAAGTGCGGGCGTAGGTATAGCCCGCACTTGTGGACTTAAACGTTTCCCTGAAAAATTAGCAATTCTTTAAAATACCAGACATGGGGTTTATTAACAATATTTGTGTATTTAATTATATCTCAATTACTTAATGACGTCTAATTAGAGTTGTCAAATATTCGACCAATTTGAAAACCGCATTTTTTAAAAACCAGTGTCCGTTTTTTTATATTAAAAACAAGTTCGTTTTTCGGTTTTTTTTTAATGCTTTCTATCGTTGATATTTAAATTATTTACAAATTTTAAAAACGCACTACAAATTTGAATTTTGTCATTTAAAACTAAACTGATTTCATCTCGGAAAAGCAGTTTTAGTTATTTTATAAATTAAGTAGTCTTGTAAACATTTAAAACTTTAGTAATCGTGAATTTAAACCTTTGCCGACCTGACTTATGCCGCTGAAGATTTTTCTGAAAACTTAGGGCTGAAACATAATTGGCTTCAATCAGGCGTTGGTATGAAACGAATAAAATATTTTGGATTTAAACAAGCGTATTTCCAAATTTTCGTTTCATGCCAACACCTGACTTAAGTCACTTAAGCCAATTATGTTTCAGCCTTTAGACCTGTAACTAAACATACATTTTGTGTTGCTTTTGTCGCTTTAGTGCTCCATCTATGAACTATGTATGAACTATCGCTCCTGAATGGGTTAAGATTTTGTCAGAAATCAAATTTTGTATTTTATTTTAAAATATGCCTAATCCAACATGGAGAGTCCTTTACCAGGACACCTACTGATGTGGACTAAATGAGAAAATGTTAAAAAAAATAATAAAATGTTCATAAAAATCAAAAAAACAAACCGAATGATTCAATCTCTTTCATTGAAATTGGAATTGAGCAAATGTAAAAAACTTTCAAAAACAACACTTTTTTTAATTCAAAGTTAATACAAAAAATATTTTATGATTAGAAAAATATGAAATTTTCTTCGATCTTTTTTATTTATATTTTTCTTTTTAAATGAGCTTGAGATTGAGATCATTTTTATAAATTATAATTATTTATTATTATTCCTTTCCAATATTTCGTCTTCACACTGGGCGAATTCTTCAGGGTACAATTGTTATAATTTGAGTAATAACATTTTTCTTTAACAATTAAAAACTTATTTATAACAAATTTTAAAAAAAGGCGGTAACTCACAAAAAAATTTTGATTTACCATTTTATTTTTTTAATTTGTTATATATAAGTTTTAAATTGTTAAACAATTTTTTTATTAATCAAATTATAACAATTGTTCCCTGAAGAAGTCGCCCAGTGTGGAGACGAAATATTGGAAAGGAATAATTAATTATAATTTATAAAAAAATTTAAAAAACAGCTAAACAAAATGTTTGATCTCAAAATCGGAAAAACATACAAAAGCAAAAGAAGGACAAAGAAAATCCTAGCAAATTTTGCAAAAAAAAATTATTATTTTTCTGAAATTTTCAGATTAAAAAATATACGAAAATGCTGAATTATTCGAGACGAAAAACCCGGTTTCTCGAATAACTCGAAAACCGTCCTATTTCAAAAACCGGTTTTAAAAAAAAACGGAAAAATAGAAAAAAACGGATTATCGAATTAATCGGAAACCGAGTAGAGTTGTCAATCAACGTCTAATTACGTGTAATTGGATGTAACTGAATAATTGTCTTGTGATTAAATCGTACTTGGGAATTTTTCATTGGCATTAAAATTGAATTGTTATTACTTGTGGCCAATGCCAATTGTCATTGATTAGGCCAATGGTACTGAAATGGCTCCAATGCATAAAACAACCAATTGTAATTGACGAAAAAATAATTGCTTATTAATAGTTTTTTGTTTGGAAAAAAACGATACAAATTTTAAATGTAAGTCCCAACTTTAAAAGAATTAGCTATTTTATGCAAGTTTTATCATGTATATACTATTTATTCTTGTTTGGTAACGAATTATTCAGGATGTATCAGCTATTGATAACACCGTGCAACAGTAGTTTACACACATTGACAAATCAATATATACATGGAACTAGAGGCCATATACAGTTAAACTGAGTTTTCAGTTTTTTCACCATCACGTCAAAATTAATTTTAAAAGAACTTTAAAGTTTCAATTTTTCAAAAAAAAAAAAATATTACAATATTAAATATTGCACTCCTGATATGTAGTGTCCGACCGAACAGTTCGGCCAAAAAACTATATTTTGTCGGTTTTTTGATATCTAAAGGCAATGATGACAAATTTTGGTATTGGAAACATGTTTGTTGAGCCGATTTAATTCGATTTTGTGTATAAAATTTAAGAGAAAAGCCGAAGTTTAGCTACAAAGTTAAAAGTTCGGCCGCCGAACTATTTTCAATTTGGCCGAACTTTCTGAGGCCGAACAGTGAATTCATTGCTTAACTACAGACTTTTTTTCAAATTTGACACTCAAAATAGCATCTAATCAGCCCAATAAACATTTTTCCATCCGCCAAATTTGTCCATAATGTTTTAAAATACCGAATACAGGCCAAATGCATTTTCTGGCCGAACTGTTCGGTCGGACACTATTGATAACACCGTGCAACAGTAGTTTACACACATTGACAAATCAATATATACGTGGAACTAGAGGCCATATACAGTTAAACTGAGTTTTCAGTTTTTCACCATCACGTCAAAATTAATTTTAAAAGAACTTTAAAGTTTCAATTTTTCAAAAAAAAAAAAAAATATTACAATATTAAATATTGCACTCCTGATATGTAGTGTCCGACCGAACAGTTCGGCCAAAAAACTATATTTTGTCGGTTTTTTTGATATCTAAAGGCAATGATGACAAATTTTGGTATTGGAAACATGTTTGTTGAGCCGATTTAATTCGATTTTGTGTATCAAATTTAAGAGAAAAGCCGAAGTTTAGCTATAAAGTTAAAAGTTCGGCCGCCGAACTAGTTTCAATTTGGCCGAACTTTCAGAGGCCGAACAGTGAATTCATTGCTTAACTACATACTTTTCTTCAAATTTGACACTCAAAATAGCATCTAATCAGCCCAATAAAAATTTTTCCATCCGCCAAATTTGTCCATAATGCTTTAAAATACCGAATACAGACCAAATGCATTTTCTGGCCGAACTGCTCGGTCGGACACTAATGATTTGACTTAAAAATTGGTACCAAATAAAAGGTGAGATCCTCTGATTCAAAAAAAAATTTAATTATAATTTTACAGGCTCAAAAATTTCAAAAATGTCCTTAAAAAAATTCAATCCATTATGATAAAATTGTCCAAAACAAATATTTCTAAAGTATTTCTAAAATATATCAAAAATAAAAATAAATTGCACCATTTAACTTTTCTTGCTTAGTTTTACCAAAATTTTAAAGATTTCTTATAGGAACAAAGACATCACTCTCTTGTTTCTGAATATCAATTTCATGTACATTCTGCTCGTCTTTGGAATTTATTACCACAAAACATACAACAAGCCAGCAACGCAACGCACTTCAAAAATTTACTTTTTAATTTTTTTGAATAACTTTAATTTTTCAATGTTTTTCTTTCTTTAATAATTTTTACTAATTTTGTTTTCAATGCTTTTATCTTTTTCTCTATTTTTGGTTTTATTATATTATATTTTTTTATATATTTTATATTCATTTTTTAAATTTTTTAAATTTTTTAATTTTTTTTAAATTTTCTATATCTTGTTTTTATTTTTATATTATATTAATCATTGTGAATCAATTGGGATATTTTATTCATGTACTATAATTATAAGATTCAATCTTGTTGTACTGAAAAAAACAAATAAATAAATAAATAAATAAATATTTTTCATAAGGAGTTTCGGCCAAACACTACAAAACATAAATTTTTGATGTAATTAGTATGCAATTATTCACTGATCACTAACAATTCGTAATTTTGATAAAATTTTAACTTGTATAGCGAAAAGAGTTCAAAAATTCAAAGTAAAGGAATGTATTAATATTTTATTAATAATATTAGCTTCATTGCAAATAAAAAAATGCGCTCTTGTTACAAATAAAATGGGAAATCAGTATAGAAGTGATATACATACATACCTAATTTTGTGCTAAAAAGTTATTATAGATGTGAAAACAATTTTTGTGTTAGAAAATAATTTTTGAGGTAAAACAAGTGGAAGCATTAAAGTCCGATGTGCCGAATTTGGTATAAAAAAAGATTAAATTCGGCTGTGACGAATTTTTGGATACCCTCCATCTCGGTGTTTTCATAAACCAGGGAAAGTGCAAACAATATTAATATCTATATTCTATGTAAAAATAACAAAAATAATGTTGTTTTTATAAGTAAAACAAAATATGACTGATTGATTCATGTATTTGGCATGTTTCAGAAGAAAAAAATGTTTAATTAAAGTTTACTAAAATGAATCTGAAATTGTGCATGCTTATAACAGTGGGTCTTCAAAGGTGAAATGGTTATTCTGATTACCTAAAGAAGAACGTGTCGTGAAAAATAGATATATTATTAAAGTTCCCTTATGATTTAAAAAAAACTGTTGTAAAATTCGTGTGTTGTTTTGTATAAAAGAATCGTCTCTTTGCCTATATAATAATGAAAGTAATAAGGACTATTAAAATATATTTTTGGATCGTTAAAAGAGGTGCATCAAAACAGTTTCGAATAATCAGAATTTTAGATAAATTTAAGGGAACAAAAATACGCTTGCGAAGACATACATAATGAAATAATTATGAAATACCAGTTTACCTTACAACACACGTGTTTATACTATACATCACATAAGTAAAACGGAAAGTGTGATAAAATTAAGTTTGTCAAAAATTGTAACAGAAAATCGTTCGAGTGTTTAGGGTGTATTCGAGTAGGGTTGCCATTCGTACTGTTTTAAACAGTACATGTACTGTTTTTTGAAAAATGTACTGTTTTATTCACAACACCTAAAACAGTACGCAAAAGTGCTGTTTTTTTTGGATTTGTACTGTTTTTGTACTGTTTTTTTTTTGTATATTTTACATATTTTTATATAAACAAGTTTTTTTGCGTGTACAAAGAATATATATTTTTTTAACCATGTTTTTTTTCGTGTGTACAATAGTTTTTTATATAAATTTTTTGAATCTCCCTGTATTAATTCCACTTCGTTTCTTTGTACATATATAAGTTTGGTTTGTTTACTTTCCAAGCAATGGATGTTTGTAAACACAATTTTTTTTCATGACACTGCCCAATGCAAAAAGTAATGGCGTCCAAACTAATAATTTTAGCCAATTTGACGAAATATAGTCAATTTGATGAAATTTAGTCAATTTTACTTCTTTAGAGGTTGTAAACTTGACGAAATTTTGTTGATTTGAATAAAATTTGTTAAATCTTAAAAAAAAATTGACAAAATTTCGTTAAAGATCTACAAAAATTTTTTGTTGATTTTACCTACGCTATTCGGTTCGGCGTATTAACTTATTTTAAGTAAATATGTGATGTATTGAAGTAAAAAATATGTTAACAATAAATACAAAAATGTACTGTTTTTTTTTTGTAAAGTACTGTTTTTTTTTTCATCAATTTACTTTTTTTTCACTTTTCAAATATGGCAACCCTATATTCGAGACACAAAAAATTAAAGAAAATGGTATTTCAATTTATTGTTTTTCAGCTTAGTTGCTTGTGCAATTCTGGCTTACGACTCCTAGAAGAAGAACCCTAGAAATTTTCCCAAAATTCGATTGGTTTTCACACATCAATACTTTAATTTAGATTATTTTTGTATGTATCAAATAAAAATTAGGGTTTTTAAGGAAAAAAAAATGCATATAATCAAAAGATTTTAAGATTAAGTATGCACCTTATATGTTTTAAATAAAAAAGTTCTGAAAGTGAAAGTCCTTTAAATTTAATGGGGTTTTTAATAAATGTAATTAGAGTGTAAGAGTTTCCTTGAAAAACAAGGTTGAGAATGAGAATAAGTAAAAATAGTGTACGAAAAAAAGTTATGAATTTACATTGTTGAATTCGGGGATTTTGTTTCTGGATATTTTTTTTGATCTGATAACGATTAAAGTGACTGGCAACTCTGGTTAATGCAGTCAAATAAATAAAGAATTGTAACTCACCGATTTTATTCACACTTTTTTCTAAGTAGTGATTTTTTGATTTGTTGGGGTTACCGAAAAAGGGTATCTGGCAAGCCTGGTATCTGGAAAACAAAAGAACAGTTTATAACAGGGGTGCCCAAGGCCTATGCGCTTGGTGCTCATTTGTTTTTGTAAAAACACTTAGCTATAGGCTGTGTGTTTTAATACACATATAGAGCGCTCAGCTCTAACTGTCACTTATCTCTCCCTTTTTACAAGTTTTTATAGAGTATTTGTCTAAACGAACATCTTTCAGTAAACACTTGTACGAATTTTTGTGTTATCGAACAATCTTAATGTTATATTTTTTAATTATTAAATTTTGACACTTTTTTTATATTATTAGGCCTGTTTTTAGGCAACGGATTTATTTTTGGATTTATTTTGTTTCATTTAAAGTTGTATATATATCATCTTTCAACATGAATTATATTGCTTTTATTAAATCTAACACCAATTAAATTTTATAATAATGTAAAAAATGTTCTAAAAACAAACACAGAAACAAAATTAAGGTAAACCCATAATGCATTTATAAAAAAATAAATCCGGTTTGGATTAAGTTTTATTTAATTCTAGTATTTGTGTTTTTTCCAAAAATTCATCATATCATATTCACATCATATAAGCAAGAGCTAACATTTAGCTTTCGATATAAAAAACAATGTATTTCTTCATTTTAAACGAAATAATATAAATTTAATAATCGAGCCGGCGATTTTATGAGAAAGATAAATAAATAGGTCTTGCTGACATATAAAACTATTGTCAAAAAATCGTCCAATAGTCATTTAGTTATTTTGGGTATTAAATATCGTCAACATGACGATATATCGTCAAACCTGGCAGCACTGCATGCGATTGCTGCTAATGCATACATACATGCCATTTATAAAAGCCTACATCCATTCAGGGTGGCTGATAAATATTGCTGCATTAAGAAAATCAAATAACTTTTTTTTTTCAATGCATATAAATATTTTTTCATTTGCAATAAAAGCAATAAATAATGATAAATATTGCTACATTAAAAAAATTAAATAACTTTTTTTTCAATACATACAAATATTTCCTTATTTTTACATTTGAAAAGCCATACATCTTTATTAAGTATTTTTAATGGCTTTTAAGAGACAATTTTATTAAAATGACTAATGCAAATGCAAGCGAAATTCCGTGAAAATTACAGAGAAAGTTCCAAGCTAAGGGGCAAGTCTACTGCGTTCAATTGCTTGTTATTTTATTTTTTAAAGGAGAGAAATGAAAAACCTTAAGCAGAACTGACCGTATTGACTGTCTGGTAATACATATATGAGCAAAAATATTCCTTGTCGAAACTCTAGAATTGACTTGTATTGCAGCAACTATGGCAACAATTGTTTCTTACATTCGAACTGAGAAATTTTGATTAAAAGGCGTCCTAATGATTGTCCCACGATTGACACAATCCAATCTGTTCGGAGGAGTGCCGCCTAATGTGCAGTTAAGTTTGTTAACGCGCAAACGCCAGCCTCCAAAGCATTGTAGTGGCGCACAATCAAAATGTTCGCTTCATTACCCCATTCGAACCAATTAATAACTCAGAAAAAAAGTTATTACGCTTTTTTTTTGTAGTGGCATTTATCAGCCACCCTGTATTACAAAACAAAACAACAATAATATTTTGTGGGTTTTTCCCAGATTTTTTTTTAAAAGAATTGCAAACATTTGACAAATTGAATATACCAGCCGCACTATGGGATGGAAAAGTATTTTTACAAACACGCTTGCGGAGACATACATAATTATTAAATACCCGTTTACATTACGACACATGTGTCACATAAGTCAAACAAAAAGTGTGATAAAATTAAGTTTGTCAAAAAATTAAAAAAGAAAATATTTTATGTGTTTAGAGTGTTTTTGAGACACAAAAAAGAAAGAAACTGGTATTTTTTCAAATTATATAAATCGATAATAATATAAATCGAAAAATAGATCCGGTGACAAATAAATATGATTTGCTGATATATTAAACTTTTGTCAAAAATTCGTAATTTTATGTTAGAAAAGTGTTTTGCAACCGTCAGATAATGACAATCGTAATTAATTTTTTATATTAATTACTGTAGAATATTTCTTTAGTTTGTTGGAAGCAATAATCGTAAAATCATCATTTAGTTATTTTGGGTATTAAATATCGTCAAAATGACGATAAATCGTCAAACCTGGCAACACAGCATGCGATTGCTACTGAACATACATACATACGTACCATTTATAAAACCTACATAGATACAGGGTGGCTGATCAATATTGCTACATTTAGAAAATCAAATAACTTTTTTTCAATACATATAAATATATTTTTATTCTTTCATTTGAAAAGCAATAAATTTTAGTTAGATTATCCCAATCGCCCATTTTCCTTAAATTGAAAAACGAATCAATGAAACAAAAAAAAAAAAAATGGAACCGATTAATAACTTAGAAAAAAAGTTATTACGTTTTTGTTTTGTAGTGGCATTTATCAGCCACCATGTGTTACAAAACAAAACAAAAAAACAACAACAATATTTTGTGGGTTTTTTTGTCTTTCTACGTATTGATTATGACCACGGATGGTAACCGAATCTATGTGGTTATTGGCCAGGGTAACGCTATTTTCTTTTATTTCGGTAACGGTATTTTAGGGGTAATGATACTTCATTTATATCGGTAACGGGCTTTTAGCGTTAACGGTATTTTATTTATTTCGCTAACGGTATTTTAGCGGTAACGTTATTTTAGATACTTCGGTAACGTTATTTTAGGGAAAAAGATTTTTCAATTATTTTGGTAAAGGCATTTTAAGGGTAACGTTATTTTAGTTATTCAGTTAATGTTAATGCACACCACAATTTTTAGCCACATTATGCCCGAGTTTTAATGACTGGCTAGTTTATAATAATACTTTGGGAAAATATATCTATTTACAGAAGTTTTTTTTCAGATCTTGTTAGATTATTTCGGTAACGGTATTTTAAGGTATCGATATTTTAATTATATCGGTAATGGTATTTTACGGATACCGGCATTTCAATTATATCAGTAATAATATTTTAGTTATAACGATAGTCAGTTGAATCGGTAACGGTATTTTAGCGATATTGACAGCCATCCCTGATTGCGTATATTCTTGTGTATAAGCATTGAGTGTACGTATGTATGATGAAATAAATAGAATAATTTAAAATTTGCTTCCAAATTTTTAGAGGTCTTCCCACATTTTCACTCATAGCTTTTAAACGCGTTAACCGATTTTGATCATTTTCACTAGAAAACTGGTCATGATATCAACAAACAATTTGACTGAAAATTAGCAACACCTCTTTTGTATTGGCGGCGTATTTTGAGTTAACACAGACAGACGGACATGGCTATATCGACTTCTCTATTCATGCTGATCAAGAATATATATAGTTTATGGGGTCCCAGATTTTTTTAAAAGAATTACAAACATTTGACAAAGTGATATATACCCTCCTGCACTATGGGATGGAGGCTATAAAAATTAGCTCACCTGAATTAGAAGCTGTTTAACAGACTTTTCCATTAACTTTATTTAAGAGAGAAGTTATTTTTAAAAGAACCTAATTTTATCATTATTTTAAAAATAAAGTAATGATCTCAAAATATTTTGAAAATCTATTTTTACCCACATTATATTTTCAACTCTAGGAAGTACATATATCACTACTTATTTTTGATTTTTAGTAATCTGGAAATTAATTACATTTTGTACAAGCAAGTTATTTAGGTTTTTATCTATCAAGTATAACATGTCGCTGTAGATCAGATGGTAGAGCACTTGACGGACAACCTGGACTCATAGGTTAGAATCCCGTGTGGCACATTTTATATTTATATATATTTTTATTAAATTTATTTTTGTTTGAAAATTTATTTTTAAACTTATTATTATTGTCCATACTAGTAAGGTAACCACATATTGTCAATAGGTAACCACATATTTTTTGATTTTTCGTAAGGTATTTGGGAATGATATGTCATTATTTTCCGCGACAGCATATATATAAAAGAAATTAGATTAGTAATGACAATTGTAAGTACTTGCCATTACCAAATATATACTAATATAGCCACTTATATGGTAATGCTTTTCTACACTGGGTATATTACATATTTAATATGTTTAATATTACCCCTTAAATGCTCAACAGCGTCGATTTGAATGAAAATGTGTTATTATGGTGTGAAATTCTAAGTATGCAAAAACTGCGTATTACGATTTTTAAAATAATTTTTTTGCACTTTTTATAACCTAAAAACCAAAAATTTCAAAATTTTTCATTACCCATTACACAAAAATGTAGTGACACAGGGACAAAAACAAATATCATTTGAAATCTTAAGTTACTTAATTGTTTTATTAAACTTTCTAAATTTATTTTTGCATTTTTTTCAATATCATAAAAACTCTGTTTTTGAGTATTTAATTAAATTTGCACATTTTTATTTCTTCGACTTTCATGATTAACAAACGGTGCAATTCTAAATATTTATAAACAAAAGTATTTTATAAAAGAGCGCTTAACACACTAGTGAAGTTTTCATTTTAATTAAGCTCAAAATAAAGACGTTGGCATTATTTCAATGGTTGTATCTTTATAGATACAGTGAGCATTTTAGGCATAATGCTATAAACACATAGACCACAGCAGACTGCAGAGCTACACGACTGCAAATGCCGTTGACTGCAATCGTCGCCGTGTGGTCAGCTACTTATTATTTTGGAAACGACAGCAGCATAGTAAACAGCTGATCACGATTCAATTTAAAAATATCAACAGCTGTTTTTTATACAAATCAGGGCTGTTAAAGTTGGTACAATTGTACTTTTTTTGGTACATTTTGACCTTATAAAGTACCGTGGTACTACCGCGACTCATTTGGTACAATTTAAAAATTTTTAATTTTTCCCCTTTTTGAATTTTTAGTATAGCAAACAAATTGTTATTGTGTCCTTTTTCATTGCATTTATTCGTTTTATGTAATGAGCTCTTAAAATATATGCGACTATATCCGCCAGATTTTACGATTTATCATCATTTTAAGGATTTTGAAGAATAAAGTTGGCAATTTTTTTTTTTTTAATATCGATTAAAAATTTACGATTTTTTACAAAATTTATCTGGCAGCTCTTACATATATTGACACTTGTTGCAGCCAACTTCACTTTTATTTTGAATTTATTAAAATTCTGAAGAAGTGAAAATTGATATATAGATATGGCATCACTTATAACATATGGGAAAACAGTGGACATTAGAGTGAGGTGAGTTTCTAAAAATAGAACTGTTGTGTTGTTGGAGTTGTACTTCTGAGATTATGTATGCAAGAACAAAAACACCGTGTATTGAATAAAACTAGTTTTAATCACAACAAAACTCGACCTAACTATAGCTCAGAGGGCTAAAGCGCTCTGTCTAACGTGTAGTGCGAGTGCATGTGGCATTAGAAATCAGTTTATCTATACCACGGTCAGTGATTGCACAGAAAAATTTCATATAGACGCAATCGAACAAATAAAAACATAACAAATATTACATTATTCAAAAATTCAAAAAGACAGGGTCACTGACAAACGTGCAATACCAGAAACTGCGCAGTCTGATTCAGAAAAAATTGAATATTTGCAATGTAGTTATGATTTTTAGAAAATACACTCATTCTTCTCTACCACGCCTTTCACAATTAAATTAAATAAAATTGCATATTAATTATAGTATTAACAGCAATTGTCTGAAAAAGACGTTAAAATTCAAACGAAAATTAAATTATTGTTAAAGAAATGAAAGAAAATTCCAAACAATCTTATATATGTTTAATTTAGAACGAGCTCTCAACCTCCGTATATTTACAAAAATAAAGCAAATCAAACATATTAGCTAGGTTAATACTAGTATTTCGATCTGGTTAAAGATCTCATCAGAACCCAATGTTTTAGAAAAGTTATAGCCTCCATAATAGGCAGAACTTTAACAAAAAACCGATTAATCATTAATTTTGCTCCATTCTTGTCTTCTTAGTAAAAATATTACTTGAGCCAGAGTAAAAACTAAAATTTTTTTAACTGAAGTCGTTAAAAAATTAAAACGTTTGTAGTTTTTGGTCGGTAGTAGCTAATTTTCAAAATGAACTGAATGTCAATATGTTTCCAGACATTTCTAGTCGTTGCTGGAATTTTATCCATTCCACACTGGTCTGCAAATGTGGAAAGAGTTTTTTTCTTTTCAAAATATAATAAAAACTAAGGAAAGAAACAGACTACATTAGCCAACATTATCAAGTCTCATACAGACTAAGGATTGGTTAAGAGCGACAAATTTATGCTGCTATGATGTAGAAATTCCAAATAGTTTATTAACTAAACAAATAATTCCATGATTTGGTCTCATATATTCATAAGACTTTTTTATGCCTTATTTTATTCATACATATAATGTATGTTATTGGAAGGTTTTGTTTTTTTTTTTCTGTACAAGAGAATTTTTATGTATTTTTTTTTTTTTGTTGTTTTAATAAATTTAAAAAAAATGGTACCGTCAACGTCCAAAAAGTACAATTTTTTTTGGATGTTGGTACAAAATTGAAAACTCCATTTAACATCCCTGATACAAATGCATTTTTGTTTCAGTAGTGCCAATTACATCTTTTTTTTCTTTATTAAAATAGAACAACATGCTTGGTTGTAGACACGTATATAAAGTTCACTTAAAAATACAATTACTTATTTATAATACATTATTATAACGTGAAAATAAATTTATATAACCCCTCTTGAATATTAATGCAATTATACCATTTGATGTTGAGACGTTTTTTGTGTTTAACAAAATAAAATATTTTTAAGCACTAATTTGTTACATATTTTGTTTTATTGTCAACACTATTTTTGTTTTGCAGCCAACAAAAATAGAAATTAACCTAAGTTGACTACAGCGGCAAAAGTAGTCGGGTAGCCGTGTAGTTGTGTTGGTGCCAAAATAATCGTTTTCATATAAACGTGTGTATTTTATTTTTGACAGGCTGTAGTCGTGTAGCTGCAGTCGTCTATGTGTTTATAGCATAAAGATCCATTTACAAACCGAAAATAAAAAGTGATCTATAGTAATATATGCTAACAAAATATACCACTTTTTTTAGCACTTTGTTCCTCCCACTTAGCACTTTCTAGCACTACTTTTTCAACGATCTAGAACTTTTCAACATTCAAAATATGGCAACACTGTCTACAACATAACCAAGTTTTATTTAAATCCGTCGGTTCACAACCGTGTACATAGTTTCCTTGCAAAATGAAAAGACGATAGAATTTGAATTACATTGGTTTGGTTGCATCTACCGAATTAATTGGTTGACGTAATTTATTTATTATTTAGGGTCAATTGATGTATGATGCTCCAACCGAAAATCAGGTGTATCAACCTAATTTCTGTAGCCCCCGACAAAAATATCGGGGGCTGAAACCGATCATTTAGTTGGCGAAAAATTCGATTGTTCCCTATGTGGGACTAATAATTGTGATATTACCCAATAAGCATTTGGAAGATATATCACTCAGAAGATGTTCTGGCAATGTCATTCATTTTTCTTTTGGGGGACAATCAAAGTAGTATTTTTGAAATATTTTCTTTTTTTTCAGCTAGAATACAAATTGACGACATTGAAAAAAATGTCAAACAAATACATATATTTTGTTAAAAAAAAATTGTGCTTAGGAAATTATATGAAAAACATATTAATAAAATAAAGAAAAACACCCGATTTGGGATACTTTTGCAAATAAAATTGTAATTATTAAGGCAATAAGCTTAAATGGAAATTTGTTATTTAATTGAATATTGCCAAAAAATAATAAATTTGAGTTTTGTTTTTTAGAAAATAATGTAAATTCTAATTCTGTGAAGACTGGCTGTTAGATGGGGAATATATAAAATTGTATGATGAATTTAACTGTATTTATTTCAATAAAAAGCTTGAATATATACAGTGCCGGACAAAAGTATTCACACAGCAGCAAACTTTATTTTAAATCTTTTATATTTTTAAAATTAAAGCTATTAGCCGTATAGGGTATTCAACAAAACTGTTTATTAACTTATTAATAATTTAAATACAACAAAAAACTAACACTAAGCATGTTGTATTTAAAAAAAAATTAAAAATTAAAAAAAAAAGATGTTACGAAGAAATTGGTCCATTCTATGCCAAGAAGATTAAAAGAAGTCATAGCAAAGAAAGGCTACTCCACAAAGTATTAAATCATGTGAAATTTTATTTTTTGTACAAACATTTGAAGCTGTGTGAATACTTTTGTCCGCCTAAAATAAAACTTTAAATTACATATTTAGTTTTTTCTTATAATATAACATACTAAGAATAAGTTTTTTGTTGTATTTTAATAATTTATAAGTTAATAAACAATTTTGTTGAATACCATATCCGGCTAGTGGGTCTCATTTTAAAAATATAAGAGATTAAAAATAAAGTTTGCTGCTGTGTGAATACTTTTGTCCGCCGCTGTACATACATATTTGTATATGTATATTAAAACGTTTTTTATCTTCTGAGTAGTTATCAGGCGATATCTTCCTTTTAGCTTCCAGGTATTATATCGCCGATATATTCCACACTTTTTTATATCTTCCAGATGATATTTCAGCGATATTGCCTATTTTTCTTCTAGCAGATTCGCTTTCGTATTACTATGAAGTATTGCACTGAGGACAAGTTTTCTGCCAATTGGGGTATATTCCGCAATACGAAAACGATTGTTGTCGTTGGGGAATCATATTCGTATTGCTATGCTTTAGAAATTATTTCAGCTTTTCATGGGTTTATAATGAATAACGATCAGAACGCAATACCCGGAATGTTCTTGCATCTTCCGGCTTATCCGTTTAATAAAAGGTATAACAAACCGAATGACTAATATAATAAATGACACTTTTTAGTGGAGGAAATAAAAGTTTTGTAGTTAAATTATTTCTTCCTTCATGAGTCGTACGTGCGTCTGTTGGCAAGTGCTGTTGCACCACATCTGCAAAGAATAAAGAATTGCCAACAACAACAACAACATTGAAGACGACGATTAACGACAATCAAGCCTACAAAAATTGCGATCAGCCAGTATAACTTTGCTGAAAGCACATTCATCCATACATACATATGCATGTGTGTATGGTTCTATAATATGTATGAACGTCTAGATTGTGAAAACAAACAACGATATTCACAAAAAATAAATGTTGAACGAAGAAAACATGAAATTTATTAAAAAGTAAAAAAAAAAACACAAATTCGGACGAAGAATGAAAGCAAGACGAGAATTTTGCAACACAGACTATAAAAGCTAAAAAGCATTTTAAACTCGAGTTTATTAAAACGAGTGCTGTGCGAGTGTCAAGATCCAACGGTTGTCGATGTTAAACGTCGGACACTGAAACGAGATAAATCGACAATTATTTTTTTTGTATGACGTTTATGGAATAAAAGTGAAATTATTATTTGATTTTTTTTTTTAAATAAGACAACGCCCAGAATTATTTTTGTTGTTGTTGTGTGCTAAACATCAGTCATTCCGTTAACGGAAATTTTGCATAAGAAAATAATTTAAAAATAAACGATAAAAGTGAACAAATTTGCATTAAACTGAGTGAAAGAAAAAATCTAAAAAGAGGACATAGAAAAGAACAAGTTTTAAATATTATCTAGAAATAAAAAAAAATTAACCGAAAGTGTGAAATTAAAAAAAGAAATAAGTCACCTCGTTTCAAATATAGCTTTTTGTTTGCCACAATTAAACTATTTTTTGTCAGGTGAACTAATAAATATCTTAACAGTAAACACTATTTTCTATACACACATTCACTCAACAAAATATGTATGGATGTACTACAAAAGACAAACGATACAACAACAACAAAAATAGTAAATAGAAACTGAAAGTGTTCTACTGACACCGATTACTTTTACCGGCGCCAACAACACAAACTAGCCGAAGGCATACTTAGCAACCATAAATTCATTCACGAAGATGTGGGGAAAACTAATAGAAAAACAAACATAAACTCATTAAACTATTCGGAGAAAACTAAACAACTAAAATTGTGGAGGTCGTGAGCGACAAACACGTCTGCCTCTATTTAAACAAACATACGAAAAGATCAGTGCTAAAATAAAACTAACTAAAAACCAAACTCTTATAACCAGGGTTGCCAATATGTCTACTATACTGGCTAGAATTTGCGATTTTTTTGTTTGTTGAACAATAAAAAACTTTTTTTTTTGTTTGGTATTGACGGTTTAGAATTTCAACGAAATTAATTAAACAATAATTGGGATTGAATTCATGGGTTATCATTTTTATAAAATTATGAAATTGTTTTAACGTTATAATAATACTTAACTGTCAGCATTTAAGCAGTTACAAATAAAATTGCAGTTAATTGTTATCGACATATTTTTCTGAGTGCACCAATAAAAAAACAAGTTATAACAACACAAGTGAAATAGACTTTTGTGCAAAAACTTACTTTTTCGGATTCAGGATTAAGTCAAAAACGATGTATAAAAATCAAAACTCCATTTTTAAAACTTCATGCCCATTCATGCTCAGATATAACTTTTTGTCTGCGAAACATTTATTTTATGTTACCTAAAAACAACATTACCCCAACACACAAAACTAACGACAAGGACACAATACAGTACTTTTCGTTTACAGTCACATCGCTTATACTCCATTTAGCGATATAGTCCATTTTTACACTTTTACTGTCATCTAAAATCAAATTGCATACAAAATATTTAGGATATAGTCCATTCACGATATAATCACATTTGGCTTATATGCCACTAAACTCTGGCTACTAAAAGTAAATTTATATGCAAATAATTTAAGTTATAGTCACAATACAGAAAATTTCTAATATAATTGTGAAATCTTGAATTTTTTCGGTTTAAAATTATTTAAAAATTTAAGAGGCTAAAACGAAAATTGGAACAAGGAAACTGAGCTGAATTTTTTTAAACATCGTTTTTATATTCCAAATTTTCCACCTATTATAATAATAAATAAATTGCATATAGTCACATTTTATGATGACTATATCACAATTTATTTATAGGCAACAAAATGGCATATAAAAAAACTAGCGATATAGTCACATTAGCGAGATGTGACTATAAGCGAAAAGTACTGTATAAACAAAATTGGAAATAATGACTTTAAAATACTTACAAGGGTATTAAAATGAATCGGATTTGGTTTTGTTCGACTAAACGAGTAACTCGATTTTAAGGTTTTTAACTTACTTGATTAATCGATAAAGATTTTGAAATTACTCGAGTAACTCGAATAATTTCAATAGTTTTATTTTATTAATTTTTCCTTAAAAAGTCATAATAAAACACGAAATAATTACAAAATCATGAGCTCCGAAATGTATTTTATCATAATTAAAAAAGTTAGGTAATTAATTTAAAATTATAAAGACCTTTTAAAAGAATATACAATTGTAGTGTTTTACTTTATTTTCTATCGTTTTTATAAAGTTAAACTTTAAGAAAGCGTTAGGGATATAACTTTTAGAATTTTTTGTAAATATCAAAAATAAAATGGCATAGCAGTCTATGCCTTAGGAAAATATGAAATAGGAGTCACATAATTTTTTTATTTATCTGATTATGTTGAATATTTGATGTAACGTCAAAAAATTATGATGAATTAAGTACAATTTGAATCTTGCAACAAAATTGAATACAATCTTAAAGTTTAACGACTGTTGCGATTTTTTTGTAGAATATTTAGATACTTGAAAATTTCGCTTAATTTCTGGAAATCGGACCTTTTGGTGTTACATTTTTTTTATAGTTTCAACCCTTCATTTAAGTATAATAATGGCTGTAATTATTTAAGGATATTTTTAAAATATCTTTAGAAATTGCTAAAACTGTGAGATTTTAGGCATTGGGCCCGGTGCCGAACGTTTTTTTCTCCAAAATCTGGCACATTGCTTTGTATTTTTTACTAGGTTTATATTGAGCCCCAAAGTACGTATTTTCGTGTTTTTTCAAGTTTTCGATTTAAAATTTGTATGAAATTTGAAAGAAAGGAAAAGAAAATACGTATTTTGGGGTTCAGTGTAAATTTGGTTTTAAAAAAAAATTCTTTTTAAAAAATGCGAGACAATTTAAGTTTTTTTATAAAATATAAACTGAAATTTACTCGAATAACTCGATTAATCGATCAAAATTGTTCCAGTTATTCGTTTAATTTACTTGATTAAAATTAATCGAGTAACTGTTAACCGATTGAATTCACTGAATGTTAATTTTCATTACATATGCTCTTTTATTATTACTTTATATTATTTATAAGTTTGAATAGTTGCAAGGACATCAAGGAAATGTTTTTAAGATATGAACGGATAAAATATAAATGTATCAGTATTTAGTAGATTTTAGTGGTCAGAATTGTAATCATAACAAATAAGTTGAATGCTATGAAATAACGCTTTACTCATAATTCTCTTTTTACCCTTTGACGATCATAGTCAAGTATAGTGCCCAGAATTTTTTATAATTTATTTGTAAAGTTGTTTTTATTTTGGATATACATATATACTCCTACCCTTTCTGATGTTCCTACTTTAAATGTAAATGGCAGTTACAATAACGGAATTTTTTGCAAATTTGAAAAGTAAGAATACAACTTTAGGATGTTGAACTTCGCCAATTGAACTTTGTCAATAAAATCTTTGTTTTACTATTGCATTTTCAAAAGTGTGTCAAAACAAAAAAAAAAAATCTATGCAATTAATTTTAAAAATATATTGATCAAAATAAAAATACTACCAAAAATTTAACTTTTAAAATAATTTTTTTTGAAAAAACGCAGAAAAATAGCGAAATTTTTACCCAAGTATCTATGTGTAAAATGTACTAGTTACATTATATTATTTAAAAAAAAAAACATTATTCCCAAAATATGGTGTATATAATTAATTCGAACAAATTTTGGCTTCTGGGAAAGCATTAAAGCATATTGGTTAATTAAAAAATACACTCAGGGAACTTCTGCTTTAAAAATATGTAGTTGTTTGGGTTGTAAAACAGTTTCACAATTTTTAATGTAAATGTAAGTCATTTGTAGAACAAATAAAATTTTTAACTAACATTGTAGTTCATTTAAAAAAACAACTCACATCAAATGACTGTTTTATGATTTTACATTCATTTTTTACAGTTGTTTTTTGTTATTTAAAAAAATAAAAAAAAAAAAATTTTTTACTACCATGTGGTTCATTTTTACTACAATGTTAGTCATTTTTTGAACATTAAAAAACAAATGACAATGTTAGTTGAATTTAATGAAATGTAAGTCGTCCTTTTTTTAAATGAAATTTCATTTGTTTTTTACTACAATTGCAGTCGTCTTTACCAACATAATTTCCTAAGTGTACTCTTAATTAAATAAGTTTAGTACTTTCAAAGCTATTTAAACATTTAATTTGTTATACAAAAAATTATGATTGTTAAACTTGAATACAGTAAAACCCGGTTAAGACAACTCCGAGGGACCAAAACAATTAGTACGTCTTAAGTGAGGTTCGTATTAAGCGGGTTTTTTTTAACGATAAAAAATATGTATTTATTAAACCAAAAACAAGATTTTTACATAAATAAAAAATAATATTAGCATTGCATGCATTCGCAACTAAAAATTCAATTAAAATTCTTCATTTAAAAAAAAAAAATTCTTATTTTTTTCTGAATGACTGAATTAACGATTTCATTCGTTATAAGTTTTTCTATTACCAACATATGATTGTCAGCTTCTTCGGCACACGATTTTGTTCGAATATATCACTTGACAAATTTTCAACATCGGGAGAATTAACAATTTCCAATATTTCTTCGCCTGATAAAGTATGTGACGTCAAAACATTAGCATTTTTATCTAGAAAGTCATCCACGGATATGAAATTCATATTAGGTCTATCCCATTAAACGGATAAAGAGTGTACTAAACATGGTAATTTGTATCAAAACGAGTTTTTGGGACTGCTTAAAACAGTTCGTAATAACCGAGGGTTCGTATTAACCAAGTTCGTATTAAAAAATGTATTTTATATGAAAATTGTTGCCAAAACGTCGGGACTTTTAAATTAGTTCGTATTAACCGAGGGTTCGTCTTAACCGAGGTCGTCTTAAGCGAGTTTTACTGTAATAACATTTAATTGACGTCCAGTTATTACTTAAAACGCAAAACCGGTTTAGTGAAAAACACTGTTCAATTAAAATCGGTACCAACTTAAATTTAACGAATTTCTATACATGACTGACCAAAAAAAAAGTTAGTAGAAAATTTTGTTATTTTGAGCAATTTTTTTTTATGCACTAAAAAAATTTAAAATATGCGTTAAAAATATGCAATAAAACCCTATAATATGCGCTTAAAATATGCACTCAAATCAAAATATACACCAAACAAAATTCTCTATAAATCCAAAAATATGCACTTAAAATTTGTGGATTTTTAAAAATTGATTTATTACTCGAGAGCGTCGGTTTAAAAATTAAATTCAATATAGATGCCTAACAAATGACTTGTAGATTCTATGTTAAGAGTTAAAAGTACTTGTTTCTTATTTTTAATTCAATTTTAATTTTTGCAAAATATGAACTTAAATTGAAAATATGCAACAAAAAATTCCACATTTTTCAAATGATAATTCTAAAATATACAAAAAATTATTTATCTTTGAGAAGCAAAAAATAATATGCACATAGTTTACATTTCTACCCACCTGTTGCGTACAGTATAAAACGGCCTGAATCTGAATTCTTACAAAGAATTCTTTAATTTTCAATTTCAAGCTGCGACATCAATATCTTGTCTTTTTATTTGTTATCCGTGCTATGCATGGTTTATCTGCACAATTTTGGTAGCAACAAAAACTAGTTAAACATTAGTTCAACATTAATTTTTTAGTAAAAACCGTTTAACTAAATAAATTGGTAAAAACTCAATTTCAGAAAATAAAATTGCTATAAGTTAGTTAAATACTTTAAAGAGACGTATAACAAAATTCCTATTAGATCTCATCTGATAACATTTGATGCGAAAAATGGGTCTATCTAATTTGATCAAGTTATATAAAATTTGATATCACTTTTAAAAATTATTTGTAAATCCGTACTACTATTATGTTTCACATTCCAAATAATAATGAAAATTTAAATATAAATCCATGAATAGGAAAATTAGACGTGATTTCATATTGACTAATATGTGATACCTTACATTCTCCCATACACTGCTCAATATTATTGTGCAATTTTTGTCATATTGAAAGGTTGTACAAAAAGTTGGAAAAAATCAAAGTAGTGTGTTGGCCACACTGCGCAATTGTTATGTCCGTCCACAACAGAATAAAAGAGAGGTACCATATCTTGTGCAAAAGCATTGTACATCTTATTGCAATGTGTAGTGCAAAATGACAAGCAATTATATTGTATGCCCGACGAAAAAAGTTCCAATATAATCATATGTGGTTTTATATAGCATCACATATAACTAAACATCACATCTTATCTGATCCGAAAAATGCCATTAGCTGATCTTAGGTATCTCATGGGATCCAATCTCATATAGTTTGATCCCAGAAATTTGTCTATCAAATATGATAAAATTATATATGATTTGATAGAATTTTATCTAAAAAGTTTTTTAATTAAAAAATTTAAAAAAAAATTCAAATGTTTGAGAGATCAGTTCTTTTTATTTTAATCCAATTAAGTACTACTTGTAATTTATTTATAAAACATAAATATTAATTTTAAAAAATAGTGTTAAATCTAAAAATTTGAGCTTTTTATGAACCTGAAGTTGGAACATATAATGAATTTAAAACGCTATTAAAACACAAAAAAACAACATTTACAGAGAAAGAAAGTCAAATTTTTCGTTAGCAAAATTTGGAAGTAGAGAAGTTTTTCAAGAGCAGAAATAAACAGTAAACTTTACACGTCCTTGTTATACAAAATAAATAAAAATAATAACTATACAGTCGGTATTATTGATCAATACGATAATTTGTTTAAGAATGATAAATCTCCCTATTTAGTACTTGAGCAATTTCAGATTGTTCAAAACAACTATTTTGTTAACCACAAATGGTGATAAAAAAAATGTAGGCTTGTTAAAGGGTCCGCCATCTAACGTTTTTTTTTTCAACTAGCGCTTATTTCGTGAATGGTAACACTTAGCTCATGTCTGATTTGACAGATAATTAGTTTTATCCTTCCGCTGAACGAATATGGTCCGTATGTTCGTTATCTTGTGAAAAAGTGAAAGAAACTGGCATCCTCATCGATAAACCAAAGCGTGAAAAGCCAAAAACAGTGCGTACACCCGAGAATATTGCTGCTGTGGCAGAAAGTGTGCGTGAAGCTCCATCAACATCAATTCACCGTCGTTCTCAACAATTGAACATTTCGGAGACATCATTGAGACGAATTTTGCATAAAGACCTTGGTATGACGCCATATAAAGTCCAATTGGTTTAGGAGTTCAAAAAAAAAAAAGTTATTTGGCGGACCCTTTATTTCGTGTGTGTTATATTTTAATTTATGTGTTCATGGCAAAACTTCTCTGTATTGAAAGAATGATACCAAACTTTCTAAATTCAATTCGAAAAATAAAATGAAAATATTGAATTCATTCCATTTGGGAATTAATTCAATACCAATTTCAGTTTTTGAATAAAGCTAATGAATGAATTAGAGAATGGATTCATGGAATGATATATGATTTTTTTAAATTCTAAATTAAATTTTTTGTGAATTAAGCTCAAATTGAATTAATTCTTTCGAAGCTCTGGTAGAAGAGCATAACCACATAATGATTTATATAACCACATGTTTGTTGATGCCAAGAACTTCATTTCTCATTACAAATATCATTAAATTCATATGGGGATGTCGTGCAAAAAAATGACAAATCCACCATACGAAAAATTAAAAGATATGTGGTTACCTTGTGCTTACCACTATGTAAAAAAGTAATGGGTTTAAGAATAGACTTTCAAAAGAGCTGAATTTAAAAAAAATATTTTTTAAACCTGGGACTACATGTTGTCAGTAGGGATGCCAAATAGGAAATCCCGAAATCCAGGAATTTTCGGGATTTAGTAAATCCCGAATCACGCATATTTTTTGTTGGATGTTTATGATTCTGAGCAGCACCTATATTTTTTTGAGAGTACACTCATGTGTTCCTTGTAAAATTGTTAAAAATTTGTGTTTTTTATATAAAATTTTAAATAAATACACGTTATAGTGAAATATTTAGTGGTTGCTTCTATTTACATATCATTTCTGATATCGATAACAGACTGGACTAGGGCGAATTTACTATCGTTATTCCAGGGAATTGCGTTAGCGAAAACGGTATCATAATATTATGAAAAAACGATATCGTTGGAAAACGACATTAGGTCATAGAAACTAACGTTTTCGCATAAAAATTAATTTCCGATCGAGATTAGCCCGCGGATTTTCAGTGACACTCGACGTTTTTTTGAATTAAAAAAAAATCTTAAGTAAATTAGGTGACTAGCGAAAAACTGTATAAGAAGTTCACAAATTTTATCAGAAGTTCACACAATAAATCGTTTCTTAAAAATCGATGAACACAAATTTTAGATGTTAAATTGTTTTCAAAACGTTTTTAACATCAAAATTACCGAAATTTCTCAGCGAAAGGTGCACAGAGAAAACATATTCGTGCTGACAATCGATTTTGTTGACAATTGAATGGTTGTCAGTCAAAAGCTCTACCATCTAAGCTATCTGAAATAATGGCCAAATTAACTTGATATTAGTAAGTCATTATTATATGTATTAAAGTAATGTACACAAATTAAAAGTTATCACAGGTTCTACACTGGGTGTGTTATAATATTTTTTCTTTTGCAATCTACTTTAACATTCCAGTATGTACTATAAACGTCAATATAAAGTTCAAAACAGCAGTAAACGAGATTTCGTTTGAGACGTAAATATACCAGTGTATGGTATATTTACGTCTCCCGTTTTAAGTTGTTCAGAAAGAGTTAACATTTTATAAAATTCTGGAATTGTATGCCTCAAAAATAATATTGAAGGCATCGAGACAAGAAGGCTTAAAAGCAGATTTTCCGGTACATCGAGACAAGATTGCTTGAAAGCGGACTTACCGGTAAGAGTGTTATATGAAATTAAAATATTTTGCATAAAGGCAAAGCCCATTTATTGGTGTAGGATATTACTATCATAAATATGATGATGTGTTTCATTAAAATTAAACGCTTATTCCGAACATATTTTCGGTGTTGATCTTATATGAGCAGAGAAGACAAAAAATGTTTAAATGGATTGTATCAGTGGATTTCTATACACCTCAGTCACTCTCAATCTCCCCTCTTTTTATTTGTTCGTAAACTCGCACCAAGAAAATGAAAACATGCTAAAGAAATTTAAAAGTTTAAATTAATTTTTGTCGTCTTGAATAATAATTTGATAAAATGTTTTTTATTTATAATTTAAACGATCACATAAGCAAGATAAAATTAAAATACATTAAACTTTAATAGAAAATAACAAAATATAAGCAAAATAAAATTGAGCGTTGTAAGCAACAATTTTGCATTAACATGTTGCAAGTATTTGTAGTGCAAAAAATGCTTTCATTACCGCGCCGAGCTCAGTTGGTAAGCATAAAAACGCTGTGTACAGTAGCTCCTCTATTTGTATATACTCTTTGATTGTATTTACGGTACAAAATATTGGAAAAGAGGCTAACAAATTTTTTTTAAATACGAGTAAGTGAAGAAACAGAAAAAGAACTAGTCGTTTTTCTCCTTCAAATTGACATTTAAAAAGCGACAAGCAATCAGGAATGCCAGACTTGGGGTTTTGTCCCCATATTTGGAGGCAAAAATTTTCAATTTAGATTGGGGATTTAAAAACTATTTTGGTTATTTTTTGGGGATTTGACAAAAATTTTTGAAAAATATTTTAAATGAATATAGAATACTAGGCAAAAATTTTTATGCAATTAAAAAAGAAAATAGGAAAATATGCACAGTGTTCTTTTACACTTTTTTTTTTGCAAAAATCAAAGCTTAAAAACACATAAAATATAGAAACAAAATTGGCATCTATTTTTTCAATAGGTACAAAATTTTACGCATTTCTTCGGTTCAACAGAATCAAAATATAAAAATATATCCACATTTTATTTTTTAACAAATTAAAAGAAAAACCTAAAATAAATGGAGAACAACCACAAATATGCTCTAAATGGAACAAAATCTACATTAAAAATCGCAATATATGCATAAAAATTCAAAATATGCATTTTTGCTTACCTTTTATAAATGCTCGTTTTGACTCCTAAAAAAGAACCTAGAGAAATTTTCTAAACATTGTTATGGCTTCTTACCCATTAATTAACCATCATATAAATTGTGGGAAATGCACTAATAATTTAAAGATTTTAATAAGCAAAAAGAATTGTACTAATCTGACATTTTTTTAATGAAAAATGTCTGCAACTCTGGATATTTTAAATTGAAAAGTCCAATAACTTTGACGGGGTTTTAGATAGAAGTAATGAGTAATAATATTTTAAATTGAAAAGTCCATTCAATTTTACGGGGTTTTAGACACAAGATTATAACATTAAAATCGAGAATGAAACGGTGTAGGAAAAATAACTCAAAATCCGAGTTTTTTTTGCAGTGATATATTTTTTACTTGTAACGAAAATTTTGGTAAGCTCTAACTTAGCTAAATTTTTTTTTTTTTTTTTTTATAATAAATGTTTATTTTTTAAAAAATTATACTAAAATATGTAATTTACATAAAAAATAAAAACATTTACTGCAACTAGCTTAGAGCTAACAAGCAGTTTGTCTAAAATAAGAGATGTTTTTCTTAAACTAAGCTTTGATGATTTGCTAAATCAGAGGGTTTCAGGTTATGTGCTTCTGGATTTACATGAGTTCGTAGTCTCTCTGCATGTGTGGTTGCTATATCAGAAATTACTTCGGATACTGTTTTAATTTTGAAATCTCGATGGAGGTCAGCATTGCGTACGTACCAAGGAGCGTTAACTGCAATTTTCAATATTTTATTTTGGAACTGTTGAATTATGTTTACAACACCTTTTGAAGCACAACCCCAGAGTTGAATGCCATATGTCCAGATGGGTTTTAAAATTTTATTGTATATGAGAAGTTTATTATGTGTTGTAAGAACATACCTTCTCCCTATAAGCCAATTTAGTTTATGAAACCTTATTTTTAACTCTTCTCTTTTTGTTTTTACGTGTTCATTCCATTTTAGTTTCGAATCTAAGGTCATACCCAGGTATTTGGCCTTATTAGATCGGAGAATTTCGTTGTTATCAATATATATAGGTATACTATTTATTTTTTTGTTTGTAAAATCTACGTGTATAGACTTTGTGTTATTAAGTTTAATTCGCCATTTTTTGGACCATGAAATCAATTTATTTACACCAGATTGAAGGTTTTGGGAAGACTCTGTTATTGTTTTTCCAATCGATAGAATTGCTGTATCGTCTGCAAAGGTAGCTTAACTAAAAATGCACATAGTTAAATTTGGGGATGATTTGCGGATATATTTTGTTTAGTTTTTTGTGATATCGATAAAAAAGAGTCTGGCAATATTGGTTAATTTGGGCCAATTAAATAAAAAATGTAACTAGTACTTTGTTTAACATTTTTTCAAATTTGGTATTTTTTGGGGGTATTTTTTGATTTGTTTGGGGATAACAAAAAATGTATTTGACAAGCCTGCAAGCAATGCAGTTGTGAAATAGAATCGACTTTATTTTTACAGCGTTTTAAATTATTTTCTCATTTTTTGTTTCTCCTTCGCTTAACAACAGTGTTGCTGCGTTTTAGCATTTTTTGGAAATAAACGAATACTAATGACAGATGTTCTATCGTTCTCTGTGCTCTCATGTGAACTAGGGAACATATAAAGTAATATTAACGACCTTAATATGTTGAATTTCTAAAGTTTCATTCAAATAAATTATTTTGTTATTAGCCGCATTCATGTTATTTCGTATATATTGTAAACACCAGACTTTAGTACCAACTCTGGAAAGTTTTTTATACAATTTGTTTTGTATTTTTAAATTTAAATAAATAATTGTTTTTTATAAATTTTTCGTTTTATATATGTAGGAATATATTTATAATGAAATAATAGTGGACTTTAAGAGGAAACAAATTACATTTTTTTAAAATACTGCAAACATTGTTAAGATACGTCCCTGCTAATACGCACTGTGTAATTATACACCATATACGAGGATTATTATGAATGCCCCATTGTTTTTATAAAATTTATTTATAAAAACTGAAATATATTGTATTGTTAGTAAGCAAAAAATGTACTTAAGAAGGAAAGAATGCCTACGGTGCTCTTACACTAAAATAAAGCCGTAGAACGTCATTATTTTGGGCGCAGTTTCTCTAACAGTGACAAATGTTGTACGTCATGTCCTTTTTCTGGGCCAACACTAAAGACTTCAGCTGAAACCGGCAGACGTTAACGTATCTCGGAATAGGAAATTTAATAAGTTAAATAATAATAATATAAAATGTTGTGTAGTGATTGTTGCTCAGTCGTATGCATTGAACATAAAGAAAACGTAAACACACAAAGAAAATCTAATCAAAACAGAATTTTGCTGTCCGTTTACGTTTTCTATATGTTTAATGCATATGTATGAATGAAACAACATGCACTGCACAACATCTTCTATTCTGATTTAAATTATTATTAAATTGTCTATACAGAGATACATTTACGTCAGAAAAAACGTTACTGAAAAAATAATAATGTGAATAAATAGCTTTTATTATTAAAAATGCACTTTAACCCTCATGCTGATAATGATGGTGCAAATATACCACTGCGGTTCTGTTTTGCCCCACATATCTTGTATTATTGGGTGTATTGGCATGAGACCAAAAGGTATTAATTAAAAAATATATGTTGTTTAATATTTTCTACCAAACAAAGATCCACTTATATTCATTTATTAGTTAAAATCCATATAAATTAAATAAAACAAAAATTATATTTTTATTTATTTTTGAAAGAAATTGAAGATTTTTTTTCACAACAGCTAATGAGAAAAATTGTTATATTTTTTCAGAAATAATCTGAAATATTTTTTTGTTGTTTTTTAATGATATTATTAAGGTTTTTTTCACATAAAATACATATTCATTTATTTGTTAGGATATATGTAATAAATAAATGTTTATTGGACGTTTACGTTAAGTTAAGGGAAGTAAATCTAAAAAAAGCTACTTTAAAGCTTTAAAATCTTAAGAAAAGCATAAAAATAGCTTAACCCATTAAATTCCAAATGAAATCTGTTGAAGAGAATTCAGTGAAAAAGTATTTAAATGATAGGCAAAGTCGACGCCGTTAAGATATTGTGAAATCAAAATTGAGAAAAGTTGAAAGATATTCTTGTAAATTGGCAAGGAGCAAAAAGTGAAAAACAGCTCCCCTAACCGAACCGTTACGAACTTCGGAATTGCACAACTTGATTCATGACGTTTAATTAGTGCCTGAACAAATACATATCGTTTTACTATTCCCAAAAATTTTTAAAATTACAATTTTTTCTTTGTCAAAATTAATTTTTTTTTCACTTTCTGTCAAATGATGTGGATTTAAAGGATGAAGAAATTATTATAATTAGAAAAAACTTTTGTTTTTTTTTTGCAAAAATCTTGTCTTATCTGTATATATGTAAGTCGTAGTTGGCAGCAATACATTTAAAAATATTGAGAGATATCCACTACGCCCACATCAATACTGTTTATTTTTGTTATATCTATAAAATTCCGTTATAAATTGGTGATTCGTTAGTTTAACGGTAGTTCACAGATATGTATTTTAAAGTTAAACAGGTAAAATTTCATACAAGTATGGCAGCACTGGTCATAGACAAACAAATTAACATATATGAGACTTTTAGAGCGTAAAAACTTTAGCATTTCGTGAGCAATAAACTAATAAACGCCATAACAAATATGTATCTTGTATAAAAGTAATTTTTTGCCGCTGCAGTGGAGCATCACAGCACAAAAAAAAACAATTTCTATTTTTGCACGATCAATTAGATTATTATAACAACGCCAGTGCTGTGCTGAGCATTTGGCCATGATCGTATCGTATCGAAATCTTTGAACTTGAAATTGTTTTTGGTTTGTTTGCGTGTGGCTCTTTTGGGAATTTTAATCGACTAAACATACATACATATGGTACACTCAGAATAATATGTATGTTGGCTCACCAGAAAATTTTTATAATTTCACACAATTTATTGGCTTAAAAGTAAATTTGTAGTTTTACTGGGGCTTAAAATTTGTTCAAATGATATGATCTAAGGAAGTTCCCCTGGCCTAGTCCATATCCACAAAGAACGTGTTTAGTCAATGTTTCTATATCGCTTAGGTTTTAAGATATGAGATGTTTTGAAAAGCCGTAAGTGGCGAAAATAGCGCACTCTTTAAAAATTCGTATAAAAGCAGCGACATGAAAATCTTATATTTTAACAATAAATTGTTTTAAATTTAATAAACGAGTTTTTAAAAATTAGTTATCAATATATAATATATCGCTATATATATCGCTATACAAATTTTCATTTTTTAACGGATTTCTCTAAAATTTAGTACACTCGATCCCATTACTACAAGGGAGGTCGCCAAATACTTTTTTACCGACCACGCCCACTTTTTAAATAAAAAAATGTATTTGTTATTTAAAAGTGAAATGTTTATTTTCCAAAAAACTTCGCTCAAACTTGGTACATACATAAGTTCTCTATACCTCAGTCGAGGTCACCATATAATTAGTATTGGCCACGCCTACTTTTATGACTACTTTTTTACAAATTTGTGAGTTCATTACTTTGCTTTAGATAAAACATTTTTTCTCACTGGAACTTGCTCAAAACTAGCACACGTGATTGTTAAACTCCAGGCAAGATCGGCACACACGTTTCATCGACCACGCCTACTTGTACATCCATTTTTTTAAGTTTTTGAATGCATGTTTCACTAAAGATAAAACATTATTTTCTCACTGGCACTTGCTCAAAACTGGCACAGGAGATCCTGATACCCCAGGCAAGATCGACACATAATTTTCACTGACCACTCCTACTGTTACGCCCCCTTTTTGTAAATTTTATGTCTTACATTGAATGGTCTCTAAATTGTTTTTGTTTTTTTTTAACGGATTTCGCTCGAATTTAATTCACACATTCACATTTTTATGCCCACTTTTTTAAAAATTGGTTTATACGCTTCAGGCGTTTGTTATATCCATTTTCATTTTCCAACGGATTTCACTAAAACTTTTTATAAGAAGATCCCTTTATCACGGGCAATGTCGCCTAACAATGTTTTATTGATCATGTCAATTTTTCCTAACACGTGAAATTTGCATCGCCCACATTAGTTTTTTGCTAAACAAATTTTTATTTTCTTAAGGATTTCGCTCAAATTTGGCACTCATGATTTTTACACCTAGGGCGAGGTTATCAATACACATGCGCCCATTTAAAGGCCAAATGATTTTAAATTTTTAAATGCATGGTCCACTATAGATTTTTGCAATATAAACTGTTATTTTTCAACAGATGTCGCTTAAATTTGTCAATTTTTAGCTCAAATTTTAAAAAGATCGCCATATTTTTTTAAATAATTGAAATAGTTTTAGATTAACTTTAAAGATAATTAGTTATGTTTTATTACTCTTTATACAAATTTTGCACAAATTTTAAATAAAATGCTCATAATCATTCAAAAAGATAAACAGTCACGTATTTTTCTAGAACTTAACAATTAAATTTAAAAATGTTTAAGGAACTTTTAGGAAAACAAGGCACACTGCAATGTGTGTGGTGGAGGGGTCGCTGATACGTCGGGATCGGGTGTATCGGGAGCGCACACTGCTGTGCCCCATAGGCAAAAGTCAATTATAAAACATTGGCTCAAATAGTGATGAAAGGCATATTTTTCGAAAGACAAGAATATAACTCAAATAAATATGAAAAACAAATTTAGTCTGATTGCTAGGGCGCCAAAGTTTGATAATATTAGGCAAAAATTACTAAACAACAAAATTGGTTTCAGTTGTTTAACGAAAATAATTCTCAAAAATAAATTTTTTTTTGATTATTTCGATACATTTGTAGTTAAATTTAAATACATACTTTAATGTATGTTTGGAAAATAAATATTTTTTATAGCTCCGACAGACACTTTTTTTGTGGATGAAAATCGTCAACTTTCTTAAGTTTGATGGAGAATAAAAAGAAATATATAAAAATAAATATTTTTTTTCTGTTTGTGTAAGCCTATAATGTTATATAATACATATATCATAAAAAAGTGCTGGGTGCATAATTTCGCAATTTTTACCGCATTTGTTTGATTGATATGTTCACTCAGAAAAAAACACTTTTGGATATGTTAACAGGTTCAAAATTATATACCTAAACAATGATATACATATGTATTTGCAATTTAAATTTTTTTAGATATTATGTTTGAGCATGCAAACATACATATAGTATACATATATGTATATATATTTGCAGCCAATCATATATATGTTTGACTGTAGACGGTTTTTACTTTTTCCAAACATATATATGTTTACAGCAAATATAATTATATTTAGAAGAAAACATGTTATATTAGCAAAATGGGAAACGGAAATGTTTACCAAACAAAAATATATTACCAGCATTTATATTTTCAGCCGGACACTTTTTTCAGCGTGTGTCAGCGTATGACATATTTTTACTAAATTTAATATACATCAATAAAACGAGTCAAACACAAACATCATGTACCGAATTTTATCCGAATCGGATAAAAAATTTGGATATCCACCGTACAAATTATTCTTCTAGCTCCCGTTGAACTATTATTCTCATATATGGCTTCGGTTGTTTCAGGCAAATTTTTTGTTTTTTAATTACTTCTATATATTTGTAGTTCAATTTAAATACAAATTTCAATATATGCTTGCAAAAAATATTTTTTATCGCTCTGAAAAGATTTTCTTTTTAAAAGTATAAAAGTATAAAAAAAATTATATAAAATTAAACATTTTTTTTCTGTTTTTGTAAGCCCAATATAATACTATCTAACTTATCATGAAAAAAGTGCCGGGTTTTACCAGAAATTAAAAAAAAGCATATGTAAATATGACAATTTTCCATTATTCCAAATGTCTATATACATATGTATATGTAAATATATTTCAATTAGTATTATCTATCTCAAACAATTGAAAAATATGTGCATATTAATTATAGTATTAATTGTACACTGTCTAAGAAGACGATGAATAAAATTCAAAAATCCCCAATAAAATATATCAAAAATTTGCTCCCTGGCAACTCTTCCCTAACTACGTGAATAGCCAAACTACCGTATGTACAAAAAATACATCATAGATCTCCTTACTATTTATACCAGCTATATCCGGCCAAAAATGGAATACAACTCTCATATATGGGCAGGGGCTCCATTGTCTATTCTGAAGCTTCTGGACCGTGTTCAGGGGAGGGCGGTGAAGCTTATCAATGACAGTAGTGTATCCAACTCTATTGATTCATTGGAGCATCGTCGGAATGTGGGTTGTGTGACACTTTTCTATCGATATTACCATGGGAGATGCTCATCTGAGATAAGTGAACTTATTCCACGAGCCCGAGTTTTTATTCGTAATACTCGCTTATCTAGTAGAGCCATACCTTATTTCCTCCTTCCCATACCTTATTTTCCTGATCAATACAATGCACTGCATGAGTAGGGGGCATCCCCTGAGTATTGGTTAAATTATAAAAAAAAAAAAAAAATATGATTTTCTAACAATTGTGAATTGTTGTGGTGTTTGTCTTAGCTATCTTCTGCAATTATATAGATGCAATCAAACAATAAAAACCATAACAAATAATTACAGTATTGTCAAAAAGGATTACTGATGAAGGTTGTGTTACCAGAAACTGCGCAGTCTAATTCAATAAAAATTTACAATGTAGTTATGATTTTTAGAAAAGTATGCTTAATCTTCTCTACCACGCCTATCTCAAGGCCTTTGTTTGTTTTTGATTTAAGATCTTAATATCACAAGTCCTGTTTATGTAAACTTAATAATTTCTACATACCTTATAGTTCGGAATAATGTTAAATAAATACTTACAATTTTGATCAAAAATATAAAATTTTTGTACATTTATTTTTTAAATAGAAAATGGTCTATCCTAAATTTTTACAAAAATCAGCGTTGGTGAGCGTATTTAGTGGTATCGGGTTTTTAAAGCAAATAACTAAGAATATATAAGTCAATCATTCGAACTCAAAAAAGTATAAAACTATGCTTGATATTTTTTGACACAATCGAAACTCCTAAGCTTTTTGCAAAAATTTGTCATTTTTGAACAATTCTACCTGTAGGGTGCAATTGCAAAGAATTATAAAATTGCAATCATAACGATTTGGAATCGCCTGTTCTTTAAAAAAAAAATTAAAAATAATGTTACAGTTTTTTACCAAAATTGTGAAAAAAATGTAAATGACTAAAAGTATCACTTCAAAAATTTTAAGCAAATTACATGCAATAAGCACAATATTATTTCTATATTTATTGGAAAACTTAAATATTTTTAAAAAAATTGTTGAAAATGGTGCATAATTTGATTTTTCATATAGAGAGTAAGTGGAAAGTGTTTTCACACTTTTTCCAATTTCAGGATATATGGGAGGTACATGCATACCTCCCTTGTACCGATTTTCTCAAAATTTTGTATATGTTCATCCTTGACCCAACTAAAATAGTTTACCAAGTTTCATGTATCTACGACAACATCTTCTATGTGGAAATAAAGCACCCTGAGCGTGGAATCGGAGAAAAAATAGGTATTTTTTTAAGTCTTAAGGTATGTAGCAAATATTTGTTTTAGAATGTGCTGTCCCGGTAAAGAGCGGGCACAAACAGCTAAACTCAAAAAAAAAGTTAATAAAGTCGGCAAATATTTTTGCTGAGTCAGCAAAATTTTAGTCAGATGGTTGCTTGCAAAAAAATTGCTAATGCCAGCAAAATCTTTTGCTAAAAAGCAGCGAGCTTTCAGCAACAAAATTAAAAAATTCAGCAAAAGTTTTGCTATCACTTAGTTGATTAAAAATTAAGAAATCCTTGCTAAAAGTTAATAAAAATTTTGCTGAATATTGGTAGACTGAAAAAAACTCAAAAAATTTATAGAAAAATTATATTTCAGTTAAGTTATTTGTTAAAAATCGGAAAATATATATATCAGAAACAAAATTATCTTTCAACTACTTACATCAATGGTTGCCTAAATATACAACCCTTTTTTCAATAAAAAGAAGGAAACATAAAAAATAACCTAAGATGTGCGTTCTTAGTAGAAAAGTTAGTAAAACATCTTGTAAATCAGGTATACTATTTTTCAGCAAATTTTTTTGCTACAATTATGTTTTAAACTAAAATTTTAGTTATACTTAGTCAGCACTTAACTGTTTTGAACTAATGTTTCACTAATTTACTAATGTTTTACTAATTTATTTTGCTAAAAAATTGTGCTGATTAGCACATCAATAGTGTGAACGACAACGCAGAATGAATTAGATGTCAAGACGTAGTAGTGACGAGGAAAATTATAAATTATAAAATAAATATACAGCAGGTAGACAGACTAAAGCGAAAGACAAAAACATACATCTTAGGTAAATTTTTATGTTTCCTTTTTCTTATTGCAAAAAAACGGGTTGTATATGTTACATTTTGTTATTTTTTCGTTTCGTTTCTATAATTCTCTGCGGCATTAGCGTTCCTTTAAAAGATAGCATCATTGAGACAACCATTGATGTAAGTAGTTGAAAGATAATTTTGTTTATGTTACATATAATTATTTCTATATATTTGCAGATATTACATTAATTCATGTCGTCAATGTGGGAGTATGAAAATTTTTATATTTTGTAACGTATTGTTAATTATTTTAAAAAGAATCACAAAAATATGTTTTATGATTTTCAGCAAAATAAATTAACAAAAGTAAAAATTTTCTACAAAATTTTGGAGTTTTTTCAGTCTACTAATATTCAGCAAAAATTTTATTAATGTTTAGCAAGGGTTTTTTAATTTCTAATCCACTAAGTTTTAGCAAAACTTTTGCTGAATCTACTAATTTTACTGACATTAGCAATTTTTTTTGCAAGCACCCTCCTGACTAAAATTTTGCTGACTCAACAAAATTTTTGCTGAATTTACTAACTTTTTTATTTGAGTGTATGTATATCTTTCAATCTGGTTCTCGTCCACACTATTAATGTGCTTATGCACAATTTTTTTTAGCATAACAAATTAGTAAAGCATTAGTACAATATTAGTGCAATATTCGTTCAAAACACTTAAGTGCTGACTAAGTATAACTAAAATTTTAGCTGAAAACACAATTTCAGCAAAAAATTTGCTAATAAATAGTAAACTTGATTTACAAGACGTTTTACTAACTTTTCTACTAACTTATTTTTTGTGTGTAATAATAATAATAACAAACTTGTTTTGTTGCTCACAGTTAACATGGAAATGAAAAAAAAACGATTGGCAGCACTTTTAATATATTTGAATACAAACTGACAACTTATTGACGTTAAAAAAATTATGAGAGTTACCCTGCAAAAACATGGTAATCACAGGTCATTACTGTATAGATTACCAAGTAATGATAGGTCATTTCATATTACATTACTTTAAACTACAAAATAATGACTTAATCATAATGTGTTATAGAAGTACGTATATGTAATTGCAAAATATTGTGTTACTGGTGAATGATTTCATATTTTTGATTCTTATATTGTATTAATTAGTTTTAAAAATTTTTACAAATAATTTTTCCAAGACAAAGTTATTTTATTTTTTTTTCAAGATTTCGTAAAAAAAATAACATAATAACATAAAAAAATAACTTATTTTGTAACTCCTCGGTAGCCACTTATTATATCATTGTGTGTGACCACTTATTCCTAACATCAAAGTACTTATTCTGTAGCTATGAATAACCAATCAGGTAACTCATTATTCTCAGTTTTTTGGAATCGAGAGGGTAATGACCACCCATGAATTTTAGGTCATCTCGAACAAAAGTAATCAAGCGAGTAAATAGCCTGGTAACTAATGAATCCCTTTGTACGCTACTTACACGCTTATTTACTTGGTAATGCTTGTTTTTGCTGGGTAACACTTTACATGTCCAATGTCTAATTTTGTATGGGATTTCGTAACATGTATCGGGAAAAACAAGCCCAATAATACACTAAAAGTTATATAAGTGTCATCTACCTGATTCAATTTTTTAAAAACCAAGATTTATAGAATTTCCAGAAACTTCCCAACAAAAACAGGCCTTCAACGCATTACTGGACTATTTACGTCCCATTACTTTTGTTTGCATTACTTTTGTTTGCGATATCCCAAAAAAATAGGTTCCCATTACCCTATCGCTTACAAAAAGGCACAAAGTAATGGGTAACCATTACTCTTTCGTTTACAAAAAACGCAAAATAATAGATACCTATTACTTTAATGACATCACAAACAAAAGTAATGTGACCACTAAATAGTCTGGAAATGAGTTGAAGTCCTGCTTTTGCTGGGTTAAAGCATACTAGGAATACATTTTTTTTGTTTTAATTTTTGAAAAAGACATAGAATTTTTAAATTTATTTATTTTTTTAAATTTTTAATTCAAGACCTAGCAATTATAGATATTTTGGTGTAATAATAATAATGATAATAATAATTAATTTCATAATATTTTATAAAAACTTACATTAAGTTAATTAAAAGTTTCATACACTTAAGAAATAAAAAAATAGGATGATTTTAATTAGTGTTAAGACAATTTTCGTTAAATGTAAATGCGCAATGCTGGTGCACTCTGCGCTAAATATTGGATTCAAGAAAAAAAGAAATAGAATTATACAAAAGATATTCAAGTGTAAAAGAGAAATGAACAAAATCCAATATGTGACCTAGAGAACTCCAGTATTGTAAGTTTAACTTAAATTTAAAAATGTGTTTTTTGTTCAACGAAATTCTCTCTGTGTAGACACATTGACGGAATGGTATCTGCGAATTTCAGTTAGCAGCAAAAATGCCAACCATTACGTTCGTGCTGATATGCGAATATTTTTGTTATCGCATGCAATAAAAAAGAGTAATTGTAAATTTAACAATAACAAAAAGAACAATGAAAGTGAAAGTATTTATAAATGTACGTGTACAAAAGTGAATAAATAATCGTGTTTTTAATTAGTTTAACTATAACAATATATGGAAAATATTATTCTTGGTCTGAATCTAGCCTCTACTAGGCTTTGTCTGTGCAATAAATTGGAATTTTATTGAAAACTTAAATATTCAGACATAGCCTAAAAGAGGTTAGGTAAAACAGGAAATGAAACAACAATTATCCAAACAATAATATAACAAATGAATCTGTGTTAAATTTCAAATTAGTAACGCCAAATTTAGAAAAATATTCACTCGATTGTTTATTGCCAGAGCAACCAGAAATATGATCTGTCATATTTTTTCCTGTGCGTCATATCAAAAATTGTCATTTATGGCATCGATTTGTTAGACCATTTTATGATTATTAGGATTGATTATTAGGATTAGGATTTTTTTTTGAAGAAATACATCTTTTTGAGCATATTTTTCTTTTTTATTTATTGTTAAGTTATGAAAATTTTCTTAATTTCTTTTTTTTTCAGCATGTTTGGTGTTACAAAGATTTAGCATTTTTAGATTTTTAATACCGATTTTGAAAACACGAGTCATTTTTGTAAGTTTGAAATATAAATATTAAGACAATGCTGATATAATCAATTAAAACGGTTTGTTAATTTTAAGAATTTTTTAAGAGTCATATTCTTACACTCATTAAAAAAGTTAGTAGAAAAATTAGTAAAGCCGTAAGTAATCCAACTTTGCAAGTTTTAACCCATTAGCGCCCACTGTCCCCATATGATTACGCATCGATTTATGCGATTATATCTGGTACTATTTGTCCCATAATTTAAGTACAACATTTTCTAACAGCCAACTAAATTTAGAAATTAAATCACAAATGTTTTATGACTTCTTTATAATTTAAATTCACATCATTTGACAGAAAATGGAGTACTGGAAAATTCTTCTTAAAGGAAAATTATTTAAAACAACAATTGCCAAAAATTAAATAGAAAAAATAGAAACAAACTTACATAAAAAACTCATAAATGTAGAGATTAGGGTTTTTCGGATTAAAAACACTGAGTAAGAGATTTGTAATACACTGAACAAAACGAAACTTATAAAATTCAAATGCGATCAATGGAACAAATATGAAAACGCTAAATTGAAAACACGTCAAATACATAAATTAAAAATGATGAAAATGAGAAAAGAAAAATTTAGAAGATTTAATTTTAACTTCAATGAGGACTGGTTTGAGAATTATACATCTATAGAATTTAGTTAAGAAAGCAAATTTTCTATTATCGCTTGGAAATATATTTGCCATTCCGGTAAAAATTTGTCACCAATACAATTAATAGCGGATATGGAACAATAGGTACAAACAATTCAAGATGATACAGAGAAGAAATCACAAGATCAAAAATCGGGAATATGATATCGAACTACAAAAGGAATTCAAGAAACACGAAAAAGGAAAAATTTATACTTAGTAAAGGGTGTTTTTATAGAGGTATAGAACTTTGAAATGGAATAAAGCAAAGATGATTTTTTTTTAAATTGGCATGAAATTTACTTTATTCGAAAGATAATCTTCTGGCATTATAATTTAAATATAACTTCTGGCATATGATCGCCACGGCTGTCTCGGACGTAGTCTAATCCCGAGGTCCAATTTTCGATGACTTTTTCCAACATTTGTGGCCGTATATTGTCCTACAAGTGATCAATCATTTCAGGCTTATCGGCGTAGACTAGCGACTTCACGTATCCCCACAGAAAATAGTCCAGCGGCGTTAAATTGCATGATTTTGGAGGCCACTTCACAGGTCCGAAACGTGAAACTATGCGATTACCAAACGTTTCCTTCAATAAATCAATTGTGGCACGAGCTGTGTGACATGTTGCGCCGTCTTATTGAAACCACAGCTCCTGTACATCATGGTTGTTCAATTGATGAACGATAAAGGCAGTAATCATGGCTCTATACCGGTCACCATTGACTGTAACGTTTTGACCAGCATCATTTTTAAAGAAGTACGGACCAATGATTCCACCAGCCCATAAAGCACACCAAACAGCCAGTTTTTCTGGATGTAACGGTGTCTCAACTTACACTTGAGGATTATCATCACTCCAAATACGGCAGTTTTGTTTATTGACGTATCTATTTAACCAAAAGTGAGCTTCATCGCTAAACAAAATTCGCTTACAAAAATTTCGAACAGAACCATGATTTTCAAAATAAATTTGCACAATTTGGAAGCGTTGTTCAGGCGTCAGTCTATTCATGTTGAAATGCCAAACCAAGTTAAACATAAATCACTGGACAGCTGACAAAATGGCCGTCAATTAAAAAAGTGTAGCACACTTTAAGTTTTATACCTGTATAAAAAACACCCTTTATTTACGAGAAAACAAACCAACTCATTAAGAAGCACGAAGAAAATATAAAGATAACAACCGCGGACAAGGCTAACAAAACAGTTGTGATATACAAAAAGGAATATACAAAGAAAATGAGCAAATTACTTGACTACAAAATGACATATAAGAAAACGAGGGAAGAACCAACTGCTAAATTACAACGGATCGTTACAGAATTGTTTAAAAACAAAAAAATAAACAAATTCGAAAAACTATGACTGACAAATCACGCAGCTGAAGCACAAGAATTGTACGGCTTACCAAAGATACATAAAGAAGGTATCCCTCCCAGACTTTTTACGTCTTCATATAAAGTCCCGTGTTACAATTTGTCCAAACATATATGAACAATACTAAAAAACATAATTTCTCCAATATATAATTTAAAAACTCGCAGCAATTAAAGGAAAATATAAGGGACATAACTTTAGAAGATGATATTATTGTACCTTTTGACGTAGTGTCTTTATTCACAAATATTCCGTTTCATCTAGCTATAAAGAACATTATAGACAAATTGGAAACTTTAAAAGAACATGCTACGATTTCGAGGCAACAGTTTCTCAAACTTCTACAATTTTGCCTAATAGACAATAATTATTTTACTTAGGAAGGAAATATTTATCAACCATCTTATGGTATGACTATTAGACATTGTGTTTGAAGAATTGAAAGATAAAAATATGGAGATCAACTATATATCGAAATATGTAGATGATCACTTTGGAATTATCAAGAAAGAGAACGAAGAAATTATAGTGAAAACTCTAAATGCGAACCATAAAAAGATTAAATTCACATTGGAAAAGGAGGAAAATATACAAATACTAGAGTTGAGTAGTTCGTGGACGACCTAGTTCAATTGAACTGATCTTTACTTTGAACTAGTGAGCTAGTTCGCAATCTTCAGCTCTTTTGGGTCTTTCGCTCTTTTCGTTCTTTTTTGTGATTTGAGTAATATTTCTTTTTTTATGTTGCTTTTGAGTTAAATTTTGTTTTTTTTTTATGTTGCCAGCTCATTGTTTTTTAATCTTAAAAAAAGTATCTAATATGCATAATTCGTTTTAAAAATTATCAAATAAACGATTGAACGGAATTCTCAAAGATCGATTGAACTAGAAGAGCGACCTAGTTCATTCAGATCAATTGACCTAGAAAGAGCGCTCACTCAAACGAACTAGATTGCCCAAGTCTAACAAATACCATATCTTGACATGCAAATCGCAAAGGAAAGCTCATCACTAACTGGCAATGAAGTCAATAGCATCTGGGCGGTTGATAAATTACCACTCGACGCAACCTGACCAAAGGAAAAAGACAACACCGCAATAAATCTATTTATTATAACAAGCTATAAACCTAAGCAATGAAAAATTTAAGAAAATAATAAATAAAAACTAAAACAAATACCTTATATAAACAACTATAACTTAAATGTTATTAACGAAATAATTAAAAATACTTTTTATAACAAACAGATAAAGAAGAACAGATAATTAAGAAACAACAAAGGTTAATTTTTACAGTGGGGAATGAGGAGTCAGTTGACCTAAAAGTGACTGGTTAAAGAAGGACTTATCACAGGACTGATATAATTTAATACTGAAGTGGGTTAAGCAGTGTCAATTGTCCTAAAATTACCAATCCTGTGACTGGTAAAGGGAGGACATACCGCTTAACCAGAATGCTTATTAACACGAAAAAGCCAGTTGACCAGAATTTTACCCATTGGAGGCTGTTTAGTTTTCGTTTATTTTACACGACATGGCCCTTTTGGACAGTCTTGTGGTATGCCCATCTTTGGTTAGTCCTGTATGCATGCCACTATGTGGTTTAAAGCAGGACAAATGACCCCCTCCTATGACAAGCCAATGTTAAAGTTGCCAGTTGTTGACATATGGTAGGCTTTAGCAGAGGACCGGTCTCTGGCACGAAGGGACCGATCCTGTGGCACACGCAGAACCTGAAAATGAAGCCTTACAGAGAATAAAACACTAAGGAGAGTTATAAATGATGAGACAACAAAAATTGCATACAAATCAAACGAAACACTCAACACTTTGTTTACGCACAGGAAAACCAAAATTGATAAACTAAAGATGGACAATGTAGTTTCTGAAATAAAATGTGTGAAAAACGAGAGGGAGCAGTGCACTAAAGTTTACATAGGGAAAACAAAACGTATGTTAGGTGTATGTTTTAGCCTAAAGAAGACTAATGCGGTTCAATTTCAAAAATTGATGGGGTATATGGATGAGTTTCCACACCTGGCAACGGGAACCCCAACATTTGGGGGCAGCAGAGCAGCTATGGAGCACACATGGGACACTGTTGCTCAAAGACTAAATGCCCACGGTCCACCGGAAAGAAATGGAGGGGAATGCAAAAAGGTATGCAACAAGTTTTGTTTTGTGACATAGCCACGATTTGTTTACCAAAGTAGTAGTTTTGGAGCTGGTTAAAAAATTGTCGGCGTCGCCCCCTTGCGGCTGTGCAATTCAAAACAGTTCGAAAAGTTTTTTTTTATCTATCAGCTTCATAAATACTATTTAGGGTAAAAAGTTTTAAGTAGTCGGAGTTATTTCACTAAACTCCACTTAAGCCAAATTTATTAGTTTTGTTAGACTGATTAAAATACTATGTTAAATTGCAGGTTTGGCAGGACCAGAAATGCATACTGAAGAAAAAAATTGCTGAAAACAACAAGAGCCTGCACGGAACCGGTGGAGGCTCTGGAATTGGATGTTAACAGAATATGTCGCTTGTAGTCAGCAGCTGCACCCAGTGGTAAAATTTTTGGTGTGCCCAATGCTACCAAGAAAATGTCATGCTATAGTAGCAGGCACAAAATTTCTTTACATGTTACACCGCCTCGCAGCTGTACCAGAGTAGCAGTTGTGACACCAACAAGCTCGGACACTTTCAAACAAATCTTTACGCCAAATACATTATTAGCTGCAAAATCCCCAACATTACCAGGATCTGAAGAAATTTCACTTTCATCAACACCTTACCGAATTCATCAAAAGAAAATAAACTCTAAACCAGCAAATGCATTTCAAAGAAAAAGAAAAATAAACGAAAAAAGTTCTGAAAAGCATGAGCAGCTAAAGCTTTTGAAAAAACAGATTGAAATTTAGGAGAACTCTGTAGATGCTATGAAGGCTCAAGCGGAAGCAGCCAGAGCTTGTGCTGATGCTATGAAGGCTCAAGCTGAAATATCTAAAACTATCTTAGATGTATTAAAGGCCTAAGCTGCATCTAATCAAGCTCAAGCGGAAGTCTCAAGAGCTAGCTTTGATGCATTAAAGGCTCAAGCTGAATCTACAACAGTTATAGCACAGGCTTTGGAAGATATTGTTAAACATTTAAAAGATGAAGACTAGTAAGCTTTTTTAAAATATCTTTATGTGTTTAGTTGTGAAAAATCCATAATATTAAACATATTTAAAATTTATCAAAAATTGTAATTTTTGTGCTGTAAAATATCTTTTTTTCAATACAATTTGTATATTTTTATACGCTTTAAAAAATTAAAATGTTATTTTACTAGCTTCGGATATACACTCTACCTGAGGCATTGGTCAAAAATTACAAACTTTTGTTAAAAACAAATTATCTTGAGAACGTGTTTGACAACTTCCATGCTGATTTAAGATTTTTGTTTATACCCTCCATCCCATAGTGCAGGAGGGTATATATCACTTTGTCAAATGTTTGTAATTCTTTTAAAAAAAAAATCTGGGACCCCATAAACTATATATATTCTTGATCAGCATGAATAGAGAAGTCGATATAGCCATGTCCGTCTGTCTGTGTTAATACAAAATACTCCGCTACTACAGAAGAGGTGTTGCTAATTTTCAGTCAAGTTGTTTGTTGATATCATGAGCAGTTTGCTAGTGAAAATGATCAAAATCGGTTAACGCGTTCAAAAGTTATGAGTGAAAATGTGGGAATACCTCTTAAAATTTTGAATCAAATTTTAAAATATTCTATTTATTTCATCATACATACGTACATTCAATGCTTATACACAAGAATATACGCAATCAGGAATGGCAGTCAATATCGCTAAATTACTGTAACCGATTCAAACCCCTTCCAACTGAACATCGTTAACCCAAAAATACCGTTACCGAAATAATTGAAATACCGTTATCCGTAAAATACCGTTACCGATATAAATAAAATATCAATATCTTAAAATACCGTTACCGAAATAATTGAAACACCGTTATCCGTAAAATACCGTTACCGATATAATTAAAATTTCAATACCATAAAAATACCGTTACCGAAATAATCTACCAAGATCTGAAAAAACTTCTTTAAATATATATATTTTCCCAAAGTATGATCATAAGCAAGAAAGTAATCAAAACTCGGGCATAATGGGGCTAAAAATTGTGGTGTGCATTAACATTACCTGAATATCTAAAATAACGTTATCCTTAAAATGCCGTTAAAAAAATAACTGAAAAATCTTTCCCTAAAATAAAGTTACCGAAATAACTAAAATGTAACGTTATTTTATATCTAAAATACCGCTAGCGAAATAAATAAAATACCGTTAACACTAAAAGCCCGCAACCGAAATAACTTAAATATAGTTACCCCTAAAATAACGTTACCGAAATAAAAGAAAATAGCATTCACGAAGCCAATAACCACATAGAATCGGTTACCATCCGTGGTCATAATCAACACGTACAATAACAAAAAAACCCACAAAATATTGTTGTTTTTTTGTTTTGTAATACAGTGTGGCTGATAAATGCCACTACAAAACAAATACGTAATAACTTTTTTTCTGAGTTATTATTCGGTTCCATTTTTTTTGTTTTATTGCTTCGTCTTTCCATTTAAGGAAAATGAACGATCGGCGTAATCTAACTAAAATTTATTACTTTTCAAATGAAAGAATAAAAAAATATTTATATGTATTGAAAAAAAGTTATTTGATTTTCTTAATGTACCAATATTTATCAGCCACCCTGTATCTATGTAGGTTTTATAACTGGTATGTATGCATGTATGTTTAGTAGCAATCGCATGCAGTGTTGCCAGGTTTGACGATTTATCGTCATTTTGACTATATTTAATACCCAAAATAACTAAATGATGATTTTATGGGTTTTGCCGCCAACAAAATTACGATTTTTTGCCAAAAGTTTAATATATCATCAAAACATATTTATTTGTCACTGGATCAATTTTTCGATTTATATTATTTGAAAAAATACCAGTTTCTTTAATTTTCTGTGTCTCGAAAACACTCTAAACACATAAACTATTTTCTTTTTTAATTTTTTGACAAACTTAATTTTATTACACTTTGTTTTATTTATGTGATGTATAGTATAAACATATGTGTCGTAATGTAAATGGGTATTTAATAATTATTTCATTATGTATGTCTCCGCAAGCGTGTTTGTAAAAATAATTTTTCATCCCATAGTGCGGAGGGTATACACACTTTGTAAAAGTAGTTGTAGTTCTTTTTAAAAAAAATCTGGGAAAAACCCACAAAATATTGTTGTTGTTTTTTTGTTTTGTAATACAGGGTGGCTGATAAATGCCACTACAAAAGAAAACGTAATAACTTTTTTTCTGAATGTTTAATCGGTTCGATTTATTTTTTTTTTTTTGGTTTCATTGATTCGTCTTTCAATTTAAGGAAATGAACGAATGGGGTAATGAAACTAACATTTTGATTGTGCGCCACTACAATGCTTTGGGGCTGGAATTTCCGCATAAACAAACTTACCGGGCACATTAGGCGGCACTCCTCCGAGCAGATTGGGCTCGTAAATTATTTTGTCAATCGTGGAACAATCATTAGGACGCCTTTTAATCAAAATTTCTCAGTTCGAATGTAAGAAACAATTGTTGTCATAGTTGCTGCAATACAAGTCAATTCTAGAGTTTCGACATGGAATATTTTTGCTCATATATTTATCACCAGACAGTCAATACGGACAGGGCTTGGGGGCTAAAGCCCCCAAAAAATTGTTTGAGACAATGCAAACTAAACAGAAAAAACTAAAATTGAGTTTTAATTAAAATATTTGCTGATTCAGCAAAAGTTTACCTAAATTCGGTCGTGTTGATGCAATTGTAGTAACAACTAAAATAATTTGTATCTATTTAATTAATATTATTTTCAATTACATATAGTTTTATTCACATCTATTAAAAATTTAATTGAATATTGTTTACTATTGGGAAAAATTAGACCATTTGAAAAATCGCAAAATTTGAAAAAAAAAAATTGCCAAAACAATCCTCAAAATTGCAGAAATTTAAAAAACTCCCAAAATAAACGCCAAAATTCAAAAAAAAAATTTAAAAAAAAAAATGACCAAAATTAAAGAAACGCGAATTTTCAACTTTAAACGATTTTTTTTAATTTTGGCGACTTTTTAAAAATTTTGCATTTGTTTCAATGTTGTTCAACGTTATAAAAACTGAGAATTTTTTTTATACCAAATTCATTTTCAATTAAACAGTTAATTGAAAGTAAGTTTGAAATCGAACAAAAGTTTAATTGAATTTTTTTTGACAATGATTTTTTCTGTGTATTTTGACATAATCTTTTAAAATGGAGCTACCACTAAGACTCAAAATTAAGTTTACTTGTGCCGTAAAAGTCGTTACTTTACTTACAGTGCAATCTTTTGGTAAATTTGGTTTGCTACGCACGCATCTGGTAACATAGTTTTCAGTATTTTTTTTACGATATATATTTCGATATCTCATATTTTTTTAATTTTTTGAAACAAATTTAAGCCTGAAACTTTGATCGATATGCATAACATGTTAACGTGGTCCAATGGGACTCAAATTTTCTCAATTTCTTTTAGACTAAATGTAAACAAATTTCTATCGGCGCTCCTTGAAATGCGACATTTTAAAATCAAGCAGCTAAACCAGTAATAACGATGTAGTTTTTTTTTTAGACATTTTAAAAGGTTTTTATTTAAAAAATTGATTAAAGACAATTTGAAAAGCCTTTGAAATTGTCCAAAATATAAATCAAAGTGAATTGGAAATACGAAATAAATAAGACCTAGGCGATGGAAATAAGACCTAGGCGATGTCAGGTATATTTTTAAATTTTCCAATTTTATATTTTTTCTTTATTATTTCTTTCAGACTACAATCACGCTTGCTTGTAAAATTTACGATTTTTTTAATACAATACATGAAGTCGGATATATGAAAAAGGGGAAAAAATAGTGAATAATTTGTTAAAATAATTCAAATAAGTGGCAGCCGGGGTCCACGATATAGTGTCAAAATGGTTTTCAAAATGTGTGTTTTCTCGAGGATTTGAACGCTGTTTTTAAATAAGTCTAAATTTCCTAAACTTTAAACATATTTTCATACAAAAATGTGTTAATTTTCACCACCAATTTTAAAAATAGATACGTTTTTCATATATTTTTGCTGCTTTATCACCTATCCGAATTTAATTTCAAAGGAAACCCATCGGAAAAGCTTCCTTATAAGTGGCAGGCAAATTATATAGGGTATTTGCTTTTAATTTGTTTTTTGGACGGTTATAATTCTTTAATTTCCCGAGTTAAAACGTTTGCATAAAATAATACATTATTTTATATGCACTTATAAGGTTTTGTCTCCCAGTGCATTTAACCGGACATAATTATATAAATTCATATATAAAATTAATTTCGTAGAAAAAATTTAATATGATGTCATATATAGTTGCGTATAATTGTATATTGCATTTAGAATACGCTAAAACTAATCCAATTAATAATTACGTTATATTTATGTACCTAGACATTGCAAAGTAATATATATTTTGATATTATATCATATTTTAAAAAAACACAATTTTATTTTAGATAAAATTGTATATTACCCCATGCAGAGTCACACTAGAAAATTTGTCAATAATATTTTGGATGTAAATGTGTATTACATCAATACAATACAATTAATTGCATCATTTTGTGTATAATTTTATACACAAAATTTACCCCAATTTTTGTCTTTTGAATTGATTTCTTTCTGGTTCTTAACCCTAAAAAAAGAATTTGTTTCATTTGTAACATTATGAGTTCTTAATTTAGTCTAAGATTTTTTTCAATCTAAAACTCTAAATTTAGTTTCAACGTTTTTTCTGTCTTTTATTCAATGGTGTAAGTTAATAAATACCACAAAATCTTCATTTATATTTTTTTATTTTTGAATATAATAAAATTTCCAAATGCTATGGAATTTGTTACAAATTATAAAGTTGTAAACCTTTTGCAAGTGGCTAAAGTCTAAAAGGATTAATAGATATTTTGGATTTTCATGAAGTTTTAAAATCAAAAACCGGACACAACTATAGCTTATTTTGTATATTTCAGTATCAGTTCACATATAAATTTATACCGCTGTATAAAATCGTATTAAATTGTATCGCGTCATTATTCGGATGTTATTTAATCTGATATTATCAAATTAAATCTAAACTAATGCAAATATAATTATTATGCCCATTTCTCGGATAAAACTTTATTAAGACTCATATTAAATTTCGTATGATTATATAAAGCATCATATTAATTTTAATCGGGTTATTAGAAGTTAAAACTTTTTACTTTTTTTTACATTTATCAAGTTTTAGCTACCCTAGACGTATATTAGCACATAAAAATATAAAGTAACGCAATTTTATTTTTCGTGGTTTTCAAAAAGTTTTCCGCATAATCCTTTTTTTATTTAATTAAACTAAAAATTAATATTTAGCTAAAAATTTAACGTAATTAGACAATAACGATGCATATCCAACTTAAAGTACACAAACATTTTCAAATTTGTGATCAAACAGATTAAAGCGTTGTTTCGCAATATAGACATCAAAATTCGCAAAATAATGAACACAATAAGTAACAAATGAAAAAATGCATTTTAAGGAAATGCACTTTATGCGGGAGGTTTTTGTTTCAAAATGAAATCAGAAAGCTATTTCTAGTATTAATACATGATTGCCCATTACGTGTAGGTAAAAATTTAGCAAACAAAAGAAAAAGCTGTTACTTTAGTGTGCAAAAAAAAATATATAATAAAAAAAAAAAAATCGAAAAGACCCCCCTCCCCCCCGAAACAAATTCCTAGCTACGTGCCTGTATGTACGCACTAGAAGCAACAAATGCAGTCTTGCCAGGTTTGACGATTTATAGTCATTTTGACGATATTTAATACCCAAAATAACTAAATGACTATTGGACGATTTTTGCTTCCAAAAAATTTACGAATTTTTGACAAAAGTTTAATATGTCAGCAAAACATGTTAATTTGTCACCGGATCAATTTTTTAATTTATATAATTTGAAAAAATACCAGTTTCTTTAATTTTTTGTGTCACGAAAACACTCTAAACACACAGTATTTTCTTTTTTAATTTTTTGACAAACTTAATATTATCACACTTTCCGTTTCACTTATGTGATGTATAGTATAAACACGTGTGTTGTAAGGTAAACGGGTATTTAATAATTATTTCATTATGTATGTCTCAGCAAGCGCATTTTTATAAACCTTTTTTTTTTTAATTCGCGTATGCTTTTTAAACCCTAAATTCACTAAAACTAATTCACTAAAAAACTAAATTCCCTCTAAAATTCAATAACAATAAAAATTGCAAAATGGATCTTTGTTATAAAGAATTCATTTTATTTAAATTGTTTGTCTCGTCAACCAGCCTCCATACAAATGATGTCTGATATAACGAACTTCTTATATCCACAGATTTCATAAATACTTCAATTTGCATTTCCCTTTAATTCTGTCCAATTCGACTGAATATATGTAACTGAAACGATTGCCACTTAAACTACATATGTTAATGTAGTATTTACAAAACAGTTCAAAAGTTTCTACGTAATCACCTTCTTGGACCCCTAAATGTTTTTTTAAAAGTCCATGTGAAAAAGCATAACTTTGCTTAAAATGTAATATTAAATTCCTGTCAGTGCATGCAAACGATTTCTCAACTCTTTCCATAGTTTTTATCAATTATGTAAATTGTCACTACTGATTTTAAAACCAACAATTATCCCAAAAAAAAAAAAACTTCCTTCATTGAGAACAAACCTGCAGAATAACTTTGAACATTAATTTGTGTTTCAGTGAAAAATAAGATGAAAAACATTTAAAGTTTTTATTAATATTATTAAAATATAATATTCCTAGTATGTTAAGATCAAATCGGTATGTTTTTCGCTAAAATTAAAGTGTTTTTGTATTTTATACAATTCATTTTCGTTACATTGCTAAAAGCCTATTTTGTGGCTTTTTTCTACTAACATCACGGGTTTTGTTTTATAGAAAAATAATTATTTCAGTGCTACATTATATGTAAATATTTCGTGTATGGATAATATTATTTTCTACAAATATTGATTACTTTGAGACATCGATTTGTGCTTTTCCCCTATTTCAAGTGTTATAAGCAAACTGCATTTAATTATTGCAATAAACTGAGTTTATTTTGACCACATAACCCTCGTTAATCGAGTGTTAGATTATTTTCTACTAAATTCGTTTCATTTACAAAATAAAAGATTTTTCCCTAAGAATATTTTTTTTCTATTTTTTTTTTTTTATAAAGCTCCCTTCACAATTTAAATGGAGGAGCCAGTTATTCTTCCAATTAGGTCCTTTCTCAATTACAATTAGATATTAAATTAAATTACTAATTCACAATATTTATTTTATTTATTAATTAATAATCACATAATTACAAATTATATAAATATTACCCTAACCGAGCACTAGCTACTATGGCCTTCGGCGCGTTGTAGCGAAAACAGACCAGTGCCTCTGGTGGGAATCGAACCCACGACCCCCGCACTGATAAGCCAGCACGCTACCAACTAGCCTACCGGGGCGCACAATTCACAATATATTTATTATTTTTAAAACAATTTTTTTCTTATTACTGTCCCTTTAAACCTATCGCTTTATAACTTAATAGATGGCGCTATTGACAATTTTCCCAATTGGATGTTTCCATCAATTGCAATTGGATTCTTAAAAGAATATTAATTGGATTTTAACTCCCAATTCAAATATATATTTAATATCATAGAAATTAAACATAGCGATTTCAGCGCCTGAATATCGACGATTTTTTTATAGCAAAGACACAAACCATATATATTGAATTGTGTAAATCTTTATCTGTATTTATATACAGTGCAGTTCGCTTTTAACAATAATTGATACAACATTTTTTTCTTCACCCCAAATACATTAATAACATTGTTATTGTTATTTTTACAAGGAATATAGATATATATATTATTTGCACTTGCACTGGTTAATTCAAACAATGAGATGGAGGGTATCCAAAAATTCGGCACAGCCGAATTTAATCTTTTTTATACCAAATTCGGAACATCGGACTTTAATGCTTCCACTTGTTTTTATTTCTGATCATAAAACAGTGTTATTTTGAACTAATTGAACTAAATTTTAATGTTTTCATCAAAGTTTGCATAATTTTTTGAAAAATGTCAATTAAATTTATTAACACTATAATTATCTTTAATTTTAAAAATATTTAACCCTTAGTGACCTGGGGACAGAAAAGACCCATGAAACTTAATTTTATATATGACTACGAGATTGAAAAGCTTTTAAATTGATAATAAAAAATTTCAACTTAAAAAAATAATTATTTCATGTAACATGGTCCATATAGGGTTAATTTTTAAAATTTTGGGCAAATTATAAAATTTTGTAATTTTATATTTATAAAATAATTATAAAAATTATAAATATAAAAAAATTTTACACACCAGATAGTAAACTTTGACAACCTGTAAGTACCCCATGCAGTAAAACAGGGAGATCCAATAACAGTATTTCGAAAGATTACCACTTATCTATTAAATTCCTAGCGATCGGCTCAGTAGTTCTATAATTACCATTATTATTTATTTTTCAAATACCCCATTTTACGTACCAAGAAGGCAGGTGTTTCGTTTTGAAATAATGATCAGCTGCACTCTGGTCCCACACGAACGCATCATGGTTAGCTCCTGGGTGTCTGGCGTCTACATATGTGATAACCATGTTGTGATCATATCTGAAAATAGATATAATATCAATTAATAATTTTCATATACATAGCTTCTAAAATAACACTTGTGCTGAATACTCACCAACATCACGTTCAAGCTGTAGTACCCCTTCCGGTTGTAATACAAATGTTTTAAGTCATCTCCTGGTGACTTTATTCGAACGTGCGTTCCATCGACGCATCCAACAACGCCAGGTATTCCACCACTGTTGTAAAAACTTTCCTTAACATGATTTTATTATTCTGGGCTTTTTTCTAAGGTAATCCACTTTGGACACAAGTGGTCTTCGAAAATGTTTAACATTTCAATTATTATTTTAGATACCTGCGACTTCGACATGGAACAGATACTGTCATTACCAACAGATGCTTGGTATGCAGCTTTTGCCAAAAAAGATAAAAATGCTGCTAGTTCTGTTGGTGCAGGAACGTGTGTATTTCGATAGACGGTTTTTCTTCTTGGTGTTGTTTCTTCAAGAAGCATTACAAAAATTTCCTTATTCACTCGGAAAGAATCAAAAAACCTGGAACATACCATAGAAATTTTAAATAAAACTACAAATAAATTTGTATGCCACTAACATACCGCTTTTTCCGGGAATTCCAAAACGACTATCTTCATTATCACTGGCACTGGAATCACTATCAAAACAAATGGCAATTGACCCGATCATTTTTGTATGTAAATGTTTTTGCTTTTTTATACAAATTATATTTCTATCACCACTTTTATTGTTTTCTAAACAAAATAAATAAATTTTTTTTCAAGCAAAAATCAGCTGTTTTTGTTTATATTGTAGTGTATGCATGTAATTTGTCATTGCATGCAACTCAATACATTCTGATTGACAACATACATACATACATACAAGTACTCAAATCATAAAAATGTTTGCTCAGCGCATTCCACACTTTTGTTTTGATTTTGACAAAAAGAAAATAATGAAAGAGAGCGAGTTTATGCTTAATTGGAATGTATTGAGTATTTTTAAGTTATCTAGAGCATTTTAGAAAATCACTCATAGAGAAATTCTAGACTACTTTTGAATTTCTCATAAGTTATATTTAAGTCACTGTTTTAAAAAAAAAAAGATCGGAATTTTAAAAGACACAACTAAAACCACCACTCGTTTAATTTGGATATTAAACATAAGATACAACAATATTTCATTTACAGTGTTGTTATTTGTATATGAAAACAGCTAACAAAAACCGAAAAACAATATCATGGCAATCTCTACTGTTTGACATAACATAAAGCTTTACGTACTCAAACGTAAGTCAGACGAACGAATTATAAAAACTCATTTTCTTACGTATTCGTTCGGGTCCCACACGTTCGTGTGGTAGTATACACGTCTTGTAAAAACAAGCCGTTATTTTATTAAATTGTGTGTAGTGCAGTCCAATTTTTACAATATATAGCTTTTAAATACTTGACAAATGTGAATAAATAAATCGTAAGTAAACTGTGATGCTAATATTGAAGTAGAAAAATAAGTAACATGTTTGTAAAAAAATTGTAATATGTTGCCAGAAAAAAAATTCAACACTTTTGAAAAAGTTGAAATAAAACCAACGAAACGTTGAGTGGAACGATGAAATAATTTGATTTTTATTTACATCAAAATATAAATTTCAAATTTAAATTTTTTGTAAGAAAAGTGACATGATTTTTATGATGAATGTTTATTATTTAATTCGACACTAATTGAATCAAGTTTAACTTTACCGAATTTCGAAATAGTCCGATTTGGGGAGCTATTTTTAACTTTTTTTCTCCTTGGACAGATTAGGGAAATGTTTAGCCTATCACATAAATATATTTTCACTGAATTATCTCCACCAGACCTTTTTTGGGCGTTAAGGGGTTAAACTAATTTTTAGTTTAGTTTGATTTTTAGTTAAAAATTTAGCTATTTTGACTTCATGAAATACTAAATTTTTAACTTATTTTTTTGCTGAATTTACTAAAGTCTAAAAATATTATTATTTTGATAATGGGAACCAGTAGAGGTCGTTTTAACGCTATGTTTGCGTTGCAGTATTAGTGTATTTGTTTTTATTGGGTCAGTAGTAGGAAAAAGAAGTTTGTAGTTTATAAGAGCAGACGTGTTTTGTGTTGCTCTGATTTAAAAAACTAATTTCAGTGGTAAAAGTTTGTTGAAATCTGAAAAAAAAATACAAAGTGATAAAGAAAAACGTACCCTGAATCAATATTTATGGCCTGTTTTTGTAAGACGTGTCACTCAAAAAAATTCGTCTAAAGCTGTTATGACACTGTATAGTTTTTGTATAGTTTCAAGATGTATTGGGAGAAAGAAACAACATTAATGTGCGAAAGAAACATATATACAATTTGTAAACAAACAGTTTTGTTTTTTTTTTTTAACTGACAGTTCCAAAAAGAAACTGACAACAAACGTATTTGCCTGTGAGAAATGTCAAGATAAAGTTCAAAATTTTCGTTTGCACTTTTGACAGATATCCCAATTTTTCGCTGATTTATCGATAACAAAAGTATTTGTTTTGACATTTACTACAATTTGGCACTATGTGTTCGTACTCTTTACACTAGTTAAAAAATTGAGTAACAATATATTTGTACTGCTTTAATTTAGATTGTCAATACAAAAACTATACAGTGTCATACGGGCTTAAACGAGTGATAAAAATGACTTGGGGTTCTGCATCACGAATGTCACTTTGTAATGAGTGAAAACGTAGGAGTTGTCATTTTCGTTTTCTTTTTTCGGTTTCTATATTGCGATTTGAAACGTCAAAAACAGACGGTCACAAAAAATCATTCGTCAAGTTATATTTCGTCCAAAAAAAATATTCTTTTAACTAAAAAGTTTAATAAAAACATAATTATGAGCAGCGAAAATAACAAAAAAAGGTAAACATGCATTTTGTACACAAAACCCGTTGTTTTTATTTTTTTTTGTGAATTTGTTTTGTTTTTTTATTACACAAATTTAATTTTTAGAACACTTTAATCATTTTAAATGAACACAATATTTTTCCAAACAAATAACAGCTGTTTTTGTTTATATTTCATTTACACTGTTGGGTTGTCATCTACCAACAAAAAATGTGTTATTTGTGTATTAAAAAAGCTAACAAAAACCGAAAATCAATATCATGGCAATCTCTACTGTTTGACATAACATAAAGCTTTACGTACTCAAACGTAAGTCATACGAACGAATTATAAAAACTCATTTCCTTACGTATTCGTTCGGGTGGCACACGTTCGTCTGAAATTATACACGTATTGTAAAAACAGGTCGTTAATCACATAAATAAGAACTATTTGAACAACAAAGTTTAATAAGTGCAACAATTTTATTAAAAACCTCAAAAAAACGAAAACATATACAAAAAAAAAAAAAAAATCATAAAAAGCTGTGTGGAGACTTGTATCTCATTCAAACTTACTGGACCTTTAGTTTCTAAAAAATTGTAAAACTTGTTTAAAGGATTAAAGTATACTATAGATAACATATAGTTAAATCATATTCGCTAAAATCTGTTACCCAAAAATTTTTATTATAAACCCTTAAGGTATGCTACAAATTTTTGAAACTTTTATAAAAGAAAGCCAGAGATGTAAACTAACCCACTGTTAAAATTCTGCAACTTTAATAACAAAATGAACCAAACGCCAAATTCACAATCAGCTAAGCGAAATCGTGAAGATACATCGCCAAATAGTGCAGATAATGAAAGTACAGTTGGAACATTGTCAGTCAAGTATTTGATGAGTCTTATTAATAAATATTCCAACGAAAAAGGTCACTGAGGACATAAAAACTACACTCAAAAAAATAAGTTAGTAGAAAAGTTAGTAAAACGTCTTGTTAACCAGGTTTACTATTTTTTAGCAAATTTTTTGCTAAAATCGTGTTTTTAGCTACTGTTCTATACTAATATTATATTAATGTCTTACTAATTAATTTTGTTAAAAAAAATTATGCCGATAAGCACATTAATAGTGTGGACGACAACCAGATTGAAAGATATACGCAGAATGAAGTAGATGTCGCGGCATCTCAAGATGTAGTAGAGAAGAGGAAAATGATACTAAAAAGTACAACTCTAATAAGACATATAAAAAAATCAACCATGGAAGACTTTTGTATCTGTTTTTCATACACCCAAAAAAATAAGTTAGTAGAAAAGTTAGTAAAACGTCGTGTAAATCAGGTATACCATTTTTTAGCAAAATTTTTTGCTAAAATCGTGTTTTCAGCTAAAATTTTTGTTATACTTATTCAGCACTTAACTGTTTTATACTAATGCTTTACTAATATACTAATGTTTTACTAATTAATTTTGCTAAAAAAAATTGTGCTGATAAGCACATTAATAGTGTGGACGACAACCAGATTAAAAGATATACGCAGAATGAAGTAGATGTTGCGGCATGTCAAGATGCAGTAGAGAAGAGGAAAATGATACTAAAAAGTACAACTCTAATAAGACAAATAAAAAAATCAACCATGGAAGTTTTTGTATCTCTTTTTCATACATAAAACAAAATTGAGGATTAAAACAACTTAAATTTTGCGTTGTCACCGGTTTGTGAAAATAATTGTCTATTAATTAAATAAAAGACAAAATAAAATATTTATTTATTTAAACTAAATGTTTATATGTGTGGCTAAATTGCAAACAAACATATACAGAAATGTAGACAGAGTAAAGTGAAAGCCAAAGACACACATCTTAGGTAGATTTTTATGGTTCCTTTTTCTTATTGCAAAAAGGGTTGTTTTTTTCGTTTCGTTTGTTTTTGTTTATTTTTTCGTTTCTATAATTATCTTCATCAGTTGCGATAGCATCATTTAGACAATCATTGATGTAAGTAATTGAAAGACAATTTTTGTTATGTTATATATATTTATTTCTATATATTTTCAGATATTAAATTAATTCATGTCGTCAATGTGGGAAAATGAAAATTTTTATGTTTCGTTATTATAGTAAATTATTTTTAAAAGAATCACAAAAATATGTTTTATGATTTTCAGCAAATAAATTAACTAAATTACAATTTTTCTACAAATTTTTTGCGTTTTTTTCAGTCTACTAAAATTCAGCAAAAAATTTATTAATTTTTAGCAAGGCTTTTGTATTTCTAATCTACTAAGTGTTAGCAAAACTTTTGCTGAATCTACAAATTTTGTTGCTAAAAATCAGCTCGCTGATTTTCAGCAAAAGATTTTGCTGACATTAGCAACTTTTTTGCAAGCATCCTCCTGACTAAAATTTTGCTGACTCAGCAAAATTTTTTGCTGACTTTACAAACTTTTTTTTTTGAGTGTACATAAAACAAAATTGAGTATTAAAACAAATTAAATTTTGGGTTGTCACCGGCTTGTGAAAATAATTGTCTATTAATTAAATAAAAGACAAAATAAAATATTTAAATTTAACATATATTTCTAAACTAAATGTTTATAAATTAATAATCTAGTGTGGTCAAATTGCAAACAAACATATACAGACATGTAGACAGAGTAAAGCGAAAGACAAATACACACATCTTACAGCCATACCTAAACAAGAGAGGCAAGCGTTTTCTAGCTGTCAAAAATTCTCATGCCCATACAATTTGTATGTAGCATCCCAAAATAACGCGGCGGCAACTCTTTGCAATTGGAAAATCCGATTTTGACAGAGCGTTTCATAGTGAAGTTAGTTGCAAAAGACAACAAATGTAAACCAGGGATGGCAAAGTTGATACTATAGTACTTTTTTTGATACTATTCGATGTTCCAAAGTACTCCCGCGACACATTTGAACGATAAATTTGGACGATTTAAAGTTTTTAATTCATTTTATTTTTTAATTTTTATTATTAATATATTGCTCGCAACTTCATAAATAAAGATGTGTTAGATAATTGCACACCGTTACAATTAAATATCCACGATAACCATATTCCGCTAAACGACGTTTTTTATGGTACGGAAGTGGATTTGTATATAAATACAAATCATATAAAAGAAAATTCCAAAAAATGTTATATTAAATTTTGTGAGGATTTGAAGACCAGAGTAAATTTTGATAATGAAATTTTAATTTGGTTCAGTAAGCTTTTACCTGAAAACGTTGTTTGCGGAAGAACCAATAGTATCGTGAAATTTTGGATAAAAAATTTTTCAAACGAAGAAAATAATTTTGACGCCATTAATATCCAATACAGAGCGTTGGCAGATTGGCAAGAACTAAAACTTTCTAGAAAGGAAAATATATGTAGTTTCTGGTCGAAAGTATCTAAAATTAAAAATGAGTTAAACAAATATTTGTTTCCCGATATTTTAAGAATTGCTGCAGGTATTTTATCCATACCACATTCTTCTGCAAACGTTGAGAGAATTTTTCCATACCAAAATCTGATTAAAACCAAAGGCAGAAACAGACTTCATGTTCCAACAGTATCAAATCTAATACAAACAAAAGATTTATTAAATGCAACAATTTCTTGTTGTTACAATTTTAAAATCTCTAACAAGTTATTATCAGCCAATTTATAAATTTTTTTTACCTTATTGATTAATTTAATTTGGATCTCATTTGGAGTTCTTTGTTCATGTACATTAATTTAAAAAATATTTATTTTATTTATTTATTTATATTTATTTATTTTGTATGAATTTTAAGAAAAATAAAATAAAAAATAATTTTAGTACTCTGAGAGTCGAAAAAGTACTATTTGAAAATTTTATTGGTACCGAAACGAAATCCTCATTTCTCATCCCTGATATAAACAAAAAAATAAGACAGAAAAAAATATATTTGTTATTTTTGTACATATATATATTATATTATTATTTATATTATTATTTATATATATTTGTTATTATACAAAACACAAAACATAAATCAGAAACACCAATATTGTAATGTACTTTATTGTCAAAATAATCAGGGTTGTTATATTTTTTATTTTGATAACCCTGTTTTTATCGATTTGACGTAGCGTTGCCGCTCTTGTTTAGGGATGACATTTCAGCGTTAACGCTAGGCGGTAAAAAACGTTCCGCTTGCCGCTCTTTTTTAGGTATGGCTGTTAGGTAGATTTTTATGGTTTCTTTTCTTGTTGCAAAAAAGGGTTTTTTTTTCTTTTCGTTTGTTTTTGTATATTTTTTCGTTTCGTTTCTATAATTATCTTCTGCAGTTGAGTCCTTTAAAAGATAACATCATTTAGACAAAAATTTATGTAAGTAGTTGAAAGAAAATTTTTGTTATGTTATATATATTTATTTCTATATATTTTCAGATATTAAATCAATTCATGTCGTCAATGTGGGAAAATGAAAATTTTTATATTTCGTTATTATTGTAAATTATTTCTAAAAGAATCACAAAAATATGTTCTATGATTTTCAGCAAATAAATTAACTAAATTACAATTTTTCTACAATTTTTTGCGTTTTTTCAGTCTACTAAAATTCAGCAAAAAATTTATTAATTTTTAGCAAGGCTTTTTTTTTTCTAATCTACTAAGTGTTAGCAAAACTTTTGCTGAATCTACTAATTTTGTTGCTAAAAATCAGCTCGCTGATTTTCAGCAAAAGATTTTGCTGACATTAGCAATATTTTTGCAAGCACACTTCTGACTAAAATTTTGCTGACTCAGCAAAATTTTTTGCTGACTTTACAAACTTTTTTAATTGAGTGTAATGTTGGCGAACTTTCTACAAATTTGATGGCTTAAAATTAGAAAACGAATATTTAAAAAAGGAAGTTAAGGAGGATATAGACGACATGTATTTGTCATCTGACATGTCAAATTTCCCACTGCAAAATACATACATGTCGTGTGTGACCTTTTTAACTTTGCTTCTGTAAAAGTCAGACGCAAAGTCATCTGACAAAATTTCAATTAGAGCGTGCTCTATTTTCTTCTGACAAACCATCTGACATCAGCTGTTTTAAATATGAAACAAAAAGTTGTCATAAATCCATGCCGTGAGAAAACAAACAGCGGCGGTCCCCTATTGACGGAATCATTAGCCGGCTAAAGTTAACATTGTACAATACCAATAAATGTATATACATTTTCCCATTTAATAAAATTATGTACATATATATGTTTATAAAAAGTTTCATAATTATATCCCAAATTGGTATGTCCGCATTTAAAGAAAAATTATTTAAGATGGCTGAACTATTTTGCGGCGCAAAAAAAAATTTTGCTGCGGCAGCATGCCATGTTGAAACCCAGATCGACTTTGGTGTGTGCTAAAACTATAGCAAATTTTGCTTGATTCTGATTCCTCTTTTCTTTTTTTTTTAATTTCGATTTCATTGCAGTTATAATTGAAATTACACTGCACACTGCAATTGCATTATCCTTTGATTCCATTTGACTATCACTTTTAAAAAAAAATTATTTTAATAAAATTTTCGCACAGATGAGCTGTTGAAGAAAAAAAAACAGAGACTGTGTCAGAAGCAAAAAACATGTACGTTTGTGACCAAATATTATAAACCTTATGTAAAACAGCAATTTTGACAGACATGCACAATTACATGTGACTTGAAAATTTGACATGTCAGATGACAAATACATGTCGTCTATATGCTCCTTTAAGGAACTGAAATTTGAAAGGGAAAAAGATCATCAACAAATAAATTACTTGCAACAGCACATCAAGCGAAACAACATAATTTTAAAGGGTATTGACGCCAAAACAAATCTAGAAGACGCTGTGAAAGACTGCTGTAAGGAAAACTTGAAACTAGCACAAGATATAAATTTGCTTTCAACAAGAAAAATGTATGAGAAGGATTGCTAGATAGGTGTGGTAGCAGTATTCAGATCTGGAGAAATGGTAAAGGAAGTTTTTCAAAAAACAAAAAATCTGGCTGGTTCCAAAATAATTTTAGAGCGCTATCTTACTCATGAAAAACAGCAGGACAAACGTGTGATCTTAGAGATAAAAAAAGCTAAAGGAAATAAACAAAAAATACCCGCATTATGGCTCGCATAAAAATAGATGAAAACTGGTTTTAGTGGAATAAGCAGAAAAAGTTATTAAGTGGAACAAATGATGTGAACCTGCTTCTTCAAACCCTATATGGAGAAGGCATAAATTCAGTAACTTTAAATTATTATAAAATTTTAAGCAATTTATTGTCCAAAAACTTCAAAAAAAAAATTAGAAATACTATTTTAAATAAAAATTTGCATATATAATGAATCAAATAATTGCAATAAATCAATATGTTTAAAAATTATATCCTATAATATAAACGGTCTAGAAAATAAAGTTTTTTTGAATGATTTTTTCCAATATATAAAAAGTTTTGATATATTTGTGCTGTTAGAAACTCACACCGAAAATAATCCATGCGTTATATACGAAAACCGACGTACATTGCACGAAATATTTCGTGGTTGAGCACCACGAAAGGTTGGTGCAAAATATACAAATGCGTACAAAAGTCTTTTGTAAATTTCACGAAATATTTATTTTGATTTACGAAAGCTTTTCTTACATATTACGATAGAATTTTGTTCAAAACGTGTTCTGATGATGGGAACCTAGAAAATTCCCGAAATAGATCTATCAACACATTCCTGAAAGGGTCAAATAATAAATTTGAAAACAAAAAAACTCTATAGATTATTTGTTAAGACAATATCCTAATGAAGAAATATAGAGTATGGCCTCGAACTTGAATAATTTTCATTTTCATTGCACAATTAAAGGTCGAAAAAAAACATAATTTTTATTTTTAATAAAAATTATAACAAACTTGTATAAAAGGCAGAGTACCGCCAAGTTTAGTTCCCCTGTTTTGCTTACAAAGTAAACAAAATATAAAAAGGAGAGAGAAACAAAAAAAAAAAAACGTGTATTGAATATCCACCAGAGGTGGATCTTGCACATCAAACAAGTTTTCAATTTATTTTTTGATCAATGGTTATAATCTTTAACTTCAAACTCATATGTATATTAGTTCTCATGTAGTGAGTAAACTAGTTCATATGTATGTTTGATGTTTGGCATGGGATTGTTACCGCTTTCACCTAGAAAATTCCCGAAATAGATCTATCAACACATTCCTGAAAGGGTCAAATAATAAATTTGAAAACAAAAAAACTCTATAGATTATTTGTTAGGACAATATCCTAATGAAGAAATATAGAGTATGGCCTAGAACTTGAATAATTTTCATTTTCATTGTAAAATGTTTAAGAACTTGTGTATATTTTACAAAATGTTTTCGTGTTTTTAGTTAATTGTTAACTGCATATTACAAATTATTTTCGGTACTTTACGAAAGTACTTCGTGTTTTGGATAAAAGGTTTTCGTACATTTGCAAAAAAAAATCGTTTATTTCTAGTATAAACGAATATGGACGGCCATATATGATCATATAAAAAATATATATGGTCATATATAAACTTTTTTAACAAAGTTTTTTTTAATTTTTGTAATTTATAAATTATACTTTTATAACTTAAATAAATAGTTATACTATAAAAATTAATACCGATTAAGAACAAAAAAAATAATTATGTATATTGAGGTCTTATTAAAACAAAAATTGAGATGCTTGTCTTAAGACAAATTTGCTTTTTAAGTACTTCAGTAATTACTTTAATTGTCACACATATCCATTAAACCATGCCAAACATAATTATGGTTAAGACTTAACTTTGGTTATTTTGTGTTAAGCTGGTTTAAACATTTTAAATTTACCTTCAACATTTTTGACCAGCATAATAACACCTCGAGAAACAGCTTTATCACTTTCGCGTGTTAATTTATAAAATTTGAGATTTATAAAGTCCCACATTTTAGAGCATTCTTCAGGAAAGGCAATGTTAAAAAGAAATATCAAGAGTTTTACATAACGTAAACAATTTGTATCGAATGGCATTTAAGTCAAAAAATATAGCAGCAGATTCATATATAGTTCCAATAACAGATACATATATGTGGGTATGCTGATTGCTTTGATTCTTTCTACTCCGCTTCTGTAGAGTGAATTGAAATAAAGCAATTACGTGATTCAGCTTGATTATAAAATCGAGCATTTCCATTTCGTAATGTTGGTTTTTGGATTCTTGAGAGATTCGATTGATGCCTATAATGATGATATTGCTAAACGATTTAAAGATTCCCTCTCGATTAGTTTACTAAACACTAAGTTGTGCTCTGTACAATCAGATGTAAACGAGATCAAAACAACAATGCAAACTCTAGCCCTAAGCATAAACACATCTAGTACACAAATACAAAATGCATTAGCCACAATAACAAACAAAATCGAGAGTTTAGCCACACAGGTCAATGAACTTCACGACAAAAATAAAGAAAACACAAAACAAATCTGGGAAATGGAGACACGCGTAAATAAATTAGAGCAACAAGAGATTAACAAAAACATTGAAATTAACAATGTCCAAAATAAAAACATTAGCACAGCCGACGTCGTGCAAAAAATTGCATCGTCGTTGACTGTTGACATTGGTCAAGCTGATATTACCAATGCCTATCGACTAAAAAACAACGAAAACAAAATAATCGTTGAATTCTCTGCTCTCAACAAAAAAAGAGAAATAATGAAAAAAATCAGTGGCCACAGAATTGATGGTAAAATATTAGAGGACGAAGAAAATGCCAATAAGAACACCACAACAATTACCAGCACAGAAACCAACAACAACCAAAACTTTGTTTATATAAATGATCAATTGACAATTTTTGCTCGCAAAATCGAGAATTCTCCTGCTATTACTATCAACAATACCGCAGATATTGAATTAATCAATTAATAAATTTAAATGTTTGGTTATAAAAATTGTTTCACTTATATTAAACAAAAATTAAAACAAAATTATCTTTTTCAATAAACTTTTTTCTGTTTTTGTCAATTAAAAAATGAATAATTTACTGAAACAAACTCTTAATAATTTTAATGAAATTAATCAAAGCCTTTTAAGTTATCCCTTGTCGTTAATTTACATCAGTGACGCGCAAACACTTGTTGAAACAACACACACAACCCGAACGTTAATTAAAATAAAAAGAGAAACCGAAATAAACCAAAAAAAAATTGTTTAGTTGCTTGCCAGCATTGTATGGAGTAGGTTTATGTCGCTTTGTTTAATGAAATAAGTACACAGATAATATTTGACAACAACCAATGATATTTTAATTAATAAAGACAAGCGTACTATAATTTTTTTAATTGCATTTATTTAATTCATTATGTGGGATTTTGGTTGGGAAAACGCATTTTTATTTAGCTTGAATATATAAATATATCTTGATTTATTTATTCATTCATAACTTAATTTTAACACACAAACCCTAAAATATTTAAAAAAAAACTATATGTTAAAAAAGTTAAGAATCTCTGAACTATCAGGCATGTCACAGAATTCCATTCCGAGCGGAAGTGGAATAATTTTCACTTTTTGCTTCTCCAGAAAATGTAAAACGAAAAAGTTTCCCGGAATGAAACCACTTCTAGTTTCCTATGTGGAATTGATATTTTAAGTGACTTAAGATAAAAAAAAGGCTTTTAAAGTAGTTTTTATGAATACAAAATATTGTTGACAGTTTATTTTACAGGCAATTTATACGTTTAACATTTGTTTTATACCAATTTTCTGATTTTAAACAAAACCACATTTCTTTTTTGCAAAATAAAATCACTTTTTAAGCAACACGTTGCCACTTTTTTTTTCGTCCGAACCACTTTTTTCTTTGAACAAAAATTATCAGTTTTTGAAAAAGTATCGTACTGGCAACGCAAAGCATAAACAAAAACAAAAATGGAATTAGGCATTCTAGTTCATTTGAGAGAGCGTTCTTTGTGGTTTAATTGATCCCAATGAACTAGGTCGCGAACTAATGCTGCGTTTAGACTGAAAAGTTAATCTAGTAAAAATTTGATTAATTGCTTTATTTTAGTGCAAACATATGCAGCTAATCCACTTTTTAAGAGATTAACTTTTCAGTCTAAACGGCCTGTAAAAGAGCGAAATATTATGAACTAGGTCTTGTCTTTCAATTGGGTGAGTTGTTCAATTGAACTAGTTGATGCACAAACTACAAAAGTATAAACAAAAAAAAAATCGTGAAAAATGTGAGTATGTAAAATTTTTTACTTAATAATTGATTTAAACTTTTTTATTGTTTCAGGGGAAAGCATAGAAATCCATCACAAGAAAAAATAGCTTATGAAACTAAAATCAAAAAAGTTAATTTCATAATACAAAAATTATTTTATGTACTTACACTGCACTTGGGTATGACAAGGGATCAGACGCATCTCTCAAAGTTCGCCTACGCAATTTCTCATCAGAGTATCGACTTCTCTGTGCTTCCATTGCAGCAACTATGGAGGTCCCGGGCATATTTTATAAAATTTTATAAAATTTTACGGATTTTATTGAATTTGTTTGTTTTTTTTTTCCTTAAATCATATGGTTTTTGTTTTCATATGCACAACGCTGCCATATTTAATTCGAAAAAACATATGGTTTTTCTTCTGGTATGCAAAACGTTGCCATATTTAATTTAATAAAACAGAGTTGTACAAATATTTGGGAATCATCAAAATCGATCGGAATTTAAAGAAGCTAATGCAAAATCGATCGGAATGGTAAATACGGAATTGAAACCATTCCAATCGGAATCTATGACATGCCTGTATAATTGTTTATATTAAAAACAATTACAACGCAGATATTTTGAATTTTGTTGTATTTTATAAGAATTAATATAAAATATTTTTTTTTGCTTTTTGTTTTTTTAATTTATTAATCCATATTTATAACATTATTATATATATTTGTTTGCCCAGTACATTATTGGCAAAGAACTCAAGTGCCTATTTTCTTAAAGAACATTTTCTTATTACATATTAATTTCCTCTTATGTATATTTCTTTTTTAAATAGTAAAACAATACAACAATGTCAACAAACATACAAAAAAAAAAAAAAAAAAAAAACAAAACCAAGTGATTTTGCTCAGTGCAATAGTACCAATACAATCTCATTTTTTTGTAAAATAACTAATACATTCTCATTTCTCTTTGTGCCCAAGATTGATCTAGCCCATTAGATTAGATTATATGGCACTATGCACCGCGACCAACTTAGGTCTTTTGTGCTGCCTAAAGTTACCCTAAAGATTCAAGCTACCTATAAAGCCAATAATCCTATTAGGCAAAATCTTCATAATGTCCGAAGGGGAGACAAAGCGATTGCCAAGAAACTTGGCACGCCTTTCACATAGCCTCGGACATTCGCAAAGAACATGCTCTGATGTCTCAGCTACCAGTTCGCAAAACCTACACTCATCCGTGTCCGAAAGACCCCTTTTGAGCAGGTGGTATCTGAGATTGCAGTGTCCAGTCAGGTAAGACACCAGGGTTCTCAAGTCACCCCTCCCGAGGGACAAGAGTCTCCTCGATCCTGCACTGGAAAAAGAAATCAATCTCTTAGCCTGTCGTTGCCCAAGAGAGTTTTCCCAATAGAGAGAGAATTCTGACTCCCTCCACGACCCGAGCTTCTCCCTAACATACCCCAAAGGTATACCACAGAATGGTTCAGGGCCAATAAAGGGCCTTCGGGCCCCGCAATTAGCAAGACAATCTGCCCTCTCGTTGCCCTCATGCCCCTCGTGACCAGGAACCCACCCTAAGGTAAGCGAGTTGCGCCTGCCAAGTCGGTTAAGAGCCAGAATGCATTCCATGACCAGACCAGATGACACCTCATAGGACATTAAAGCCCTTAATGCCGCCTGACTGTCGGAAAGAATGTAGATACGAGATCTAATAGTGCCCCTTCGTAGACACTCCTCCGCGCAGACACAGATAGCAAAAATCTCTGCCTGAAAAATGGAGGGGTATCTACCCATGGGTAAGGCCCGTTGGAAACCTGGTCCATAGACACCCGCACCAGTGTCACCATTCGCATGCTTTGAGCCATCTGTGAACCATATCTGAGAACCCCGCTCTGGCTCCCAGGATCTGTTGGTCCACATGGCCCTGTCGAACAGCATTACTTTAAAGTTCCTATCAAAGATGTACTCCGGTGACCTCCTATCCGTAACCTTTGTAATCGGGTCATCAATTAGGATTCTAGCGATCCTCATGTGACCCCTTAGATCACCTCCCCTCATGTCACCGAATTCTCTAAGTCTGGAGGATCCTATGCAGGCAGCCTCCATTACAGAAATATGCAATGGTGGTATCCCCAGCATAACCCCCATGGCATCCGTCGGGCAGGTTCCGCCTGCCCCCGTTATGCCAATACACATAAGACGGTAGATCCTCTTGAGAGCATCCCTTGCCACTACCTGTTCAACCTTTGGCCACCATGCCAGGGCAGCATAGGTGATCATAGGTTTAACAATGGTGTTAAACGACCAGTAGACCATCTGCGGCCTTAGACCCCATGTCTTACCAAAAAGCCTTTGGCAGGCATAATATGCCCTTGTGGCCTTCTTGGAGACATAGTCAAGATGTTCATTCCAGGTAAGGGATCTGTCAAGAGTCACGCCGAGGTACTTAACACTACTGGAAAAGCCCACCGTGGCCCCATCAAGGACAGGCATTGTCAGGTTAAGTTTCCTCCTATTCGTAAATGGTACCAGGATTGTCTTCGACGGGTTGACAGACAAGCCCTTTTCCCGGCACCAAGAAAGAGTATAGTTCAGAGCCTGCTGCATACGTTCGGATATGGTCCTATCATCAAATCCCACTACAGAAATGACAAGATCATCCGCGTATCCATAAGTCCTGAAACCCAGGTCGTTCAAACCTTCGAGTAGTTCATCAATGACCAACGTCCAGAGTAACGGCGACAAAACACCCCCCTGTGGACAGCCCCTAGTCGCATTTACGGTCCTACTAGTAGTCCCTATGCCGAACGTGATTATTCTAGAGCGTAACATCTCCAAAGTCCAATTGATGATAATTGGAGAGATGTCCTTTCTAACCATGGACACCCTAATTGCCTCGTAGGACGTGTTGTCAAAGGCGCCCTGTATATCAATAAAGGCACAAAGGGCAATATTCTTTGCCTCTAGTGCCCGTTCTATTGTAGTGACAACATGATGGACAGCAGTCTCGGTAGATTTACCTCGTTGATACGCAAACTGTAATTTGTGTATCGGCTTTCGCCTTAGGTAAGTATCCCTAATGTACTGGTCCAAGACTTTCTCCATTGTTTTAAGGAGAAACGAACTCAGGCTAATTGGTCTAAAGGATTTGGGCAGTTGTTCAGACTTCTTCCCCGCCTTCGGTATAAAGACCACTCTAACCTCCCTCCACGGCGTCGGTACATGACCGAATAACAGACTAGATCTAAATATCCTAACCAGTTGTGGGACAATTAAATCCATCCCTTTCTGCAACAGACAAGGATAGATCCCATCCGGACCCGGAGATTTGAATGAAGAGAATTCACCTATCGCCCATTTTACCCTGTTCTCCTGAAAGACAGCACTTGATAGGCGTACATTTCTGCCTGTTAGGTCTGGAACTCGTTGAATCACGACAGACCCGCAGTTGTCAACGCATCCTGGGAAGTGCGTATCAAGTAGGAGTTCACAGGTTTCAATGGGAGATTCAGTGTAGGTACCATTCGGCCTCTTGAGAGTACATAGACCATTCGTATGATCCTGGGACAGGGCTGATCTAGCCCATACATGAGACTAATTAATTGATTGGACTAATTAATTGATGATTTCATTACAATTTCATTGATATTAATTGTAATGAAATTATTTTAATTACCATTAGTAATGAATCAATTAAATGAAGCAAATTACAATTGACAGAATACAAATATGCTAGGTCTGAAAAAGATTAGCATAAATTAATTTTTTATGAAGAAACCACAGGGTGTCTCAATCATTTGTTTACCCAAATACGTACGTGAAAATATCGGAACACTTAACACATGTGTGTTGCCGGAGATAGGCGATTTCGTTAAGGTTTGAAAAAATTTTGTCCATTTTACGATATCTCACTTAGTTTTCGAGATACCAGCCATTTTACAAAATAGCGATACTTTAAAATGGCCAGAAACTAAGGGAGATAGAGCAAAACGGATAAAATTTTTGTTCCATTTGAGTATTAATATACCCTTGCAATATAAATAGGCTTGGTACGAGAGAGATCCCGAGTGATCAATTTTTATAAATCAGCCACAGGGTGATTTTATTTTTTATTACTTATTTACGTGATAATACAAACATTAACATATGTTATCGGATAATAGAAAGCTAGTTCCTCTTTGCATTTCGTTTCCCGCATTCAGTGTTACAATTTACTCTCCATTTTTTTTTTTTTTGTAAACAAATGCCTTTTGTGCTCAATTGTAATTAGTTTTTTAGGCATTAGTGTGATTTCATTATCATAAGTGCCACTAATGCTAATGCCAAAAAATTTCATTACAATTAAATGGTAATGATTTTTTTTGCCATTAGCATTAGTTAACTAATGCTAATGAAATTCCAAGGCTAATGAAAAAATCCCAAGTATAATCTAGTCGGAAGATTTAGCTATTTATTTTTCGTTTTAGCTATTTTTATCTATTTTTTTCTTCCTGGCTATTGTTAGTCATTTATTTTAATAATTAATTTCAAGACTTCTCGATTTTTTATTTCAATGTGTTATTAAGGTATCCAATTAAAATGAAAATTATTCAAGTTCGAGGCCATACTCTAAATTTCTTTATTAGGATATTGTCCTAACAAATAATCTATAGAGTTTAAGTTTTCAAATTTATTAATTGACAACTTTCACATATGTGTTGATAGATCTATTTCGGGAATTTTCTAGGTTCCCATTATCAGAACACGTTTCGAAAGAAGTGACAATCCCATGCAAACATCAAACATTCTTATAACCTAGTTTTCCCACTAAATGAGAACTAATATATGAGTTCGAAGTTAAAGGTTATCACCATTGATCAACAATAAATTGAAATATTGGTCGTTATGTGCAAGCTCTATCTTTGGTAGATATACGCTTTTTGTTTTTATTCTCCTTTTTATTTTTACATTTGTTTTGTTTTGTTTTGTTTAAAAACAATATGTAAAGTGGAAGTAGACAAGACCCTGCTTTGTCTTTTTAAAAGTTTGGTATAATTATTTTTAAAAATAAAAATTATGTTTTTCGACCTTTAATTGTGCAATGAAAATGAAAATTATTCAAGTTCGAGGCCAGTAGAGGAAATAGATATATCAACACATTAAACATGTGGTCAATTAATAAATTTGAAAACAAAAACTCTTTAGATTATTTGTTAGGACAATATCCGAATATAGAGTATGGCCTCGAACTTGAATAATTTTCATTTTCAGTGCACAATTAAAGGACGAAAAAACATAGTTTTTATTTTTAATAAAAATTATATCAAACTTGGTATCCAATTAAGCTATTTTGCAGCTGAACTTTGTGTTGATTTCATCAAGCTATACAAATATACATAATACCAGGCCGGAAGATCCTCGCTATTTTTATCAGGTGTTTTTGAAAATTTTAAATGTGTAAGATTAATAGGCCAATGAAAATTTTAATTCCTTCACTAATGTTGCCACCTTTTTACGAAAAATATAAAAATGTTGTAAATGAAAACCGTATTGCTTTAAAATTTTTTGTAAAATTATAAAACAAGAAGAAAAGAAGAGGTTTTGGAATAATCTCAACACACGTTTTAACTTACAACTTTTTTGTTTTTAAAAGCAAACTTTTTGTTTCATTGACGAAGGACACAGAACAAGTCACATATACCGTCACTTTTTTAAATTGGTCTGCTTCAAGCAATTAGGATACCTAAAATAGCAAAAAAAACCCGGATCGGTTTATTATTTTGTACACATATACCCTGTTTTTAGATGACGTTTTCCTTTACACAAACGAAAAAGCAATAACAAAATACATGCAATACAAAAACAAAATACATGCATTAACTCATTCGTGTAGCGGCGAACGTTTTGTAAAAACCGGGCAATAATCTGACAATCAGAGAAACCCTGATAAAAAAGTCGTCAAAAGTACGATTTTAAAACTCTCAGTGTATAATAGTAGTCCGAAAGGCCCATAAAAGATACATCAAACCTTCTGAAATCATAGCTACATGATTGTGATATTGTTTGCCAATGAAGCCTCTTTCTGAGTGAGCTTTTATAACTCATAAAAGACTCCTAAATTTGAGCATTATTAAATCTTCAGACTTTTTGAGCCAGTTACGATTAATTTTAGAGTCATATGTGAGTGTTGAAAAATTTTCAAAAATTTTCAGTTAAGCTCATAAATAAAAGCCAATTATGATTCCTTTATGACTGGCATTTGAGCGTTTGGAAAACAATCACATTTTACAGTCTTTTATGAGTCATATTTCTGAGAATTATTTAAACATATTTTAACCATCTAACCGGCCTAAGCTTATCTGCAGTGCAATTTAGTTTATGTAATAAATTTTTATATCTTTGTTAATTGATCTCAAAAAGTAATCCATAAAAATTAATAAGTTTAAATATAAATTCTTCGTCTTACCAAGATACAACTACAGTCCAAAAACTACACTTTTTGTTCTTTTACTTTTATATAATCTTTCTGCCATTATCACTAAAATCCGACCATAAGTTTTGAAATTAAGAAGATGTCCTTTAAAGGTATCCTATAAGAATTCTGTATGTTCTAGGACCACGATTTTTTTTTTAAGTTTAAGCTTTAATTTTACTTTGTGTTTACTATCAATGGTTTCCATTTAACATAAATATGTTTTACAGAGTTTTAAAAATTGTGTTCATTTCAAAATATTATTTTTTGACATTTTAACATTAATGCTATAAACACATAGACCACAGCAGACTGCAGAGCTACACGACTGCAAATGCCGTTGACTGCAATCGTCGCCGTGTGGTCAGCTACTTATTATTTTGGAAACGACAGCAGCATAGTAAACAGCTGATCCCGATTCAATTTAAAAATATCAACAGCTGTTTTTTATACAAATCAGGGATGTTAAAGTTGGTACAATTGTACTTTTTTTGGTACATTTTGACCTCCTAAAGTACCGTGGTACTACCGCGACTCATTTGGTACAATTTAAAAATTTTTAATTTTTCCCCTTTTTGAATTTTTAGTATAGCAAACAAATTGTTATTGTGTCCTTTTTCATTGCATTTATTCGTTTTATGTAATGAGCTCTTAAAATATATGCGACTATATCCGCCAGATTTTACGATTTATCATCATTTTAAGGATTTTGAAGAATAAAGTTGGCAATTTTTTTTTTTTAATATCGATTAAAAATTTACGATTTTTTACAAAATTTATCTGGCAGCTCTTACATATATTGACAAAGAAGTGAAAATTGATATATAGATATGGCATCACTTATAACATATGGGAAAACAGTGGACATTAGAGTGAGGTGAGTTTCTAAAAATAGAACTGTTGTGTTGTTGGAGTTGTACTTCTGAGATTATGTATGCAAGAACAAAAACACCGTGTATTGAATAAAACTAGTTTTAATCACAACAAAACTCGACCTAACTATAGCTCAGAGGGCTAAAGCGCTCTGTCTAACGTGTAGTGGGAGTGCATGTGGCATTAGAAATCAGTTTATCTATACCACGGTCAGTGATTGCACAGAAAAATTTCATATAGACGCAATCGAACAAATAAAAACATAACAAATATTACATTATTCAAAAATTCAAAAAAAACAGGGTCACTGACGAACGTTCAATACCACAAACTGCGCAGTCTGATTCAGAAAAAATTGAATATTTGCAATGTAGTTATGATTTTTAGAAATTACACTCATTCTTCTCTACCACGCCTTTCACAATTAAATTAAATAAAATTGCATATTAATTATAGTATTAACTGCAATTGTCTGAAAAAGACGTTAAAATTCAAACTCAAACGAAAATTAAATTATTGTTAAAGAAATGAAAGAAAATTCCAAACAATCTTATATATGTTTAATTTAGAACGAGCTCTCAACCGCCGTATATTTACAAAAATAAAGCAAATCAAACATATTAGCTAGGTTAATACTAGTATTTCGATCTGGTTAAAGATCTCATCAGAACCCAATGTTTTAGAAAAGTTATAGCCTCCTTAATAGGCAGAACATTAACAAAAAACCGATTAATCATTAATTTTGCTCCATTCTTGTCTTCTTAGTAAAAATATTACTTGAGCCAGAGTAAAAACTAAAATTTTTTTAACTGAAGTCGTTAAAAAATTAAAACGTTTGTAGTTTTTGGTCGGTAGTAGCTAATTTTCAAAATGAACTGAATGTCAATATGTTCCAGACATTTCTAGTCGTTGCTGGAATTTTATCCATTCCACACTGGTCTGCAAATGTGGAAAGAGTTTTTTTCTTTTCAAAATATAATAAAAACTAAGGAAAGAAACAGACTACATTAGCCAACATTATCAAGTCTCATACAGACTAAGGATTGGTTAAGAGCGACAAATTTATGCTGCTATGATGTAGAAATTCCAAATAGTTTATTAACTAAACAAATAATTCCATGATTTGGTCTCATATATTCATAAGACTTTTTTATGCCTTATTTTATTCATACATATAATGTATGTTATTGGAAGATTTTGTTTTTTTTCTGTACAAGAGAATTTTTATGTATTTTTTTTTTGTTGTTTTAATAAATTTAAAAAAAATGGTACCGTCAACGTCCAAAAAGTACAATTTTTTTTGGATGTTGGTACAAAATTGAAAACTCCATTTAACATCCCTGATACAAATGCATTTTTGTTTCAGTAGTGCCAATTACATCTTTTTTTTCTTTATTAAAATAGAACAACATGCTTGGTTGTAGACACGTATATAAAGTTCACTTAAAAATACAATTACTTATTTATAATACATTATTATAACGTGAAAATAAATTTATATAACCCCTCTTGAATATTAATGCAATTATACCATTTGATGTTGCGACGTTTTTTGTGTTTAACAAAATAAAATATTTTTAAGCACTAATTTGTTACATATTTTGTTTATTGTCAACACTATTTTTGTTTTGCAGCCAACAAAAATAGAAATTAACCTAAGTTGACTACAGCGGCAAAAGTAGTCGGGTAGCCGTGTAGTTGTGTTGGTGCCAAAATAATCGTTTTCATATAAACGTGTGTATTTTATTTTGACAGGCTGTAGTCGTGTAGCTGCAGTCATCTATGTGTTTATAGCATAACATTTCCTTACTTCCAAACAGCGCACTGCACACAAAAAATTATTTAAAAAAATATTTTTTAAGTCTATCTTCCTATCGAAATAGCTTTATTTCCTATTATAAAACATTCATTTGGAGCATTTATGGCCAACTTGAAATATCCCGCTCGTTAATTGCAATCGTGGTTTTATAAAATTTACAACTGCAAAAATAAAAATTTTGCAATTTTAAAAACAAAATTTTTATAGCAATTCTACCGCTACATATTTAAATGTTATAGTTTTACCGGAAAAAGCTAACAACTTTTTAAAAGAGACACTTTTATATTTTTAAACAAATAATAAAAATTGTGTAATCAGAAATTTAAAAAGTTCTTTTTATGAAATATTTCAATATTTCGCTTACAAATCGAATCGGAACAAAATTTTAAAGATAGGATTTTTTTTGCATTTTTAGTATCCTAATTAATGGAAAAATCCACAAAAATCCAGCTGCATAATGACTTAATTGAACGAACACCTTAATAACACTTTAAAATAAAAAGAGTCTTGATTAAATGTATGTAATTAAAAAAACGGCAAAAAATAATTGAAAAAAGAGTTAGTAAAGTCAGCAAAAAATTTTCTTAGTCAGCAACATTTTAGTAATGAAGGTTAATGGCAAAAAAATCTTTCGCTGAAAATCAGCGAGCTGTATTTTAGCAACAAAATTAGTAGATTCAGTAAAAGTGTTGCTAACACTTAGTTGATTCAAAATTAAGAAATCCTTGCTGAAAGTTAACAAATTTGTTTTTTATACTTTATTTAATTTATTTGCTGAAAATTCTGTAATTTTTTTGTGATTTTTTTAAAAATAATTTACAATAAGTTATAAGTCACAAAATATAAACACATTGACGACATGAATTTATGTAATATCTGAAAATATATAGAAGCAACATAATGTGGTATTATGTATTTTGTAACGCATTGTAAATTACTTTTAAAGACTAACAAAAAATTTTTTAATATCTAACTAATGTATAATTTTTCTAAAAAATTTTTGTGTTTTTTATCAACTTAGTGTTAGAAAAACTTTTGCTGAATGTACTAATTTTGTTGCTAAAAAAAGGTCGCGTAATTTTCGGCAAAAGATTTTGCTGACATTAGCAATTTTTTTCAGCAAATTTTTTTTAGTGTACAAATTTTCCATGATTTTGATAATTGTTGTACTTTTTAGTATCATTTTCCTCTTCTCTAATACATCTTGATATGCAGTGACATCTACTTCATTCTGCGTATATTTTTCAATTTGGTTGTCGCTCGCACTAACAATGTGCTTATCAGCTTAATATTATTTTTAGCAAAATAAATTAGTAAATCATTGGTAAAATATTAGTATAACATTAGTTCAACACAGTCAAGTGCTGAATGAGTGTAACTAAAACTTTAGCTGAAAGCATGAAAACATAATTTTCAAGACGTTTTACTACCTTTTCTACTAACTTCTTTTTATGAGTGTACTTTTCTATAGCAAGATGAAAAAAAATTGCTGGGTTCAGCCGGAAAGCAGCTACAATGGAAGCCTTGGTCACAAATGTTTAATATTTTAGATAATCGCAACCTACTTTTAAATCGCAAATTTGTCCTTTCTGAAAAACCGTGATCACGGCACTGTGTTACAGACCTGTCATTTAAAAATCACATTCACTGAGAACGACTTTACTGAAAAATCACTGATCGGTCATATCTAGTATATTATACTTCGTTTTCACTTGCTTGCTTTGAGCAAAACATGTGTTTTAGTGAAAAAAAAATGTATGGGAAAACATGTACTAAACATGTTTTATTTCAAAACACGTCCAAAACACGTTCAGTGGAATCAAAGTATTAGCATAGTTTTCTAAATTTATCCACTTTCAAGTAATTTTTCTCCTTAATCGAGTGAGAGTTGCGAACCTTGGTTGGTACATTAATCTTGGTTGCTACATTACCTTTTCAACCTTGGTTGCTACATATTAAAAAAATCAAAGCATATGTTTTGGCGTTTTTTTTTATAAAAGGGTTTCTAACGGATTGTGAGTTACCCTGTTATACAATTATCTCCATAATCGATTCATAGATGCCAATATTTGTTATTATATAGATAAAATATTAAAAAAATCAAAGCATAGGTTTTGGCATTTCATATAAAAACATTTCTAACTGATTGTGATAAACTTCATAAATGCAACTAATTAGTTATTTGGATAAATAAATTGACGCTATCATTTTTATTTAATTTTACTATGCTTTTAAATAGGTCGATTTCATTACCAATGTTTTTACTTACAATGAGGAGCAAAAGAGTAACAGAGCTCACCTTGTTCCCTTGCGGGGAAACGTTTTTGTAATTGACAAAAGTTTTTTATTGTTTTATTAAATACTGCGGTAATAATTAAAAAAAAATAAAAAAAATTAATCTATCAAAAAATAATTTACAAGGATAAATCAAAGGTTTAGGAAATTAATACATGATAAACATTTTTTGAAGAGTTTGTTCCATAAGTAGAAACCTAACCTCGAAAAATACATGCATATTCGTATATAAAGAGAAAAACTTTGATGTGACACCTGTAAGTCATTAAATTTATTGGAATTTTCTGCATCTTATTTGGCTCTATCAGTCGTTAACAAACTTTGAGAACAAACATGTCTGGCCCGGTGGATCATTGCATGTGTGCTATATGCGACAAAAGCATTTCAAAAAAAGGAGGAGCAATAGAGTGTACCCAATGTGGTAAATGGTGTCATTCCAAATGTGCTGATGTTACCAATGATCAACTGAAGCTATTAAAGCTAAATGCTAAACTTGGTTTTTTTTGCGGCACTTGCCAGGATGAGGATGAAATTGATGATGTTTTATCCTCATCTTTAGCTGATAAAAGTGAAATACAGGTCTTGCGTAATGAGGTTAAGTCTGGTTTTGATGCAATGAATAAAAACTTCAAAGACATGATGGAACAAATGAATGCAACACTTTCTATGAAGATATCAGAATTAAAAGGTGACATTGAAAGCTGTAATACAAATAATAAGGCTACTGCGTCTAAAGTATCGGCATTAGAAATTGAGAACAATGTCCTCCACAAGAGAATGAATAGGTGTGATGTAATTGCAACAGGTATGTCTCATTCCAACAATATCATGGATACTGTACTAAGCCTTGCTGAATTTTTAAATGTACCAATTACTGCACATGATATTCAACAATGCTGTTTTGTTGATAAAAATGATAAAATCCTTATTAAGTTTAATTCCGCTGATAAAAAAGACTTGTTAATGGAAAGTTATTTCAAAGTTGGAAAGCTAAAATTATCAGATTTTGTAAAGAATGATAATAACATTGAAGGGAATAAGAGTATAGATGACAACCATAATGAAGATAATATTCAACGAGGAGATGCAAATCAAAACGGAAAAGAGAATCAAAAACAGAAGCGGACTATTAAAAATATACATGCAAGGGTTTATCTTAATGATAACCTCACTCCTATGGAGCGTAAATTGTCCTATTTTTGTCGCAATCTAAAGAGAAGTGAAAAGATACAAAAATTTAAACTGATGCACAGTAACATTCCAAAAGTTAAAATAGTATTACCTAGTGGAAATAATAAATATCTACTTTTTTGGGAATGCTATGCAGAATTCGGTGATCAACTACAACAACAACATTAAGTACATCTTGGTCTCGGTGATTATGATCTCTTTATACAAAAGTTGCATATATATTTCTTATTATTTTTATTATTTTTTTTTTTTTTTTAAAGAAGTTATCTACTAATATTATATAATTTAAACTTTTGTCAATTTATTAAATGTAAATAATTATATAGAACTTTTCTTTTTTAATTGAATTTTAAATTAAAAAAAAAAAAAATCTTTATTGTAATATGGATCTAAGCGCGAACTTAGGTTATGTTACGAGTAATAATGATTATATTTTAAGACATTTCTCTAACAAGGAACAATATTTAAATATAGGTCACTTAAATGTGCAAAGCATAAAGCCATCAATGCGGGTTTCAAAATTTGAAGAGTTTAAGAATGTTTTAAGTGGAAATGTGTTGGATGTTGTTGGGGTAATGGAAACGTGGTTAAAGTCGTGGGTTGGCAGTAATGCTGTACACATACCTCGTTATCAACTTTTTAGAGTTGATAGGACGGACGATATGAGGGCTGGTGGTGTTGCATTGTATGTAAGGGAAAGGATGAAGTCCAAAGTTGTGTATGAGTTATCAGATCCAAATTCAATTGAATGCTTAATTTTGGAAGTAATCGGTGAAGATTCAAAAATCCTAACAGGAGTTGTCTATTTGCCGAAAAGTAGCAATGCTAGTATGAGACGTCTTGATATTATATTAAGTGATATCACGTGTCGCTATGAACATGTTGCCGTGATGGGTGACTTCAATTATAATTTATTTGAGCCCATGAAGTCTAGAGTTGTGAAAGATGTGTGTAATCGTAATAATTAGAACTACGTTCATAATATAATGCCAACACATTTTGATATAAAGGAAAACTCTGTCTCTTTAATAGATTTCTTTATCCTGAGTAATAATTCTTCTTTAAAGTTTTCTGGGCAATTTCAATCCCCGCATCTATCTAAACACGCTTTTATTTGTACAAGTTTAGAATTTTCTAAATATGTGGAAGATGTTTTCGTAGAATATAGAGACTATAATGCAATTGACTACAGCCATCTTGAGAAAAAGATTCTCTGCTCTGATTTTGGTAGTATTTATCAAACATCGAATGTTAATATTCAAATTCAACAACTCAATTTTATTCTATTTGATTTGTACTCATGTGTTCCTGTTAGGCGTAGAAAAATTCGAAAAATCAACAACCTCCAAAATACAGAAGAAGTTAGATCTGCCCAATATCTGCGAGATCTAGCATATCGTGCTTACTGTGAGTGTAAAAGTGATCAGAATTGGTCAGTGTATTGTAAATATAGAAATCGAGTAAAAAAAATTTTAAGAAATCTAAAATTTAGAGAATGTACGGAAAAATTTAGAGGTAATGACAGTAAATCAACATGGAAAGTGTTAAAAGATATAGGTTGCAGGGATAAAAATGATTTACCTATTTCGGAAGACCCTAATATTTTAAACATATCCTTTGCATCTAATCAAACCCATGATTTTTGTCCATTAGTAGAAATGAATGACACAGGTGTTTTTTCTTTTAGTAGATTTAATGAGATTGATTTACAAAAGGCTTTTTTTAGTATCAAATCCAACTCATTAGGTGTTGATGAATTTCCGATTAAATTTTTAAGAATCTTATACCCTTCTATTGAAAAACATATTTTACACATTTTTAATACAATCATAATGACATCAACTTTTCCGTTATTATGGAAAACTGCAAGAATAGTGCCGATTAAGAAACCAGGAGGTCACGGTGCGGATGCTTTTCGGCCTATCAGTATACTTTCTTGTCTTTCCAAGGTATTGGAACATTTACTAGTTAATCAAATTAACAACTATTTGTTTGATAATAACTTACTCAGTATTTGTCACAGTGGTTTCGTTGACGGATAGGATTAGGCAAAATCTAAATAATCATCGTGTTGGTGTTTTAATCGCCTTGGATTTATCCAAGGCATTCGACACCATAAATCATAATAATTTGATAAATAAATTGTACTCGCGATTTAATTTCAAAAAGGAAACATGTAACTTAATGTTATCATACCTAAACAATCGATCACAATTTGTTACTTGTAGAAATAGAGTTTCTACAGAGTTGCCTTGTGTAAGCGGTGTTCCACAGGGCTCTATTCTAGGACCACTTTTATTCATGATATATATGGATGATTTTATTCAGACTGTAAATTTACCTGTTTCAGACATTTACTTATACGCCGATGATATTCATATGGTTTTCTTTGGCGAAAAACAATTTGTTGATTCTTTAAATGAACGGATAAATTACACGCTTGGAATTGCTGGATCATGGATGAAGGACAATTTCTTTCTGTAAATACAAATAAAACCAAGGCAATGTGCTTCGGTATTAAAAATACATCTATTTTGAAAATTAAATTTAACGCTTGCGATATTGACGTTGTGGAAAACATGCGATGTTTGGGTATAGTTCTTGATAACAAACTTTTATTTAATAAACACATAAGTGTAATAATTTCTAAAGTAAATTTTACCTTAAAAAAACTGTACAGTTTAAAGTATAATCTTCCTAAGAAAGTTAGAATTATTGTTGCACATACACTTCTGTTATCAATTGTAAATTATGGTATTGAAATCTATTCGGCAACGAATCGAAATAATCTTAAAAGCATTCGGAGAGTTGTTAATAGAATAGTAAGATATGTATATGGTCTGAAGGTACGAGATCGCATCTCATCACATGTAAAATTGTTTTTTGGATTCTCATTTGTACAGTATCTTCGGTTAAGATTGCTGTTGTTATTTTATAAAATAATTTCTACTAAAACCCCACGCAATTTGTATGATAAGTTTATTTTTTCAAGGTCTACTCGCTCACCCCAAATCATCATACCTAGAATTAGTCTTTCGATATTTGAACGTTCTTTTGTGGTTAGAATTTCAAGAGTGTGGAACTTTCTTCCTAATAATTTGAAAACTTTTTCCTTTACGTTTCCTAGAGCTAAGTTATTCTTTCTGGAATACTTTGCAAATCAATAAGCTTAATATTATTCCTTGTTATATTAAATTTTAATAATATCTTTAAAGTAAGTGAATTTGTTAATATCATTATTTTTAGATTTAAGTGTTTTTTACATTGTTTTTGCACATTATATTATACTATTAGCCGTATATGGCCCATAAGGGCTCGGTTAATTTAAATAAATGAATAAAAAAAAAAAAAAAAAAAACGTGGTCAGTTGGGCATTGAGACCTGCCGTGATATGTGAAACAGGAGCGATTCCTAAAACACATATCATGTAATAGGTGCAAAAAAGATTACCGGTTTCTAAGTCCGATTTAAAAGTCTATATCACGTGATGGTTTAGAAGATACCAGTCCTATGGTGGGTGAAAACAGTACCTCGTTTCTGTAACTTTCGCCTCGAGAAAAGTTTCGCAAAAAACATATAAAATACAATCTTGCTCCGGCTTACATAGGGTGAGTCAAAGACAATTAAATATATAGTAAATCAAAGAAGCTAATCAAACGCTGTATTTAAGTTATTTCTTTTTCTGATTACATATTTTAATAAATTCCATTTGTCCAACGTTTTAAAATTAAAAAATCTAAAAAATGTAGCTCTAAAAATGTAGTTAACTTTATTATCTCTTAACTCACCCTGTCAAAAGCAGAGTTACAGAGCAAGGCACAGGATCGGTTCATAAAGTTCATATCACGTGATCGGTGTAAAAGTCTCACGTGATGAGTCTGAAAGTACTAGCCCAGTGCTAGGGGACATCTGTTACGTGATGTGTGTGAAAGTACCAGGCCTGTTGTTATCATGTTACCGGTTTAAAAGTGTCTCGAAACTCTGAAAAAATGAGTCTTGACAAAACATTCTGCTTGTGACATGTTCTTTGGTGTTAGTTGTGTACTGTTAGTCCTGTGACATGTCACAGATGGGAATTGAACTCCTCTAAGGGCAAGCTGACGCTAAAGTGACCTGTCCCTTTCAATTTCCCTCAGGGTTAGCATAAAAGCTGGAGAAAAGTGTTTTCAATTGATATATTTTTAAGTCATTTTGTTTTTAATATTAGAATTGAACTAATTTGATTTGCAGTTCCAATTTATCATAACAATTAATTTCATTGCGTTTTATACCCACAAAAAAATGTTTGGAATTCGGTCAAACCTATTAAAAGTTATTTGAATCATTTTTACTAGAGTGTTCAAACAACCATCGAAATAAGAAATCCGGTTTGCGGCATACTTGGGATTTTTTCATTAGCATTAGTTAATTTCGATTTTTTATTTTTAATGTTTTTTTTTTTTTGTAAACCGGAAACACTTACAAAAATATGTGCACACTAGGGTTTCAACGTGCCTATCAGCACGTAATGGGCAATAATGTTATAATGATAGAATCGCTTCCACATTTTGAAACAAAAACCTTCCGAATAAAGTGCATTTCCTTAAAATGCATTTTTTAAATTTTGAACATTAACTTTTTACCTTTTTCTGTTCGTTATTTTGCTAGTTTTGATGTTTATATCGCAAGGCAAATCGAAAATCGCGAAACACGTCAAATTTGAAAACGCTTGTGTTTTTTATAACAATGCCTATCCAACTATGCATCATAATTGTCTAATTACGTTAAAATTTTAGCTAAATATTAATTTTTAGTTTGATTAAACAAAAAGAAGATTATGCGGAAACCTTTTGGAAAACCGCGAAAAAATCGAATTGCGTTGCTTTATATATATACGGCTAGGGTAGCTAAAATTTGATAATTGCAAAAAAAGTCAAAAGTTATAACGCTACACTCAGGGAACTTCTGCTTAAAAATGTATAGTCGTTTGGGTTGTACTACAGTTTCTTTATTTTTAATGAAAATGTCAGTCATTTGTAGAACAAATTTAATTTTTTACTAACCTTGTAATTCATTAAATGATTTTAAATTCGTTTTTTGTTGTTTAAAAAAATAAAAAAAAATGTTTGTTTATTTTTTACTAACATATATGTTTAATTTTTTACTACAATTGTTAGTAATTATTTGAACAGTAAAAACAAATTTTGTGTACCAAATTATACAAAATATGATATAGGCAATTAATTGTACGATTGGTATTAATGTAATACATATTCATATCCAAAATAGGATTGACAAATTTTCTAGTGTGACTCTGCATGGGATAATATACAATTTTATCCAAATTAAATTGTGTTTTTTTAAATATGATATAATATCTAAATATATATTATTTTGTATTTTGCAATGTTTATTTATATATAATATATATTAATTGGATTAGTTTTAGCGTATTCTAAATTCAATATACAATTATATATTGAGCGAAATGCGATAAGATGGTACTATATATGACATCGTATGAAAAGTTTTTGACGGATGAATTATATATATGAGTTCATATAATTAAATGCACTCGGTAAATTTAAGATTTATAACCGTCCAAAAAATTAAGAATTTTTTATTCGTGGACTCAAAAGTTTTAGACTTTGCAGACAAATTTATAGGAAAATATCCTATATAAATTGCCTGAGACTTACAATGAAGCTTTATTATTTTAAATTTTGGTTAACAAATTATTCACTATTTTTTCTCCTTTTGCATATATATTTAAGATCGGAGGGTGCCCATCGGAGGAAGCCCATCGGGGCTATAATCTATGCCTTGTATTAACAAAATCGTAAATTTTCCAAGGAAGCGTTTGAGCTCACTGTGTGATTGTTTACTAAAAGATATGATGATAAAGGAAAAATATACAATTGGAAATTTTAAAAATATATCTGACATCTCCCAGGTCTTATTTAAACTAAATTATGTATTTCAAATTCAATTTGATTTATATTTTGGACAATTTCAGATGCCTTTCAAGCGTTCTTGTGTGTTTGCCAATAGTTTTTAACTTTTTCGTCAATAATTACAATTTTCTTTAATCAATTTTTTAAATAAAAACCCTTTAAAATTTCGAAAAACGAACAACATTACAAAGCTGCTTGATTTAAAATGTCGTATTTCAAGGAGCGCCTACAGAAATTTGTTTACATTTAGCCTAAAAAAAAAATAGTCTGTGCGCTGAACACGAGTCGCTTTAATGGATTTTGAGATATCGTAATATATATCGTAACAAAATACTAAAAACCATGTTAACAGCTACGTGCGTAGCGAACCAAATTAAAATCGTCAAAATTAAAATCTCGATTATACTAAAAAATTCGCGTTATGTTAATTTTGCCAGTTTTTCAATTTTAGCAATTTTGTTTTAATTGTTGAGATTTTTTCAAATTTTGGCTTTTTTTAACTTTGGCAATTTTTCTAAATTTCTGCAATTTTGAAAATTCTTTTTTTAAATTTTGGCAGCTTTTTTCAAATTTAGCGTTTTTTTCAAATGTTTTCGATTTTCTTAAATTTTCGCGATTTTTTTTTTTACAATTTTGGTGATTTTTTTAAAATTTTGTAATTTTGGCGATTTGTTTTAAATTTAAGCAATATTTTTTCCAATTTTCGGCGATTTTTTTTTAAATTTTAATTAATGTTTTAATAGTATCTACTAAAAATTTGTTTGAACTAAAACACAAAATTCAATTAAATTTGTAATAGATATGAATAAAACTATAATTGAAAATAATATCAATTAAATAGTTACAAATTATTTTAATTGTTACTACAATTGGCTCAATAGGACCGAATTCAATTAAACTTCTAACTGAATCAACAAATATTTTAATTGAAACTCAATTTAAGTTTTTTCTGTGTAGACATATTTAGTTTTTAGTTTGCATTGTCTCTAGCAATTTTTTGATTATATTTTAAGGCAAAGACATCGAAATCTCCTATGAAATGATTTTATTTATAGCTTTTTTGTTGAAAACCAACTCTAACAATGATAGCCGCCCATTTGCAGGCGATGTTTTCTAATGAAATTTGAAGATTCAAACCATATAATACTGAACTAACAGACATTGCCCCTTTGATTCAAGTCAAAAATAAATATTTTTATATTTAATTTATCAATAACATTGTTACTTCCTAACGAATTGTATTAAGTTTTTAAATTTGTCAAATCATTTCGGGGGAGGCCCTGGCCCCCTTGCCCCCACCCTAGCTACGTGCCTGATTCATACTACAACTCAATAGTACCGAATTCAATTAAACTTTTAATTGAATTAACAAATATTTTAATTGGAACTTGATTTTAATTTTTGCTGTGTGCCTGTTCTATTGTGAAGTAGATGCGTTATCTTAAAATATGATTTGAAAAAATGGAGATCTAACACATGTTAGCAATCATTATTGATTAGAGAAGCGCGCTCGACAGCAATAGTGTAATTCCGCAATTGGAAATGGTGTAGTTTAAACTTGATTTTAAGTCAAATGCAAACGCAGCCCAACGTAAACATAGTGGAAGATAGTTGGGTCAGGTTACAATTACAATCGTTTTCTTAAATGTAGGTCGTTTAACAAGTGACGGTAAATGTGCTGTTGCTTCTTTGAGTGTTGTTGATATCTTTAGCATAGTTTACATGTTCATTTACCAATTACTTATATACATGGTTGACAGGAACTACTATTAAAATACCGTTTTCGACTGACTATCGTAATTTCTAAAATGCAGTTACTGAATAATTAACCCGTGTTAATTAACCCATTTTATACCACTTATCGATTCCGTTGGAATTTTTTTACGAAATTTGGTAGAAAATTGTAATGGTGTCTCAATAAGCTTTTTCTAAAGTTTTTGTACGCTTATTGCGCCCTCTAGCGGTGGTGTTTGCAATTTAGCTTCAGACTTTGACGCCTCGTAAGTACTTAACGGGTTAAGATTTTTTCTTAATTATAATTTTTATTTATTGCTTAAGCAAATATCTACCAAACTGTAATACACAATTTGATCTATCAGATTTGCCCGATTTTTAAGAATCTTTTAAAATTACTGGTGTATTTAGGCAATTTTTCAAAATTATAATATGGCTGAAAGAAAATAGCTAATTTTTTATACTGAAAAAAGAAATTGAGTAATTTTCTACATATTAAAGTTTTTACAAGTTCGGAAAGTTCTAGATCAGATTTTTTAATTTTACAAGAAAAAATTTTTTCCGGACGTTGCTAACCATTATTTAACCTTTCAACTATTGTAATTATGTGGCAACTCTTTAACAATAGATTTTAAATTTGTTTAACTATTTGTACAGTTAAGACCATAAATTACATATACATAGTCACCAAATTAGAAAAAGTTGATTTGTTTTGAACAGCGATATATATTTTTTTTAGCAGATTTTGTCTCACTGATTCCAAATCTGTTTTCCAAATTTACCGATCACGTCACTCTTTTTATAAAAAAGTGAAAAATTGCGTTTTAACTAATTTTAAAATTGTGTAAGAAGTTTTTATACGGTGGTAGATACATTGAACTTTATTCTCTATAATGAGTTATAAATTTGTTTATTATTATAGGTAAAAAATGCACTTGAAAAATACTCCATCAGAAAAATTACCAAATATTACATTTTTAAAAGTAGCCTAGGCCAGGCATCCTACCTGCTTTAATTTTGTTTAGGATTACTTTATAAACTTTGAACTTTCGCTTTTAATGTCGTAGACAAATTATATACATATACTCTATCTTGAAAATTGTACGAAATTATAATTCTTTTTTCCCAATTTCATATAAAGAAATGTATTTGTATTTTTTTCTAAAAGGCATTTCATATATGGGGCGTTTCATATCAAGCGATCCAACTTTTGAAAACGATGTCTTCCGATCGGGATGAAATTTCCACCAAGGTTAGTAATATTGGATAGTAGTTTAGACACAACTTTTCAACAAGATCGGTCCAGAACTCTCTGAGTTAGAAGGGGGTCAAAATTTGACATTTTGGACAAACAGGTTTTTTTCTCATCCATGTAACTAATTACCTATTGTTCTAAGCAAAATTTGTCCTAAATAGTTTAGATAGCTATTTCTTCAATCTTTCGAAAAAAAATATTAAAAAAAAAAATTTTTTTTGACAATTTTTTTCAAAATCAAAAACTTTTTTGACTTTTTTTTCAAAATATGCCCTTTTTTTTTTGCTCAAAAGAAAGCTTAGGTCTTTTCCTTTAAGAGCTTTTTGGTCGCTTAGTGGAATGCGAGTGAGATATCTATCAAAATAAATGTTTTGTAAGTCCAGACAAAGGTTTTTCAATTGTTAGCTTATGTGCTATTTTGAATAATTTCCAATTTGTGTGTAAGGGTTTCTAAACCTACACAATAAATATTCTATTGAGAAACTAGATAAATTAACCTATCCGACGGTATGTAACATACCTAACTAAAATGTCATACCCTCGATACTGTAATACCCACAATATGTTAACCTCAGGAATAAAATCACTTTTTTTCTATAGAAATGTTAAAAAATTATTATTTTTTTTATTTATTTGTAATAATAATTAAATTAATATATAATAATAGTAATACAAATAAAAATAAAAAGATAAAGATAAATAATTTAATAAAATTTAAACTTAATCACATTAGATCCATTTACATCATAACTATTTTTATACTTAATTTATTGTAGCTGATGAAGTGTTAAGTTTTGTAAATTTTCAAATACCCAGATTATTTATCACCTTTATTTGCCGCTTTTTTGTCAATCCTTTGTTGGCGTTACTAAGTTCAGCTGTTTATTTCGCTGCCAAAACGCAATTTTTTGGCCTCAGTTGGGTAAATTTTGTGAAGCCAATTTTGACATCCTCGTGATCAGATTGAAATGTTGAGAATAACTCTTTCTTGTTGCAGAGAACCATTCTCTTTTGCATTTGAACTTTCTTGCCATCGATTCGTACAGACACCCAGTCTTTCAACCCTGGCATCAGGCGACTCATCTCGCTGATAAAACTGAGTTACTAGAGCTTCAGTTTCGCACTCTAAAGTTTTTCCCTTCTTTTTGTTTGGGGGTGTGAGAATCCCATGCTCAGCAACAAAATTTTCAGCAATTCTTGCTTTTCGTTGATACGTTCCAAACTTAGTCATTATTTTTGAACAACTCCATGTCGATGGAGCAAGCGTAAGAAGTTGAATTCTTTCAGCTCTACTCTGTGACGTTTTGTATTTCTCTTTTATTTGTTCAAGAACATCTACTGCATCCATATGATATTGGTTTTGACACTCATTCATTGAACTTAAACCTTCTACTGAAAAGTTAGATTCACCATCATCATCAACAGTTCTGCCATCATTCTCAAAATTATTTTTGTCTTCATCTGGAATAACTTCAACGCAAGGCTCATTACTATTCAAATCCGGTAATTCTTTCAACTTTCCTAGCTCTTTCCTGCATGATCCACAAATTAGCAACTGTTTTGACAGCGTAAGGAATTTTTTTAATAAGCTGTCGGAAATATTTCGCACATCTGATGATGTGTGTGTTTAAGGGATTATAACAAAAAGAACCATGAATTTTATTTTCAAGCTTAACCTTGTCGTTGTAGTCTTGCAAAATTAAATTTTTGTTTTAAAAAAAAAAAGTTTTGAGTTGCCACTAACAATGCCTTTGCTGGTATGCCCGCGTAAAGCGGCTTAGCTCGTCGGTGGTCGGGGATCTTGGCAATTCGTTAGAGACAGATGACAACAGACAGAAAAAAATCATACCAGTCTTGTATTTTGGGGATTATTAAAATTTACTGGGGGATCAAAGAAAATGAAAAAAAATAAAAATGAATTTAAAGACGATAAAAATAAAATTAAATTAAATGTACAAACAAGAAAACCAAAAAAAAAATAATAGTACAATACCAACCCTTTCATACCTTTTTTTTTATCAATATCGACAGTTGACGAGATGTTATGTCAACGATGGCTACCCTCCCATGTTCGTCGTTTAAGCTGCCATGGCAATCACTTGCCTATATTGGTGATTGCCCCTAAACTTACCCAACATCCTTACATTTCACCCCACTTTTGCACTTCTGTTTCTTAAACCGTCATCATATGATGAATAAGAACAACAAATATAATTTTAATTTTTAAATTCATATAAATGCTTTTTTTTATTATCCAAATGCATTACCAAGAATACCATTGATAGGGTTATTCAAAGTATTCCCATCTTTGATTTTCAAAATTTCAACTAGTAGGATTTAACAGTGTACAATAATTCTTTTATAGCTATATATACTTCTTTTATGAATAATTTTTTTTTCAGTGTATAGTTCCGATAATGGATACGGTCAGACTAGATTACAATCTAGTATAAGCCGAAATTCAAAATATTCACAAACTTTTAATTAATTTTTTTTTTTCTTTTAATGTATAGCAAAACCCGGATAAATTGTGTAAAAATTTTAAGGATTTAATTTTTAAATGGCTAACTAACGTGCGGGAGATATATGCAATGGCAAGCATGTGCCTGAAATCTTAAACTTTAGATTTTAATTGAATTTTTGTAACTTCATAACTTGGAACTTTGTAAATGTTGAATATCACAATCTTCTTCTTTTTTTTTTTTTTGTTTCCAGCGGATGTGCAAATCTTTTAGTCAAGGCGATGTCAGCAGTATCTACTTCTAGGCAAAGGTTCACCAGAGAATTTGGAAGGGCCTCGGCGTACCCAGGTAAGCACAATTTTAGTTTTAGTTAAATTTTATGAAAAACCTTTTCTTTAATAATATTCAATATACTTTTCCTTTTCAGGTTAATATATATTTGCTAATATTACCCTACCCACCAACAATAAGATTGTCCAAATTATTCTTAAGGACCTCGTAAACGACAAAAAATCCTACAAGTTCTATTACCCCCCTTTGAGCTCAAAAGTTTTATATAGACCCTGTGGTTATAAGGTTAAAAAAACTTTATAAATTTACCGCGTTGGTTAATGGGGAAAGCATAAAATTAAATATTCTTAACCCAGAGGTAAGTTTTCTTCTAAATTTGTAGAAATAGGTAATAAAAAATTAACCTGACTTGTGTTCGTTTTGATAAGCACTTATCTTTTAACGTGGGTGTTGGTATTCTCCTTATCCTTCGACCAGTCACAAACAGTTCAAAAGGAATCCAAAATTCACTTTCCTTTGGTTTCAATCTCCTAAATGAGATGAAACTCAATGACTTAAAATAAACACATTTTTAAATTTCATTACAACTTACAATTTGTGTGGGTGTATAAAGGTAGCTGCCAAGTCCCTTCCTTTCTTTATCAAATCCAGATCAAAAAGGCGGAAATGGCAAAGAAAAGCATTTTACATCAACTACAAAACAGCTGTTTAATTTACAGTGTCGATTTAACTGCCTTTTACTACCATTTTTTACAATATATTTACCATTCAGCCTAACACCCTCAATTATACCGTAAAGGTAACTATCATTTTAATTTCAATAAAATTCTATTACAATTGGTACGCTCACGCGACAAACCCGACCATGACGCACACTGCCAAGTGAATTCATGGGGGGGAGAAACAATTTTTCTCTAGGTGTACATATTCTCACTGAGAGATCTGGCACCACCATGTGTAAAAACGGCCAATTGTAATTCTCCCTTGAATCACTCTGTCGCTTGCCATTTTAGTCGTGTTCTACTCGTGTGCGCGGTCGGTTTTAAAAATTAAAAAAAATAAGAAAATATTAAATTCGGAAAATCTTTCAGGATAAATAATCCAATAAGAGTAAGAACAATAAAATAAAGTGCCGGTATGCGATTAGAGTTTCATGATAAATTGAAATATGCATATTTTAAAAGTGTAAGTGGACATATTAAGAGTGCCTGAAACAAATAGTATAAAAAAAAAAAAATGGCTACCGAAAGCACGAAAAATTCCACAGATAAAATTGAAAAAAAAATTAATGTATGGTGATACAAAATCATAAAAAAGAAAATAATTAAATAAATCATAGACATAAGTGTCGCGAATTCCATAAACTATAAAAAAAATTATTAGTGAAAACGAAAATTGTAACTAAGGCCAAACTAAAATGAAAAAAAAATTATATAACAAGAAGAAAAAAATTATAACGGTCACCATATTACATCCATGCATTCCCGTTTTCAACCTTCCATACGAATACTGGAAAGCCACCGGTTGTAAAGACGGGAATCTTCATCTCAGTTCATCAATCAAGTTAGCAACAAGAGTAAGTTAAACGAAAAATTCAAAAAAATAAAACCCAACTAAGATCTAGTGCAAAAATTCAAAATTCAAAGAAAATTCAAAATTATTAAAGATCTAGTGCAAAAAATTCAAAATTCAAAGAAAAAAAAATTAAAAAAAATAAACAACTAATCTAAACCTATCTAATTACTATAAAAGATAATTTTGTGACAAAAAAAAAAAAAATCAAACCAAAAGCAAGAAATTAATTAATTAATAATTCAAATAAGCTAAATATAAAAAAAATAAATGCGATCCACAAAACAAGCGAAATCGAAATAATTGCATTTTGTTTTTACTTTCAAGAAAATTCGAAAAAAAGTTAAAACAAAATATGAGATACATACGAATGTCATAAAAACAACAAAAGCGAGTAAGAGAACGAATAATGAGAAAGTAAACAAATACACGATAAACTAAATAATTTCAGTGTTATCAATTTGTCATGCATGTTGAAACGTTAATAATAAAAATAAAGGAAGAGTGTTAACAAAAACTTATAAAAAAAATTCATTATGCCTAATTTAAAACAAACTACTTTAATTAAGCAAAAACAATTTTATGAAAAATGACCCTACCGAAAAAACAAAGAAATTAGTTAGAAGTAAAAGCAAAAAAAGTCAACAAAATAAATTCGTAGCTCCGGCAAAAAGTGCCCTTTAGCCAAAGTGTTAATAGAGTTTTGCTCAGACGATCAATATTATTGATCAATCTTTGTTTACCCACAAATGATTTGAAAATGTACGAATTTGATGTATTTCACAAAAATTTCTAAAGTGCCCCATAGTTTTTCAATATAATTGACCAATTTTGGTTTGTTTACAACTAAATTGAAAGAGTGTGGCCTATATTGAAAATGAATGAAATTGAATTCAAAAAGATTTGGGATTCTTGTTTCAAATTATTGAGAAGTGTGTATGTAATATTGACACATTTGTTCTTGGAAATTATTTGTTTTTGTTATGAAATATAAATATAATTAAAAATCGATATAAATTTATAAAAAATAAGAAAATAATTGTTGTAAACGCGTTTTATATGAAAATTGATAAATTTTGCAAAAAAAAAGTTTAAAGACGTGAATATTGGTCAAAAAAAAATTAACAAAATTTTTGCTCGTTTATATCAAAATTTAGAAAATACAAAAAGGTAAAGAAAAGGATTGATAAAAATCGAAATTAAAAAAAAAAATGTTCGAAAAAGTTTATAAATGAAAATAGATTTGTACCGAAATTTAGTACTAAAAACCTTTTATATAAAAAAAATAAAAATTGTTCCTCATACCAAAGATATTCTATGGTTTAAAATAACCGGTTCATAGACTGGGCCAAAAAGCTCGTACTCTTACTGTTTGAGGTCCTTAGCATGAAACACACCTAAAGAGTTACCCTTTAGGTCCTCAACTTCATATAGGCTGTTCCCAACAGGGCGTACAATTCTACACTTGCGAAACTTTCTACAGAGCTTGGCATTGAAATTATCCTTGAAACTGCTTTGTTGGAAGTTACGACGGTATACTTCCTGTCCGGGGACGAATTTAACATTTCGGGTTCTAACATTATACGATTTCCGGTTAATATCATAAGACCTATGCAAATTCTCTCGAATTTTATTACGAATCAGGTCTAACTTCGTTGACTTGGGCACCAAATTATTCTCCGGATCATCTAAAATACCTAACTTTCTAGCAAGCCTATATAAACTACCGTGACTTATCATATTGTTACCAAAAAGAGCAAAATATGGGGACACGCCTATTGAACTATGCACTGACGACCTAAGAGAACATTCAATTTCGGATAAATACTTATCCCAATCAGTGTGATCACCCTCCAAGTAAGATCTTATCGCCGCCAATATCGATTGGTTTACCCTCTCCGAGGCATTTGCTTGCGGAGAGTGTGTAGCCGTCCTTATGTGGTTTATACCGAAGTTTTTGACTAAAGCGGAAAATTCCTTGCTGGTAAATTGTTTACCGTTATCCGACAAAATAGATTCTGGCGTACCAAATTTATGAAATACTTCAGAAATTAAGAATTTGACTACTCTTTTGGTATCAGCCTTTGCCAGAGCCTTTAGCAACACAAACTTTGTCAGATGATCCAGGACAATAAAAATGTAACTATTACCCTCCTTTGACCGGGGATAGGGCCCAAGAAAATCAATATATATCCTTTGAAAAGGTCTTTCAGACACGAATTCATTACCCATTGGTGGACGCATGATATAATTCGCGGGTTTTGCCTCCTTGCAAACGCTACAATTTTTAATATAAGTCCTTGTTTGCGTATTCTGGTTAGGCCAGTAGAAATATTCGCGAATTCTCTTTAATGTTTTGTGTAGACCCCCATGTGAAGCCTCCGGTGGTTCGTGAGCTTTTTTCACAATATCACCAGTCAATCTGAGTGGTACCCCACAATTTCCACGCAAAATCCTCACTCAGAGGTATACCATCATACGGCAAAGTCCGCTTGTAGACAAATCCGTCGATTACTCTTAAATCCGGCAGTTGGTCACCATTTTCCTTAATTGTGGCGATTAATTCCAAATAATCGTCGGATTTAAATTCCTCACTATCCAAATCAATAAAACCGTTCATATCCGAGGAGATTTCCTCTAAATCGTACCTGGATAAAGTATCGGGTACAATATTTTTACTACCCTGTCGATGTTCGATTGAAAATGAAAATGACTGCAAATGTAGACTCCAGCGAGCAAGTCTCCCGCATAGATCTTTGTGTGACATAAGCCACTTAAGACTGCTATGATCCGTTATTACCGTAAACGGCATTAACTCGATGTAGGGGCGAAACTTTTTAATGGCCAACACGACCGCCAAACATTCTCTTTCCGTGACAGAATAATTCCGCTGTGCCTGCGTAAGTTTTTGCGAGAAATATGCAATGGGATGTTCACCATCGGCATCATCCCGTTGAAAAAGGACTGCTCCTACGCCCACATCTGAGGCATCGCATTGGACATAAAAATGTCTAGAAAAGTCGGGATGTGTCAGTACAGGGCTCGACACGAGTTCGTTCTTTAGCGCGTCAAAAGCCCGTTTGGCCTCCTCTGTGAAGATAAATTCTTTTCTTTTTTTCAACGTCTCAAAAATGGGGGCAGCAATCGTAGCATAATCAGGTATAAAACGCCTATACCACCCAGTTGCACCCATAAAACTTCTTACCTGTTTTACTGTTTTCGGATAATTAAATCTAAAAATTGTATCAATTTTATCCAGATCAGCTCTTAATTTTCCCCCACCTACTATATACCCCAGATACCTAAGTTCTTTAAAGCAGAACTTTGATTTCTGTACGTTTATAGTAAGCCCAGCTTTAGAAAGGCATTCCGCTACTTGCTGTAACAACTCCAGGTGAGTTTTGAAATCTGGAGATACAATCAAAAGATCATCAAGGTAGACAAAAACTCTATCACGTATAGCTGAGGGAACCACTTTATCCATCAGACGGCAAAGTCTTTGAGCCGCATTACACAACCCAAAAGGCATCACCGTGTAATGCCAGAGAGGTCTTCCTGGCACCGTGAATGCAGTTTTTTCTCTACTTGATGCATCCAGTGGTATCTGCCAGAAGGCGTCTTTCAAGTCTACACTTGATATAAAATGTGTGTCTCCTAACCTGCTGAGCAAACCTTCGATGTGCGGTAGCGGATAGGCGTCCTTGACCGTAAGTGCATTGAGCTTACGTGCATCTAAGCACAAACGATTTTTTTCACCTTTTCGCACTAAAGTCACTGGGTGACTCCAGGCGCTCTCACTTTGCTCAATGACACCCAGGTCAAGCATCCTGTCTAGCTCGGCATACATCAACTTTTGCACAGCTGGGGAGACAGGGTAATGTCTATCCTTCACCGGAGTTGATGCGCGAGTGTCTATGGTATGCACTTCTAAATCTGTCTTACCTAATCCACTTTTTGTATAGCAGGGAAATTTAAGAACCACTGAATCTAGCTGTTGTCGCTGCTCAGGTGTCAGCGAGTGAATTTTGACGTCCTCGGTACCGGATTCAGATTCCTCGCAAAGAGGTACATTATTCGTAGATATACTACTTATAGACGCAAAAAGTTTGAAGGATTTCATAAAATCCACTCCCAAAAATAATTCGCGGTTAAGGGACGGAACTAAATAAAACGTTATCATCTTATCCATATCGTTAAAATGCACCTTGCATCTAACTCTACCAATTATTCTATGCCTTGTACTATCTGCCGTTCTAATGGTAGAATTAAATTTATATACAATTAGGCCAGACTTTTCCACAAACTCGAGGCAATTTTTACCCAGAACGGTTACCGTAGCCCCACTATCAAGCAAGCCCTCAACCTCAACGTCTCCTACTTTTATACGAGTGTAAAACCTAGTATCATTACCTTCATACAACGAAGCTGCAGCAATTTCCTTTCGAATCCTCTTACGTTCCTTATATCTCTCACGTGCTCTAACGATTTTCCTTGATGGTTTACCAAAAATTCTATTTCTAATATCTGTGTACTCTTTTAATCTAACATGGAATGGTCTTATTACTTTTAACTTTACTTCCTTTTTCTCCTCTTTCACTCTCTCTTTATTAACTAATATAGATACTTGTTCACTATCAGATGGTAATGGCAGATATGATTCAGTCTGTGTGTACTCGTTAACTGGGCTTATGTCTGAGTCGAACGAGTCTCCCCAGCCTGAGACACGCTCCTTTTCACGTTTCCCTGGCACCTGGGACATTCTGGACAAACAACGTTGTCTTTGCCACACTTGTAACAAAAAATTCTCCTAGTGGGTGATGGGCAATCAACAAAACTGTGACCGGTTTGTTTACAATTCCAGCACGTATATTTATTTGTATTGGAAATGGCTTCTACTTCAAAAGATAATCAGGAGAGTCACTAGTGTCACTATATAGCTCATTAACCCTTTGTGTGAATGGCTGGCGCTGTTGGTACGACTGCCGCTGATTTTGCAGTAAATATTCGGCTCTTTTGCACTCCTGGCGGAAATGGCTGAGTCCATAAATTCTTATTGGGAAAATCAACTGTGCCAGACTGGGCTTTAAATTACTTTTCATGATTTCTACAAGATCCTGTTCTAAAAATGGGTTACGTTGTTGATTTCTCATTTTCATTACCGCGTCATAAAAATCCTCAAATGACTCCTGAGGCAACTGGCGGCGTTCCATTACTTTCTTTTGAATCTCAAATTCGCTTTCAAATCTTCGGAATTGTAACAAGAAGGCTTCTCGGAGATCTCCCCATGATTGGATAAGATTTAGCCGGCGATGCATCCAGTACCAATCCAGTGCTTTACCAGTCAACAGCAAATGAAAATTTCTTATTAGTTCTTGCCAAGAGCATCCATAATCTTGACGCAATACTTCAACGCGAAATACAAACTCTTCAGCTCCCATACTTTTATTTGTACCATCAAATTCTACTCCCCATTTCGACACAACTGACTTGTTGGGATTGTCTGCTGAATGCTGAAAACCTTGATTAGGACCGAAATTAGTACCAACCTGGTTGCTATAATTTAATTGGTGATTTGGCTGATGTGGATTTCCATGCGGGGTATTTTGTATAAACGGTGCCTGGGGCGGGTAATTTGCGGCCGGCTGCCAATTCATAAAGTTCGGCATTGAGTGCCTTGGTGTATTTGAATATCCTTGATGTGGCTGCATCGCTGCTGAGGGCAATTGGGAAACATTTGGCACTTGGCTATTATTCCTTTGTGCAAAATTTTGTCTTAAGGGCGGATTTGAGCCCAGCACCGGCCTCGCAGACTGTTGTGTTGTTGGCTGGCGTTGCCTAGACGCAGATGGTGTACTATGTCCATGGTTGTTCAGACTCTCCTGGACTAATTGTGGTATGAGATTTCGCAGACGATCTTCGATACTTCTCATCATGTCAATCTGAGCCAGACCTAGAGAAGATCTAATTGCTTCTTCCATATTATGAGTGGCGTTGTCACTTCTAGAACCTGTTATTGGGGTTGGCTGATTTCGGTTCCCTTGCCGAAACTGTTGACGAATATCCCGAGCGGCCACACTGTGATAATTAGGCGAGACAATCGTTTCGTTAAAGGTTGGTGAGTCCACAGATATATCTGAATAGTTTGGTGGTAACTCCTGTTGAAAGGGAGATGATTGAGTTGAAGGAACAGTCGTGGTTGCTGTCACTGGAACAGTTTGCTGGCCTGGCATCGTTGCAGTGGTCTGTGATGATGTTGTGGTTGTTGGTATTGATATTGATGTTGTTACCGTTAGTACTGGGGCGACCATGTTTTCGCTACTATCATTCGGGTCTTCCGAATTCAATCTACTTTGAAGTCTAGTCCTTACCATCTATAACCTAACTTTTATATTTGTTTAGTAAGCTTTTTCCTAATACAAAATAACCAACACCTTCTATAATACTAAACTTCCACTGACCAATCCGCAACAAGAGATATAATATCTAACACAAAACTTAAAATTTTTCAAAACGACAAAAAAATTGTTACTACTCTCCTATTTCACCAAGAATAAATTCCAATCAGTCAAGTGTAGACCAAAATCATAGATATATCAGAGTGCGTAGGAAAACTTTTAGAAAACGAGATCTAGTCACGAAATTTATAAATGTACCATCATTATTCGCTAAAAGACATATCTTATTTTGATGAGAACCTTTACCAGATATTCCTGTCTAACAATCTTCCTGTGCATATGTGCACTCAAAAGGAAACGGCCAAATTTATAACCAATTGATTAAAAAAATAAAAAAATACAAAAAAATATATATATATATATTAATATAAAACGCTATAGGTTTTTAACTGGCAAAAAGTTATTTTCAGATGTTAACGTTTTTTTCTTAATTAACAAAATTTAAAACCAAAATTAAATTCAATACCCGTGTTGTGTGCATAGTGTTCGGGTGAAATGAAATTTGTTGGGTATGTTAATCGATATACAGTAAAATCTATATATCATACATTTTATTCGATATCGTGTGATAAATTGCGGAAAAAAAAATTTTTTTTTCTTTTCCGAAAAGGGTCATAGTAGTTTCGTTGGTAATGTACAAAATTTAATAAAAAGTTAATAAAATTAATAGAATAAATTTGAAATAGAGAATCACAAAACAACTGGGCTGCGACAGTAAGAAGGACAATGTATTCCTTAGCTTAACAGGACTAGCCTCAGCTATCCTGTGAACCTCACCATAATGGAAATTTAACTATAAAAAAAAATATTCCCAACTTCAGTGTTCATTAGGCAATTGAAATTGCACCTCAATACTGGGGTGTCCATATTTCAGACTCCAAAAAAAACTGAAACTAGGCGCGAATCAAATGATTAGACAGTAGCTATGGCCGAACTACAAGTGTAGCAACGCGATGAGGACTTTTGTTTTTCCCACCGGGACTTACATTGACGTCAAACATAACTATAAATCCAGTAAACTATTGCAAATTATACATTCTCTTTGGGCCCCACGTTGGGCGCCATTCTGTCGTTGTAGTCTTGCAAAATTAAATTTTTGTTTAAAAAAAAAAAAGTTTTGAGTTGCCACTAACAATGCCTTTGCTGGTATGCCCGCGTAAAGCGGCTTAGCTCGTCGGTGGTCGGGGATCTTGGCAATTCGTTAGAGACAGATGACAACAGACAGAAAAAAATCATACCAGTCTTGTATTTTGGGGATTATTAAAATTTACTGGGGGATCAAAGAAAATGAAAAAAAATAAAAATGAATTTAAAGACGATAAAAATAAAATTAAATTAAATGTACAAACAAGAAAACCAAAAAAAAATAATAGTACAATACCAACCCTTTCATACCTTTTTTTTTATCAATATCGACAGTTGACGAGATGTTATGTCAACGATGGCTACCCTCCCATGTTCGTCGTTTAAGCTGCCATGGCAATCACTTGCCTATATTGGTGATTGCCCCTAAACTTACCCAACATCCTTACATTTCACCCCACTTTTGCACTTCTGTTTCTTAAACCGTCATCATATGATGAATAAGAACAACAAATATAATTTTAATTTTTAAATTCATATAAATGCTTTTTTTTATTATCCAAATGCATTACCAAGAATACCATTGATAGGGTTATTCAAAGTATTCCCATCTTTGATTTTCAAAATTTCAACTAGTAGGATTTAACAGTGTACAATAATTCTTTTATAGCTATATATACTTCTTTTATGAATAATTTTTTTTTCAGTGTATAGTTCCGATAATGGATACGGTCAGACTAGATTACAATCTAGTATAAGCCGAAATTCAAAATATTCACAAAACTTTTAATTAATTTTTTTTTTTCTTTTAATGTATAGCAAAACCCGGATAAATTGTGTAAAAATTTTAAGGATTTAATTTTTAAATGGCTAACTAACGTGCGGGAGATATATGCAATGGCAAGCATGTGCCTGAAATCTTAAACTTTAGATTTTAATTGAATTTTTGTAACTTCATAACTTGGAACTTTGTAAATGTTGAATATCACAATCTTCTTCTTTTTTTTTTTTGTTTCCAGCGGATGTGCAAATCTTTTAGTCAAGGCGATGTCAGCAGTATCTACTTCTAGGCAAAGGTTCACCAGAGAATTTGGAAGGGCCTCGGCGTACCCAGGTAAGCACAATTTTAGTTTTAGTTAAATTTTATGAAAAACCTTTTCTTTAATAATATTCAATATACTTTTCCTTTTCAGGTTAATATATATTTGCTAATATTACCCTACCCACCAACAATAAGATTGTCCAAATTATTCTTAAGGACCTCGTAAACGACAAAAAATCCTACAAGTTCTATTACCCCCTTTGAGCTCAAAAGTTTTATATAGACCCTGTGGTTATAAGGTTAAAAAAACTTTATAAATTTACCGCGTTGGTTAATGGGGAAAGCATAAAATTAAATATTCTTAACCCAGAGGTAAGTTTTCTTCTAAATTTGTAGAAATAGGTAATAAAAAATTAACCTGACTTGTGTTCGTTTTGATAAGCACTTATCTTTTAACGTGGGTGTTGGTATTCTCCTTATCCTTCGACCAGTCACAAACAGTTCAAAAGGAATCCAAAATTCACTTTCCTTTGGTTTCAATCTCCTAAATGAGATGAAACTCAATGACTTAAAATAAACACATTTTTAAATTTCATTACAACTTACAATTTGTGTGGGTGTATAAAGGTAGCTGCCAAGTCCCTTCCTTTCTTTATCAAATCCAGATCAAAAAGGCGGAAATGGCAAAGAAAAGCATTTTACATCAACTACAAAACAGCTGTTTAATTTACAGTGTCGATTTAACTGCCTTTTACTACCATTTTTTACAATATATTTACCATTCAGCCTAACACCCTCAATTATACCGTAAAGGTAACTATCATTTTTAATTTCAATAAAATTCTATTACAATTGGTACGCTCACGCGACAACCTTTTTAGGAGCCGTAGACATTGTAAAGATTAATTATGCAAGAAATTATGTAAATAACACACGTCTAAACTTTAACACTATTTTAACCAAATGTTACTAATTATAAAAAAAATAAACTACCTGCCTTTTCAACATAGTGTTGAAATAATCTACATGTTAAATTCTACCTCTCCAACCACTTTTAAAAGTCAAGTGTCATAAAATAATAAATAAACTGGTATTTCGGAGAATGGTCATAAAATATTTCCAACTGATTCAAAAACTTATCTCTGGGGCACCTGATATTTTGGCCATAAAAATCACAATTAATATTACGTGCGCTCAAAACTATCTATACGATTGACAAAAAAAGCCGCAAAGCAGATACAAGACTCAGAAAAAATGTTGGGGGGTCGAAAAATGTTGGGGGTTTAACATATTGTGGGTATTACAGTATCAAGGGTACGAAAAAAAATAACCATATACGGACACCACTACGTGATAAAAGACTATAAAAAAAAAGACCTGTGTCTTCCAATTTTTCCGAAAGTCATCTCCTTTTTTGTTTATGGGCCGCCGAAGATTTGGGGCCTCGGTATCATTTTCGCAAAAAAGTGATCATTTTCTCAGGCTCATATCTTGCAAACCGTTCAGAATTTCGATTTACTCATAATCAACATGTACAAAACCAAAAAAAACCCACAAAATATTGTTGTTGTTTTTTTGTTCTGTTTTGTAATACAGGGTGGCTGATAAATGCCACTACAAAACAAATAATAATTTTTTTTTCTGAGTTATTTTTTTTTAGGTTTCATTGATTCGTCTTTCAATTTAAGAAAAATGAACGAATGGGGTAATAAAACTAACATTTTGATTGTGCGCCACTACAATGCTTTGGAGGCTGGCGTTGCCTCCTAAACAAACTTAAGGGGCACATTAGGCGGCACTCCTTTAGAGTTTCGACAAGGAATATTTTTGCTCAAATATGTATCACCATACAGTCAATACGGAAAGTTCTGCATAAGGATTTTCATTTCTTTCCTTTAAAAAATCAAATAACAAGCGAACTGAACGCAGTAGATTTGCCCCTTAGCTTGAAATGTTCTCTGTGATTTGCACGGAATTTCGCTTGCATTTGACGCCATCAGGCGTGGAAGCCATTTTAATTAAATTGTTTTTAAAAGCCATTAAAAATACTTAATAAAAATTTATTGCTTTTGAAATGAAAAAATAAAAAAATATTTATATGTATTGAAAAAAAAAGTTATTTGATTTTCTTAATGGAGCAATATTGAGCAGTCACCCTGTATATATGTAGGTTTTTATAAATGGTATGTACGCATGCGGTGCTGCCAAGTTTGACGATATTTACTACCCAAAATAACTAAATGACTATTATACGATTTTTGCTTCCAAAATGACGATTTTTTGACAATAGTTTACTATGTCAGCAAGACCTATTTATTTATCGATCTCATAAAATCGCCGGCTCGATTATTAAATTTATATTATTTCGTTAAAAATTAAAAGAAAAAACATTGTTTTTTGATCGAAAGCTAACCTTTATTTGCTAATATGATGTTCATTGTGGGTTTAGCTTAATTTAGTTTCTGTGTTTAAATTTTTAAAACATTTTTTTACATTTTTATAAAATTTAATTGGTGTTAGATTTAAATAAAAATAAAAAAAAATTGTATGTTAAAAAACACGGCATGGACTTTTTTGCGAAACAAACAGATCTTTAGCCCGAATATATTTCATGTTGAAAGATGATATATATACAACTTTGAATGAAACAAAATAAATCCGGTGTTTAAAAAACAAGCCTAATAATATAAATAAAGTGTCAAAATTTAATAATTAAAAAATATAATACTAAGTTTGTTCGATAACACAAAAATTTGTACAAGTGTTAACTGGAAGGTGTTCGTTTAGACAAATACTCAGTAAAAACTGGTAAAAAGAGAGAGTAAAGTGACAGTTTGATGCCAAAGAACTTTTTACTGGATACATTTTTGACAGTAAAAATTTGTAAGAAGAAAAAAACATATGATTGAAAAAATATGCTTGTATTGTTAGTAAACAAAAGCAAATATTAAATTATATTAAATTATAATTGTTTATGGATTTAAATTGAAAAATATTATATAATTAACTATGGGAGAAGTTAAAAAACATTTAAATTCTTTTTGGTCGACAATTTTAATTAATTTTTATCTTTTCCATAATGACCAGTTGATTTTTTTAATATTTAAAACAGGCTGTTTTATCTAATTTTATAATTCCTTCACATTTTCCGTTCGTTTACTTTTTTGTAAATTTGTCTTACTCTTTGTAATTTTGTTACTGAGTAATTTTTACTGAACTTTACTGGAAAAGAAATCGAACAGACTTATTGTTAAAGAATTTCCAAATGTTGGTAAAGAATTTAAGATTTAAAAGTTTTGTGGTACTGAAATGTTGTTCACAGAATTATGTAGATATAAGTGATTAACAAGTAAAACAAGGTAAAATTTGTTTCATTTAAAGTTGTATTTATTTGATCTTTCAACATTTTCTAAATAATGTATGAATATTCGGGCTATCGTTGTAAAATATAATGATTTTCGAAGTTTAAACCAAAGAGAAGTGTCAAAAATAGTGTTATATTACAAGGATAGCATGTTAACATTTGAAATGTGAAAATTTTCTTTTTTATTAAAATTGTATCCCTCTTCTAACAAATATATTTTATTTTGACGATTTTTTCAAAATATGATGTCGATTTTGGCGATTTTTCCAGAAAATCTGACGTTTCTATGCTCAGAAAACCTGGCAACACTACCACTGTTGCCAGGTTTGACGATTTATCGTCATTTTGACGATTTTTAATACCTAAATTACTAAATGACGATTTGACGATTTTTGCTTCCAAAATTACGACTTTTTGACAAACGTTTAATATGCCAGCAAAACATGTCTATTTGCTATTATTAAAAAATCACCGGATCTATTTTTGGATTTTTATTATTTCGTTAAAACTAAAAACTATTTTTTATTGAAAGTTTAGCAAAAAAGTTATTTTCATGTTAGGTTTATTTTAATTTATTTTCTTCACTTAATAACGGTAAAGACCGCTGCAAATGCAGCTAAAAACAAATGAAATTTCACTTGAAAAAAGAACGACTTACATTTTAGTAAATTCAACTAACATAGACATTTGTTTTTTACTGTTCAAAAAATTAACTACAATTGTATTATTAATGAGTGGTTCAGTCAGTGCAGTAAAATATAAACAAACATTAATTTGTTTTATTTTTATAAATAAAAAAAAAAATACTGTACAAAATGAATGTAAAATCATGATACTGTAATTTAATGTGGTTTGTTTTTTACATGAACTACACTTGTAGTCAAAAATGAAATTTCTTCTACAAATGACTGTTTTTTCACTTAAAAATAAAGATACTGTATTACAAATGAAACAACGACAAATATTTACAGCAGAAGTTCCCTGAGTATGTGCTTACTTTTTCATGGTTGGCAAACACTACTTTTTCGTTACAATGCCAGTTGCCTGCCACGGCCACACCAATGCCGTTGTGAACGTTTTAAAGCTACGATTCCAATAGTGTCTTTATAGAGTGTCTTTACAGGGTTTATTTCTAAATTCTACCCATTAAATTTTGTTACATCAACAAAATAACGTTACAAATCATCGTTTCGGTATTTTAGCGTTATTTTGACTTAAACTAGTTCAAGGTATTTCAAAATCAAACAGGTTATATAGAAAACTAAAACCGTTTACATAAGAAGAAACATGTCTTTAATGGAATCGCTTTTTTTAAATTTCCATTCCGCTATTAGTGTTACTGTGATAGCCAATCGTTATTATGAAAATTAATGAATGCCAACCCTGCTTTTTTTAATCTTTATATTTTTATAAAGTTTAATTAGTGTAAGATTGAGATAAAAATAAAATATTTTTTAAATTAAAGAAAAACATCCAAGTTTTTGCGAAACAAACATCGAGTTCGAATATTCTGATTTATAAATCCAAAAATAAATCCGGTGCTTAAAAAACAGGCCTAATAAAAATATAAATAAAGTGTCCCAAAGTGAAACTTCAGATATTCACAATTTATATTTGAAAATGGAAAAACATGCAGTAATATTTAAATAAAAATAAATAATAATATAAATAATAAATAAAATAATAAATAATTTTTAGCAATACATATTAAAAAACAACCCAAAAATATGAAATAATCAAAAATTTCAAAATTTATTGTATTTCACTATGTCATCACATGTAATGCAATTTGAAACTTTAATTCGTTAATGGAAGTCCAAATTTAATAATTAAAGAAAATAACATTGTTAAAGAATTTCTAAACTATGTAAAAAAAATTAAGATTTAAAAATTGTGCTACTGAAGTGGTGTTTACAGAATTATGTAGAAGGAATTAACAGTTAAAGTGGTAAAGTGCTATCGTTAAAAAATTTCATGATTTTCGAAGTTTAAATTACAGAAAAGTGTAAAAAATCGTATTATATTACACCGATAGTACATGAGCATTTGAAATGTGAATTACATTATTATTCTTTTTCTTATTAGAACTTTATCCCACTTGTAACAAATATTTTTTGTTTTGACGAATTTTTTGACGATTTTTGAAAATAAAATGACGATTTTGACGATTTTTGTTGGAAAATTTGACGATTTTATGCTCAACATACCTGGCAACACTGCGTGTAATATAATAATTTAACATTTGTATTTGAATATAATTTTTAAACATTTGTATTTGATATCATTCAAACTATCTTTTGTATTATTTTAAATAGTTAGTCGACTGACGACATATAGTCAAAGTCGCTCATTACTTACTTATTTTATTCTTATTTTAAAAAACTATGCTTTTTGTAATAATATGTATATTGCTAAATTTAAATAAAGAATACTACTACTACTACTACTGCGTGTAACCCTCAAGTTAAGTAAGATTTTTATAAATTCTCATTTGGTTTATAACTTGGCAAAGTTATATAATTTAGTTTCGATAGTGTAAGTTAAAATATAATACTTATACGCCAGTGATGCATTTTGAGTTTTTTTGTTTTGGGCCAAATTGACAATTTAAAAGGGCCAAAAAACCATTGATAGGGCCACAGGGATGATAAAGTTACAGCCATACCTAAACAAGAGCGGCAAGCGTTTTCTAGCTGTCAAAAATTCTCATGCCCATAAAATTTGTATGTAGCATCCCGAAATAACGCGGCGGCAACGCGGCGTTATTTCAAGAAAAACATATATTTTTATTAGAAAATGGAGGTAAGTAAATCTTTAAAATTATATGTGGTATATATTTTTGTTTTATATATCTTTTTTAATTTAGAATTCAACCGAAGAAATGATAGAGATAATTCATCAGAATCCATGCCTGTGCGACAAAAGAGATGGGAAGTATAAGGACGTGAAACATAAGGAAAAGATTTGGGAGGATATCGGAAGGCACACAAATTTGTCAGGTAGTAAATAAAAGATTTGTTGTCTTAAAAATTACTTATATGTTCTATTTAGTCAAAGATTGCAAAGTGAAGTGGAAAAGCTTACGCGATAGATACAGGAAGCAAAAAATGGCCGAAGATCTTCCTTCTGGTTCGTCACAAAAACGTGGAGCTCCGTGGCAGTACATGGAAAGTCTAAATTGTTTGGCGGAATCTATAGAGCCTGCAAGGTAAAAATTTATTTAATACTTTTTGAAGTTAAAATTGTACTGAAATGTCGTTCTGTTAATTTCAGTACAATCGGTAATATATCCGAAGACTTGGACACAAGTGTGGATTGGCTAGTCGATGATAGCAGCAACCAAACAACGTGTTCTAATACACAACCAACCCGAAAAAGAAAAAGTGAAGATCTGCTTACGGATGTGCTAATGGCCATGAAGAAAAAATACGAGGAGCCACGAAAAAGCATCAAATAAAGAAAATTACAGCGTCTTTTTTGAAATGCTAAAAGAAAAGTTGGAAAATTAGAAGAAAGTGAAGTTGATAGTGTTCAAATTGAATTTTTAAAGCTAGTTAATGAAAAAATTGTTTATAAAAAGTAAAAACGTATAACTTACAAATTGATTGACCTTGATTTGAAATTACATATTTGTAAAAATGCGTTTGTTACCTGAAAAAAAAACAAATGTCAATCAATTCGTAGATTTGCAAGTTAGTTTTTTAAATATTTATTTATTTACGTGTACCTTAAATGATTATAAATTTACCTGAATTCATTATTTTCCCTTGTTTGTTATTAAAATAAATTTAATTTATATCTGTTATAAAAATTTATTGTTATTAAAATAAATTTAATTTATATCTGTTATAAAAATTTATTGTAATACATATAGATGTTTTCTGTGAAAATTTTATTTAATAAACGTTTGTTAATTAAATAATCGTTTTTGAATACAGGGGATATAAATTTTTTTTTTTTACATAGAATTTAAATAGTGGGAAAGTTCATTTCTTAAGTTAAGGGCTGTTTGGCTTGACGTGTTTGCAGTATGCAAATCATTTCTATTCACACTATTCAAATATGAGCTGTCGCTTTCCTCTGCTACAGTTGAATTTATTATGTCAAACCTTATTATGTCAAACCTTAGGAAATTATGAAGCACTACTGTTGCTAATACGATCTAATAACGTATGTTAATACCTTTTTTGCGTTTTTCCGGTGAAAATGATATGCTCGTCATTAAAACTCTCCAACGAGAAGTAAGTATTCCTTAAAAAAAATAAATGTAAGAAAAAATTATTTTCATATGCATTCGTATAGTAGAAGTTTTTCTTACCAAAAGCAATCTCAATGCGTATTCGAGAACTACTTATTCGTTTTGTTGAAAATCTCTTTAGTTCCATCAGTAATTTTTGAATAGGGCTTCATAATATTTTCCCTTAAAGAAAATGCTGCATCAGCTACAAAATAGTATGGGAATATAACATTAGACCCATTCAAGTTTGTTGCTGAAGGTACACTTAAAGTTTTATTTAATATCATTTTCCCAAATTGGGAATTTCTAAAAACGCCAACCATCGCTTTGGCTACCATATGCACCTACGTCTACCAATGTAAACGTGTAATTACTATCACACGCCGCCAGTTAAACCTTCAAAAACAAAAATTTTAATTAATTTTTCCAATTTATGAATCTAAAATAAATACTTACGATGCTGTTAAATTTTTTATAATAAAAAATTGTGAACCAGAATTCGGTGGACATATTATTCTTACATGTTTTCCATCTAATGCCCCTAAGCAATACGGTAAGGTAGTGGTTCGATAAAAATCATCGGCAATTTTGACCCACTCTTCGGTATTAGGTGGACTTACGTAATTACTTTGTAATACACGCCACAAAACCTCGCACGTCTGTATAATAACGCTTCTTGCTGTCTCCAGACCTATTCGGAACTTCATGGATATAACATGCAGAGCGCTTCCGTGAGCTAAAAAACTGTATTACATAAAACATTAGAATGAAAATTAACCAATAATTAAGTTCATTGTACTTACTGTAAGGTTATGTACAGCCTTTGCTCTGGTTCAATTGGTTTCCTGTGGGAGTATTTCCTAAGCCAAGGTTCAACTAAATTCAACAGAACATTGAACTGTTCATGATTTAGCCTGGTGGATTTGAAAAATAGGTCTGGGTTTTTTTCAATTAAAATATTAACTCCCATAGAATAAAATCCGTATGATGCACGACTTTTAAAAATCTCTCGGTTTCCTTGACGTCTATTTCCATCATCCTTAAAACTAATAAGTTTTCTAAATCCTCCAATTCATCCATATAACTAATTTTTTTAACTTTAATATTTTGTTTTTTTTTTTATAAATTTTTAATTTACAAATTACAAAACACAAAACACAAACACCAATATTGTAATGTACTTTATTGTCAAAATAATCAGGGTTGTTATATTTTTTATTTCGATAACCCTGTTTTTATCGATTTGACGGTAGCGTTGCCGCTCTTGTTTAGGGATGACATTTCAGCGTTAACGCTAGGCGGCAAAAAAACGTTCCGCTTGCCGCTCTTGTTTAGGTATGGCTGTTAGTACTATAGAATTTTTTTGGTACTATTTGATCCGGGAAAAGTACCATGGTACTCCTTTGACTCTTTTAGTACTATTTACATACAAATAAAAATTAAAGATTGAGTTTGAATTTTAACGTCTTTTTCACACAATTGCAATTAATACTATAATTAATATACAATTTTATTTAAATTTAATTGTGAAAGACGCGGTAGAGAAGAATGAGTGTGTTTTCTAAAAATCATAACTACATTGTAAATTTTTCAATTTTCCTGAATCAGTCTGCGCAGTTTCTGGTATTGAACCTTCGTCAGTGACCCTGTTTTTTTGAATAACGTAATATTTATGTTTTCATATGTTTGATTGCGTCTATATGAAATTTTCTGTGCAATCACTGACCGTGGTATAGATAAACTAATATCTAATGCCACATGCACTCGCACCACACGTTAGACAGAGCGCTTTAGCGCACTGATCTATCGTCAGGTCGAGTTTTGTTGTGATTAAAACTAGTTTCATTCAATACACGGCGTTTTTGTTCTTCAAATTTGCATTGTGATTCTAAAATCGAATGAGTAATGAAATAGATTTCCTTGCAAAAAAGGTGTATTTAAGAAATAGTCTGATAATTTTTATAATTTCTGTAACTAAATTTTGTTTTTATATACAAATAAATTTTAAAAACGCTAATTTATAATAAAAACTTGTATTTAGTACTATGAGGGTCGAAAAAAGTAATATTTTTTATGCTGGTTGGTACTATTTGAAAATATTATTTATCATCCCTTCGATTATAAGATTTGTACTAAAAAAAAAATAATATTAATTAGAGTTCGTCATATTAATCCTTTTTTAAAAATGCAAGACAAACCCTTCTGACAATAAAGTTAACATATTTTATGAATTCTCATAAATTATTTCCGCACTTGCGATAACATAACATTTTTAAAAAGCCTCCAAAAAACACATTTTTTTTTAATAAAAAATTAATTGCGGCACTTCTTTTAAAATTTGGACATATATAATAAGATTTAAAATGTTATCGTCCTGCATTCAAAATTTCAAAACCTGACCTCCTGGTACAAAATATGTGATTTTGAATGCGATTTTATAAAAAATTAAATAACTCCCCGTTTTTCATTCTCTAAGGAACTAGCATATGCTCTCATTGAATAAAAAAAAATCAGGCAAATTTCATAAAGTCTGAACTAAACGGTTTAACACTGCAGTCACACGATCAAGATTTTCTTGATAGTCTTTTACATATACTGTTTGTCAAAATATGTAAAAATTGAAAGCTGTGACGTAGGCTGCACGCAAGTTGAAAGCAATTTCAATATTTGTGAAAGGAAAAACAGTGTATTAAAACTTGATAGGCAAAACTTGATCCTGTAACCCTCAAGTAAAGTAGTTAGATCAATTTTGAGCAGAAAGGGCCAAAATAGATAAGAAAGTACCACAGGGCCATCAAGCAGTCAAAGTGCCACAAATAGCCATATTGTGCCACGTTTTGCATCACTGTTATACGCTAATCAATTTTGCCATTATAGCATATTTTCTGCTAATTAACCAGAAACAATTTTTTAGACCTTAGCGGGAAAAATCTAGTTTGATTTTAAACGCTCTTGTAGGTCAATTAATTAATTTCATCTTTAAAAATTACAAAACGATTTAACGAAATTGTCAAAGCAGGGTTGAACTTTCTAGTTCAATCGTTCTTTATGGCCCTGTTCGACGATCTCGAACGAAAGCCTAGGCGAACGCAAGCTAGTTACTCGAATTCGAATCAATTTGGGTTTCTCTATTTCGAAAGCTATTGTGTAGTTGTTGGGTTTGTAATACAGTTTCTTTATTTTTAATGTAAATGTCAGTCATTTGTAGAACAATTTAATTTTTACTAACCTTGTAGTTCATTTAAAAAAACAAACCACATGAAATGACTGTTCTATGATTTAACATTATTTTTTTACAGTTGTTTTTTTTTTGTTATTTAAAAAAGAAATTAAGCAAATGTTTGTTTATCTTTTACTAACATACTAGCTGACCTGACAAACGTTGTTTTGCCTTCAAATTTTATTTTCATTGAAAGTCTGGTTCCGTTACAAAGTCGTGGTGGATTGATATTTCAAAGAAGAATGTACCCGTATCCAAAGCTATGCTGTGTAACAAAGCAAAAATTTTTGATATTCACACAATTTATATGAAAATGACTAATGTTCAGAAAATCACCACATCTCGACCAAACGAAAATATTTTAAAACAATTTTATTTTTAAAAACCATCCTCATTGCATGTTCTACAAAACGTATTCAGCCATTTTTTATTTTATGCAGCCGTTCTCGAGTATGGAGTGACAACCAAAATGTACACTTCTTTTATATATATAGATGATGTTAATTTTTACTACAGTTGTTAGTAATTTAAACAATTTTTTGAACAGTAAAAACAAATGACAAATGTTAGTTGAATTTAATGAAATGTTAGTTACACTTGCTGTCGTCCTACCAATATCTTTAGTGTACCACTTGTCGGCAAGAAAAATAAACACTATGGTATTGCGCCAAAATTAGAGCTTTTCTAAGTTTAAGCTTCAATATTACAATGTGTTTAGTGTCAATGATTTGTCGTTAATATAAATATGTTTTCAAGATTTTTGAAAATTGTGTTTAATTCAAAATATTTATTTTTGAAATTTTAAATTTAACGCTTTCTCACTTCCAAACAATGACATGCTAATTTTCAGTCAAATTGTTTGTTGATATCATGAGCAGTTTTCTAGTGAAAATGATCAAAATCGGTTAACGCGTTCAAAAGTTATGAGTGAAAATGTGGGAAGACCTCTAAAAATTTTGAAGCAAATTTTAAATTATTCTATTTATCTCATCATACATACATACATACATACATACGTACATTCAATGCTTATACACAAGAATATACGCAAGCAGGGTTGGCTGTCAATATCGCTGAAATACCGTCCCCGATTCTAACACCTTTCAACTGACTATCGTTATCGCTTAAATACCGTTACCGATATTCTTGAAATACCGTTATTCGTAAAATACCGTTACCTTAAAATACCGTTACCGAAATAATCTAACAAGATCTGAACAAAAAAACTTCTGTAAATAGATATATTTTCCCAAAGTATGATCATAAACTAGACAGTCATTTAAACTCGGGCATAATGCGGTTAAAAATTGTGGTGTGCATTAACATTACCTGAACAACTAAAATAACGTTATCCTTAAAATGCCGTTAGCAAAATAAGTGAAAAATCTTTTTCCCTAAAATAAAGTTACCGAAATATCAAAATATCGTTACCGCTAAAATACCGTTAGCGAAATAAATAAAATACCGTTAACGCTAAAAGCCCGTTACCGAAATAACTGAAGTATAGTTTCCCCTAAAATACCGTTACCGAAATAAAAGAAAATAGCGTTACTAGGACCAATAACCACATAGAATCGGTTACCATCCATGGTCATGATCAACACTTAAAAACAAAAAAAACCCACAAAATATTGTTGTTGTTTTTTTGTTTTGTTTTGTCCCACCTAGCATTTACTGAAAAAAATGATCATATTCGAGTCATTTTTGACTCCCCTGCGCGATTAAAATAGTCATATTTGCGCTCATTTTCTGATCATAAATGATTGCATTTTCGGGAGAAAATGGTACCCAAGCCGCGACTCTTCTTGAGGAGTCTTTTATTACCCGCTTTTCTGGTCAGTTTTGACACATTTCTGAGTCGTATTTTTAATCATTTGCGAGTCATTTTTAGTCGTATTTATAATCATTTGCGATTCTTTTTCGAGTCATTTTGAAGACACATTTCTGATCGTTTAAGAGTCTTTTTCGAGTCAGTTTGTTATCATATTTTAATCATTTGCGAGTCTATTTCGAGTCATTTTTTAGTCGTATTCCTAATCATTTGCGAATCTTTTGGAGTAATTTTTCAGTCATATTTCTGATCGCTTGCGAGTCTTTTTCGAGTTAGTTTTTAGTCATATTTCTAATCACTTGCGAGCCTTTTGAGTCGCTTTTTAGTCGTATTTTTAATCATTTGCGAGTCTATTTCGAGTCGTTTTGTGGTCGTATTTCTAATCGTTTGCGAGTCTTTTTCGAGTCACTTTTTAGTCACATTTCTGATCGTTTGCGAGTCTTTTTCGAGTTAGTTTTTAGTCATATTTCTAATCATTTGCGAGCCTTTTTTGAGTCGTTTTTTAGTCGTATTTCTATTAATCTCCGAGTCTTTTTCGAGTAATTTTTTAGTCGTATTTCTTATCATTTGCGAGTCATTTTTCATTAATATTTCTTACCGTTTTTAAGTCCTTTTCGAGTAGTTTTTTAGTGGTATATCTTATCGTTTTAGTTACAAAAAATTAAATATTTATTTGATGTAAATAATAATTTAATTCAGTTTATTAAATAAAATACGAAATTAAAATAAAATAACATAAAGTTTAATTAAAAAAAATTCACTTTTACAGTTTAAAATTGAAATTGTAAAAAATAAATAAAATAAAATATTAAAAATCCATTTCTTAATTAAAAATTAAATTTAAATTATAAAATATTAAATAAAATACAAAAAGTTCAATCTAAAATAAAAATCCTCCTTGGGACCGATTACTCAATGCACAGTTGGATACTAACTGGGACCATGAACGGAGAATTTTGACAAAATTTGCATGAAAAAGTTGAATTTATCCGGTAGTTAAACTTTAACTGTATATTTAGTAATCGGGCCCTAAATTTATAAATTAACACGTTAGGGGTGTCCCAAAAAATAAATTAAATTTTTTTGTGTCACAAAGATCAGCTTGAAAAATAATTTTTAAGGGTCGCTTAAAATTTTTTAAATCTCTAAATTTGGGCAAATTTAAAATATTTTTTTTATTTTTTTCTCTTCATTATAACAATTTTTATGTTAAAAATTACGGAAATTTATGAAAATTTCTTGTAGATATTTTAAAATTTAGAGGTCGCTCAAGATATTTTTAACTTTCCTTGTAGGGTGAACTAGATGTTTTTTAAGGATCACACTATTAAGAAAGTTAAAAAAATCTTGATCAACCTCTAAATATTAAAATATCGACTTGAAATTTTCATAAATCTCCATAACTTTTAACATAAAAAGTATTAAAATGAAGAGAAAAAAAATATTTAATTTTATACGATTTTGGAAATTTAAACGAATTTTAAGCGACCCTTAAAAATTTTTGTTCAAGCTGATCTTTGGAGAAGGCTCGTAAAACATGTGAAGACGAAAGAAATATATTCGATTTTTTGGGGCGAACATGTTATTTATAATTTTTTGGGATATTGTGAATTTTATTTTTTATTGAATTTGATAAAAAAAAAATAGAATGACGAGAAAAAAATATTAAAATTTTTACCATTTCGGAAATTTTAAAAAAGGTATTTTTTATTGAGCTTATCTTTGAAGGGGCTCTTAAAATAAGTTAAACTAAAAAATTTTCGTACGAGACCCAAACAAAATATATTAGATTTTTCGGGCCACCCACATGAAGAAAATTTACTCTGGATGTTTTCTTTTAGTCTGTCCTTCGCATGCACAAAATGTTTTTGTAACACAGTATTCATATCTTTGTCTGTACATTTGAATTTTTGATGACAAATAGCTAAGACAAGAAATATTAATTTCATTCTTTTAATATAAGACTTAGATATGTAAATACCTTTAATTATTGTAATTAAGTAGACCTTTTCTCCACTTGGCTTACTGCTGCTCCCTTTCCAGCTGTATAAAGACGCCAACTCGTCCGAAAATACTTTTCGTACAGCGGCTCTCATAAATTGTGTGGGTCCTTCACCGCCTGTTTTTGCAATAAACTGTTTCTGAAAGTGTGTATTATAATTAAATTTTATTTGACCTTATTTTATAATTATGAAATAAGTATTTAAGCTTAAAGTCTTGAAAAACAACTTTGTTTTTTGCTATCGAAATGGCATTCACAAAAGAAAATTTGTAAATGCCTGAAGCTTAAATAAATATTTCAAAATTATTATGATTTATAAGCTAACTAAAAGGTCTATCTATAATACATACAAATTGCCTTAGCTTGTCTTCATCTTCTTGCACTTCTGACTAAAATTTTTCTAAGTCGGCTATAGCGACAAAAGGAAGTTTTCGCACGTCAATATGTTCGAAGATTGATATGTTGTCGTCGTGGTGTTTTCTGCTCTCAAGTTTTACTGCGATGACCTCCTCTGTCAATTTTGTAAAAGATCTTTAATTTCCATCCTTCAGTTCTTTGATTTCCTTTCTCATTTCTGAAACTTCAGACTTCAAAGCTTTAACTTCTTCGAGCAATTGAAGTACAACGTTTTGAAGGCCGTCGGTGGGAGGAACGTTAACATTTTGCACTAGAAAACAAAATTTTTGTGTCTAAATGGAAAAACAATTGAGGGTCATTCCAAGTTCAATGTGTAAATTCATTCACCCCACACCATCAGATAAGCGTACAAATTGGTTTGCATATTCCTCTTAATCTTATGAAATTTTGGCTTTTGAAATTTATTATAAATTATTTTTAGTTCGCGTTTTATTTTAATATAACTATTTAAAATGCATGCTATTCGAATCATCGTATTTTAATCAAAATATATGCCTCATTTGAATGCTTATGCTCTCCACTTCATCATATGAAAAGCTCATTAATATGTTCTTCTGCAAACCGCTAAAAAAAAGCGCGAAATGTTTTTTATTTGCAAATATCTTAAAATGCATCTAATTTTTTTTGTTATATTTTTGTCCACTATTTGGCCTAAATGTCCTCTACAACATATACAAAAATCAGATTTTTTTTAGCGTTTTGCAAAAGAACATATTAATGAGCCTTACATATGATGGAGTGGAGAGCATAAGCATTAAAAAGAGGCATATATTTTAATTATTGGAACAGGCATTCAAAAAATACCATGATTTGTATTTTATATAGTTCTATTAAAAAAACACGACTTTGAACAGCGATTATACGCGAACCACAACGATTTTGGAATAAGTTTAAACACAAGAAATTTCATACAACTAAGCAGAATCTTTATTTCCAAATTTCACGCTAATCAAATTATGTTAGGTCGTAAAAGTGTTTTTTTTCTTAAACATTCTCCTTGGAATTACCCTTGATTTAATTGTTTACTTACAAGTTGTTAAATTATTGGTTGGGGTGTACTGAAACTCTCCAGGTGTAAATAAATTATTGTTCGACATTGTGAAGTAGGGGTGTAAAAAAGTAACTATTGTCTAATAGCCTTTTTACACTTGAGCACATCTTAGGGGAATGCATGGAAGATGTTAAAAATGAAAAAAACTTGTGAGACAACATCTATGTTAAGCAATTCTAATGGTGAAACCGACAGCTTTGAGTGATGTTCCGGTTGTAAGCGATTTCTGAATGAATCATTGCTTCTTACCGTAATCTCCTTTGTTGGGGGAAAAACAAGGCGATGTTTCACCATTTGCCCCTTTTGCGTACACCGCCCACAAGAAAAATAGCCACAATGCAATTTAATTCCTAAAATAAAGGACTTTGCAGGCGCATCCATCACAAAGCAGCGCACAATAATATTAAAAAATTATTAGCAAAAACTATACCCTCTTGTATAAGAATTTTCAGTTCTGAAATAAATTCTTGCAAAAACACATTTGCGCAATTTGGTTTAGAATTTCCTTCATATACACCAACAAGAAAAACATACGGGGTTTCTACAATACTGGCAAGTATTGGCCAAACTTGTTTGGAGCTGCTTTTAAATAAAGGCAAACCATCAATGCCAAAATCAAGTGTTATAATTGGTAATTTCCATTCGTTCTTAACCAAGAAATCTGTTAAACCGTTTTTTAATCCGTAGTGGACATATTTGCCTTCCCCAACTTTTCTCTCAATAACACAATTAGGTGTTTTCAAAAGGGTCCTAGCATCTTTTGGTACTTTAATTTTGCATTTCAGCAACAACAACAAAAGTGCATTTATTGCTACAAGCTTATAGCAAATTGGCTGGCCCATTTAGCTAGTTCTTCGCACAAATCATTTTCGTTATCTTCACTTTCAGTATCTGAAGAACTCATTTCTGATATACCACTTAAATTTCCATCATGTAAATTTACATCATGTAAATTAACATCATGAAAACTGTGGTTAATATCTGGGCTTGATTTCATTGTCTCCTCCACATTTCCCTGACAACTTGTTTTCAAATTTTTAGGTGATATTAGTTTTTCCGCTTCTTTTTTGGCCAATCGTTTTATTTGCTTGGCTGACATTGCAATTTTATGTCAATAAAATATTTACCTTTAGATTTTTTTCAAATTATTAATAATATTCACTTTTTTCACTTTTATTTCACTCCTTAATTAAATCTTCGTTTTTTAAATGTTCTAAGCACCACGCTTTCACGGTCAACACTAAACATCAATACAAAAAATTACTTAAAACAACAAGCGAGCTCAAAATTAACAAGAATTATCCCGTTACATTACGGTACACATGCTGCAAAAAAAGTAAACAAATCATTTTTTAAGCACAATGAAGACTCATTTTCGAGTCATTTTTTAGTCCCGCAAGAGATTGCTAAGTTTTTGATCGTTAGGATGGGTTAAAAAAGACTCTTCAGGGTGCTTTAAAAATAATCAATCACTTTTTCAGTACAATGAAGACTCATTTTCGAGTCTTTTTTTAGTCCCGCAAGAGATCGCTAAGTTTTTGATCGTTAAGATGGGATAAAAAAGACTCTTCTAGGTGTTGCAAAAATTATAAATCACTTTTTATGTACAATGAAGACTCGTTTTCGAGTCTTTTTTTAATCGCGCAAAAGATTAATATATTTTTTTGGAAATTTTATTTTTTTATTTTTAATAAATCTCTTTTTAAGCATACTGAGGACTCATGTTCGAGTCTATTTTTAATCGCGAAGGAGATAGCTAAGTTTTTGATCATTAGGATGGGTTAAAAAAGACTCTTCTAGGTGATTTTCTATAAATTAATCTTCCAAATGCTAGGTGGGGTAATACAGTATGTATGTACGTATGGATTAGTAGCAATCGCATGCAGAGTTGCCAGGTTTGACGATTTGTCGTCATTTGATGATATTTAATACCCAAAATAACTAAATGACTATTTGACGACTTTTGCTTCCAAAATGACGATTTTTTGACAATAATTTAATATGTCAGCAAGATCTACTTATTTATCATTCTCATAAAATCGCCGGCTCAATTATTAAATTTATATTATTTCGTTAAAAATTGAAAGCAAAAACATTGTTTTTTGATCGATAGCTAGCTTTTATATGCTAATATGATGTGAAATACAATTTTGGAAAAATGCAATTGAATTGAATAAAACTTAATCCAAACCACATTTATTTTTTTATAAATTCATTACGGGTTTAGCTTAATTTAGTTTCTGTGTTTATATGTTTAGAACATTTTTTTAAATTTTTATAAAATTTAATTGGAGTTAGATTTAAATAAAAAAAATTTCATGTTAAAACACATGGACTTTTTTTGAGAAACAAACAGATCTCTAGCCCGAATATATTTCATGTTGAAAGATAATATATATACAACTTTAAATGAAACAAAATAAATCCAAAAATAAATCCGGTGCTTAAAAAACAGGCCTAATAATATAAATAAAGTGCCAAAATTTAATAATTAAAAATATAACATTAAGTTTGTTCGATAACACAAAAATTTGTACAAGTTTTTACTGGAAGGTGTTCGTTTAGACAAATACGCAGTAAAAACTGGTAAAAAGAGAGAGTAAGTGACAGTTTGATACAAAAGAACTTACAAGTTTTTACTGGATACATTTTTGCCGAAAGAATTTGTAAGATGAAAAAAACATATGACTAAAAAAATATGCTTGTATTTTTAGTAAACAAAAACAAAAATTAAATTAAATTTTAATTGTTTATGGATTGCAAGTGAAAACTATTAAATAATTGACTATGGAAGAAGTTAAAAACATTTAAATTATTTTTGGTCGATAATTTCAATTAACTTTTTCCTTTTCCATAATGACCAGTTGATTTTTTTTTAATATTTAAAACAAGCTATTTTATCTAATTTAATAATTCCTACAAAATTTTCTTTTCGTTTACTTTTTTGTAAATTTGTCTTACTATTTGTAATTTTGTTACTGAGTAGTTTTTACTGAACTTTACAGGAAAAGTAATCGAACGGACTTATTGTTAAAGAATTTTCAAATTTTGTAAAAGGATTTAATATTTAAAAAGTTGTGCCACTGAAATGTTGTTCACAGAATTATGCAGATATAAGTGATTAACAGTTCAAGTGGTAAAATTTGTTTGATTTAAAGTTGTATTTATTTGATCTTTCAACATTATATTTTTGTTATTTTATTAATTAATAACCATATAATTACAAGTTATATACTATTACCCTAACCGAGCACTAGCTACTATGGCCTTCGGCGCGTTGTAGCGAAAACAGATCAGTGCCTCTGGTGGGAATCGAACCCACGACCCCCGCACTGATAAGCCAGCACGCTACCAACTAGCCTACTGGGGCACACTGTTTCATCATTTTATAAATATGAATATCGTTGTAAAATATAATGATTTTCGAAGTTTAAACCAAAGAGAAGTGTCAAAAATCGTGTTATATTACAACGATAACACGTTAACATTTGAAATGTGAATAACATTATTGTATTTTATTTTTTATTAAAACTTTATCCCTCTTCTACAAATATATTTTATTTTGACGATTTTTCAAAATATGTTGACGATTTTGACGATTTTTTCTAGAAAATTTGTCGTTTTTATGCTCTGCAACACTTGGCAACACTGGTTATGAGTGCAAATGTGAGAAGCCCTCGAAAAATTGTTAAGCTAATTTATAAAGTATTCTTTTGTTTTCCAGATACCAGGCTTGACATATACCTTTTTTTGTTAACCCCAACAAACCAAAAAATCAAAAATTAGAAAAAAGATAGAACAAAATAGTTGAGTTAAAATTCTTTATTTATTTGACAGCATTAACCGGAGTTGCCAGACACATTAATCGTTATCAGATCAAAAAAATATCCAGGAACAAAATCCCCGAATCCAACAATGTAAATTCATAACTTTTTTTCGTACACTATTTTTACTTATTTTCATTCTCAACCTTTAATAAATTTGCAAGGAAACTCTTACACTCTAATTACATTTATTAAAAACCCCATTAAATTTAAAGGACATTCACTTTCAGAACTTTTTTATTTAAGACATATAAGGTGCATACTTCATCTTAAAATCTTTTGATTATATGCATTTGTTTTCCTTAAAAGCCCTAATTTTTATTTGATACATACAAAAATAATCTAAATTAAAGTATTGATGTGTAAAAACCAATCGAATTTTGGGAAAATTTCTTAGGGTTCTTATTCTAGGAGTCGTAAACGAGAATTGCACAAGCAACTGAGCTGAAAAAAAATAATTTGAAATACCAGTTTCTTTAATTTTTTGTGTCTCGAAAATACCCTAAACTCTCGAAAGATTTTCTTTTATAATTTTTGACAAACTTAGTTTCATCACACTTTCCGTTTTACTTATGTGATGTATAGTATAAACACATGTGTTGTAATGTAAACGGGTATTTAATAATTATTTCATTATGTATGTCCCCGCAAGCGTATTTTTGTTCACTTAAATTTATCTAAAATTCTGATTATTCGAAATTGTTTTGATGCGTTTGTATTCATTGCATCTCTTGTAACGATCCAAAAATATAATTTAATAATCCTTATTTCTTTCATTATTATATAGGCAAAGAGACGATTCTTTTATACAAAACAACAGGCGAATTTTACAACAGTTTTTTTTTAAATCATAAGGGAACTTTAATAATATATCTATTTTTCATGACACGTTCTTTTTTAGGTAATCAGAATAAAAATTTCACCTTTGAAGACCCACTGTTATAAGCATGCACAATTTCAGATTCATTTTAGTAAACTTTAATTAAACATTTTTTTTCTGAAACATCCCAAATACATTAATCAATCAGTCATAATTTGTTTTACTTATAAAAACAACATTATTTTTGTTATTTTTACAAAAAATATAGATATTTATATTGTTTGCACTTTCCCTGGTTAATGAAAACACCGAGATGGAGGGTATCCAAAAATTCGTCACAGCCGAATTTAATCTTTTTTTATACCAAATTCGGCACATCGGACTTTGATGCTTCCACTTGTTTTTTCTAATATTACAAACATTTTTGTAAAACGTAAAGGGTCCGCTATCTAACGTTTTTTTTTCAACTAGTGCTTATTTCGTGAATGGTAACACTTAGCTCATGTCTGATTTGACAGATAATTAGTTTTATCCTTCCGCTGAACGAATATGGTCCGTATGTTCGTTATCTTGTGAAAAAAGTGAAAGAAACTGGCATCCTCATCGATACACCCGAGAATATTGCTGCTGTTGCAGAAAGTGTTCGTGAAGCGCCATCAACATCAATTCACCGTCGTTCTCAACAATTGAACATTTCGGAGACATCATTGAGACGAATTTTGCATAAAGACCTTGGTATGACGCCATACAAAGTCCAATTGGTTCAGGAGTTCAAAAAAAAGTTATTTGGCGGACCCTTTATAACTGTTTGTAAGAGTGTGATAACTGATCTCTTATTGTGTGAAATTTAAGAGATTACTTAATTGATTAAAGAGAAAAACTGTGTAATAATATTTTGTTAGTGTTTCATAACTATAATTACATATAACGGTAAGCAAAGAAGAATAGTAAATAAAGAAAAATTGAAGATTCAAATTTGAAATGAAATGCAGCGTAGTCCATATATCTAAGTGATTTAGAAAAAGGGCAAATTTTAGCCTATATAAAAAGTGGCTTAAGTTTTCGGGAATACATAGCTAGAAAAATAAACCGTTCACATGTGGTGTTCACAAATTTGCAAATAATCCGAGTGCTTCTGGTAAAAATAAAACAGGCGGCCAAAAAAACAAAAAGCATTCTGATCGGGACCGGAGTAAAATAATCACAAACTAAACAACTGTCCCAGCAACTCAATGAAGAATCTCAATCAGATAATCGATAATCGATCAGATAATCGCTCAACCATAGGCTCTTAAAGGATTCCCAGAAAATTACTCATCAAAAGCTCATGTCTGTGCCAAGGTTATTACACCGCCACAAAACCGCTCGACCTGAATTCGCTAAAAGAATTCACAAACCAACTGGAGAAAGTCAATTATCGCTGTTGTTGGTAGAGCTGTGTAAATATAAATTTCTTTTAAAGGTGATTTTTTCTGATGAGAAAAAGTTCAGTCTTGATGGTCCAAATGGTTCTAACAGCTATTGGAGAGACCGAGGTAAGGAACCACGATATTTTCCAAAAATAAATTTCGGAGGCGGATACTTGATGTTTTGGGGGCGCTTTTTGTTTCGACGGTATGGTTGATTTGGCATTTCCAAGCACTAGAATGAATACTTCTGAGTACATTACAGTATTAGAAGAGAAATTATATTTGTGACATTTATTGAAAATAGCATTGAAGAAGAATTAATTTTCCAACAAAACAATGCCACATCATCAAAAGTATAATACATCAACAAAAACTATAAGAGTATTGGAATGGTCTGCATGTTCTCCGAATCAAAACCTCATTGAGAATATTTGAGAAGTATTGACACTTCGAGTTTACGCAGAAAACCGTCAATATTAAAGCGTTTTTCATCCAAAAGAAGCAGTTATTGATGCTTGGAGATCTATAACGGAAGAACTTCGAATAAATCTGGTAGACAGTATGTCTGATCGAATTTTTGAGTTTATTTAAAAAAAGGAGGCTCACGCATTAGTAAAACTGCTGCTTTAAAATATTTATATTTAATAAAAATGTGCAGCATACTCTAGGGAATGTTTTTTTTTAAATTAAAAAAAAATAATCTATTGGTGCCAGCGAGTATTGATTGAACACACGAATCTGAATCACAATCTGTTGTATTGAAGTAGACCGCTCTACCATTTGCACCAAAGTTACTTATGCAGTACAACAAACTTAAAACGAACTTAAGTTGAAAATTTTGATAAATTTTCATGAAAACAAGAAAAATATGCTACACAAAATAATGATTTTTAAATTATTTTTATTATGTGATTTCGTATCACTGAGATATAAATTATTTTTAAAACATTTTTAAGTTTTGATTAGGTTAAAAAAAATATTAAGAAATAATAAAAAGGCTAATTTAACAATTATGAATTCATTGCATATTTTAAAATATTTTTTAATTAATTTATTAATAACTCCTACTTAATTTAAATATATCACTTTAATTTACCCATACAGTTTTTACCGACCTCTTTCTGCAAATCTTTGGAAGTAGTTAAACTACTTCTCCAATACTTTTTTTCATTGTCAGGTATATTTTATCTTACTAAAGACAGTTCTCGTCAAATTAATTAATTAATTATTATTATTAATAAACTAGCTTTCAAGATTTTGCTCCGATATTTTTCGTTTGTGCTAATTTTTTGCGATCCGAAACAATAAATTTAAAAAATCAAATAGATTTGTTAAGCCAAAATCAAATTTTTTAACCTAATTTTTCTGAATATTGCACACGTTTCAAGGGACACTTGAAAAGTATATCGTGAAACAAATATGAAAAATTCGACAAACTAATTTTAAGCAGTGAAATACATCTTTGCATTGTCTTATTAGCATAACAATAAAAAATATAGAACTAAGTTTTTTTTTATATTTTTAAATAAGTTTTATAAAAGTTCCATCGCAAAAGCAAAAAATAGATTTTTATCAAATAATTATTTGTCATCTCTGGTAATAATTTTCTAAAAATAATTTCTTTATGATTAAAGTCAAGATGTTTATTATTTTGTCGTTTTAAATTACTTAATTTTTTCAAAATACACAGAAAAATTAAATTAAATAAAAAAAAACTAAAAAATTAATAAGAATTAAAAAAAATATATAAAAAAAAATTATCTCCCCAGTCCGGAATCGATCTCGCAACCTTCTGATTGCAAATCCAACCACTTACCACCTCAACCTATATATAAAAAAGAGAATATATGAAGTTATGAAAAAGCACTTCTTAGGATGTTATTAATTTAGATACCAATTAATTTATATTGTGATGCAAATGCTTTTTAAAATAACTTAAATTTAACATTTTTGGCAGTTGTTAACAATAGCTTATATGAAAGCGAAAAATTTGCGTATACTAATGCTTTGGAAGTGAAGTTAAAGAGGTTCTTAAAGCACTACTTGCACTTTATTTTGCTGGTGTGTTAATTTGGATATATTAAGTAAAGTGTATTTATAGTTATGAAACACTTATTTATTTTGTTATTAATAAAAATTAATTAATAAAAAGGAATTCCTTTTTAAATAGTAAAATAAAAAATAAATATTTTTTTTTGTTAAATATTAATAGTTTTCCACTTGGTTTACATTTATGCCGGTTAAACTCTTCTACTTTTTTTAACTTACGAAATTTAGTAAAATAAATGTGCAATTATAGTTTTGCAATGCAGTGTACGACATCGATAAAAAATATGAGTTCATTAATTGTGATTCCTCTTCAATACATTAAAATTTCATCAAACTGGTGCAGATGTTCTATATGCTTTTGACCACCGATACGTCACTGTGATCGTTGCTGTTCATATGTAGAGTTTTGTGGTCATCACATCACCAAGATAAGAACGTGTTAATTTAATTCAATCAAATTTGGTTGTTTTTTAATGCAAATGAACGAAGAATGACTTTGACATTTAAAATTGAAACGATAATTTTAGTTTTTATTGTATCTCAAATAAGTAACTGCACTTTATGAATGAATTTTAGATTAATAAATTATAAAAGCAATAAAATGCTACAAACTGGGCAAACCAAGTTGTTTTACCAAATCAAACATTAAAACCAGATTTTGCATTAATTTCTTCTTGTTAATCTGTATCATATACGTATGCATGTATATTAGACTGACCCACGCTTGAATGAAAAAAAGTATATTCCAATTCTCTCTACACAAGCTTGCTTTTGTTCATTTTATCAAAATATACGTGTATATCAAAAATTGGCTCAAGGCGACTTTTGGTTTCGCCTCTTATATTACGTGTTTCAGCGTTACTGTTACTGTTTATATATTTCTGACAGTGTATTATTGATCTTTTCTATGATCTTAATTAGCTCTAAATTCATGGAAATTCAAATTGAGCCATCCCTCTCTATAATTATATCTGTGTCATTTACACAAAATCGCTTAAGTCGACTTAAGTTAAATCACTTTTATTGTTTATTATTAATGTCCTCATTAAGAAGCATTTATGCCCTTAACCCTCATTTCAAAATTTATTTTACTTTTTTGACAAAACCTTTTTTATCTGGAAATAAGCACGCACAGAAAAACATGGTTGGGGCAAACCATATTCGAAGAGCATCATACATTTTTGCATTTATGATTGCGACAACCATGTTATAATGGCTATGACAACCATACTCTTATCTTTTTTTAGTCATAATATATGAATTAGATTATAATATTATGGTTCCCAACTGATCTCAATATTATTATATTATAGTTATGGAAATGATTGTAAATTATCATAGTATGAGTCCTACATTATTCTCCCAGCATTCTGTTGAAGCCTGATTAAAAGTTATACATCTTTTTTTAAATACTACAAAAGTATATTTATTTATTTAATAGTTTACACTTTTAAATGAACTTGGTTTTAAATAATTTTACTAATCAATGACAACTAAGATTTGTGTTATTAAGGAGTTACATAAATAATTATTTTGTCGCTATGCGATATTTACATACATTTTCTGTTTTAGTATCTAAAAAAATAATCGAGACAAGTGATTACAGCATAAATACGCATCAAAATATTGTTAAGAAAACAATATTTAGGATCAATGGTCAGTACTTTTGTTTTATTTTTCAAGTTGGGCAGTGTAATTACCAAAAATAATTTGCCCTCACACAGAAAAAAATATGGTTGCAATACGATTGCTGCCACCAAACTATTACTGTTTTAATTAAATTATTAATGTATCAATCATATTTCCCCAATAAAATGGTGGCTTTAATCATATTATAGAAAAAAACTCAATTTTTTCGGTTATCATATTATTTTCTTGTCTATAATCATAATATAGTTGTTATTATCATATTCCTCTCTCTAACTACAGTTTTATTATAGTTGTGCCAACTATAAGATGATCAGTCTGTCTTTTTATGAGCGTGTTCGCTTTTTAGTGTCATTCTCGTTTAAGATTTTGTGAAAGTGAGTTGTGGGAAGCAGTCAATCTGAACAATTATATAATATTAAACAAAAAAACACAAAAATAGAAAAACGACGCAGTGGTGTTAATTGTAATGGTGGTATTTTTGTGGAAGAAGGGATAAGTTGGTAATCTCAACCCGGTCTACCATGGGAGCCTAGGCAAAAGTTAAATTGACACGCATTCCTTAAATGAAGTTGTTGTTTATTATACATAGAGTGTTAATTTTAACAAAATACACGTGCTTTTAAGTCTGTAGTTGGTGCTTTGACTGCAGATTCGTGTCTAGGAGGCCAAAGCACTTTTAAAAAGTTTTATTATGAGTCTGTGAAAAAAACAATGTATATCCACATAAAATTTGAATTTCTGTTCAATTTTGGGACTAACCCTGAAAAATCGTTAATTTATAGCGACCTCTAAATATTTACCGAATTGGCTGAAATTTGGACTGAGCAGTATTGAGCACTATTGGTATAGGGGCAGCTTTGTGGAGCTCTTAAATTCGACAGTTTGTGGTTTGGGCCAACCTAATGTACGAGGGCGGTCCCAAAAGTAGACGTCCGACGCATATTTGACGGCAAGTAGTTAAAAAAAAAATTTCTTTGGTGAAATATGGCAACCTTAGAAAACATATGTTCTAAGTTTCAAAGAGCCACATTGCTTAGTATTTTTTTTGAGCCATAAAAAATAAAAGATCTCAGTGAATTTGTAAACATGGAAAAAAATTGGGTCACCGTTATTTAATTCAATACTTTGATTTGAAAGGTCTCAGTCCAACAAATATTAAAGCCGAGCTAGATTCTACTCTGGGGAGTCTTCTCGAGGACGTACGAGCTGACAAGACGAACACCATAGTGGTCGACCAATTGAGGTGTAAACGCCAGAAACGGTTAAAAAAATCCACAAAATGGTATTGGATGATCGTCGGCTGACGGTGAGTGAGCTGGCTGAAATGATAGGCACGATGCTATACATCGTATACTGACCGAAAATTTGGAGAGGAGCAAGATGGTGCGCAAGATGGGTGTCGCGTTTGATCACAATATAACAAAAACAGCGTCGCGAAGATGTTTCAATAGAGTGTTTGGCGATGTTTTACCAAAATAAAGTCGAGTTTTTGAGTCGTAATCATGGATGAGACATTGATCCACCAGTGGATCAGTCAAGGCAGTGGAATGGAATGGGAGAATTGTGTCCAAAGAAGGCGAAGGCGAGGTGATGGCCTCAGTTTTTTGGGCTGCGCGTGTAATCATTTTTATTATCTTCAAAAATTAAAAGAAAGTGTTGTTTCGCCAATGCACCAGTTCACAAATCCACTATTGCGATGGCCAAAATTAATAAATTAAAATTGAAATTGCTTCATCACGCACCTTATTCGCTAGATTTAGCTCTCTTGGATTATTTTCTATTTCCAAGCTTGAAAAAAATGGCTCGGTATTAATAGATTTGCAAATAATGAAGAGGTGGAGTCTGCTGTTGATGGTTATGTTAAGGAGCTGGACGGTTTTTACTATAAACAGGGTATCGAAGCTATTGAATCTTTCTGGGAAAAGTGAATCGGGCTAAAAGGAGATTATGTTGAGAAATAAAGAACATGTTTACCATATTTGTTGTGTTTACTTTGTTAGGTCGGCTAATTTTGGGACAGCCCTCGTATATGTCAATCTAGTTATTAGGGTTTTTCACGGGAATTCCCGGGACGGGAATTCCCGGGAATTCCCGCCAATTTTCCAATCCCGAAATCCCGGGAATTACTGCGGGAATTCCCGGGAAATTTTTTTTTTTGTGATATCAACTCATGGTGATTGCCTGGCAACACCTTTTTTTAGTTTTAACAACAGCCGTTTGTATTTTGACAACCAAAAAACTGAAAATATTCAGAAATTGTTTGACGCTTTACTAACAATACGGCCCACTTCTGTTGAAAGTGAAAGAGTATTTTCTCTTACAGGACTATTGGTAACTAAAATTAGAAATAGACTTTCTGATGAGACCATAAATGCTCTAACAGTATTGAAAACTTATTTTAAGAATCAAAAAGAATAAGTTTTTATTTTTATTTAATTTTTTATTTTTAAATGTACACATACATTTTTAATGTATATGAGAGAACTGAATTAATTTATTTTGTAGTTTTTAATTTATTTTGTTGTTTTTAACATAAAAACTTTTAAAAATGTTTGAACTTAATGTGATTTTTTTTTTTAAATAAAATATAATTAATAAATTAAAATACCAAAATTTTTTATTTTATTATAGAGCGGGAATTCCCGGGATCCCGGGAAATGAGAAAATGAATCCCGCTTTCCCGGGAAATGTTAAAGTCCGGGAAATGAAAAACCCTACTAGTTATATATGTATTAGTGAGTGATTTAATTTGGTTTTTTTCATTATAAGTTTGTTTCGTTGTTTTGTTTTTAAAAATTGATACAATTATCATATTTATTAAACTCGTTTTGAAATCAACATTGTTTTGATTAAATTAAAGTTAAATTAAATTATTTTTTTTACATGCGATCCTAAGAATTTTTCATAGCTTTTGAAATATAATAATACAAACTCTAAAGACACCGCATGGTTTCCTACATTAAAAAATAACTTAACCAAGTAAAAATTATATTATATAATCTTGTATAAAGTGATCCAGTTTTGTACAATTTAATATATGTAGTTAAGTATGCCATTATGTTGTAAGATAAAATTTTACGTGCCACTTTAATTTTGCGTAAAACGGCATATTTAATTGTATCTTACAATATGTTATACCATACAATACTAGACGGCCAATATAAAGGGTCCGCCATCGAACGTTTTTTTTCAAGTCGTGATTATTTCGTGAATGGTAACACTTAGCTAATTTCTGATTTGACAGATAATTAGTTTTATCCTTCCGCTGAACGAATATGGTTGTGTATACGCTTGAACAACGCTGGGAAATATTGCGACATTACTTTGAAAATCATGGTAATGTTGCAGAATGTGTGCGAAAATTGCGTACGGATTTTGGAAGAAGAGAAGCGGGTATGTAAACAAGCAAAATTGTCGGGGTATGTAAACAAGCAAAAGGACGGTGCTACGTGCCACACAGCCGAAGCTACACTCGATGTTTTGTGCCCTGTTTTTAAAGATCGCATTATCAGCCGCAGAGCTGATGTCGTTTGGCATCCTCGGAGCTGCGATTTGATACCGTTGGACTATTATTTGTGGGGTGCCGTCAAAGATAAGTATTACGCCAACAAGCCAGAGACAATTGACGCTTTAAAGGACAATATTCGTGAAGCCATTGGTGAAATACAGCTGCACACAATCGATAATGTGCTTAAAAATTGGACCGATCGTGTAGGCTACTGCATGGCCAGCCGAGGCAGCCATTTGAATGAAATTATTTTCCATTATTAACCGGAAGGATTGTACTTTCAAATAAATAAAGAAATTTGAGAAAATATTCAGTAGTTTTTTTTTATATCATTTTCAAAAAAAAAAGTTATTTGGCGGACCCTATATAATTGGATTGTTAGAATTAAATTAATATATGGGATTAAACAAAACAATATATTGCCGTGAAACAAGTTTATTCAAGTTAATTCGGAAAATGGATTAATAAAATATAATCAAACAAAGTCTAATTGTAACTGTTTGTATTTATTTTAAATAAAATCCGGTTAAAAAAGTTTTTATAAGATGATATTTTGTTTGATATTATTATACACTGCGTTGCAAAACTATAATTATACATTAATTTCACTAAATTTAGTAATTAAAAAAAAAGTAGAACAGGCATAAATGTAAAACCAATGGAAAATTAATAATATTTAACAAAAAAACAATTTATTTTTTATTTTACTATTTAAAAAAGAATAACAATAAATTACAAAATTTACAAAAACTTAAGAAAAACATTTTAAAACAGCAGTTTTAATAATGCGTGTGGCATTCTTTTTTTTTAATCAATTCGAAAATTCTATCATACTGTCTACCAGATTTATTCTAAGTTCTTCCGTTATAGATCTCCAAGCATCAATATCAGCTTCTTTTGGATGAACAACGCTTTCATATTGACAGGTTAGCAATTCCATCGTCTGACGACTTTCTTGCATTGTCTTGTTGGAAAATTAATTCTTCTTCGTTGCTATTTTCAAAAAATGCTACCAATTTCTCTTCTAATACTGTAATGTACTCAGAAGAATTCATGCTGGAGCTTGGAACTGACAAATCAACCATAACGTCGAAACAAAAAGCGCTCCAAACCATTAATGATCTGCCTCCGAAATTTATTTATGAAAAATATCGTGGTTCCTTACTTAGGTCCCTCCAATAGCTGTTAAAACCATTTGGACCATCAAGACTGAACTTTTTCTCATTAGAAATAATCACCGTTAAAAGAAATTTATGTTTAAACAGTCCTACCGACAACAGCGATTATTGATCACATAATCTTTGGACCTAGTAGTACAAGAACTTGCCTAATATTTTTTTTAAAACAATTTCATAAAAATGGAAAAAACGAAATTTTGAACTAAAGTCAAGTCTCTATATCTCGAAAACCATTAGTGTGATTTAAAAAATTCGTGTTCAGCGTGCTACAACTAGTTAAACATGATGTGTCATACAACATATTTTAGTTAAGAGAATTTTAAAAAAATTTCAAAATTCGAAAACTTTATAGCAGGTCACCAAGGGTTAAGCTTTCCGATTTTTCTCAAATTCATGTCACATAATTTTTTATCTAGTGGTACAATATCCGCACAATATTTAAAGAAATTCGAAATTTTATATAAAATTTCCATATACAAAGTAGCAAAATACTAAAATTTTAATCCGAAGTGTAAGGTTTTCGTTAATTTTTTTTTTCCTTATATTACGTACAATATATGCATATTTTATACTGGCACAAAAGAAAATATGTCTTCTTTTGACACAAATTATAAATACATTTCAATTTAAAAAACATTAAAAAATTTTGTAAAAGTAAACCAAATGCCTGTAAATGATATTTAAACTATTTTGCAAACATTATAGTCCTAAATATACATAATTAACAAAACTTATTAATATATGTTTTTTTTTCGGATCAAAAATTTTATTTCAAAATTTGTAATTTTTCACAAAATCCTCCGTCCTGACTTTAAATTTAAGCCGTATGTATGTCAAGATATTCATTAAAATATATTTAGAAGACTTTGGCTCACAAAATGTTCTGAATTCAACGTGGAATTTTTTTAACACACTACAAAAGTGATTTTTTTTTGTCAAAAGTTTGTAATATCCGGCCATTGCCTGACGTAGGGTGCATGTCCAAAAGCTAGTGAAATTACATTTAAAACTTTTTTCATGTTTTTTTTTGGTCGATAAACCAAAAAAAAAAAACCCTGGCAACAGAACAACATTTTTATTTTTAAATTTAAATAACTTTTAAAGTAGAGGAGATAATATATTACTAAAAGCATGTTTTTTCTTTATCTTACACCATACATTATTCCAGGCTAATTCGGTCCATATTTAAAAAAGTTATACCCTCTAAAAGATTTTTTATATACGAGTTAGTCAACTTTGATAACCTGTAAGTACACCCTGTACTAGAACAGAGTGACCCAATCACAATATTACAAAAGATTAACACCTCTTTTACAATTTCCAATTTGATTCATGTCGATCGGATCAGTAGTTTAGACGTACTATATAAATTTCCATTATATTTTTCATCTGTAGATATGCTATAAAAAATGTTTAAAAACATCAAATTTTGAATATTTCCTAAATTTGTTTCGTCCCCTGAACAATTTACTTTATGGTTTACTTTATAGTACATTTATTATTTGGACCTAGTTCGGTATAAAATGTTGGTGATACAAATGAAAAGTCATTTAAGAGTATAGACACAATGCGAAGAACCCAGGCTTTTTCTATGCAACCGATTTCCGTGAGAGAATCAACTTTGAAAATACCCTGAAATATTTAGAAACGAACTTCAAATTTTAACGAATTTTCCACATGCGGCAAATATTTAGAAACAAGCAGCGACATGATACCTCTAAAATACCGTTATCGATGCAAAACCTTTTAAACTGACTATGGTTATTTTTGAATAGCGAAAATAAGTTAAATACCGTTAACGCTAGAAACGCGTTACCGAAATAACTTTGATATCGTTACACCAAAAATACCGTTACCGAAATAAGCGGAAATAACGTTACCCTAACTGATTCCCGCATCGAGTCGGTTACCATCCATGAATGGGTGCAATCAAATGAAGGATAATTTTGTGTAGATTTATATTCTTAAAAAAATTTTATGATTTTGCTGTGATATTTTGAAATATTAAACAAAATAAACAAAAAAATATAGAGAATAATGTATATATAACAACAGCAATATTTCAAAATCTGCAAAATGAGAAAAAATTTTTTTTAACAGTTTTGGATAAAGCATAAATAAGTCTATTAAAAATATATATGTTCTGCAAAAAGTTGAAAATTGTTGAGTAGTGTAATTGAGATTGATTTTCTGTTTTCCGTTGCTATTATGTTGATTTATTTGTTCGTGACGGTTGTCCTTTACGTTTTGAATTGTAATGTTTTAATTCTCTAAAGCCACATTCACACTAGATAGCAAAACACGTGTTTTTCCAAAACACGTATTTCAGCTCTTTAAACTGCATTTTCATACACATACGTGTTTGGAGCAATTTACATGTTTTGATCTATATTTTTTTTAGTATCTCAAACAATATATTCAAATTCAAAACATATCGAAAATGGTCTGTGTAACACTGAATTTGTGTCTAGAATAAGCCAAAACTATGTGTTGTCCAGTATAGTGAGTGGCAATTTTGACAAAATTTCATTTGGTTTTCTTAACCCTTTCACTACCCTTGTACACTACAGTGTACACATCTTTGACAAATAATTAAAATATGACCGAATAAAATATTTAATAATTTTTGTGTACAAATATGTTTATTTAGATGTTATCTAAGCTATACATTTTTTTTGGGGAGGAAAAATACATATGGGTTGTTTCTATTCGCGATATTTCATGCCAATAGTTGCTATTTTCGGATTTTGAGAGTTTTATCGTTTTGGAGCTTTAATAACTTCGCTAGAATAATTTTTAGGTACTTCAAATAATTTTTTTATTAAAGCAGATACTTCAACGATCATTTTAGTTTTTATTTGAAAAAAATTGAGCGATCGGTTGGGTCTCGGCAATAGTTAAAAGTTGTGTACACGGTAGTGTACATTGGTAGTCAACGGTTGTTACTCAATATGTTAAGCATGGCTTCATTTTTTGCATGGAGTTTAAAAGGTCGTTTGTGTTAAAGTACCTGGTACTTGTGTTATTTTTTGAGAGTTCCGCGGTTGTATTTTTTTAGTAAAAAGGCATTATTACAGACTAAAACAGATGCGACAGTAGGGTTTTATAACACATAATGGGGAACAACAATTTTAGTGAAAGACAGAGGCGATGTTCAGCTAGTTTTAACTTAATATAGCAAACACTTTATGACATCTTTTTTCTTTAGGCGCGTTATATTAGTTTATTATTTCTAGCACAAAAAGTAGAACAAAATGAAAAAATTAAAGTTTTTGCAAACGATTATTTGTTTGACATTTGAAACAAGTATCGGGTCTGTTTATTCTGTGTCATTATTTTACCACCAAAATACAACTCCGCTTGAAAAATTAAAACCGTTACAAGTATTGATTATTATAAGCATGGTTCAAAAAGTATTGAGTAGTAAAAAGTAACCGAAAAGATGCAGGCCATGGCAGGTGTTCAATCCAAAGACGAAATTGATCTCATGGACTTTAGGAATGCAGTGCAATACATTGGTTTTACTAGAAAAACCCTCTGTCAGAAGAGTTGGTCGTCCATCAAATAATCCTTTTTCCGAAGTCAATCAGGATGACAAGAGACGTTTTACGGCTCCTGTAAGAAAACATTTGTCACATTGGTCACTTTCCCATGTTTCATGACTCTACAGCACCAGGACGTTGCAAACTTCCAAGTTTGCACAAAAAGAACGTACATTCAATGCGTAAAATGTAAGCACACTTATGTATACAACGTAACAACAACTGTTTCCTTACTTATCACTCACCATAAAGTTTGTATTTATATTTTTTTAACTTTTCGTGAATTAAAATATTCTTTTTTATAATATTTGTAAAACAATAATAATTTGCGTTTTTTTTTTTATTTCAAATTGCATATTGAACAGTAAGTATCAATTACTATAGAGTAATAGAGCTCTGCAAACCGTTGACTACCAATGTACACTGTAGTGTACAAGTTATTTCGTATAAAGGGGAAGGGGTAAAAAATTTTTCTTTAACTTTTTTAGGATATTTTAGGGTCCCAAAAATAAATCATAAGTCAAAAAAAATTATTTGCTACACACAAAAAGTCGGTAGTGAAAGTGTTAACTTGAAAAAAAAAAAAAAATACAGTTTCACTTCGCTGCAGCAAACAAGATAAAAATATTAAAAGTAATGTGACATAAATATACATTAAATTAAAGAACATTGTTCCAATAAAAAACACAAAAACATAATAAGAATAACAGAGATTAACAAAGAAAAAATTAACAAACGCAAACTAATTTCGAAAACTCGAATGCACAAACACTTCATAGCTAGTGGACACAGTTGAAGTGTTTTTTCTCAAAACATGTTGTTTTTCTTATAATGGCAACATGGTATTATTATTTTCCAACAGTTCTTATTCTTTTCCACTCATTTCAGCAAAACTAGTGCTTTGGAATCTAGTCTGAATGCCCGTATAAGAGTGAAAATCATGCGCTGATATCGAAAAATAAACTAACACTTTTTGTAGGGTTGAAAATTGTTGTAGAGTTGCCACATTTTTTGCGCCAACCCTAAACAAAAGTAAGTTGCATTTTTGAGCTCATCGCATGATTTTTGCAATAAAAATTATTATACATTCGATCATCTTAATACATAATCTTAAAAATAATAAAAAAAATAAAGATTTTCAGTAAATGTGTGAAAACCAGATATATACATATATGAGTCATTCCATGTCAGACCGAACACATTTTTTACAAGACCTCTTCCGATTTCCTTTAAATTTGCCAGACGTTTTAAGCATTAAAAATTATTTTACCCGTGATTCCAGAAAAAAATTAAAATTTTTTTTTGAAAAGGTTATGGGCATTTAAAATCGTCAAAATCGTGAAAGTCATCCGACATGACAACTTTTAAACTGATGATTTTCTAAAACTAGTTAATGGATTTTAAAGTTAATACCTTATTTTAAAGGCATTTGAATCTTCTTTTTTAATTTTTTTTTTTTATTTTGAAAATTTGTTTTTTTTACTTAACCCCCTTAAATCACTAAGACCGTCTACAGACGGTCATCACTTAATCCAATTACATTAAATTTAAAATATGCAGTAGTTTTAAGGGTTAATTTCTGTTTTCCACCATCTTCGGACAAGTCGGAAAATCTAAAAAAAAATTCTTAAAGCTCAATCTACTAACCTTAATATTCCCTGTAAATTTCAGAATGGAAGTCGAATGGATTCTATTTTTACGATTTTTTTCCATTGTAGTTCCACGAAAAATTACATTTTTCTAGTAAAACATACAAAAAAATTCTAATCTAACGGCAACAGAAAAAGCAAAACAAATAATGCTCAAGAACAGTGTTGCCAGGTATGTTGAGCATAAAATCGTCAAATTTTCCAATAAAAATCGTCAAAATCGTCATTTTATTTTCAAAATCGTCAAAAAATCGTCAAAACAAAAAATATTTGTTACAGTAGGATAAAGTTTTAATAAAAAAATAATAATGTAATTCACATTTCAAATGCTCATGTTCTATCGGGTAATATAATACGATTTTTTACACTTTTCTGTAATTTAAACTTCGAAAAATCATGGAATTTTATAACGATAGCACTTTACCACTTTAACTGTTAATTCCTTCTACATAATTCTGTAAACACCACTTCAGTAGCACAATTTTTAAATCTTAAATTCTTTTACATAGTTTAGAAATTCTTTAACAATGTTATTTTCTTTATTATTAAATTTGGACTTCCTTAACGAATTAAATTTTCAAATTGCATTACATGTGATGACATAGTTTAATAAAATAAATTGTGAAATTTTTAATTATTTCATAGTTTTCATTTTGGGTTGGTTTTTAATATAGCTAAATTATTTATTATTTTATTTATTATTTATATTATTATTTATTTTTATTTAAATATTGTTTATTACTGCATGTTTTTCCATTTTCAAATATAAATTGTGAATATCTGAAGTTTCACTTTGGAACCCTTTATTTATATTATTATTAGGCCTGTTTTTTAAGCACCAGATTTATTTTTGGATTTATAAATCAGAATATTCGAACTCGATGTTTGTTTCGCAAAAACTTGGATGTTTTTTTTTATTTAAAAAATATTTTATTTTTATCTCAATCTTGCACTAATTAAACTTTATCAAAGTATAAAGATTAAAAAAAGCAGGGTTGACATTCATAACTTTTCATAATAACGATTGGCTACCACAGTAACACTAATAGCGGAATGGAAATTTAAAAAAGCGATTCCATTAAAGACATGTTTCTTATTATGTAAACGGTTTTAGTTTTCTATTTAACCTGTTTGATTTTGAAATATCTTGAACTAGTTAAAGTCAAAATAACGCTAAAAATATCAACACGACGACTTTATAACGTTATTTTGTTGATGTAACAAAATTTAATGGGTAGAATTTTGAAATAAACCCTGAAATAAAACGTTCATAAAGGCATTGCAGTGACCGTGGCAGGCAACAGCCTTGTAATGAAAAGGTAGTGTTTGCCAACCATGAAAAAAATAAGCACAGGGAACTCAGCTGTAAATATTTGTCATTGTTTCAGTTGTAAATACAGTATCTTTATTTTTAAGTGAAAAAAACAATCATTTGTAGAAGAAATTTCATTTTTGAATACAATTGTAGTTCATTTAAAAACAAACCACATTAAATTACAGTATTATAATTTTACATTCATTTTATACAGTGTTTTTTTTTATTTAAAAAAATAAAACAAATTAATGTTTGTTTATATTTACTGCACTGACTGAACCACTCATTAATAATACAATTGTAGTTCATTTTTGAACAGTAAAAAACAAATGACTATGTTACTACTGAATTACTAAAATGTAAGTCGTTCTTTTTTCAAGTGAAATTTCATTTGTTTTTAGCTACATTTGCAGTGTTCTTTAGCTTTATTAAGTGCAGAAAATAATTAAAATAAACCTAACATGAATCCATAAAATAACCTTTTTTGCTAAACTTTCAATAAAAAATAGTTTTTAATTTTAACGGAAATAATAAAAATCCAAAAATAGATCCGGTGATTTTTTAATAATAGCAAAATAAACATGTTTTGCTGACATATTAAATGTTTGTCAAAAAATCGTCATTTTGAAAGTAAAAATCGTCAAATCGTCATTTAGTAATTTAGGTACTAAAAATCGTCAAAATGACGATAAATAGTCAACCCTGGGAACAGTGCTCAAGAACAATGTGAATTTGTTAGCTTGTGTTTTTTGCATACATGCATGCATTAACATTTTCGTTAACAACGCTTGAAATATAATGTTCACATACAAAATGTACTTTTTCGTGGTACTGCAATGGAAAAAAAGAATCCATTCGACTTCCATTCTAAA